>OX465442.1:1564808-2164808 GCA_950005045.1 Agrotis exclamationis
GAGGGTGTGAAGAAAGTGGCTTATAGTGATCAAACAAGATTTAAGTTTTTTGGTGATTTGACCTGAAAAGGTGACCAATCTAGAAAAAACCGGCCAAGTGCGAGTTGGTTCGCCCATGAAGGGTTCCGTAGTAGCAAGCATAGATTAGGGATATAATTGTATTGAGATTAGGAAGTAATATACACAAACAATAAAAATAACTTTGTTTTTCATAGTGTTTGTATGAACGGCAAAGTTATATTTGCGGTTTTTGAAAATGTACTATGTATATCTCAAAAACTGCTAACTGTATCTCATCCAAACCAATTTTCGTTGGAAGTTTTTGTTGAGGTCTACATAATACATTTTTTTTAGAATTATCATTCTCTTATTTTAGAAGTTACAGGGGGGGACACACATTTTACCACTTTGGAAGTGTCTCTCGTGCAAACTGTTCAGTTTAAAAAAAAATGATAATAGTAACCTCAATATAATTTTTAAAGACCTATCCATAAATACCCCACACGTATGGTTTTGGTGAAAAAAAATTTTTGAGTTTCAATTCTAAGTATGGGGGGCACCCCCAAAATTTGTTTTGTTTTTATTTTTGTGTGAAAATCCTAATGCGGTTCACATAATACATCTACCTACCAAGTTTCAACAGGAAAGCTCTTATACTTTCGACAAAAAGTGGCTGTGACATACGGACGGACAGACAGACAGACAGACATGACGAATCTATAAGGTTTCCGTTTTTGCCTTTTGGCTACGGAACCCTAAAAATTATCTTTGAGTAGATCAAGATATATTTCAAACTAGCTGCCGCCCGCGACGTCGTCTGCGTGAATGCGTTGAAGAAATAAAGGTTCACTGCGCATTCCCCGTAGGTGATAGCGTGATAATGTAGCCTATATGTCGACGCGACTTCTTATAATAATACTCGTGCCTTTTTTTTTTTTTTGCGTGGTAAAGTCATCAAATGAGTCCTCCCACCCCGGGCAGGGCGGGAGGGACTGTCAGACTTGTACTGACTAAAATCCACGGTGTCCTTCAATAGCCCTTTATGTTCCGTGGTCACGGTAATGAGATAAGTCCCGCGACCCCGGCAGGCTTTGGCCCTCTACAGAGGGGGCCCCGTCATTATGCTGACGCTCTTTGAGGCGCACGTGGAACACAACGCGCCGTCGACCCGGGCATGGTCCATGGTCGGGCAGCGAGTTGCCCTTTACTCGCCGCCCGCATGCCCGCGCCTACGGTGGCCGGAGATCGTCTTGCGACGTCCGTCGCCGTGGGCGTCCACCACCGCGGGTGGGGCGGAGGGAGGACACTGTCCTCTCTCTCACGCGGCCCGCCTCCTCCTTCGCGAGCATGACTGCTTCGCAGAAGGAGGCGACCGCTTCCCACTCCGTCTCGCACCGCAGCATGGCCGCGACCAATGCCGGGCGCGAGAGGTCTCCGCCTATCGCCGCCGTGAGGACACGTCGGTGCTCTGCCCAAGCGGGGCAGTCTTGCACCGTATGCTCTACTGTGTCCTCCGGGCGATCTTCGCAGTGGTGACACCCAGGCGTTTCCTCCTTTCTCCTTAGACACAGGTACCTCCCGAAACTTCCGTGTCCGGTGAGGACCTGCGTCATGCGGTAGGTTAGGACGCCGTGACTCCTATCCAGCCACTCCTCAAAGAGGGGTCTTACCGCCGCGATTGCGGCGTGCCCGGATAATACTCGTGCCTTTGAAGTAGGTAAATCGATGCACAACTTTTTGAGCTTATCCCGGACATACCTACATACAGACAAACAGACAAAAATTCTAAAAACTATATTTTTGGTATCGATTGTAGATGACACCCCAAGTATTCTTTTAAAAAAATATTCAATGTACAGTTTTAGTTTAGTTGACTTTACCTACCATTTTATTGTATTTATATACCATTATACTATATAAAGCTCGATTACCACTCACTGACTGACATAATTGTTCTCCCAGATGGTGAAGGGGAAGGTGGGTATATTTTGACAGATTCGTAAACAAGTAACTCTCATGAGTATGGGAAAAATCCCAAACCTCCCCTTTTCGCCCCCCTCTCCCCCCTCCACGGCGTATCTCGGAAATTAAGAGACCAGTGTTTTGTTTTTTTACGGATTCGTATAGAGGAGGCTCGGAAAAGTAAAAAGCTTTTTTCAAAGTTCCCCCCTCCCTTGCCCCCTTCTCCCCCCCTTAGGCGGATCTCGGAAGTTAACAGACTTGCAACATTTTTTTTTTCAGATTCATATCAAGGGGCCCAGAGTTGGTCAAAATTATTTTTCCAAACTCCCCCATCTCCCCCTCTTCACCCCTCCCCCCATCGTATCTCGGAAACTAAGAGACGCGTGTTTTGTTTGTTTTACGGATTCGTATAGAGGAGGCTCGGAAAAGTAAAAACCATTTCTCAAAGATCTCCCCCCTTGCCCCCCTTCTGCCCCCTTTAGGCGGATCTCGGAAGTTAACAGACTTGTAAAGTTTTTTTTTTCAGATTCATATCAAGGGGCCCAGAGTTGGTCAAAATCATTTTTCAAAACTCATCCCTCCCCCCCCCTTCACCCCTTTCCCATCGTATCTCGGAAAAACTAGGTAGCGGTAAAGCGAAGCGTATCGTAGCGTAGGGATAAGGTCACGATAGCTTTCCGGTGGTAGGTAGGTCCTGAGTGGAGCGAGCCTGCGAGACCGAGTGGAGCGAAGGGGGGAGGTGGCGAGCGAAGCGAGCCGGCGACCTCCGTAGCGTAACGAAGGTTGAGTGGGTGAAGCGTAACTCAGGGGTGACGACAAGCAAACTTACAAGTAACTTTCACGAGTGTTGGAAACGTGCCAAACCCCCCTTTTTGCACCCCTCCCCCTCCCTATCGTAGCTCAGAAACTGAGAGACCCGTGTTTTGTTTGTTTTTACGGATTCGTATAGAGGAGGCTCGTAAAAGTAAAAACCATTTTTCAAAGTTCCCCCCCCCCCTTTAGGCGGATCTCAGAAATTAAAAGACTTGGCAATTTTTTTTTTTCAGATTCATATCAAGGGTTGATTAAAATCATTTCTCAAAAGTCCCTCTCTCCCTCCCTTCACCCCTCTCCCCATCGTATCTCGGAAACTAGGTAGCGGTAAAGCGAAGCGTAGCGTAGCGTAGGGATAAGGTCACGATAGCTTTCCGGTGGTAGGTAGATTCTGAGTGGAGCGAACCTGCGAGACCGAGTGGAGCGAAGGGGGGAGGTGGCGAGCGAAGCGAGCCGGCGACCTCTGTAGCGTAACGAAGGTTGAGTGGGTGAAGCGTAGCTCAGGGGTGACGACAAGCAAACTTACAAGTAACTTTCACGAGTGAGGGAAACGTGCCAAACCCCCCTTTTTGCAACCCTCCCCCCCTCCTTATCGTATCTCGGAAACTAAGAGACCCGTGTTTTGTTTGTTTTTACGGATTCGTATAGAGGAGGCTCGGAAAAATAAAAACTTTTTCAAAATTGCCCCCCTTCTCCCCCCTTTAGGCGAATCTCGGAAGTTAAAAGACTTGGCACATTTTTTTTTTCAGATTCATATCAAGGGGCCCAGAGATGGTCAAAATCATTTTTCCAAACTCCCCCATCTCCCCCTCTTCACCCCTCCCCCCATTGTATCTCGGAAACTAAGAGACGCGTGTTTTGTTTTTATACGGATTCGTATAGAGGAGGCTCGGAAAAGTAAAAACCATTTCTCAAAGTTCTCCCCCTTGACCCCCTTCTCCCCCCTTTAGGCGGATCTCGGAAGTTAACAGACTTTGAATAATTTTTTTTTCAGATTCATATCAAGGGGCCCAGAGGATATCAAAATCATTTTTCAAAACTCATCCCTATAATAATAGATAAATTAAATAAATAAAGTATAATTTAAAAATTTATTTACCAAATAAAAACACATGTCTAAGAGCCAAGCAAACATTTTAAATTTGAATTTGTTAATTGGTAATGTTGTCAGGACAGGTGGTAATTTATTACAAATTTTAACTGTCATACAACTGGCATTATTATACTATATAAAGCTCGATTACCACTCACTGACTGACATAATTGTTCTCCCAGATGGTGAAGGGGAAGGTGGGTATATTTTGACAGATTCGTAAACAAGTAACTCTCGTGAGTATGGGAAAAATCCCAAACCTCCCCTTTTCGCCCCCCCTCTCCCCCCTCCACGGCGTATCTCGGAAACTAAGAGACCAGTGTTTTGTTTTTTTTACGGATTCGTATAGAGGAGGCTCGGAAAAGTAAGAAGCATTTTTCAAAGTTCCCCCCTCCCTTGCCCCCTTCTCCCCCCTTAGGCGGATCTCGGAAGTTAACAGACTTGCAACATTTTTTTTTTCAGATTCATATCAAGGGGCCCAGAGTTGGTCAAAATCATTTTTCCAAACTCCCCCATCTCCCCCTTTTCACCCCTCCCCCCATCGTATCTCGGAAACTAAGAGACGCGTGTTTTGTTTTTTTACGGATTCGTATAGAGGAGGCTCGGAAAAGTAAAAACCATTTTCAAAGATCTCCCCCCTTGCCCCCCTTCTCCCCCTTTAGGCGGATCTCGGAAGTTAACAGACTTGTAAAGTTTTTTTTTTTCAGATTCATATCAAGGGGCCCAGAGTTGGTCAAAATCATTTTTCAAAACTCATCCCTCCCCCCCCCCCCTCGCATCTCGGAAAAACTAGGTAGCGGTAAAGCGAAGCGTAGGGATAAGGTCACGATAGCTTTCCGGTGGTAGGAAGGTCCTGAGTGGAGCGAGCCTGCGAGACCGAGTGGAGCGAAGGGGGGAGGTGGCGAGCGAAGCGAGCCGGCGACCTCCGTAGCGTAACGAAGGTTGAGTGGGTGAAGCGTAACTCAGGGGTGACGACAAGCAAACTTACAAGTAACTTTCACGAGTGTTGGAAACGTGCCAAATCCCCCTTTTTGCACCCCTCCCCCCTCCCTATCGTATCTCGGAAACTGAGAGTCCCGTGTTTTTTTTGTTTTTACGGATTCGTATAGAGGAGGCTCGGGTAAGTAAAAACCATTTCTCAAAGTTCCCCCCCCTTGACCCCCTTCTCCCCCCCCTTTAGGTGGATCTCGGAAGTTAACAGACTTGGAACAATTTTTTTTTTCAGATTCATATCAAGGGTCCCAGAGTATATCAAAATCATTTTTCACAACTCATCCCTCCCCCCCCCCTTCACCCCTCCCCCATCGTATCTCGGAAAAACTAGGTAGCGGTAAAGCGAAGCGTAGCGTAGCGTAGGGATAAGGTCACGATAGCTTTCCGGTGGTAGGTAGGTCCTGAGTGGAGCGAACCTGCGAGACCGAGTTGAGCGAAGGGGGGAGGTGGCGAGCGAAGCGAGCCGGCGACCTCCGTAGCGTAACGAAGGTTGAGTGGGTGAAGCGTAACTCAGGGGTGACGACAAGCAAACTTACAAGTAACTTTCACGAGTGTTGGAAACGTGCCAAATCCCCCTTTTTGCACCCCTCCCCCCTCCCTATCGTATCTCGGAAACTGAGAGTCCCGTGTTTTTTTTTGTTTTTACGGATTCGTATAGAGGAGGCTCGGGAAAGTAAAAACCATTTCTCAAAGTTCCCCCCCCCTTGACACCCTTCTCCCCCCCCTTTAGGTGGATCTCGGAAGTTAACAGACTTGGAACAATTTTTTTTTTCAGATTCATATCAAGGGGCCCAGAGTATATCAAAATCATTTTTCACAACTCATCCCTCCCCCCCCCCCCCTTCACCCCTCCCCCATCGTATCTCGGAAAAACTAGGTAGCGGTAAAGCGAAGCGTAGCGTAGCGTAGGGATAAGGTCACGATAGCTTTCCGGTGGTAGGTAGGTCCTGAGTGGAGCGAACCTGCGAGACCGAGTTGAGCGAAGGGGGGAGGTGGCGAGCGAAGCGAGCCGGCGACCTCCGTAGCGTAACGAAGGTTGAGTGGGTGAAGCGTAACTCAGGGGTAACGACAAGCCAACATACAAGTAACGAGTGGGGGAAACGTGCCAAACCCCCCTTTTTGCACCCTACCCCCTCCCTATCGTATCTCGGAAACTAAGAGACCCGTGTTTTGTTCGTTTTTATGGATTCGTATAGAGGAGGCTCGGAAAAGTAAAAACCACTTTTCAAAGTCCCCCACTTGCCCCCCTTCTCCCCCCTTTAGGCGGATCTCGGAAGTTAACGGACTTGCAACATTTTTTTTCAGATTCATATCAAGGGGCATAGAGTTGGTCAAAGTCATTTTTCAAAACTCCCCCCTCTCCCCCTCTTCACGCCTCCCCCCATCGTATCTCGGAAACTAGGTCGCAGTAAAATGAAGCGTAGCGTAGCGTAAGGATAAGGTCACTATAGTTTTCCGATGGTAGGTAAGTCTTGAGTGGAGCGAAGGATAAGGATAAGGATAAGGATAAGGATAAGGATAAGGATAAGGATAAGGATAAGGATAAGGATAAGGATAAGGATAAGGATAAGGATAAGGATAAGGATAAGGATAAGGATAAGGATAAGGATAAGGATAAGGATAAGGATAAGGATAAGGATAAGGATAAGGATAAGGATAAGGATAAGGATAAGGATAAGGATAAGGATAAGGATAAGGATAAGGATAAGGATAAGGATAAGGATAAGGATAAGGAAAAGGAAAAGGATAAGGACAAGGACAAGGACAAGGACAAGGACAAGGACAAGGACAAGGACAAGGACAAGGACAAGGACAAGGACAAGGACAAGGACAAGGACAAGGACAAGGACAAGGACAAGGACAAGGACAAGGACAAGGACAAGGACAAGGACAAGGACAAGGACAAGGACAAGGACAAGGACAAGGACAAGGACAAGGACAAGGACAAGGACAAGGACAAGGACAAGGACAAGGACAAGGACAAGGACAAGGACAAGGACAAGGACAAGGAAAAGGAAAAGGAAAAGGAAAAGGAAAAGGAAAAGGAAAAGGAAAAGGAAAAGGAAAAGGATAAGGATAAGGATAAGGATAAGGATAAGGATAAGGATAAGGATAAGGATAAGGATAAGGATAAGGATAAGGATAAGGATAAGGATAAGGATAAGGATAAGGATAAGGATAAGGATAAGGATAAGGATAAGGATAAGGATAAGGATAAGGATAAGGATAAGGATAAGGATAAGGATAAGGATAAGGATAAGGATAAGGATAAGGATAAGGATAAGGATAAGGATAAGGATAAGGATAAGGATAAGGATAAGGATAAGGATAAGGATAAGGATAAGGATAAGGATAAGGATAAGGATAAGGATAAGGATAAGGATAAGGATAAGGATAAGGATAAGGATAAGGATAAGGATAAGGATAAGGATAAGGATAAGGATAAGGATAAGGATAAGGATAAGGATAAGGATAAGGATAAGGATAAGGATAAGGATAAGGATAAGGATAAGGATAAGGATAAGGATAAGGATAAGGATAAGGATAAGGATAAGGATAAGGATAAGGATAAGGATAAGGATAAGGATAAAGATAAAGATAAAGATAAAGATAAAGATAAAGATAAAGATAAAGATAAAGATAAAGATAAAGATAAAGATAAAGATAAAGATAAAGATAAAGATAAAGATAAAGATAAAGATAAAGATAAAGATAAAGATAAAGATAAAGATAAAGATAAAGATAAAGATAAAGATAAAGATAAAGATAAAGATAAAGATAAAGATAAAGATAAAGATAAAGATAAAGATAAAGATAAAGATAAAGATAAAGATAAAGATAAAGATAAAGATAAAGATAAAGATAAAGATAAAGATAAAGATAAAGATAAAGATAAAGATAAAGATAAAGATAAAGATAAAGATAAAGATAAAGATAAAGATAAAGATAAAGATAAAGATAAAGATAAAGATAAAGATAAAGATAAAGATAAAGATAAAGATAAAGATAAAGATAATAGAACAATGTCAGAAAGTATGATTTAAAAATTCATTTACCGAATAAAAACACATGTCTAAGAGCCAAGCAAACATTTTAAATTTTAATTTGTTAATTGGTAATGTTGTCAGGGTAGGTGGTAATTTATTATAAATTTTAACTGTCATACAACTGGCATTTCTACTATAAAGTTGCAATCTCTGAGCAGGTACTAATAATTTCCCGGCATTTTTTTTTTTATTTAATCTTTCAGAGACTTGTTCATTTAATTTGAATAAAATTGAGGATATTTTTTTACAAATAAACAAACTTCAAAAATATACAGACACGGAAGTGGGAGCAGAGCTAAACTGACTCGACACTACACTGAGGATATCCCGGACATCAGCCTGTACGAGATTAGAATGGCTCTTAAACAGCTAAAGAATAACAAGGCGCCGCCGGGTGAAGACGGAATCACAACAGAACTTCTGAGAGCGGGTGGAAAACCGGTACTTCTGGTCCTCCAGAAGTTATTTAATTCCGTCATACTCGAAGGTACTACGCCAGAAGCATGGCACAGGAGTGTGGTTGTTTTTTTCTTCAAAAAGGGTGACAACACCTTGTTGAAGAACTACAGGCCAATCTCACTTCTGAGCCATGTATACAAGATGTTTTCAAGAGTCATTACGAACCGTCTCGAACGCAGGTTTGATGACTTCCAGCCTCCCAAACAAGCCGGTTTCCGAAAAGGTTTTAGTACTATAGACCACATACACACGCTCCGCCAGATTGTACAGAAGACAGAGGAGTATAATCGGCCATTATGTTTAGCGTTTGTGGACTATGAAAAGGCCTTCGATTCAATCGAAACCTAGGCAGTATTGCAGTCCCTCCAACGATGTCAT
Organism: Agrotis exclamationis; assembly: GCA_950005045.1. Taxonomy (NCBI): domain Eukaryota; kingdom Metazoa; phylum Arthropoda; class Insecta; order Lepidoptera; family Noctuidae; genus Agrotis; species Agrotis exclamationis. The sequence goes on from OX465442.1 coordinate 1,573,554, forward strand.
ATCGACTATAGGTATATCGAAGTGTTGAAGTGTTTGTATAGAAACGCCACCATGTCCATCCGACTTCAGGAAGAGAGCACGAAACCAATCCAATTGCAGAAAGGCGTGAGACAGGGAGACGTTATTTCTCCGAAATTGTTCACGAACGCGTTGGAGAACGTTTTCAAGCTCTTGGAATGGAACGGATTCGGCATCAACATCAATGGCGAATACATCACTCACCTTCGTTTTGCCGATGATATAGTCATCATGGCAGAATCGTTGGAGCACCTCAATGCTATGCTCAGCGACCTCAGTATCGTTTCCCAACGGGTCGGCCTTAAAATGAACATGGACAAGACGAAAGTCATGTCGAATGTCCATGTGGTACCCGTACCGGTTGTTGTTGAGAATGATACTCTCGAAGTTGTAGACCGTTACACTTACCTTGGACAGATTGTTCAGTTAGGTAGGTCCAACTTCGAGAAAGAGGTCGCCCGAAGAATCCAACTCGGATGGGCAGCGTTTGGGAAGCTACGTGATATCTTCTCATCGAGAATCCCACAGTGTCTCAAGACAAGGGTGTTTAACCAGTGTGTGTTGCCAGTGATGACATATGGCTCTGAAACGTGGTCTCTGACTGCTGGCCTTTTAGAGAGACCAAGAGTCACTCAACGAGCGATGGAAAGAGCTATGCTCGGAGTTTCTTTGCGGGATAAAATCCGGAACATGGATATTGGGCGAAGAACCAAAGTCACCGACATAGCTCATAAAATTTGCAAGTTGAAGTGGCAATGGGCAGGCCACATCGCTCGTAGAACTGACAACCGATGGGGAAGAAAAGTTCTCGAGTGGCGACCACGGACCGGAAGACGCAGCGTAGGTGAATTGTCGTTCGGCGTGGCGGTCTAAGGGGGAGGCCTATGTTCAGCAGTGGACGTTTTCCGGCTGATGATGATGATGACTACGGAACCCTTCATGGGCGAGTCCAACTCGCACTTGGCCGGTTTTTTAACATGTTACTGTAATTGCGGTATATTTTCTTGTGGTGACTTTTACTTTTAGCATCGTGTTGATATGCATAGTACAAAGCTCTCTTCTTATAGCATGATATTTTTAAACCCCTACTAAGCCATTAGTTTTTTTTATTGGTTTATTTGTCTTTTTGACGAGTATTTCGAGAAAACACAATTTATAGAAGAGCGTAAATATGTCGTGGAATACATTAAATACGTTATTACAGTCTGTCTCTTCGTAAACTTCACCAAAACTTAAGGCTGCTAAGCAGTTCAAATTTTTTTTTATGTTGCTCTTATTGTATTCTCTCTTCGTATCATACCAGAACTGTACAGTTTTTGACTTACTATTATCAGGGTGAAAAGTTAATTTTATGCCTCCCTTCTGAGTTATTAATAAGGTTTTAGATTGGATTAGGGGGTTCTTAAGGGGTTTTAAAATCTTTTAAGTGCTCTAATGGATTTTAAAATTCTTTTAACTATTCTAAGGTATTCTCAATATTTTTGTTTTTTTTTTTTAATTTTGTTTCTTTTTTTTATTGAATTAGTTTTATAATGTTTTAGTGGGTCCTGTTTTTTTATTCTATTCTCGACAACTTCTCAGACTTGATTTTATTCAAAAATATTGATATGGGTATTGTTTTCGAGTGATTTGGAGGTGCTGATTTAGAAAATGATCCAAAAAAGAAAGGAGGGCACATAAACAAATTGTAACAACGTGATCCAGCTTTGAATTTTGATTTTGAAAATTTTGAAAACAGGAATCTAAAAACCTTTGATCTAAAAACGTGTTAAAGGCGTCGCTTTCTGCAAAATATCCACTAAACCTGACCACTAAATTACTTCACAAACTAACATAATTATTTTTAGTTGCGTCATCAGCTTTGATTTTTGTATAGCATAGAATTTGAGATCTGGATGGAACTCCATTGATGCCGTAATAGTCTATTTACTTATTCTGCAAATTTACACGGTGACATTCATGTCGTTACAATCTAGCATTCAAGATCACTCTTAAAACGTACTCCAAATTCACGTTGCATGGATCACAGAACAGAATCCGCAGAACATTCTTTCGAATCATACACATAAACTATGGATACGCTTTTCCTATTTCGACGACGATGCTCAATTCGTATCATCCTTTGACCATGAACAGAAGACACAAGATTGTGGAAAAAATATAATGCAAAATAAAATGCCAAACAAACAAAAACATGCAAAAAAAATGGAAAACAAACAAAAAAAAATTGAGACGGTTGATGATTTTTTATATTTACCTATATATTTGAATGGAACCTACAAAACTTATATTATTAAGGAACTAACTTAAAAAGAAAAAGGATTGCATATTGAAGCACTTGTTCTTGCGTGGCACTGAAAATAGTTACATTTTGATTCATACATTTTTTGGTCTGCTTAATTTACTTCTCTATAATATACTAAAAAGTAGTACTAAAAATTAATACTAAAAGGAATATCATGCAAGATTAATATTCTATTTAGTTTACACTAGAGGTGTATTTAATAATATTAAACAATTTATTTCAGGTAACAAAGACCCATAGATAAAATACCTTAACCTAAATATACATAAATAAAAATATACACAAAAAAAAAAACTAAAACTTTCGGTATCTGCCATTGCCATTTACACACTCGCGTACTACAGCAGTAACCGGCTCTTTATCTTTTACTTTACAGTTAAAAGTAACTGAGACATCCCACACCTTCGTGCAACACAGCAGTCCACGCCTTATTATTATTTTATTTTTTGGTATAAAATAACTAAAACATTCGGTATCTGCCCTTCCCATTTACACTTTCGCGTACTACAGCAGTCCCTGGGTCTTTAATTTTTACTTTACAGTTAAAAGTAACTGAGACATTTAGGATCTGCCGTTTAAACCCACACCTTCGTGGAACACAGCAGTCCAAGGCTTATTATTTTTTTTATTTTTTTAATAAAAAGTAACTAAGACTTTTGGTATCTGCCTTATAACTCATAACTCTATGCCATATAACTCATTCAACCAATACAATGACTCCACCCACACTCCACCCACACCTTTGCACACTACGACTCATTACTGATAAGACAACAACTTTTACCCATTTTAACGGACATATCTTTCGTCTTAATCGATCCACCACAAGCTAGATATCATCCACAACTTGACATCGACTCCCATCCTGATTTTCGCGCCACAGACAACGCAAGACATCCCAGCAATCAACCAACACCGACCACACTTTACTGACCTCTCATCACCGGTACGACAACTCACCTCAACGACGAATTCACAATCACTCGGTTCTATTGACTTCATCACCAGCCAGAGCATGTTCTCGGCAGTAAGCCGACTCTGAGCAGAATCCAAAGCCTAACTACTTACAGATCATTCGGTTGACCGGGCAACCAATAGTTCCCGATCAACAGTCGTAGTCGGTCAGATTTTCTACTGACCAGTAACATGGTTTAATAACGATCTCGCATTGGGTACGTATTCATCTCGAACTACCTTACGTTCCGTTTTATTTATTTATAATTGACGAATAGTTTGGGTTGGAGTGTTTGTTTGCCATGATTATCAATGACAATTTGTTATAATCATAGTTTTATATTTATTTATTTTTCATGTACATATACGAGTACACTTTGCACGCACATAGTCCGTATTATGTCCATTGCTAGCAATTAGTATGTAAAATGTTGATTAAAAGGGTTATGAATGAAGTCAATGGGAAGTATGTGTGTGTATATGTGAAATTGCTAGCAAGCAGTATGTGACATGTTGATTAAAAGGGTTATGAATGAAGTCAAGGGAAAGTATGTGTGTGTGTGTATGTGTGAAATTGCTAGCAATTAGTAGGTATGTAGGTAAAATGTTGATTAAAATGGTTATGAATGAAGTCAAGGGAAAATATGTGTGTATATGTGAAAAGAAGGATAATAAAAGAATGTTGTAGAAGTATTAAAGATGTGAGCATACAGGTGGACAGGAAGCGGGAAGCGACTTTGCTTTATACTATGTAGTGAAGATATAGGCGTCTTTAGAGGGCCGTGCTGAATGAACTAACAATGGTTTATTTTTCAAATTTAGCAAGTTGTATGAGAAACCAATGCGGTACATATGTTACTTGCCAAACATCAATTATTATTTAATAGTTTTTGGCTAAGTTTGATAAATAATAATAATAATAAGGTTGTGTTGTCTTTTTTAGATATTTTCTTAATTTTTTTTTTTCAGCACGACCCCCTTCACCTATATTTTGTTATTACGAATTCACATAATCAGTTGCAGTACATATAAAGTGTTAATAGAGTACACACCTTGAGTCTAAGAAACTTTTTAATACGCTATACATTTTTCAAGTTACACGAAAAAAAGGGGGCAGTGCCAGCCAAACGTTTTCAGCATGGCTCCCTTTTTTTGTATATTTCTTCAAAAGTACGGGTTAGAGTAGTTTTGAAAAGCATAAAAGTAGGAACTTATTTCATTATTTACTTAGTCGCTTACAAGGAATATTATTTTATAGTTTATTCGTACCGACTTTTAAGTAAATCAACTGTAGGCACAAAAAAAAAACATTCAGTTGATTCACTTAGAAGTCCATACATAAATCCGTACAAAAGGGTTTTCAAAATATTAAAAATATTTTATATAATTTACAAAATCTTTTAAGAACTATGGATTTACCAATTCATTTAACGATTCTTATGGATTATCAAAATTTTATAAAGGTTATATAATACTTCTACAAAACACGACCCCGCGAGCTGCTTGCAGCTCGCGCAACGCGCAAATACTAGTTATACTATATAAAGCTCGATTACCACTCACTCACTGACATAATTGTTCTCCCAGATGGTGAAGGGGAAGGTGGGTATATTTTGACAGATTCGTAAACAAGCAACTCTCGTGAGTATGGGAAAAATCCCAAACCTCCCCTTTTCGCCCCCCCTCTCCCCCCTTCACGGCGTATCTCAGAAACTAAGAGACCAGTGTTTTGTTTTTTTACGGATTCGTATAGATGAGGCTCGGAAAAGTAAAAAGCATTTTTCAAAGTTCCCCCCTCCCTTGCCCCCTTCTCCCCCCCTTAGGCGGATCTCGGAAGTTAACAGACTTGCAACATTTTTTTTTTCAGATTCATATCAAGGGGCCCAGAGTTGGTCAAAATCATTTTTCCAAACTCCCCCATCTCCCCCTCTTCGCCCCTCCCCCCATCGTATCTCGGAAACTTAGAGACGCGTGTTTTGTTTTTTTACGGATTTGTATAGAGGTGGCTCGGAAAAGTAAAAACCATATCTCAAAGTTCCCCCACTTGCCCCCCTCCTCCCCTCTTTAGTCGGATCTCGGAAGTTAACAGACTTGCAAAGTTTTTTTTCAGATTCATATCAAGGGGCCCAGAGTATATCAAAATCATTTTTCAAAACTCATCCCTCCCCCCCCCCTTCACCCCTCCCCCATCGTATCTCGGAAAAACTAGGTAGCGGTAAAGCGAAGCGTAGCGTAGCGTAGGGATAGGGTCACGATAGCTTTCCGGTGGTAGGTAGGTTCTGAGTGGAGCGAGCCTGCGAGACCGAGTGGAGCGAAGGGGGGAGGTGGCGAGCGAAGCGAGCCGGCGACCTCCGTAGCGTAACGAAGGTTGAGTGGGTGAAGCGTAACTCAGGGGTGACGACAAGCAAACTTACAAGTAACTTTCACGAATGTTGGAAACGTGCCAAACCCCCCTTTTTGCACCCCTCCCCCCTCCCTATCGTATCTCAGAAACTGAGAGACCCGTGTTTTGTTTGTTTTTACGGATTCGTATAGAGGAGGCTCGTAAAAGTAAAAACCATTTTCCAAAGTTCCCCCACCCCCCCTTTAGGCGGATCTCAGAAATTAAAAGACTTGGCAAATTTTTTTTTTCAGATTCATATCAAGGGTTGATCAAAATCATTTCTCAAAAGTCCCTCTCTCCCCCCCTTCACCCCTCTCCCCATCGTATCTCGGAAACTAGGTAGCGGTAAAGCGAAGCGTAGCGTAGCGTAGGGATAAGGTCACGATAGCTTTCCGGTGGTAGGTAGATTCTGAGTGGAGCGAACCTGCGAGACCGAGTGGAGCGAAGGGGGGAGGTGGCGAGCGAAGCGAGCCGGCGACCTCTGTAGCGTAACGAAGGTTGAGTGGGTGAAGCGTAACTCAGGGGTGACGACAAGCAAACTTACAAGTAACGAGTGGGAAAAACGTGCCAAACCCCCCTTTTTGCACCCCACCCCCCCTCCCTATAGTATCTCGGAAACTAAGAGACCCGTGTTTTGTTAGTTTTTATGGATTCGTATAGCGGAGGCTCGGAAAAGTAAAAACCACTTTTCAAAGTCCCCCCCCCCCCTTTAGGCGGATCTCGGAAGTTAACAGACTTGCAACAATTTTTTTTTCAGATTCATATCAAGGGGCACAGAGTTGGTCAAAATCATTTTTCAAAACTCCCCCCTCTCCCCCTCTTCACGCCTCCCCCCATCGTATCTCGGAAACTAGGTCGCAGTAAAATGAAGCGTAGCGTAGCGTTAGGATAAGGTCACTACAGTTTTCCGATGGTAGGTAAGTCTTGAGTGGAGCGAACCTACGAGACCGAGTGGAGCGAAGGGGGGAGGTGGCGAGCGAAGCGAGCCGGCGACCTCCATAGCTTAACGAAGGTTGAGTGGGTGAAGCGTAACTAAGGGTGACGGACAGCAAACTTACAAGTAACTTTCACGAGTGGGGGAAACGTGCCAAACCCCTCTTTTTGCACCCCTCCCCCTTCCCTATCACATCTCAGAAACTAAGAGACCTGTGTTTTGTTTGTTTTTACGGATTCGTATAGAGGAGGCTCGGAAAAGTAAAACCTATTTTTCAAAATTTCCCCCTTCTCCCCCCTTTAGGCTAATCTCGGAAGTTAAAAGACTTGGCACTTTTTTTTCAGATTTATATAAGGGTTGATCAAAATCATTTTTCAAAAGTCCCCACTCTCCCCCCTTCACCCCTCCCCCCATCGTATCTCGGAAACTAGGTAGCGGTAAAGCGAAGCGTAGGGATAAGGTCATGATCGCTTTCCGGTGGAAGGTACTCGTAGATCCTGAGCGGAGCGAACCTGCGAGACAGAGTGGAGCGAAGGGGGGGAGGTGGCGAGCGAAGCGAGCCGGCGACCTCCGTAGCGTAACGAAGGTTGAGTGGGTGAAGTGTAACTAATCGTAACTCTCATGAGTAGGGCAAAAGTACCAAGCCTCCCCTTTTTGGCCTCCCCTCCCCCCGCCCAATAGTATCTCAGAAACTAAGAGACCTGTGTTTTGTTTTTTTACGAATTCGTATAGAGGAGGCTCGGAAAAGTAAAAACCATTAATCAAAGTTCCCCCCCCCCCTTGCCCCCTTAAGGCGGATCTCGGAAATTAACAGACTTGCAACACATTTTTTTCAGATTCATATCAAGGGTTGATCAAAATCATTTTTCAAAACTCCCCCCTCGTCCCCTCTTCACCCCTCTCCCCATCGTATCTCGAAAACTAGGTAGCGGTAAAAAGAAGCGTAGCGTAGCGTAGGGATAAGGTCACTATAGTTTTCCGGTGGTAGGTAGTCTTGAGTGTAGCGAACCTACGAGACCGAGTGGAGCGAAGGGGGGAGGTGGCGAGCGAAGCGAGCCGGCGACCTCCATAGCTTAACGAAGGTTGAGTGGGTGAAGCGTAACTAAGGGTGACGGACAGCAAACTTACAAGTAACTTTCACGAGTGGGGGAAACGTGCCAAACCCCTCTTTTTGCACCCCTCCCCCTTCCCTATCACATCTCAGAAACTAAGAGACCTGTGTTTTGTTTGTTTTTACGGATTCGTATAGAGGAGGCTCGGAAAAGTAAAACCTATTTTTCAAAATTTCCCCCTTCTCCCCCCTTTAGGCTAATCTCGGAAGTTAAAAGACTTGGCACTTTTTTTTCAGATTTATATAAGGGTTGATCAAAATCATTTTTCAAAAGTCCCCACTCTCCCCCCTTCACCCCTCCCCCCATCGTATCTCGGAAACTAGGTAGCGGTAAAGCGAAGCGTAGGGATAAGGTCATGATCGCTTTCCGGTGGAAGGTACTCGTAGATCCTGAGCGGAGCGAACCTGCGAGACAGAGTGGAGCGAAGGGGGGGAGGTGGCGAGCGAAGCGAGCCGGCGACCTCCGTAGCGTAACGAAGGTTGAGTGGGTGAAGTGTAACTAATCGTAACTCTCATGAGTAGGGCAAAAGTACCAAGCCTCCCCTTTTTGGCCTCCCCTCCCCCCGCCCAATAGTATCTCAGAAACTAAGAGACCTGTGTTTTGTTTTTTTACGAATTCGTATAGAGGAGGCTCGGAAAAGTAAAAACCATTAATCAAAGTTCCCCCCCCCCCTTGCCCCCTTAAGGCGGATCTCGGAAATTAACAGACTTGCAACACATTTTTTTCAGATTCATATCAAGGGTTGATCAAAATCATTTTTCAAAACTCCCCCCTCGTCCCCTCTTCACCCCTCTCCCCATCGTATCTCGAAAACTAGGTAGCGGTAAAAAGAAGCGTAGCGTAGCGTAGGGATAAGGTCACTATAGTTTTCCGGTGGTAGGTAGTCTTGAGTGTAGCGAACCTACGAGACCGAGTGGAGCGAAGGGGGGAGGCAGCGAGCGAAGCGAGCTGGCGACCTCCGTAGCGTAACGAAGGTTGAGTGGGTGAAGCGTAACTAATCGTAACTCTCATGAGTAGGGCAAAAGTACCAAGCCTCCCCTTTTTGGCCTCCCCCCCCCCTCCCAATCGTATCTCAGAAACTAAGAGACCTGTGTTTTGTATTTTTACGGATTCGTATAGAGGAGGCTCGGAAAAGTAAAAACTATTTTCAAAGTTCCCCCCCCCCCCTTGCCCCCTTCGTCTTCCCTTTAGGCGGATCTCGGAAGTTAACAGACTTGCAACATTTTTTTTTCAGATTCATATCAAGGGGTACAGGGTTAATTAAAATCATTTTTCAAACTCCCCCCTCTCCCCCTCTTCACCGCTCCCCCCATCGTATCTCGGAAACTAAGAGACCCGTGTTTTGTTTTTTTACGGATTCGTACAGAGAGGGCTCGGAAAAGAAACCAGTTTTCAAAGTTTTCCCCCCCTTGCCCCCCTTCTCCCCCCTTTAGGCGGATTTCAGAAGGGACTTGGAACATTTTTTTTTTCAGATTCATATTAAGGGGCCCAGAGTATGTCAAAATCATTTTTCAAAACTCATCCAACTCCCCCCCCCTCACCCCTCCCGTCATCGTATCTTAGAAACTAGGTAGTGGTAAAGCGAAACGTAGCGTAGGGATAAGGACATGGTAGCTTTCCGGTGGTAGGTATGTTTTGAGTGGAACGAACCTGCGAGACCGAGTGGAGCGAAGGGGGAGGTGGCGAGCGAAGCGAGCTGGCGACCTCCGTAGCGTAACGAAGGTTGAGTGGGTGAAGCGTAACTAATCGTAACTCTCATGAGTAGGGCAAAAGTACCAAGCCTCCCCTTTTTGCCCCCCCCCCCCCCTCCCAATCGTATCTCAGAAACTAAGAGACCTGTGTTTTGTATTTTTACGGATTCGTATAGAGGAGGCTCGGAAAAGTAAAAACCATTTTTCAAAGTTCCCCCCCCCCTTGCCCCCTTCGCCTTCCTTTTAGGCGGATCTCGGAAGTTAACAGACTTGCAACATTTTTTTTTCAGATTAATATCAAGGGGTACAGGGTTAATTAAAATCATTTTTCAAACTCCCCCCTCTCCCCCTCTTCACCGCTCCCCCCATCGTATCTCGGAAACTAAGAGACCCGTGTTTTGTTTTTTTACGGATTCGTATAGAGAAGGCTCGGAAAAGTAAAAACCATTTTTCAAAGTTTTCCCCCCCTTGCCCCCCTTCTCCCCCCTTTAGGCGGATTTCAGAAGAGACTTGGAACATTTTTTTTTCAGATTCATATTAAGGGGCCCAGAGTATGTCAAAATCATTTTTCAAAACTCATCTAACTCCCCCCCCCCCCTCACCCCTCCCGTCATCGTATCTTAGAAACTAGGTAGTGGTAAAGCGAAACGTAGCGTAGGGATAAGGACACGGTAGCTTTCCGGTGGTAGGTATGTTTTGAGTGGAACGAACCTGCGAGACCGAGTGGGGCGAAGGGGGAGGTGGCGAGCGAAGCGAGCCGGCGACTTCCGTAGCGTAGCGAAGGTTGAGTGGGTGAAGCCTAACTCGGGTGACGACAAGCAAACTTACAAGTAACTCTCATGAGTAGGGCAAACTACCAAGCCTCCCCGTTTTGGCCTCCCCCCCCTCCCAATCGTATCTCGGAAACTAAGAGACCCGTGTTTTGTTTTTTTACGGATTCGTATAGAGAAGGCTCGGAAAAGTTAAACCATTTTTCAAAGTTTTCCCCCCCTTGCCCCCCTTCTCCCTCCTTTAGGCGGATTTCAGAAGAGACTTGGAACATTTTTTTTTTCAGATTCATATTAAGGGGCCCAGAGTATGTCAAAATCATTTTTCAAAACTCAGCTATCTCCCCCCCCCTCACCCCTCCCGTCATCGTATCTTAGAAACTAGGTAGTGGTAAAGCGAAGCGTAGCGTAGGGATAAGGTCACGATAGCTTTCTGGTGGTAGGTAGGTCCTGAGTGGACCGAACCTGCGAGACCGAGTGAAGCGAAGGGGAGAGGTGGCGAGCGAAGCGAGCCGGCGACCTCCGTAGCGTAACGAATGTTGAGTGGGTGAAGCGTAACTCAGGGGTGACGACAAGCAAACTTACAAGTAACTCTCATGAGTAGGGCAAAAGTATCAAGCCTCCCCTTTTTGGCCTCCCCCCCCCCCTCCCAATCGTATCTCAGAAACTAAGAGACCCGTGTTCTGTTTTTTTACGGATTCGTATAGAGGAGGCTCGGAAAAGTAAAAACCATTTTTCACAGTTGCCACTTATGCCTCCCTTCTGAGTTTTTAATAAGGTTTTAGATTAGATTAGGGGGTTCTTAACGGGTTTCAAAATCTTTTAAGTGCTCTAATGGATTTTAAAATTCTTTTAACTATTCTAAGGAAAACTCATTTTTTTTTAATTTTTTGTTTCTTTTTTTTATTTAATTAGTTTTATAATGTTTTAGGGGTCCTGTTTTTGGAACGAAGTTCCTTATCGCGCGTTGCGAAGGGGGCTAGACGGAAAAAAATAAGGGAAAAAGTTGTCACGACACTTTTTACCGACTGCGCGACTTACTGAATGGAGTGAAGTGGAGTGGAGTGGCGTGGAGTAGCGTGGAGTGGCGTGGAGTGGAGTGGAGTGAGGTGGAGGGTGGAAAATCGCTTGAACCTTTTTCTTAACTTGTTATCGTTAAGCAAGTTAAAAATAACAGGTTCAAGCGATTTTCCACCTTATTGACATTTAAAATTTACTTTGTTTTTTCTCACATTCTCGTTAGCTAACATTGCTCTTTCATTAAAATCCGGTGTTTGCATAAATGTCAATAAGGTCGAAAATCGCTTGCAACTGTTTTTTTTTCTTGCTATAAATAAGCAAATGTTTCCCGACCTTCACTTGTTTTACCGATTTGTCCTACTGATTCCCACCAGTAGGATAAATCGGTAAAAAGACAAGACAACCATTTTATGTAATTCGGTCGCATTGAACAGTGTGGTGTCGCGTCGATTATTTTTGTTGAGTGTATACAGTAACTTCGTTCCATCCGGGTGTCCCTTGACACCTCTCAAGTTTTTTTAGGGTTCCGTACGTCCGAATACAAAAACGGAACCCTTATAGGATCACTCGTGTGTCCGTCTGTCTGTCGCTTACAGTCAATTATCTCCGAATCTACTAGACCGATTGGGTTGAAATTTGGTACACATATCAATTCTTTTGACCCAAGCACAGAGGTGTGACGTGAATAGATGAAATCTGTATGTGGGAGGTAATTTTTGGGGGGGAAGGGGAAAATAAAACAAAAAAAGTTTTGAAAACTGCATCATGTGACATATCAAATGAAATGTCTTGTTGAGACAATCTTAAATATATTTTTTTTGTAATTTTAAAATAAATAGTTTCCAAGTTATTCAAGAAAATGGACGAAATTTGACCATTCCCCCTCCCCCCTTATCTCCGAAACTACTGAACCTAAAATTTTGAAAAAAATACAGTAATTAGTTTTCTACTTATAGATTATAGGAAAATCTATAAAAAGTCCATATCTGTATATGGGAGGTAATTTTTGGGGGGGAACGGGAAAATTAAAAAAAAATAATTGAAAACTGCATCGTGTGACATATCAAATAAAAGATCTTGTTGAGACAATCTTAAATATGTTTTTATTGTAATTTTAAAATGAATAGTTTCCAAGTTATTCAAGAAAATAGACGAAATTTGACCATTCCCCCCCCTTATCTTCGAAACTACTGAACCTAAAATTTTGAAAAAAATACAGAAATTAGTTTTCTACTTATAGATTATAGGATAACCTATAAGAAGTCCATATCTGTATATGGGAGGTAATTTTTGGGGGGGGGGAAGCGAAAATTAAAAAAAAATTATTTGAAAACTGCATCGTGTGACATATCAAATGAAAGGTATTGTTGAGACAAACATAAAAGTATTTTTTTTGTAATTTTAAAATAAATGGTTTCCAAGTTATTCAAAAAAAATAGACGCAGCTTGACCATTCCCCCCCCCCTTATCTCCGAAACTACTGAACCTAAAATTTTGAAAAAAATACAGGAATTAGTTTTCTACTTATAGATTATATATAACCTATAAGAAGTCCATATCTGTACATGGGAGGTAATTTTTGGGGGGGAAAGGGAAAATTTAAAAAAATATATTTGAAAACTGCATCGTGTGACATATCAAATGAAAGGTCTTGTTGAGACAATCTTAAATATATTTTTATTGTAATTTTAAAATAAATGGTTTCCAAGTTATTCAAAAAAAATAGACGCAGCTTGACCATTCCCCCCCCCCTTATCTCCGAAACTACTGAACCTAAAATTTTGAAAAAAATACAGGAATTAGTTTTCTACTTATAGATTATATATAACCTATAAGAAGTCCATATCTGTACATGGGAGGTAATTTTTGGGGGGGAAAGGGAAAATTTAAAAAAATATATTTGAAAACTGCATCGTGTGACATATCAAATGAAAGGTCTTGTTGAGACAATCTTAAATATATTTTTATTGTAATTTTAAAATAAATAGTTTCCAAGTTATTCAAGAAAATAGACGAAATTTGACCATTCCCCCCCCCCCCCCCTTATCTCCGGAACTACTGAACCTATTTTTTTTTTAAAATACAGAAATTAGTTTTCTACTTATAGATTATAGGAAAACCTATAAGAAGTCCATGATATTAAAATAACATGGTAAATCACTCAATATTGTGCGTACCAATTTGGGTCAGATTTAAAAAAAAAACGTGGTAGGTAGCATCGTACGGAACCCTCTTCACGCGAGTCCAACTCGCACTTGGCCGGTTTTTTTTATTCTATTCTCAACAACTTCTCAGACTTGATTTTATTCAAAAATGTTGATATGGGTATCGTTTTCGAGTGATTTGGAGGTGCTGATTTAGAAAATGATCCAAAAAAGAGGAGGGCACATTTTTCATTATTCGCTGTTCGTCCGTCCGTCCATCTGTCTGTTAGTGGGCTGTAGCTCATGATCAAGAATATGGATTTCGGTTGCCGCTATACAAAATAACAAATAATAAAAATAAGTTAAAAATTGGAGGAAAGCTTATAAATAAAAATAAACATTATTTTGTTTTTTGCCTATTTTCGTCTGTCTGTCAGCGAGCTGTCTGTAATCCATTAATCCAATCAATGGGGACAAGTTTTGTCATTACAAAATATTCTCCCTCTTGTAACTTTATATCTACCTTGCACTTGACCTTGTATTTTTGTTAATGTTTTAGGAACTACACACCAAGGGAGTAGCAATTGTAAGGGTAACAACGCTCAATGCGTGGCAATGTCCGCTTGCGCGTCAGTATTGTCAGTATGCAGACATCGAAATCTGACTTGTCTTGATATCGATGTCATTCTCCAAAGTGGAGACACTTTATATAAATGTCGCTTAAATCATTTCTACCGAAGGGTGTCATATTTTTGAACCCCGAGGAATTGCCTACGGAGATTGTCGTCGGAAACAATAGAGCGTAAATTGAAAATATGACCGCCAATTGGATTACAAATGGAGTATATCCTCAAATTTCAGAAAATGAATACGGTATTTTAACTCTTGCAAACATAATTGAATCCAATGTTTTCGACGCAAATCACAATGATGAGACGGAAAGCGTGATATTTACCGGGCAAGACTATACAGTTTCTTTTTGGAGATTCGATAATGCATTCTATTTATTTAACAGTCATGCAGTAGATGAATATAACAAATTAAATTCTACATGTGGAGTAGCACGTTTGTTTAAATGTTATTCGATTCGCGAATTAGCCAGATTGCTGTAAATGCGAAATATAGGTGTAGGTCAGTATTCAATACACAGACTACGCGTTATCAATTATCAAACTATTGAAAATTTAGTTGTAGGATCTGCATTGCCATTGCCGTCGTCTATCGAGTCTATAATATACTTCGAATGCCCGGCATCTACACATCATAGTCAATTATCAGAATCACAATCTATATTGCTTGGATTTCAAGAAACCCCTGAACCGGTAGTAGTTGACACCCAAGTGGCGTCAACAAAGAGAGGTCGACCCAAAAAACAAAAACGTGGCAGGAAATATACTAGAGCAAACGCTCATTTGGATGCGGTTAAAAATATAATAGCAAATACATCGCGATGCCGTTAAACACTTCTGGACACATCTATTGGCCCACCTTAGAGTTTAGGTTTGGATGGCCCCTACCGTAATTAGGTGCATATCCAAATTTTTACAGAACGTCAATCCTTATATCGAATGTTTTAAACGATTAATAACCATCCGATCAGGCCTTTATTAAATTTCAGCAAACGTCTCGCTCTACCCACGGGAACATTTTAGGAGATTTACTTGTTGGTAGAGAAGTCGCGGCCATTATTAGTACAGAACGCGAAAATTTTATACCTCATTGCATAGCAGTTTGGAAAATCGGTGATAAGAAACCACACACTGTAGGTATAATGCATCCGTTATATGAAAGTTTTCAGTACCCATTATTTTATCCTGAGGGTAATGCGGGTTGGTACTCGAACAAAGTAGATAATAACGGAAATAAATTAACCCAAGCAAAATACGTTTGCTGCTTGTTATTGTCGGAGCCACGATTTTCTGATATAGGCAGGCTATCGGAAGAATGGTTGTTGACATGCATTGCCGAATCATAGAAGAACGCCTACGTTTTATATCAAGTCTACAAAAACATAACTCTAATAATGCACTGAGGTCCGCTCCACTGCAAGAAGTTAAAATGAGCATTGAAGTCGCGCGTCAAATTCGTCGGGATGAAACGATTCAGGGAGAGGGATTCGTACCAGGCCGCGTTTATTTGCCCAGCTCTTTTACGGGGGGGGGGGGGGGGGGGCGATACATGAAAGGAAAATATAGTGATGCTATTGCAATAGTATGCAAATTGGGAAACCCATCATTTTGTGGCCTGAAATTCAACAATCCACTCAAAGCACCTTGGTAAATCCTTCTGTGTGTGCTAGAGTTTTTAATTTAAAGCTAGCAGAATTATTAAGAGATATCCAAGTGGTAATTGGTTTTGCAAATGTATTTATATGACGCACGTCATAGAATTTCAAAAGCGAGGTTTCCACACACTCACATTTGTTTTAGGGTTGTTGTCGGGTCCAGTCCAAAATATAGATATTGATAAATTTGTTAGAGCAGACATTCCTGATGCATCAGAGGCAGAGGGAAGATTACGAAAAGCTTTTCTGAATCACATGATTCACGGTCCTTGCGGTTCCTCGCACAGAACTAATTTACCTTGTTGGGATAGTGAGAAAAGTGAATGTTCAAATTTTTTTCCAAAACGTGAGACTGCTACCACTTTTTCTGATGAAAAAGTATTTATTAACTTGTGTAGAGACAGTAAAAACGAAGCTATTATAAAATATCGCGGTAACGATGTAATTGTAAATGATACTTGGGTAGTTCCTTATAACGCAAGTCTTCTTTTAAAATACGATGCTCATATCAACTTGGAAGTCTCCTCACAACGCACGGTCGTTAAGTATTTGTTTAAATATATCACTAAGGGTCCTAATGAATGGCGCGTAGCTGTCGTATCGTAAGAACATGAAAATAACGAAATAGAGCAGTATGTTACAAAACGTTATATAGGCTCCAGCGACGCCGCTTGGAGGACGTTGGAATTCGATGTGACCGCGCGCGAACCCAACGTCAAACAGCTGTCAGTGCATTTAGAAAATCAACAAATCGTTTATTTTAAACCAGGCACTGAAGTAGAAGCCGCGCAACGAGCTGGTTCGGACCTTATTACCTAATTTTAACCGCCCCGTAAGAGACGAATTCGATTTGACGATTTCATTGACCTACGTTTGGACTTTTACGAACAGTACATAGTTCATTCCAAGCGTCCCTCAACAAAAAATACGATTTTTTTTAAATATCAAATCATAAATTGATTACTAAACGACAAAAGGGTGAGCTTTAGATATGATTTAGTGTTATGTAAATCGAGTAGTTTAGGTGGATTAGGCTTCTAATGATGATACCTTGAAATAAAGCGCACCAGGAACCATATCTTCTGGTAGCGCGGATATTACTATGTTGTGAGTGAATCGAACCAGGAAATAAAAAATCAATGCTATCTTGGTAATATTGCACACTCCAATACACATGCTACTCTGGGATAGAGTAGTTTTGAAAAGCATAAAAGTAGCAAGGAACTTATTTCATTATTTACTTAGTCACTTACAAGGAATATTATTTTATAGTTTATTCGTACCGACTTTTAAGTGAATCAACTGTAGGAACAAAAAAAACATTCAGTTGATTTACTTAGAAGTCCATACATAAATCCGTACATGAGGGTTTTCAAAACACTAAAAACATTTTATATAATTTACGAAATCTTTTAAGGACCAATTTCCAATTCATTTAAAGATTCTTAAATAGAGTCTCAAAATTTTATAAAGGTAAGGAATACTTCTCCAAAAAAAGGACCCCGCGAGCTGCTTGCAGCTCGCGCAATGCGCAAATACTAGTTATACTATATAAAGCTCGATTACCACTCACTCACTCACTCACTCACTGACATAATTGTTCTCCCAGATGGTGAAGGGGAAGGTGGGTATATTTTGACAGATTCGTAAACAAGCAACTCTCGTGAGTATGGGAAAAATCCCAAACCTCCCCTTTTCGCCCCCCCTCTCCCCCCTCTACGGCGTATCTCGGAAACTAAGAGACCAGTGTTTTGTTTTGTTACGGATTCGTATAGAGGAGGCTCGGAAAAGTAAAAACCATTTTTCAAAGTTCCCCCTTCCCTTGCCCCCTTCTCCCCCCCTAAGGCGGATCTCGGAAGTTAAGAGACTTGCAACATTTTTTTTTTCAGATTCATATCAAGGGGCCCAGAGTTGGTCAAAATCATTTTTCCAAACTCCCCCATCTCCCCCTCTTCACCCCTCCCCCCATCGTATCTCGGAAACTAAGAGACGCGTGTTTTGTTTTTTTACGGATTCGTATAGAGGAGGCTCAGAAAAGTAAAAACCATTTTTCAACGATCTCCCCCCTTGCCCCTTCTCCCCCCTTTGGGCGGATCTCGGAAGTTAACAGACTTGGAACAATTTTTTTTTCAGATTCATATCAAGGGGCCCAGAGTATATCAAAGTCATTTTTCAAAACTCATCCCTCCCCCCCCCTCGTATCTCGGAAAAACTAGGTAGCGGTAAAGCGAAGCGTAGCGTAGCGTACGGATAGGTCACGATAGCTTTCCGGTGGTAGGTAGGTCCTGAGTGGAGCGAACCTGCGAGACCGAGTAGAGCGAAGGGGGGAGGTGGCGAGCGAAGCGAGCCGGCGACCTCCGTAGCGTAACGAAGGTTGAGTGGGTGAAGCGTAGCTCAGGGGTGACGACAAGCAAAATTACAAGTAACTTTCACGAGTGTTGGAAACGTGCCAAACACACTTTTTGCACCCCTCCCCCTCACCCCACCTCCTCCCCCATCTCCCCCTCTTCACCCCTCCCCCCATCGTATTTCGGAAACTGAGAGACCCGTGTTTTGTTTGTTTTTACGGATTCGTATAGAGGAGGCTCGGAAAAGTAAAAACCATTTTTCAAAGATCTCCCCCCTTGCCCCCCCCCCCTCCCTTTAGGCGGATCTCAGAAATGAAAAGACTTAAAACCTTTTTTTTTCAGATTCATATCAAGGGGCCCAGAGTTGGTCAAAATCATTTTTCAAATCTCCCCCCACTCCCCTTCTTCACCCTCCCCGCAACGTATCTCGGAAACTAAGAGACCCGTGTTTTGTTTTTTTACGGATTCGTATAGAGGAGGCTTGGAAAAGTAACAGTACCGACGGACAGCAAACTTACATCTAACTCTCATGAGTAGGGCAAAAGTACCAAGCCTCCCCTTTTTGGCCTCCCCTTCCCCTCCCAATCGTATCTCAGAAACTAAGAGACCCGTGTTCTGTTTTTTTAGGGATTCGTATAGAGGAGGCCCCGGAAACGTAAAAACCATTTTTCAAAGTTCCCCCCCCCCCTTTGGCCCTCTTCTCCCCCCTTTAGGCGGATCTCGGAAGTTAACAGACTTCCAACATTTTTTTTTTCAGATTCATATCAAGGGGCTCAGAGTTGGTCAAAATCATTTTTCAAAACTCCCCCCTCTCCCCCTCTTCACCCCTCCCCCCATCGTATCTCGGAAACTAAGAGACTCGTGTTTTGTTTTTTTACGGATTCGTATAGAGGAGGCTCGGAAAAGTAAAAACCATTTTTTTTTATTTCTTTTTTTTATTGAATTAGTTTTATAATGTTTTAGGGGGTCCTGTTTTTGTAACGAAGTTCCTTATCGCGCGTTGCGAAGGGCCTAGACGGAAAAAATTAAGGGAAAAAGTTGTCACGACACTTATTACCGACTGCGCAACGCAAAGGAGGGTAATGTGTTTATTACCATGGAATGAACTGGAGTGGAGTGGAGTGGAGTGGAGTGGAGTGGAGTGGAGTGGAGCGGAGCGGAGTGAAGTGGAGGGTGGAAAATCGCTTGAACCTTTTTTTTAACTTGTTATCGTAAAACAAGTTAAAAAAAAAGGTTTAAGCAATTTTCGACTTTATTGACATTTAAAATTTACTTTGTTTTTTCTCACATTCTCGTTATCTAACATTGCTCTTTTATTAAAATCCGGTGTTTGCATAAATGTCAATAAGGTCGAAAATCGCTTGCACCTGTTTTTTTTTTCTTGCTGTAGTTAAGCAAATGTTTTCCGACCTTCACTTGTTTTACCGATTTGTCCTACTGATTCCCACCAGTAGGATAAATCGGTAAAATACAAGACAACCATTTTATGTAATTCGGTCGCATTGAACAGTGTGGTGTCGCGACGATTACTTTTGTTAAGTTGTATACAGTAACTTCGTTTTATCCGTTTTTTTTTATTCTATTCTCAACAACTTCTCAGACTTGATTTTATTCAAAAATATTGATACGGGTATCGTTTTCAAGTGATTTGGAGGTGCTGATTTAGAAAATGATCCAAAAAAAGAGGGCACGTTTTTCATTATTTTTGCGATAGGACGCATTGTTTTCGAGATATAAGCAAACTTAGAACCTGCTACGACTCATGAAGTGCAAAATTCAAATCAAAATTAGGAAAGAATCTTATTATGTACTAAGACTGCTGTTCGTCCGTCCGTCCATCTGTCTGTTAGTGGGCTGTAGCTCATGATCAAGAATATGGATTTCGGTTGCTGCTATACATAATAACAAATAATAAAAATAAGTTGAAAATTGGAGGAAAGCTAATAAATAAAAATAAACATTATTTTGTTTTTTGCCTATTTTCGTCTGTCTGTCAGCGAGCTGTCTGTAATCCATTTATCCAATCAATGGGGACAAGTTTTGTCATTAAAAAATATTCTCCCTCTTGCAACTTTATATCTACCTTGCACTTGACCTTGTATTTTTGTTAATGTTTTAGGAACTACACACCAAGGGGGTAGCAATTATAAGGGTAATAACGCTCAATGTGTGGCAATGTCCGCTTGCGCGTCAGTATTTTCAGTTTGCAGACATCGAAATCTGACTTGTGATGATATCGATGTCATTCTCTAAAGTGGAGACATTTTATATAAATGTCGCTTAAACCATTTCTACCGAAGAGTGTCATATTTTGGAACCCCGAGGAATTGCCTACGGAGATTGTCGTCGGAAACAATAGAGCGCAAATTGAAAATATGACCGCCAATTGGATTACAAATGGAGTATATCCTCAAATTTCAGAAAATGAATACGGTATTTTAACTCTTGCAAACATAATTGAATCCAATGTTTTCGACGCAAACCACAATGATGAGACGGATAGCATGATATTTACCGGGCAAGACTATACAGTTTCTTTTTGGAGATTCGATGGTACATTTTATTTATTTATTTAACAGTCATGCAGTAGATGAATATAACAAATTAAATTCTACATGTGGAGTAGCACGTTTGTTTAAATGTTATTCGATTCGCGAATTAGCCAGATTGCTGTTAATGCGAAATATAGGTGTAGGTCAGTATTTAATACACAGACTACGCGTTATCAATTATCAAACTATTGAAAATTTAGTTGTATGATCTGCATTGCCATTTCGAATGCCCGGCATCAACAGATCATAGTCAATTATCAGAATCACAATCTACACACATCAAAAGTGTCTAGGGATCAAGCATTTTTATGCGGATTTCTTGAGATTGAGATGTGGCTTTGTAATAAATTTATGATTTTATAAATTTATATGGATCCTTTTTGGTGCATTTCATAATTTGAATCAGGAACTGTGAATCAAATTCGAGTAAAAGATGAAAATCAGCTGTCAATATTTTCCCTATAAAAACATACAACGCATTGAAGACATTATTAGTGCTACTGTTTCCCTACTACTGATTAAAACCAACGTTATTATGGAGCGGCGACGTCATTTAAGCAGGGAAGAAATGCTCAGAGCCGTGGGAATGATAGAAGCTGGTTCCCGGCAACGTACTGTGGCTTTAGCTCTGAATACAAGTCAGAGTGTTATCAGTCGACTTTGGACACGTTACCGAAGCACTGGTACCGTGGCTGAGCGCCATGGAGGACGGTATCGCTGCACCACACGGAGACAAGACCGATACATTCAAATCTTAACTCGAAGAGCTCCAACAATAACCGCCATGATGTTAGCCGTGAGGCTTCATCACTCTTCAGGGAACTTAATTAGCGACCAAACAGTCAGAAACCGCTTGCATGAAGTGAACCTTCATTCCCGAAGACCGCTACGGGTACCACCTATAGCAATGCACAATCGTAGGATTCGATATCAATGGGCTCTTGAACACAGAAATTGGGCAGAAGAACAATGGCGTTTCGTGTGCTTTTCTGATGAGTCTCGTTTCGGTACGAGACCGGATACAAGACGTATACGACACTGGAGAACCCCTGGACGTCAACAGCGATTAAAATCCTGCCAGGAAGTCCATCCTTATAGTGGTGGAACCATCATGGTATGGGCGGGTATTTGGATCGGCGGAAGAACTGAGTTGATTTGGATCAGAGGCAACCTCAACGCTCAAATTTATGCTGAGACGATTGTATCAGACGTCATCGTTCCTCTACAAGTGCAAATCGGTCCCTTATTTCAGTTAATGCATGATAATGCACGACCGCACACCGCAAGAGTTGTAAGACAGACTCTCGCCGCAGCTAACATCAATGTCCTGCCCTGGCCTGCTCAGTCGCCAGACTTGAATCCGATTGAGCATGCATGGGATATGCTACAGAGAAGAGCTCTGCCGAATATGGAGGGTATCCAGTCGCAAGAAGACCTTTTTTTGTTGTTGCAACGAACATGGGCGGCCATTCCACAGCGTGATTTGGATGAACTCATTTTGAGTATGCCAAACCGATGTTCTTGTGTTGTTAGTGTTCGCGGTAGAAACACGGATTATTAATTGTTTAAGTTACCCAATAAAATTTTAAAGAAAACTGTTATTTCAGTCTTTTTTTTGAACTTTTGTGTAAGTGGTTCAAATGTCAAAAATCCCTTTATTAGGAAAATGGCAAATTTCTTTATTAATGCAAAGGTGACTTGGTATATCGTTACTGTGACAAACGAAAACACTTTATTTGATGAATCCTTAAAGAAAATTTTAATTAATATCAATCAGGAGAAAAGTTATTGCAAAAATATATGTTGATCCCTAGACACTTTTGATGTGTGTATATTGTTTAGATTTCAAGAAACCCCTGAACCGGTAGTAGTTGACACCAAAGTGGCGTCAACAATGAGAGGTCGACCCAAAAAACAAAAACGTGGCAGGAAATGTACTAGAGCAAACGCTCATTTGGATGCGGTTAAAAATATGATACAAAAAAACCGTAAATACATCGTGATGCTGTTAAAAATATACCAAGAAAAATCCAGAAATTCATCGCGATGCCGTAAAAAAATATACAATAGAAAATCCAGAAATTAATCGCGATACTGTACACCGTTATACTAAGCAGAACCCTGAAATAAATCAAATAGCCACTGACAAAAATATAATAAAAACAGCCGTCGTGTTGACACACCGCTACATCAATCTAAAAACTTAATAGCACAGAAGAGGGACACTGAGTTAAACGTAATAAAAATATTTTCTTTAAAAAAAAAAACGTGCTTGCCTTCTTCAGACACTTTTAGGTGTCTAACTTGTAATGCGCGTCTCTTTGAAGAAGAAAAATCTAGAAAACAATGGTGTTGTGGATCGGGCGCCTACAACATACAAAATTTCATGCCGTTAACCGAGGAGTTTTACTCTCACCCGTCGTTTCTGAGTAGGCCGCGAGGGTACAATAATTTATTTGCCTTCAGTGCCTTAGGCGTTTCTCACGGGTACCAAAAACCAACGGGAATATCTTTTCTTAAAATTCAAGGTTGAGTCTATCATAGAGTTTTTGATTTAGCTTACACTGGTAGCGTAAATAATTTAGGACTATACATTAACGATACAAACGAACGCGAACAAAAAAAATATGAAACTTGATAGGCAGGTAATTAGTTGCATAACCAACTTTTTACATAACGTCCTTTTATCGAATGTTTTAAACGATTAATAACCATCCGATCAGGCTTTTATTAAATTTCAGCAAACGTCTCGCTCAACCCACGGGAACATTTTAGGAGATTTACTTGTTGGTAGAGAAGTCGCGGCCATTATTAGTACAGAACGCGAAAATTTTATACCTCATTGCATAGCAGTTTGGAAAAACGGTGATAAGAAACCACACACTGTAGATGTAATGCATCCGTTATATGAAAGTTTTCAGTATCCATTATTTTATCCTGAGGGTAATGAGGGTTGGTACTCGAACAAAGTAGATAATAATGGAAATAAATTAACCCAAGCAAAATACGTTCGCTGCTTGTTATTGTCGGAGCCACGATTTTCTGATATAGGCAGGCTATCGGAAGAATGGTTAGTTGACATACATTGCCGAATCATAGAAGAACGCCTACGTTTTATATCAAATCCACAAAAACATAACTCTGATAATGCACTGAGGTCCGCTCCACTGCAAGAAGTTGAAATGAGCATTGAAGTCGCGCGTCAAATTCGTCGAGATGAAACGATTCAGGGAGAGGGATTCGTACCAGGTCGCGTTTTTGGCCCAGCTCTTTTAAAGTAGTAAGCAAATACTGTAATCCCAAGTGGCCTGAAATTCAACAATCCACTTAAAGCACCTATGTAAATCCTTCTGTGTGTGCTAGAGTTTTTAATTTAAAGCTGGCAGAATTATTAAGAGATATCCGAGGTGGTAATTGGTTTGGCAAATGTATTTATATGATGCACGTCATAGAATTTCAAAAGCGAGGTTTCCACACGCTCACATTTGTTTTAGGGTTGAAGGTGGGGGCCTGTCCAAAATATAGATATTGATAAATTTGTTAGAGCAGACATTCCTGATGCATCAGAGGCAGAGGGAAGATTACGAAAAGCTTTTCTGAATCACATGATTCACGGTACTTGCGGTCCCTCGCACAGAACTAATTTACCTTGTTGGGATAGTGAGAAAAGTAAATGTTCAAAATGTTTTCCAAAACGTGAGACAGCCACCACTTTTTCTGATGAAAAAGTATTTATTAACTTGTGTAGAGACAGTAAAAACGAAGCTATTATAAAATATCGCGGTAACGATGTAATTGTAAATGATACTTGGGTAGTTCCTTATAACGCAAGTCTTCTTTTAAAATACGATGCTCATATCAACTTGGAAGTCTCCTCGAACGCACGGTCGTTAAGTATTTGTTTAAATATATCACTAAGGGTCCTGACGAATGGCGCGTAGCTGTCGTACCGGAAGAACATGAAAATAACGAAACAGAGCAGTAATTGTCACAAAACGTTATATAGACTCCAGCGACGCCGCTTGGAGGACGTTGGAATTCGATGTGACCGCGCGCGAACCCAACGTCAAACAGCTGTCAGTGCATTTAGAAAATCAACAAACCGTTTATTCTAAACCAGGCACTAAAGTAGAAGCCGCGCAACAAGCTGGTTCGGACCTTATTACCTATTTTAACCGCCCCGTAAGAGACGAATTTGACTCATTGACCTACTTCGACGGGCCTGTTGGTCTAGTGGTTAGTGACCCTGACTGCTATGCCGGAGGTCGTGGGTTCGATTCCCACCCAGGACAAATGTTTGTGTGATGAGCACGATCATTTGTTCTGTGTCTGGGTGTAATTTATCTATAATATGTATGTATTTAGAAATATATAAGTATGTTTATCAGTTGTCTAGTACCCATAACACAAGCTCTGCTTAGCTTGGGACTAGATGGCGTTGTGTGATAGTTGTGGAATATTATTATTATTATTATTATTATTATTACTTGGACTTTTACGAACAGTACCATTGTTCATTCCAAGCGTCCCTCAACAAAAAATACGGATTTTTGTTAAACATCAAATCATATATTTATTACTAAAAGACAAAAGGGTGAGCTTTAGATATGATTTAGTGTTATGTAAATCGAGTAGTTTAGGTGGATTAGGCTTCTAATGATGATACCTTGAAATAAAGCGCACCAGGAACCATATCTTCTGGTAGCGCGGATATTACTATGTTGTGAGTGAATCGAACCAGGAAATAAAAAATCAATGCTATCTTGGTAATATTGCACACTCCAATACACATGCTACTCTGGGATAGAGTAGTTTTGAAAAGCATAAAAGTAGCAAGGAACTTATTTCATTATTTACTTAGTCACTTACAAGGAATATTATTTTATAGTTTATTCGTACCGACTTTTAAGTGAATCAACTGTAGGAACAAAAAAAACATTCAGTTGATTTACTTAGAAGTCCATACATAAATCCGTACATGAGGGTTTTCAAAACATTAATAACATTTTATATAATTTACAAAATCTTTTAAGGACCAATTTCCAATTCATTTAAAGATTCTTAAGGATTCTCAAAATTTTATAAAGGTAAGGAATACTTCTCCAAAAAAAGGACCCCGCGAGCTGCTTGCAGCTCGCGCAACGCGCAAATACTAGTTATACTATATAAAGCTCGATTACCACTCACTGACTGACATAATTGTTCTCCCAGATGGTGAAGGGGACGGTGGGTATATTTTGACAGATTCGTAAACAAGTAACTCTCGTGAGTATGGGAAAAATCCCAAACCTCCCCTTTTCGCCCCCCCTCTCCCCCCTCCACGGCGTATCTCGGAAACTAAGAGACCAGTGTTTTGTTTTTTTACGAATTCGTATAGAGGAGGCTCGGAAAAGTAAAAACCACTTTTCAAAGTTCCCCCTCCCTTGCCCCCTTCTCCCCCCCTAAGGCGTATCTCGGAAGTTAACAGACTTGCAACAATTTTTTTTTCAGATTCATAGCAAGGGGCCCAGAGTTGGTCAAAATCATTTTTCCAAATTCCCCCATCTCCCCCTCTTCACCCCTCTTTACCCCTCCCCCCATCGTATCTCGGAAAGTAAGAGACGCGTGTTTTGTTTTTTTACGGATTCGTATAGAGGGGGCTCGGAAAAGTAAAAACCATTTCTCACAGTTCCCCCCTTGCCCCCCTTCTACCCCCTTTAGGCGGATCTCGGAAGTTAACAGACTTGCAAAGTTTTTTTTTTCAGATTCATGTCAAGGGGCCCAGAGTTGGTCAAAATCATTTTTCAAAACTCATCCCTCCCCCCCCCTCGTATCTCGGTAAAACTAGGTAGCGGTAAAGCGAAGCGTAGCGTAGCGTAGGGATAAGGTCACGATAGCTTTCCAGTGGTAGGTAGGTCCTGAGTGGAGCGAGCCTGCGAAACCGAGTGGAGCGAAGGGGGGAAGTGGCGAGCGAAGCGAGCCGGCGACCTCCGTAGCGTAATGAAGGTTGAGTGGGTGAAGCGTAACTCAGGGGTGACGACAAGCAAACTTACAAGTAACTTTCACGAGTGGGGAAACGTGTCTACCCCCTTTTTGCACCCCTCCCCCCCTCCCTATCGTATCTCCGAAACTGAGAGACCCGTGTTTTGTTTGTTTTTACGGATTCGTATAGAGGAGGCTCGGAAAAGTAAAAACCATTTCTCAAAGTTCCCCCCTTGACCCCCTTCTCCCCCCTTTAGACGGATCTCGGAAGTTAACAGACTTGCAAAGTTTTTTTTTTCAGATTCATATCAAGGGGCCCAGAGGATATCAAAATCATTTTTCAAAACTCATCCCTCCCCCCCCCCTTCATCCCTCCCCCATCGTATCACGGAAAAACTAGGTAGCGGTAAAGCGAAGCGTAGCGTAGCGTAGGGATAAGGTCACGATAGCTTTCCGGTGGCAGGTAGGTCCTGAGTGGAGCGAACCTGCGAGACCGAGTGGAGCGAAGGGGGGAGGTGGCGAGCGAAGCGAGCCGGCGACCTCCGTAGCGTAACGAAGGTTGAGTGGGTGAAGCGTAACTCAGGGGTGACGACAAGCAAACTTACAAGTAACTTTCACGAGTGAGGGAAACGTGCCAAACCCCCCTTTTTGCAACCCTCCCCCCCTCATTATCGTATCTCGGAAACTAAGACACCCGTGTTTTGT
The DNA here is from genome assembly GCA_950005045.1 of Agrotis exclamationis. Lineage (NCBI taxonomy): Eukaryota > Metazoa > Arthropoda > Insecta > Lepidoptera > Noctuidae > Agrotis > Agrotis exclamationis. The sequence continues at coordinate 1,600,732 of OX465442.1, forward strand.
TTGTTTTTATGGATTCGTATAGAGGAGGCTCGGAAAAATAAAAACTATTTTTCAAAATTGCCCCCCTTCTCCCCCCTTTAGGTGAATCTCGGAAGTTAAAAGACTTGGCACATTTTTTTTTTCAGATTCATATCAAGGGGCCCAGAGTTGGTCAAAATCATTTTTCAAAAATCACCCCTCTCCCCCTCTTCACCCCTCCCCCCATCGTATCTCGGAAAAACTAGGTAGCGGTAAAGCGAAGCGTAGGGATAAGGTCACGATAGCTTTCCGGTGGTAGGTAGGTCCTGAGTGGAGCGAGCCGGCGACCTCCGTAGCGTAACGAAGGTTGAGTGGGTGAAGCGTAACTCAGGGGTGACGACAAGCAAACTAAGAAGTATTTTTCACGAGTGGGGGAAATGTGCCAAACCCCCCTTTTGCACCCCTCCCCCCCTCCCTATCGTATCTCGGAAACTAAGAGACGCGTGTTTTGTTTGTTTTCAAGGATTCGTACAGAGGAGGCTCGGAAAAGTAAAAACCACTTTTCAAAGTCCCCCCCTTGCCCCCTTCTCACCCCTTTAGGCGGATCTCGGAAGTTAACAGACTTGCAACATTTTTTTTTTCAGATTCATATCAAGGGGCACAGAGTTGGTCAAAATCATTTTTCAAAACTCCCCCCCTCTCCCCCTCTTCACGCCTCCCCCCATCGTATCTCGGAAACTAGGTCGCAGTAAAATGAAGCGTAGCGTAGCGTAAGGATAAGGTCACTATAGTTTTCCGATGGTAGGTAAGTCTTGAGTGGAGCGAAGGATAAGGATAAGGATAAGGATAAGGATAAGGATAAGGATAAGGATAAGGATAAGGATAAGGATAAGGATAAGGATAAGGATAAGGATAAGGATAAGGACAAGGATAAGGATAAGGACAAGGATAAGGATAAGAACTGTTTAAGATAAAGATAAAGATAAAGGTAAAGATAAAGATAGAGATAGAGATAGAGATAGAGATAGAGATAGAGATAGAGATAGAGATAGAGATAGAGATAGAGATAGAGATAGAGATAGAGATAGAAATAGAGACAGAGACAGAGACAGAGACAGAGACAGAGACAGAGACAGAGACAGAGACAGAGACAGAGGCAGAGACAGAGACAGAGACAGAGACAGAGACAGACATACAACTGGCATTTCTACTATAAAGTTGCAATCTCTGAGCAGGTACCAATAATTTCCCAGCATTTTTTTTTTTTATTTAATCTTTCAGAGACTTGTTCATTTAACTTGAATAAAATTGAGGATATTTTTTTACAAATAAACAAACTTCAAAAATATACAGACACGGAAGTGGGAGAATTTTTAATTCTTTAAAAAACGGCCTTCAATGGTCTAAATATTCTGCGCCGCTCATGGCTCTGATACATTTCTTTTGTTCTTTGAACGCCCTGTCTACAGGGTGTTTGGCAGAACGTTGAACATACGAAAATGGTGGATAGGTGGGGTCAACTGCTACTTACTCAGCCCTAATTTATTTGGCCCTGGCCAATATTGCCTGTTTTACCCATTTTTAATAACAAATACACTTTAAAGTTAAGAAAATAGTGAAACAAGAAGAAAGAAAAAAAAATTTTGAATATCCAGTGGGCCAGGGCCAAATAAATTAGGGCTCAGTAACTAGCAGATGACCCCACCTATCCACCATTTTCGTATGTTCAACGTTCTGCCAAACACCCTGTATATCCACTAAATTACCCCATATCACTAGACCGTGACGCGATACCGATGAAACATACCCATGATAAGCATTTAGAACTGTTTTCTAGACACTAATCGTAACTTGCGAAGAGCACATACAAACTTATCAAGCTTGCTGCATACTCTTTCTACATGCTCCTTCCAGTTCAGTTTGCTGTCAATTATTATACCTAAAAATAAAGAATCTGGTTCTGGTTGCAAAATTATATGGCTATTATCATGTCGAGTTATTACTGCAATGGTGTTAATGACGAGTTGCATGTTTGAAATTGAACTATTTTGGATTTATTAATATTAACATGAAGATTATTGTCTTCCAGCCATTTTATTAAATTTATTAATTCATTTTTAGTATTATTTTTTATGTCAGTTTTATTGAAGCATTTAATCGTCAAAGTAGTGTCGTCTGCAAATTGTATACATTCATATTTTAAACATTTTCTGAGGTCATTTATATATAATGTGAATAGTGGCGAGCCCAGTATGCTTCCCTGTGGAACGCCAGAACTATTAGTTTTTAATTCTGAGCAATATGTCGTCCTTTTATTTTTTACTATCTTAGAGATAACAGTTCTCTGTTGGCGATCAGACAGGTAGTTTTTAAGCCATTCATGCGCCTTCCCTCTTATGCCGTACCTCTCTAATTTGTATAGTAGTCGTTCATGTGAGACGAAGTCAAATGCTTTGCTCATATCCAAAAAAACAGACAGACCAGACATTTTATTGTTAAGAGCTTCGGTAATTAGGTTGCACTAGGGAAAAACAGGCTAGACTTGGTGAACAATTTTTCTTGAAACCAAACGGTGATGATGATGAACTCTCCACAATGATGTTATAAAAAAAAAACATAAAAAATAGGAAATAACCGATGAAAAATTCCAACACGGGCGAGGGGGGGGTCCCGAATCATGTCTCAATCTTTATTTTGTCATACAACGCTTTTTCAAAAAAATTTGCAAAGATTGGGATCAGCGTAATGGGCATATGATTACCATCAGAAAGTTGCCCTTTTTGAAAAGTTGTTTAATAATAGACTCTTTTCGTTTAGATGGGAAAACACCTTGTTCAAATGAGAGGTTTATAAGGTAGCTAAGTGGGGGTGTAATTTTCGCGCTTAATTTAATAATTTTAGTGGTTACTTCATCATATGCGGTCGAGTTCGTGTTATTTAGTGAATTAATTAATTTAAAGACATCAACTTAATTTACAGGAGTCAAAAATAATGTATTTATGTTATTGTCAATGTTGCTTAGGTCATGATTATTATTATTAGACTTTTGTGTCAGCTCAATGAAATAATTATTAAATTGATCACATATGTCATTCGGATTATCAATTTTTTTATCATGGATTAATAATTAATTTAAGTAGTTTTTGTAATTAGCGTTGTTCAAGTTATTTTTTATGATTGACCATGTCGCTTTGTATTTATTCTTAGAATTATTAAAAAAAATTGTTGTTTATCTGTTGTGATTTTGATATGCATTTTTAGGGTTCCGTAGCCAAATGGCAAAAACGGGACCCTTATAGATTCGTCATGTCTGTCTGTCTGTCTGTCCGTCCGTATGTCACAGACACTTTTTGTCGAAAGTATAACAGCTATCCTGTTGAGACTTGGTAGGTAGATGTATTACGTGTACCGCATTAGGATTTTCATACAAAAATAAAAACAAAACAAATTTTGGGGGAGCCCCCCATACTTAGAATTGAAACCCAAAATTTTTTTTTTCACCTAACCCATACGTGTGGGGTATCTATGGATAGGTCTTTAAAAATGATATTGAGGTTACTGATTTCATTTTTTTCTAAACTGAACAGTTTGCACGAGAGACATTTCCAAAGTGGTAAAATGTGTGTCCCCCCTGTAATTTCTAAAATAAGAGAATGATAAATCTAAAAAAAAACAAATAATGTAGACCTCAACAAAAACTTCCAACGAAAATTGGTTTAGATGAGATACAGTTAGCAGTTTTTGAGAATTAGTACATTTTTAAAAACCGCAAATATAACGTTGCCATTCATACAAACACTATGAAAAACAATGTTATTTTTATTGTTTGTGTATATTACTTACTAATCTCAATATAATTATATCCCTAATCTATGCTTGCTACTACGGAACTGGTGGACCCGGGTACGTCCTTAAACTACGTCCAGCCACCGAAGGACGGGCGGCAGCGTCCTTTGTAAACTTTCGGTGACCTTACTGCGATCGCCAAGCCGCCTGCCAAGCGTGGGGATTATGGCAAACCCCCCCCCCCATTATAATTGACAACAATAGCACACGGCCCCCAGTCCCCGGCAGCTCCGGTATTCCTGGTCTGGGTAGCGGATCGGGTAACGGCGGAGCAGGGGGTGCTAAGAATCCCCGGCAGATGCCCCGCTACCACCCCCAACGGACTTTGGCCCTGGCAACACGCAACATCCGCACACTGAGGACCGATGAGAAGATTATCGAGCTGGAGGAAGAATTGAGCAAAATGCGTTGGGATATCTTGGGATTATCTGAAGTCCGAAGAGAGGGTCAGGACACGATAGTTCTAGATTCCGGCAACATGCTTTTCTACCGGGAAGGAGACCGTAAATCCCAGGGTGGTGTTGGATTTCTCGTCCGCAGGTTCCTCATCAACAACGTTGTGAAAGTCGATAGTGTGTCGAGTAGGGTAGCATACCTTATACTCAGAATAACCAACCGGTATTCGTTGAAGGTCGAGGTCGGCGCATACAGGTATATGCGCCGACCTCAACACATTCTGATGATGAAGTAGAGGCATGGTATGAGGAGATATCCGAGGCCATACATACCTCCGAAACATACTTCACCGTTGTTATGGGGGACTTCAACGCGAAGGTGGGCGCACGGAATGGCGATGAGTTGAGAGTGGGGCCATTTGGGTACGGGCAGCGAAACCATAGGGGCCAGCGACTGGTCGACTTCATGGAAAAGGAAGAACTTCATTTAACCCGGCGCCAATGACGCTGGGTCATATTGACCCGAGGCAATTTTAAACGGACATATTTTTTTTTTGCTTCGGTCGCATGTTTTGAACGTTCGTGTAGCTGGAGATACAGCCTCCTTCTACCCGCCTCGTTGATATGATCAGTGCGACGCTGCTCGCGGAGTGAGATATACGTGCCTCAAGTTGGAACGGGTAAGTATGACCCAGCGTCATCGCTGGCGTCGTAATTTTGTGACTTACTTTTATTCGTTACTTTAGTGTTCAATGTTAATTTTCTTGTTATTTTATAGGTTTTTTTTTTGTAAAAATGACTAAAACAAATGACCCGGAGAGAATAATGGCGTTGTTAGATGACTCGGATACAGACAATGAAGATTTACAGGATTCCCAGGCTGCTTCGAACATTGACGATTATGACTACTTATTTCAGCGTTCCAGGATCTCGCAAAAAAATTCAAATATGTCCATCAAAAAAGGACAAGAAAACATCGAACACTTGTCAGGCATGCCGCATCTTTAGATGTCTAGACCATTTTGTACCATACTGCAATAATTGCAGCAGTTCGATGGCTGTGATCGAGAAAGAAGAAGACGAATCGCTATATTTTTTATATAATAAGTTTCTTTGATCTCTTTTTTAGTTAATAAGACTATAAGTTTGTATTGTTTCTACTAAAAAAATACTAAAAATTAAAAAATATCAACATGTTACGTTTTTATAGTTGATTTTGCATGTGTTACTGAGAATGTTAATAAATGTTGATTTATAAGTATTATTTTTATTTCAGTACCTAACCAAAATACCTTAATTTGATACAAAATAATAAAAATAAAGGCAATTTAAAAAAAACTATTAAAAAAATTATAATAAAAACCGGGTCACCATGTCCCGGTGTCATCGTCACGGTAATTATTTTCGCATCATTGGCGCCGGGTTAATGGACTCCTACTTCCAGAAGCGGCCATCCAGGAGGTGGACGTGGATGAGCCCCGATGGTACAACCAGAAATGAGATCGACTTCATCATGACGACCAAGAAGGGAATATTCAGTGATGTCTCTGTGATCGCCAAGGTAAAAACCGCTAGCGATCACCGAATCGTCAGAGGCACATTGAATATCAATATGAAGCTTGAAAGGTCTCGTCTGGTGAAGTCCACGCTCCGACATGCTCACATCCAGAACCCCGAAGACTTTCAACTCGAACTGCACAATCGCTTCCAGTGCCTAACCGAATGCGAAACTGTGGACGAGATTAACAATGGGTTGGTGGAAACTGTCCAAGCTGTGGGGTCCAAGTTCTTTAAGACCCCGCGCCGCAATAAGCCTCAAAAGCTCTCGAACGGAACCATCAAGTTGATGCAAGACCGGGCCGAGATGAGGCTGCAATCTTCAGCTGACATGTCGGAATATGGCAAACTCAATATACGAATCTCTAAATCAATGCAACGTGACCTGCGTGCCTATAGTGCGGCACGGATCAAAGAGGCAAGGAACCAGGGCTCAAAAGTCTTCGCAAAGAATTCGTCTATTGGGTAAAGCCAAATGACAAAGCTGAAGATTAACGACGACAGCATCATTTCGACGAAGCCGGAGATCCTGAGAGAGCTTTTTTTTTTTTTTTATCGTGGTAAAATCATCAAATGAGTCCTCCCACCCCGGGCAGGGCGGGAGGGACTGTCAGACTTGTACTGACTAAAATCCACGGTGTCCTTCGATAGCCCTTTATGTTCCGGGGTCACGGTAATGAGATAAGTCCCGCGACCCCGGCAGGCTTTGGCGCTCTAGAGAGGGGGCCCCGTCATTATGCTGACGCTCTTTGAGGCGCGCGTGGAACACAACGCGCCGTCGACCCGGGCATGGTCCATGGTCGGGCAGCGAGTTGCCCTTTACTCGCCGCCCGCATGCCCGCGCCTACGATGGCCGGAGATCGTCTTGCGACGTCCGTCGCCGTGGGCGTCCACCACTGCGGTTGGGGCGGAGGGAGGACACTGTCCTCTCTCTCACGCGGCCCGCCTCCTCCTTCGCGAGCATTACTGCTTCGCAGAAGGAGGCGACCGCTTCCCACTCCGTCTCGCCCCGCAGCATGGCCGCAACCAATGCCGGGCGCGAGAGGTCTCCGCCTATCGCCGCCGTGGTCCTGAGAGAGCTTGAGAGGTTTTACGGACAGTTATACACATCAACACGACAACCCAGTGTCGGTACAGCTCGAGACGCAAGAGCTAAACTGACTCGACACTACACTGAGGATATCCCGGACATCAGCCTGTACGAGATTAGAATGGCTCTTAAACAGCTCAAGAATAACAAGGCGCCGGGTGAAGACGGAATCACAACAGAACTTCTGAGAGCGGGTGGAAAACCGGTACTTCTGGTCCTCCAGAAGTTATTTAATTCCGTCATACTCGAAGGTACTACGCCAGAAGCATGGCACAGGAGTGTGGTTGTTTTTTTTCTTCAAAAAGGGTGACAACACCTTGTTGAAGAACTACAGGCCAATCTCACTTCTGAGCCATGTATACAAGATGTTCTCAAGAGTCATTACGAACCGTCTCGAACGCAGGTTTGATGACTTCCAGGCTCCCGAACAAGCCGGTTTCTGAAAAGGTTTTAGTACTATAGACCACATACACACGCTCCGCCAGATTGTACAGAAGACAGAAGAGTATAATCGGCCATTATGTTTAGCGTTTGTGGACTATGAAAAGGCCTTCGATTCAATCGAAACCTGGGCAGTATTGCAGTCCCTCCAACGATGTCATATCGACTATAGGTATATCGAAGTGTTGAAGTATTTGTATAAAAACGCCACCATGTCCATCCGACTTCAGGAAGAGAGCACGAAACCAATCCAATTGCAGAAAGGCGTGAGACAGGGAGACGTTATTTCTCCGAAATTGTTCACGAACGCGTTGGAGGACGTTTTCAAGCTCTTGGAATGGAACGGATTCGGCAACATCAACATCAATGGCGAATACATCACTCACCTTCGTTTTGCCGATGATATAGTCATCATGGCAGAATCGTTGGAGCACCTCAATGCTATGCTCAGCGACCTCAGTATCGTTTCCCAACGGGTCGGCCTTAAAATGAACATGGACAAGACGAAAGTCATGTCGAATGTCCATGTGGTACCCGTACCGGTTGTTGTTGAGAATGATACTCTCGAAGTTGTAGACCATTACACTTACCTTGGACAGATTGTTCAGTTAGGTAGGTCCAACTTCGAGAAAGAGGTCGCCCGAAGAATCCAACTCGGATGGGCAGCGTTTGGGAAGCTACGTGATATCTTCTCATCGAGAATCCCACAGTGTCTCAAGACAAGGGTGTTTAACCAGTGTGTGTTGCCAGTGATGACATATGGCTCTGAAACGTGGTCTCTGACTGCTGGCCTTTTAGAGAGACCAAGAGTCACTCAACGAGCGATGGAAAGAGCTATGCTGGGAGTTTCTTTGCGGGATAAAATCCGGAGCATGGATATTCGGCGAAGAACCAAAGTCACCGACATAGCTCATAAAATTTTCAAGTTGAAGTGGCAATGGGCAGGCCACATCGCTCGTAGAACTGACAACCGATGAGGAAGAAAAGTTCTCGAGTGGCGAGCACGGACCGGAAGACGCAGCGTAGGTGAATTGTCGTTCGGCGTGGCGGTCTAACTTCGCACTTGGCCGGTTTTTTAACATGTTACTGTAATTGCGGTATATTTTCTTGTGGTGACTTTTACTTATAGCATCGTGTTGATATGCATAGTACAAAGCTCTCTTCTTATAGCATGATATTTATAAACCCCTACTAAGCCATTAGTTTTTTTACTGGTTTATTGGTCTTTTTGACGAGTATTTCGGGAATACAAAATTTATAGAAGAGCGTAAATATGTCGTGGAATACATTAAATGCGTTATTACAGTCTGTCTCTTCGTAAACTTCACCAAAACTTAAGGCTGCTAAGAAGTTCAAATTTTTTTTTATGTTGCTCTTATTGTATTCTCTCTTCGTATCATACCAGAACTGTACAGTTTTTGACTTACTATTATGCATCTCATCAGGGTAAAAAGTTAATTTTATGCCTCCCTTCTGAGTTATTAATAAGGTTTTAGATTGGATTAGTTTTAAAATCTTTTAAGTGCTCTAATGGATTTTAAAATTCTTTTAACTATTCTAAGGTATTCCCAATTATTTTTTTTTTTTTTTAATTTTGTTTCTTTTTTTATTGAATTAGTTTTATAATGTTTTAGGGGGTCCTGTTTTTTTATTCTATTCTCGACAACTTCTCAGACTTGATTTTATTCAAAAATATTGATATGGGTATTGTTTTCGAGTGATTTGGAGGTGCTGATTTAGAAAATGATCCAAAAAAAAAGGAGGGTTGATCAGTCTCCGAGTAATTATTTGAAATTTGCAGAACATCTTTTTATTGAAGTTGTTTTTAACCACACGAAGCTACTTTTAGGTGTATACTATAGTCCTTCTTGTCAAATTGATTATTTTTCCTCCTTCGAATCTAAACTTGAACTTTTAACATCATTATATGACCACACTATTATCCTCGGAGACTTCAACACTTGCTTGATCAAGGATGATGTGCGCAGCCGTAAACTTCAATCTCTTGTCTCTTCTGTCAATATGCATATCCTTCAGCTAAACGCTACTCACCATGCTCCTCATTGCAATCCCTCGTTATTGGACCTCATTATTGTTTCTGACTCCAGCAAAGTAGCCACTCATGGTCAACTTCCCGCCCCCTTCTCTTATCATGACCTTCTCTTTCTATCATACAAAATTCGTCCACCTAAACGGAAATCCAAATTTCTCTTCCTTCGCAGTTTTAAAAACATTAATATGGAGCGTTTGAGGGAGGATGCGAGCAGCATTGACTGGTCTCTTGTTTACAACTGTGATGAACTGGATTCGAAGGTAGAGGAATTCAATAAGATTGTGTTGAACCTCTTTGATGAGCATGCTCCACTGAAAAAGGTTAGAGTGAAGCATCTTCCAGCCCCTTGGTTGTCTGACACCATAAAAAGCGCAATGTCGAAGAGGGATAAGGCCAAGAGGCGTTACAGAAGGGATCCTACTGATGAGAACTGGTCTTATTACAAGAAACTGCGTAATCGCTGTAGTCGTTTGTGTAGGGATGCAAAAAGACGCCACATTCACGTTTCTGTTCAAAACATTAATACAGCACAAGTATGGCAATTTCTCAAGTCCCTCGGTATCGGCAAAGTCGGTATTGATAGCACTTCTGATATTGACCTGGACGCAATTAACACCCATTTTTCTAAATCTCCAGTCACTTTGGATGACAGCACTAAGTCTTCTACTCTCAGCAATCTCTCTAACCTTCCTCTGCCATTGTGTACTTCTTTCTCCTTCCAGCCGGTTGCAGAAGGGGATATTAAACGGGCCATCTTATCCATCTCCACAAAAGCGGTGGGTGTTGATGGAATTCAACTCCAGATGCTTCTTCCTATCCTAGATACTCTGGTCCCAGTAATTTCCCATATCATCAACTACTCTCTGTTCACTGGTTCCTTTCCTTCTGGGTGGAAGAACGCCCTTGTACTACCTCTTCCTAAAGTCTCCAATCCCTCTTCGGTGTCACAGTTCCGTCCTATTTCTATACTTCCTGTCCTATCTAAAGTCCTTGAGAGTGTTGTCAACAATCAACTGTCTTTTTATATCTCTTCTAATGGCCTGTTGAGTCCATACCAATCTGGTTTCCGTCCTGGCCATAGCACAGTATCGGCATTGGTTAAAATAACCGATGACATCCGACTGGCCATGGAGAATAAACTCCTTACGGTTTTAGTTTTATTGGACTTCAGCAGTGCGTTTAATTCAGTTGATTTTGACATCCTCTTGGGTATCCTATCCTCTCTAAACATATCTCCTTCTGTGATTGGTTGGTTTACTTCTTATCTTCGGGGTCGTTCGCAGTCGGTTCGCTGTAATGAGGCTTCCTCTGAATGGTGTAATCTTGCTGCGGGTGTTCCCCAAGGTGGCGTCCTTTCTCCACTTCTTTTTTCTATCTTTATTAACGCCATCACTAAGATCATAGTTTCCCGCTTCCATCTCTACGCAGACGACTTACAGATATATCGCCATTTCAAGCTGGAGGAGCTTCCTGGAGCCTTGGCCGCCATCAATAATGATTTAGAAAATATCTCTCAGTGGGCTAAAAGTTTTGGACTTTTGGTTAATCCAGCAAAATCTCAAGCAATCATTATTGGTGGCAGGTATTTTGTCAACTTGTTGAATCACCAGTCTCTTCCACCAGTCATTTATGATTCTGTTGCTATACCATATTCTAGCAATGTTAAAAACTTAGGTGTGTTTCTTGACTGCAACTTGTCCTGGAACGCTCACATTGCGGAAGTAAGCAGGAGGGTATTTTGCTCGTTTCAGTCCCTCAAACGTCTCCAGAAGTTTCTGCCATTACCAACTAAAATAACTCTCGCCCAGTCTCTTCTTCTACCTTTACTTGACTACGCTGATGTCTCCTTTCTCGACGCAACTGAGGAACTTCTCGACAAGCTCGAACGTCTGCAAAATTTGTGTATCCGCTTCATTTTCGGTCTTCGAAAGTACGACCATGTGTCGGAATTTCGGAGACGGCTGAAGTGGCTACCTATTCGGCAGCGTCGAGATTCTCATGTCCTTGCTTTTCTGTTTTCCGTGCTTCATAATCCTAATTCTCCTATTTATCTCCGGGAGCGGTTTGAATTTCTTATCCCTAGAGGAAAACCTTGTCGCTCATCCTCATCTCCTTCGTGTCCCTTCTCATACTTCGAGTCGTTATGATGGATCGTTTACTGTGCGTGCCGTTCGCCTTTGGAATTCTCTTCCTCACACCTTACGCGATAGCCCGTCGTTAGAAGTTTTCAAGAGAAAAATTAGAGAGCATTTCCTGTCATCATGACCTATAAGTATGTATGTATTATTTTATTTATTGCATGGTATGTATTATTTTATATATTGTATGTATGTATTATTTTATTTATTATATTATATGTATTCTGTTTATAAACCGTTTGTTAAACACGTATTTATTTATTTGTTTAATTAAGCATACATTATTAGAATGTTGTACACCAATTATCTGTCCTCGCTAAAATAAAAATTACTCTATCGCTCTAAGGTTTGCTGTTAGAAAACCCAGTTCTGGGTTAAGCTCGCCTTTGTACATTACTTACCCTATGTTAAATGTTTTTTTTATAATTATGTGTACAATAAAGAATAATAACAAATTGCAACAACGTGATCCAGCTTTGAATTTAGATTTTGAAAATTTTGAAAACAAGAATCTAAAAACCTTTGATCTAAAAACGTGTTCAAGGCGTCGCTTTCTGCAGAATATCCACTAAACCTGACCACTATATTACTTCACAAACTAACATATTTTTAGTTGCGTCATCAGCTTTGATTTTTGTATAGCATAGAATATGAGATCTGGATGGAACTTCATTGATGCCGTAATAGTCTACTTACTTATTCTGCAAATTTACACGGTGACATTCATGTCGTTACAATCTAGCATTCAAGATCACTCATAGAACGTACTCCAAATTCAAGTTGCATGGATCACAGAACAGAATCCGAAGAACATTCTTTCGAATCATACACATAAACTATGGATACGCTTTTACTATTTCGACGACGATGCTCAATTTGTATCATCCTTTGACCATGAACAGAAGACACAAGATTGTGGAAAAAATATAATGCAAAATAAAATGCCAAACAAACAAAAACATGGAAAACAAACAAAAAAAAGAAACTTTCCAAACCGAGTCAAAGCCTTTTGAATTGAGACGGGTCAGATTTTTTATATTTACCTATATATTTGAATGGAACCTATAAAAATTTATATTATTAAGGAACTAACTTAAAAAGAAAAAGGATTGCATATTGAAGCACTTGTTCTTGCGTGGCACTGAAAATAGTTACATTTTGATTCATACATTTTTTAGTCTGCTTAATTTACTTCTCTATAATATACTAAAAAGTATAGTAAAAAGTAATACTAAAAATTAATACTAAAAGGAATATCATGCAAGATTAATATTCTATTTAGTTTACACTAGAGGTGTATTTAATAATAATAAACAATTTATTTCAGGTAACAAAGACCCATAGATAAAATACCTTAACCTAAATATACATAAATAAAAATATACACAAAAAAAAAACTAAAACTTTCGGTATCTGCCATTGCCATTTACACACTCGCGTACTACAGCAGTAACCGGCTCTTTATTTTTTACTTTACAGTTAAAAGTAACTGAGACATCCCACACCTTCCTGCAACACAGCAGTCCACGCCTTATTATTTTTTAGTATAAAATAACTAAAACATTCGGTATCTGCCCTTCCCATTCACACTTTCTCGTACTACAGCAGTCCCTGGGTCTTTAATTTTTACTTTACAGTTAAAAGTAACTGAGACATTTAGGATCTGCCGTTTAAACCCACACCTTAGTGGAACACAGCAGTCCAAGGCTTATTATTTTTTTTATTTTTTTAATAAAAAGTAACTAAGACTTTTGGTATCTGCCTTATAACTCATAACTCTATGCCATATAACTCATTCAACCAATACAATGACTCCACCCACACCTTTGCACACTACGACTCATTACTGATAAGACAACAACTTTTACCCATTTTAACGGACATATCTTTCGTCTTAATCGATCCACCACAAGCTAGATATCATCCACAACTTGACATCGACTCCCATCCTGATTTTCGCGCCACAGACAACGCAAGACATCCCAGCAATCAACCAACACCGACCACACTTTACTGACCTCTCATCACCGGTACGACAACTCACCTCAACGGCGAATTCGCAATCACTCGGTTCTATTGACTTCATCACCAACCAGAGCATGTTCTCGGCAGTAAGCCGACTCTGATCAGAATCCAAAGCCTAACTACTTACAGATCATTCGGTTGACCGGGCAACCAATCGTTCCCGATCAACAGTCGTAGTCGGTCAGATTTTCTACTGACCAGTAACATGGTTCAATAACGATCTCGCATTGGGTACGTATTCATCTCGAACTACCTTACGTTCCGTTTTATTTATTTATAATTGACGAATAGTTTGGGTTGGAGTGTTTGTTTGCCATCATTATCAATGACAATTTGTTATAATCATAGTTTTATATTTATTTATTTTTCATGTACATATACGAGTACACTTTGCACGCACATAGTCCGTATTATGTCCATTGCTAGCAATTAGTATGTAAAATGTTGATTAAAAGGGTTATGAATGAAGTCAAGGGAAAGTATGTGTGTGTATATGTGAAATTGCTAGCAATTAGTAGGTATGTAGGTAAAATGTTGATTAAAAGGGTTATGAATGAAGTCAAGGGAAAATATGTGTGTGTGTATATGTGAAAAGAAGGATAATAAAAGAATGTTGTAGAAGTATTAAAGATGTAAGCATACAGGTGGACAGGAAGCGGGAAGCGACTTTGCTTTATACTATGTACTTATGTAGTGAAGATATAGGCGTCTTTAGAGGGCCGTGCTGAATGAACTAACAATGGTTTATTTTTCAAATTTAGCAAGTTGTATGAGAAACCAATGCGGTACATATGTTACTTGCCAAACATCAATTATTATTTAATAGTTTTTGGCTAAGGTTGATAAATAATAATAATAATAAGGTTGTGTTGTCTTTTTTAGATATTTTCTTAATTTTTTTTTTCAGCACGACCCCCTACACCTATATTTTGTTATTACGAATTCACATTATCAGTTGCAGTACATATAAAGTGTTAATAGAGTACACACCTTGAGTCTAAGAAACTTTTTAATACGCTATACATTTTTCAAGTTACACGAAAAAAATGGGGCCGTGCCAGCCAAACGTTTTCAGCATGGCTCCCTTTTTTTGTATATTTCTTCAAAAGTACGGGTTAGAGTAGTTTTGAAAAACATAAAAGTAGGAACTTATTTCATTATTTACTTAGTCGCTTACAAGGAATATTATTTTATAGTTTATTCGTACCGACTTTTAAGTAAATCAACTGTAGGAACAAAAAAAAACATTCAGTTGATTCACTTAGAAGTCCATACATAAATCCGTACAAAAGGGTTTTCAAAATATTATTTTTTTTTATATAATTTACAAAATCTTTTAAGGACTATGGATTTACCAATTCATTTAAAGATTCTTATGGATCATCAAAATTTTATAAAGGTTATATAATAATTCTACAAAACACGACCCCGCGAGCTGCTTGCAGCTCGCGCAACGCGCAAATACTAGTTATAATATAAGTATGGAGGTAGATAGGTACGTAGGCAGATTGGTAGGGTAGGTAAGTAGGTAGGCAGGTGTGATAGGGTAGGCTGCATGGACCTGGATTTTTGTACCGATTTTTAGGGCAGGACAACGTCTGCCGGGCCCGCTAGTTATAGATCAATTACACCCAGACACGGAACAAATGATCGTGCTCATCACACAACATTTGTCCTGGGTGGGAATCGAACCCACGACCTCCGGCATAGCAGTCAGGGTCACTAATCACTAGACCAACAGGCCAGTCAAAGTCAAAATTTAAGGGCGCATAGCCAGAAAGTTGGCAACGTCGCAAATAGCTGTCATATATTTACAAGTTTTAATTAATTTGGTAAATTTACTGTATGAAAATAAGAAAAAAGACTCTGTAGTGCACTAAAACATTGATATAGGAATGCAATTAAAACACTGAATTTGATGCTGACACCGTTTCAGGCTTAACACTGCCCCTTCATGACCCACTTAATAGTTTTAACTCCAAGCAGGTTCCATTAAAATAATACACATTAATTAATAGTAAAAAGGTTTTAACAGTCATAATACCTACTTTGGTATCGACTTTGGTATTCGAGAGCAGTGGTGGCCCAGTGGTATCGGCCTCGACTTACGAATTGTAGTTCGTGGGTTCGAATCCCGTCAGGCGCATTACTTTGTGTAATTTATTTCAACACCACTGCTCTTAAAACGGTGAAAGAAAACATCGTGAGGAAACCGGCATGTCCTAGAACCAAAAATTCGAAGACATGTGACATCTACCAATCCGCACTGGGCCCGCGTGGTAGATTAAGGCCTGCACTGCACCCTCTCACAGAGAGGAGGCCTGTGTCCCAGCAGTGGGAACATTTAAAGGCTGATGATGATGAATACTTTGGTATCGCCTATTTAGTCACTAAATAATTATGTGCGAATTATGGTACTGCTGCTTAATTTTTACTAATAGAAAAATTCGGAACCCCGGAATGGTTGCGATCCGGTATTTTATTTTTATGGCCCGGTAACGGGTCGCGACCCGGCAAATGGGAAATTCTGCACCAAGCAGTAGCTTTCAGTAGAAAGCGACACTAGCGCCTACCGCTCGCGCTTCACGATCGGACGATCGCAAGGCTGCCTCGTCGAAGAGAAGATCGTAGAGTACAGCGATGTGGCTCCTTATAGAGAATAGCATAGCAGGGCGACAGCATTTCAGGCGTTAGAAGTCCAAACATAAAAATAGTTCCGACGAATTTTATTAAGAACCTCATCCATTTTTCAAGGAAGTCGTTTAAAAACCGTTTTTAGGGTTCCGTAGCCAAATGGCAAAAACGGAACCCTTATAGATTCGTCATGTCTGTCTGTCATTTCGCATGTCACAGCCACATTTCTTCGAAAGTACATATGAGAGCTATCCTGTTGAAACTTGGTAAGTAGATGTATTACATGTGGGTCAATCTTCAATATTTGAGACATCCGTTGAGGATAATGACGCCCGATCTTTTACTACTAGTGCAACCATCCACTGACAAAAAACAAAAATATAAATTATTTTAATTTCATTTAAGTTAGATGTAATTAAAATAATTTATATTTTTGTTTTTTGTTATTCAGATTATTAGAAACAAGTCATTATATCCCTAATCTATGCTTGCTACTACGGAACCCTTCATGGGCGAGTCCGGGGCGAGTGATAAACTCAGCAAATCCACGGTGTCCTTCAATAGCCCTTTATGTTCCGAAGCCAACGGTTACCTGAAGACACAGTCCCGCGACCCCGGGACTGTCAGACTTGTACTGAGATCCTTCAATAGCTCTTTACATTCTGGAGCTACGATTACCTGGTAACACAGTGCCGTCGCAACGACAGGCTTTGGCCCTCTAAGTAGGGGGGGTTGCGCTACATATATAGAAAATAAAATTTTAAAATTAATTATTACAGTTATTGTAGCATGAACATTTAATTTTAAATAAGTAAACCGTAAACTGGCTGCCTAAATAGGTAGGTAATTAAATTGAGTTGTTTGTTTTACCGTTAGGACTAGCGCTTGAATTTATTCCTGATTAAGGATGGTAATTAGGACGTCAACAGTTTTATTTCCATTTGGACAATGGTATGCATTTGTAAGTACGATTCAAAGTTCAGCATATTATAGTTAGGTACGTGTAAAGAGTGTCTGCATGTGAACGTGTAAAAGTATAGTAAAAAAATAAAATAATTTTAAAAAGACAAACGTTTTCTGTTAGGTACACAAATCAATTTAAGTTATTTGAAAACGAAATGGTAAGTCAATAAGGTTTTTTTTTGTTATCTACGCTCTTAAAAACATTTTGTCTGCAAAGAAAATGAATTTTGAATAGCTTTTAGAGGTTGCCAAAAAAATTTTTTTTTTAATGCAACCGACTTTAAAAACAAACACAAAAAAGTGTTTGCAAATTTTTTTGTGGATGTCGTATCTTTGTTTTTAGGGTTCCGTAGCCAAATGGCAAAAACGGAACCCTTATAGATTCGTCATGTCTGTCTGTCTGTCTGTCTGTCTGTCTGTCTGTCTGTCTGTCTGTCCGTGTATGTCACAGCCACTTTTTGTCGAAAGTATGAGAGCTATCCTGTTGAAACTTGGTAGAAAGATGTATTATGTGAACCGCATTAGGATTTTCACACAAAAATCAAAACAAAACAAATTTTGAGGGTGCCCCCCATACTTAGAATTGAAACTCAAAAAAAAAATTTTCACCAAACCCATATCGGGGGGTATCTATGAATAGGTCTTTAAAAATGATATTGAGGTTACTAACATCATTTTTTTCTAAACTGAACAGTTTGCGCGAGAGACACTTCCAAAGTGGTAAAAAGTGTGTCCCCCCCCCCCCCCCCCCGTAACTTCTAAAATAAGAGAATGATAAAACTAAAAAATATATATAATGTAGACCTCAACCAAAACTACCAACGAAAATTGGTTTGGATGAGATACAGTTAGCAGTTTTTGAGATATAGTACATTTTCAAAAACCGCAAATATAACTTTGCCATTCATACAAATACTATGAAAAACAAAGTTATTTTTATTGTTTGTGTATATTACTTACTAATCTCAATATAATTATATCTCTAATCTATGCTTGCTGCTACGGAACCCTTCATAGGCGAGTCCAACTCGCACTTGGCCGGTTTTTTTATTTCATTGACTATTGCCACAATTACATCACAAGAACTAAGCAAAAAACTTGATGACCCTTTTTGGGCTGAGACATCATTAAAACAGTCCTCAGTCCGTCATATCCGCAAATCCGCGCTTGCAGTGACCCGAAACCGCTTCGCGTCCTCTGACATCCATAGCGCTTTCCGTGACGGCTGGAGCGTGAAGAAGAGGATTGCCTCTCCCTCACACGTTCGACCAGGCGACTGCTATGACAGGCCTGTTGGTCTAGTGGCACAGTGGTTAGTGACCCTGACTGCTATGCTGGAGGTTGTGGGTTCGATTACCACCCAGGACAAATGCTTGTGTAATGAGCACGATCATTTGTTCTGTGTCTGGGTGTAATTTATCTATAATATTTATGTATTCTGAAATATATAAGTATCTAGTGTCTAGTGCCCATAACACAAGCTCTGCTTAGCTTGGGACTAGATGGCGTTGTGTGATAGTTGTGGAATATTATTCATGCCCTCTCGCTATGTACCCTGCTTAGGACCCGAGAGATCGCCGCCGCATATCGTCTCTAGGAGGACACGGCGGTGCTCCTCCCAAGCGAGACTTCCACCGAACACTTCGGCCTTATAACACAATGCTAAAGTTCACAGCTCATTAGAGCCACGCGGCACCCACTCCGCACCGCCTCGCCTCCTGCAGCTAGTCCGACAAGGAGGTTGACTGATTCGCCGGCGATCGTGCGATATCCTCGGATACATCAGCCATGACCCTCTGGCGTGTGACCAGCTTTAGTGGTCGCGTTCGGATGCTCAGGGCCCCATAGAGGCCCATGGACCGCACGACACCGGCGTACAGCCTCCGGGAGGAGGCGTTTGACCCGCTGAGAATGGGCAGGAGTCGTCTGAGGACGGCTGTTGCCCGGTTCAGCTTTGGTGCAAACTCAGGAAATGTTCCCTGAAGTTCCACCGGCTGTCAAGGACGAGTCCCAGGTACTTCATCGTCCTCCCGACGCTGCGTGCTGCGTACAGACGGCCATGAAAACATAATATGGCCTCTGTTTTGTGCAGCGCCTCGTCGAGCCCCAACTGCCGTATCCTATCCGGCCGACCTTGCGACGCAAGCGGTTGCGACAGTCGAGTCGCAACCGCTTGGCACTGCACTGCAGTTTATGAACTCAAACTGAAATGTCTTGCTTTATAATCATTTTGACCTGTCAGACAATCACTATAGGTAATTATTTTTAAAAAAAACTGGTTGACCGCGCGACGTTTATTGGTGATAACGCGGCGTCCACCCGTGGACCACTTGTCAAAAACGAGTAGTTATACCGTTTAAGCCGTGAGACGAGGCGGTGTTCGGTGGGTGCCTATAGCTCTAATGAGCTTGTGACCTGTGACCTTTAATCGTTAAACCGTTTATGCAGTGCATGCAATGGAAGCTCGCAATAAAGAATATTTTTTCCCACTTTTGCAACATTTTTCATTGCTGCGCCAATATTGGTCGTACGTAGCGTGATACTTTATAGCCTATAGCCTTCCCAGATAAATGGTCTATCCAACACAAAAATAATTTTACAATTCGCTCCAGTAGTTCCTGAGATTAGCGCATTTAACCAAAGAAACTCTTCAGCTTTGTAATAATAGAACAGTTACAAAAAAAAATATACAAACAAAACATTTATAAATGAAAATAAAATTAAAATTCAATGCAAGTTTAAAATGTTAAAAGGCTTGCTCTTCTTGCTAACCCCAGTTGGCGTGACGGAATCTTCGGGACGCGAACGCTTCTGCGGCCTGTCCGGTTGTTTGATGTTGGTCTTGGTTTTTCGCCATCTTGGCCTCGCGCTACGCTTGCGCTTAGCGCCGGTGGCAGCCTCGTCTTTTGGCATCTCAGCCGTAGCCGACACTGCCTTGAGGGACGTCTTCTTTTTTGTGGCTATTTGCCAGTCGTTTGATACCCCTGCCAGTGGGGCTTTGGCCAGAGTCGTCAGGTCCTTCTCAGATACCGCAGCCGTTGACGCAGCCCGTGTTTTGGGCGCATCTACATTTGCAGTACTCCTCGAGTCGCCATGAACGAGTGCTGTCCTTGGCCTTTCGGTCAGGGTTGTGTTGGAAGGCGCATCCGTGGACGTAGATGAGGTTGGGATCGCTCGGAACGCAGCCTGTTGTGGCGCATCCCTTACGGTTGCCTTCCTCATCGCATCCTTAGACGCAGCCGAGCGCTTCTGTTTTTGCTGTGCGGTCTTGGGCAGTTGCCGCTTAGGCGCATCCTGGGACGCAACCCTTGTGTTAGATGTGGATGGCGCATCTAAAGACGCAGCCCTTGGTGTGTTGGTTATTGCAAGCGCATCCGACGAGCGGGACGCAGCTTGTGGTTTGGTTGATTTGGATTCTGTCTCTTTATCCATAGGTTTGGTTGTTTATAATTCACCGTTGGAGCTCTCCACCCGCCACGGAGCCCTCAGTCGGGGACGTCACTCGTTCAACGAGCGATCGCCAGAGCTACTCCTTCGGTATAGGATCAACCTAGTGGGAAATTGACGAGCCCGCACGCGACGGAAGATCAGGGGACTGTATACGACACGAGACTATGCCGCAACTCGCCCCGAGACCCCACGCCACGCCGGCTGCCCCCCCCCACTAAGCCGACCCTCGCATGACATCCCGCTTATGGGATGCCTCAGCCGGTTGATAGTGGGTAGCTACCCCACTACCTCCCGTGTAAGAGGAAATCCAGGCCAAAGTGGTGTGTTGTGTGCAGCCTGCTCCACTCAACCACCAGGATCCCTTCATCCCTCCGTACGGGTCCCCGCGCACGGCACAAACACGCGGGAGGTCATTGCTATCCATCATCTGCTCTTGTTTGATGGTGGACCCCCAGGGGCATGACCTCGCCACCCCTGAGGTAAATCGCCCGGTGATTTCTGTTACGTCTAATTCATATGGAATTAGACCAAAAACGGGGGGCAACCTCGAGAAGGAACATCACCAGACTTGCCTTGAGGATCCACACGACCGTTGCGCTCTCCCTCAAGACCACGCACCCTGCCATCTCTGAAGGAGAAGGCAAGGTAGGTTTGCATCTACAAAACCAAGCCAAGCAAGTAAGCAAGCGAAGCGTGTCGTCGGAAACCAAAACATAAATTTGCAAACACAAACCCCCCCCTTATGTGTGACTAACACCCACTAAAAATACCAACGAGACCTTAAATAGCTAACCTAACCTTACTTTTTTATTCAGCTGTAAATGATGCCCGACGCATACTGAACCATCTGAGAAGGCGGTTGATTATATGTGACTATAACCCATTAAAAATACCATCGAGAATTTAAATAGCTAACCTAACTTTACTTTTTTATTCAGCTGTAAATGATGCCCGACTCATACTGAACCATCTGGGAAGGCGGTTGATTATGTTTGACTAACACCCACTAAAAATACCAAAGAGACCTTAAATAGCTAACCTAACCTTACTTTTTTATTCAGCTGTAAATGATGCCCGACGCATACTGAACCATCTGAGAAGGCGGTTGATTATATGTGACTATAACCCATTAAAAATACCATCGAGAATTTAAATAGCTAACCTAACTTTACTTTTTTATTCAGCTGTAAATGATGCCCGACTCATACTGAACCATCTGGGAAGGCGGTTGATTATGTTTGACTAACACCCACTAAAAATACCAAAGAGACCTTAAATAGCTAACCTAACCTAACTTTTTTTATTCAGCTGTAAAAGATGCCCGAGGCATACTGAACCATCTGAGAAGGCGGTTGATTATGTGTGACTATAACCCATTAAAAATACCATCGAGAATTTAAATAGCTAACCTAACCTTACTTTTTTATTCAGCTGTAAATGATGCCCGACTCATACTGAACCATCTGGGAAGGCGGTTGATTATGTTTGACTAACACCCACTAAAAATACCAAAGAGACCTTAAATAGCTAACCTAACCTAACTTTTTTTATTCAGCTGTAAATGATGCTCGAGGCATACTGAACCATCTGGGAAGGCGGTTGATTATAATTATGTGACTAACACCCACTAAAAATACCCACGAGACCTTAAATAGCTAACCTAACCTAACTTTTTTTAATCAGCTGTGAATGATTCCCGAGGCATACTGAACCATCTGGGAAGGCGGTTGATTATGTGTGACTAACACCCACTAAAAATACCAACGAGAACTTAAATAGCTAACCTAACCTTACTTTTTTATTCAGCTGTAAATGATGCCCGACGCATACTGAACCTTCTGGGATGGTGGTTGATTATGTGTGACTTACACCCATTAAAAATACCCACGAGACCTTATATAGCTAACCTAACCTAACTTTTTTTATTCAGCTGTAAATGATTCCCGAGGCATACTGAACCATCTGGGAAGGCGGTTGATTATGTGTGACTAACACCCACTAAAAATACCATCGAGAACTTAAATAGCTAACCTAACCTTACTTTTTTATTCAGCTGTAAATGATGCCCGACGCATACTGAACCATCTGGGAAGGCGGTTGGCTTAAACAAATCACGCCTGCTGCTGGCCGAAACATTTTTTTAAAATTCAGGCACTATGTCCAATCACAAAGAAAAAGAGTAAGTCCATTAACAAGCACAAGTCGGGTCGATTTAGCGGCAGAAATCAAGTCCGTTCAGTAGAAATGAATGGATAATTATTTTGAACGCATTTTAAAATAACACTGATGTATGAAATTACTGACATTTGAATTCTTACATTCAAACTTAGAACGTGCGTAAAGTCCCCGGGAATCTATACTATGGCTAAACAAAGTATTGGAATAGTATTAGGTTGGCTTTCATCGAAAGTAAATACTAAAGTAAATGGATGCTTAGAGCGTCGCTTAACACTAACTTTGGCTGAACCGTTGCTTAGCTACGACTATGTATCTCGGCTTCTCTCCCGGTCCTCTGCTGCGGGATGGGAGATCACTGGTGATCTCCCTCTCCCTTTCCGCTGCTTCCTTCTGCGAGATGACATCCTTGCAGAAGGGAATCGCTGCGTCCCAGGACTCTGCCTCTCCAACCATTGACTTAACAACGGCCGGCAGTGATAGATCAATCCCCACTTTTGAAGTGAGAGCACGGCGCGGCTCGTGCCACGCGGCACACTCGGCCAGCGTATGCCGCGCCTTATCCTCCAGACATTGGACGCAGTGATGACTTTCTTTTTTTATTTTTTTTACCCAAGGACTTTCCTTTAAGTGTCATCAGTGTAGGACCTTTTTTTTTAGCATGGTAAAAGCTGCCCAGATGTGGGTCAACTCTCACGTGAAGCTTCGCAATGTTGAAGCGGTTCGCGCGCAAGGTTAGGTTCGCTTAGTATTTTTAGTGGGTTTAAATCACTCATAAGCCAACCGCCTTCCAAGGTGGCTCAGTATGCGTCGGGCATCATTTACAGCTAAATAAAAAAGTTAGGTTAGCTATTTAAGGTCTCGTTGGTATTTTTAGTGGGTGTTAGTCACACATAATCAACCGCCTTCCCAGATGGTTCAGTATGCCTCGGGCATCATTTACAGCTGAACAAAAAAAGTTAGACTTGGTTAGGTTAGGTTAGATTAGGTAGTCACTTAAACGGCCATAAAAAAAGAACCCCAGGACAGATTTTGACAATCTTTTGCCGGAATGATGTCACAACTATGTTCTTTCATTTCCCATAAGTGTCATCAGTGGAGGATCTTGGACCACTTTTGCCCATTGTCTTTTAAATATTATAATTTGAAAAAGGAAATAAATCAGTACCTACATAAAAAATCCTTGAAGGTATGTACAGAGTCTAGACGTGGGCGCCGCCTTAAAAATTCTCAGCGGCGCGGCGCGGCGGCGCGCTGACCAATTTCAATCGGCGGCGGCGGCGGCGGCGGCGTGGCGCCGGCGCGCGGCGGCGTATTTTTCTACTACCTACAACTAAAACTCGCAATGTAGGTACTCCCTATCTTCTAAGCCGTCCGGCGCCTTAATGACGTTTCTAGCGCACGACAGGAAAATGTCAGTCCTATACAGTACAGTAAATACCTTGTCCAGTACCCTGAGCACGAGTTTTCAGTATTTGAGACGTAAAGTAAACTGGAACTTTGGCAACTTCAAATTGACAATTTTCAAGGAAAAAATTAGTTCCTTCTTCGCACACCAGAGGCGCTGTTCCATTTTTTCATACAAGAAACGCTGTAAATACTGGAAAGACGCTGTAAAGTAAAAAAGTGAAAACTCGTGCTCAGGGTACTGATCAGGTACAAAAAAAAATAGTTTTCCAAAGGAACATTTTAATAGCCTTGTAATTTTTTTTTCAACATACACACAGATAATCTAAGCATAGATACTAATGGGATGGTGAAAGCAATGTTATGTCAATTACAGATGGCGCGTCAATCGTTGGTACCTCATTCAGCCGTCCTCAACTCTTTGAGGTTAATGCATCACTCATATATTACTTTGTTTTCAAAATAAAATAATTTGGTTGTTCTGTGTGTCTTTCGTAAAATAAAATGTATCCCTTGTTGACTGTAGCTCTATTAAAAGAAGAGTTGAGCAAAAGGAAAGAAGGCTGTTCTCTTAGTTTTGACCAAGTTTTGACAGTTCGTCAGGTTTTCACCCCATTAAAGTTTGTCACTATTATCAATCTTACATTTTAATTTTTATAATTATCATGAATAAATATATATTTTTTTATAAATACACACGAGTATTTGCCAACTGCAACGAACGGGCACTAAGTCCAATCTCTCGGCTAAGACTCTCCTGCTTATGGACATCAGAAGAAGGGATCAGTAAGCTACACCTTCGAGAAGCGAGAAAACAATAAGAAAATAAGCAAGTTGGTGTTCTTTACGCCACTCACGCCGCGCGGTGAATGTCGGCGGCGGCGGCGGCGTCGCGCCGGCGCGGCGCCCATATCTAGTACAGACACCAGCACATCAAGCTAAACAACAAAATCATCATTCATCTGTAAAATTTCTTTATTAGATTTTCAACCTTATTACAATACTAGAAAGTCAATTTTTGATTGGTAAAATTTGACAGATTCGGGTAGGTTGACCTGCTGGCGTCTGTACCTTGGCCACCTACACAGGCTCCTAATTTTTGAAGTCGATTAAAAACATTAACTATCTATTATGTAAAAATCAAATGTTCGCTAATCTCGCTAAAATTTGAGAATGGTTGGACCGATATGACTAATTTTGGTTTTGAATTAATTTTGGAAGTCCAGGAAAGGAATATGGCAGTAAATATGATACAAATACAATTTCGTTTTCCCTTAAGCCTCTAATTCATGGGAAACATTTGTATAGCAACAGTTGATAAACATTGTGATTATTTACGAGCATCATTGCTTCACACTGTTCCAATGTTTATAAACAGTTGCAAACACATCCGATAAACTGATGTTTTCGCTCGCCGGGCGTCAACTCGAATCTGCAACACGGCGTGATCAACTCTGCAACACACAGTTGCCAGCAACAAGTTGACAGCCACTCCGCAACACGTTAATTCAGCTTTGTTGCTAAACAAATGTTTACCATGAATACGGGGCTTTAGAAACTATTCCTAGCTGTCAAATATTTGATGTTCGTCCCGTCGTTCAGAAATCAAATTCTGAGGCGTTACGAAGTTTGCCGGGTCAGCTCATCAGACGCCCACTGCTGAACATAGGCCCTCCACTTAGACCGCTACGCCGAACGACAATTCACCACTTGCATCCATCGGTCGCCACTCGAGAACTTCTCTTCCCCATCGGTTATCAGTTCTACGAGCGACGTGGCCTGCCCATTGCCACTTCATCTTGCAAATAAAGTCCGGTCGTAAAGGAATTTTGTACACGGACCTATAATTATTCCCTGTCTCTGCCACTCCCG
This sequence comes from Agrotis exclamationis, assembly GCA_950005045.1. Classification (NCBI taxonomy): domain Eukaryota; kingdom Metazoa; phylum Arthropoda; class Insecta; order Lepidoptera; family Noctuidae; genus Agrotis; species Agrotis exclamationis. The sequence continues at coordinate 1,626,736 of OX465442.1, forward strand.
CGTAAATATATTGAGTCTCGCTTGCACAGGCCGCCGTCCTCAGTGATTGTAAACTTTTTACTGATAATATGCATAACCGCATACTGTCATACCGGTTACCTTTTACTTTTTATTTTTAGCGTGGTAAAATCATCAAATGAGTCCTCCCACCCCGGTCAGAGCGAGGCGGACTGTCAGACTCGTACTGACTAAAATCCACGGTGTCCGTCAATAGCCCTTTATATACCTGTAATAATAGTTATAATTTCACCTGTAATAATAGTTGTAAGTGGTTATAAATAAATAAATGTTCAAGGGTCACGGTAATGAGATAAGTCGGGGTCTCCCACTGCGGCTGGGGTGGAGGGAGGACGCTATCCTCTCCCTCACGCGGTCCGCCTTCTCCTTCGTGAGCATGACTGCTTCTCAGAAGGAGGCGACCGCTCCCCACTCCGTCTCGCCCTGCAGCATGGCCTCGACCAATGCCGGGCGCGAGAGGTCTCCGCCTGTCGCCGCCGTGAGGACACGGCAGTGCTCTGCCCAAGCGGGGCAGTCCTGGACCGTATGCTTCACCGTGTCCTCAGGGGTTACCTTTTACTTAGTAGAAAAATGTTTGTGATCATTGTCAGTAGGTAAAGAGGTCAATTTACCTACGATTTTCCTCCTGCTTTATGATCGGACTTTAGCAACAGCTTGTTTATCATAAACTACTTGCACCAACAGGCTGAAGAAAAAATGGATGCCGCGCAAGAGATAATGTTATCTGTCGCGGCCCACGGAGATGTTGTGAACGAGGTAACAGCCCGCGGGGACTCCACTGTGCAACAGTTCTACTCCGGGGCTTCGGTCTTCGTGACAGGGGGCTCCGGCTTCCTCGGCAAGCAGCTCATTGAGAAGCTATTAAGGTATGGATCATCCATCAATTCCTAGCCTATAGATTACAGGAAAACTTATAAGAAGTATATATTATAGTTTGAAAGGAGCTCGTGGCTAAATAATTATAGCCGCACAGGCCGTCTTCCGGGTTAAGCAGCACTTGCCGAGCCTGGTAAGGGCTGTTGATGGGTGACCATCTGTCATAGCGAGTTTCCACCGTGCCTCGAAAAGCTGTTGGTCCCGGCTGTCATTTGTAGATCTTTGACAGTCGTTACTATTAGTCAGAAGCTCTAAAAGTTTAACAACCAGTCTTACCATGGGTATCGTATTACCTAATTATTGGGTTGTGGAGGTCCGATAGGCAGTCATCATCATCATCAGCCTATAATGTTCCCACTGCTGGGACACAGGCCTCCTCTCTGTTAGAGGGAGTGGGCCATAATCCATCACGCGGGCCCAGTGCGGGTTGGTCGATGTCACATGTGTTCGACTTCTAGCGAAAATTGGTTTGAACGAGATGAAGTAATTAGTTTTTTTTTAATACGTCATTAATCGTAAACCGCAATTTACCTTTCAAAGTTACAACCAACTCAAGAACTTTTATATTACACTAGCACTCCGCCCGCGACTTCGTCTGCGCGTGTTTCTAACTTCGAACTCAGGGAATTTGATGCCCGGTCACCCTCCATATAGAATACTATTGGAAAATCTAAAAATGGTCTAGTAGTTTCGGAGCCCATTCAATACAAACAAACAATCAAATCTTTCCTCTTTAAAATATTAATGTAGACATACCGATTTTCTCCTTTATTCGATTTAGAGATAAATTATGCCCAGTTTTGAGTTTATCGAAGCAAGCAGTAAAAATGCTTCCGTTAAAACTTAATCACCCCTTTTCACCAATTTAGAGGGTGATTTTTGAAAAACCAAAAAACACGTGTTTGATTATTTTTGATCTTATTTCTATAAACTGAGTTTCAAATTTATCGGTTAGTTTGTTATGATTTTCCCATACAAACACCCCTTTTCACCCCCTTATAGGTCGATTTTCGCAAAATCCCTTCTTATTGCTCACCTACATAATAAATTGCAACTACTGACCAAAATTCAAGTTATACGTTTAGCGGTTAAAGATCCTCCCCTTTAAACTTGAATACCCCTTTTCACTAACTTGAGGGGTGATTTTTGAAAAATCCAAAAACATGTGTTTAGTTATTTCTAATCTAGTATATAAATACCGATTTTCACGTTAATCAACTCACGCGTTATGAATGATTTTCCCATACAAACTTTAACAACGCCTAGATTACCAATGGAGGGTAGTTTTAAAAAAATAATAGAACCAATCTTTTTTATTTACTTGTGTTCTCATTCGTGGCAAGTTTCAAATTTACAAACCCAAGGAATAAGATTTTTCATACAAACGTTTTCACCCCTTTTCACCCCCTTAGAGGAGGATTTTCGCAAAATCCCGTCTTATTGCTTCCCTACACGATAGACTGCAACTGCTGACCAAAATTCAAGTTACTGCATTTAGCGGTTTCGGCTGTAGTCGAGTCTTAATAAAAAACCCTGTTCTTTTATATATATAGATTACTTGCTGTTACGGAACCCTTTATGAGCGAGTCCGAGACTCGCAGTTGGCCGATTTTTATGACTTCAGTCGTGGGGGTATAATTCGTGCGCAAAGATTTTGACGTTAGTTACGTTCGTATATTTGTATCCATTCCCGTGTTTTCGTTGACGGACTTAGAAAGTAGACACCTTGCCCTCAGGTCTTGCCAGTTGAAGAAGATGTACGTGCTCCTGCGGCCGAAGAAAGGGAAGACAATCCAGGAGAGGCTAGACTACGTGCTCTCAGACCCGGTAAGCATCACACCTCGCTAAGATACCAAACATCTTTAATGAGGCTCGAGCGCTTGTTTTTCAGGCTTTAAAAACACGCCGAGTTTTAACAAAAAGGTAAATTGAACTTAATATGTCACCGCCCAGTACTCAAAATCGAATAGTTCGAAAAAAAACGCCGCGTTTTAAAAGCGCTGACGTGTGAACAGATACATGGGAATGCATTTGTTCTATTTCCGGCGCTTTTTTAACGCCCAGAAAAAACGCTCGTGCGAATGGGTACTAAATCCGTCCTCTTTCTAAAATGCCTCTAAACGACCAAAAAATCGCAGCTTTAAATTCTTCTAGCTACGTTCAAAACCACTTTTACTCAGCCAAGTCAGAATTTATATGTTTAGAGATAATTGAAGAAGTATTTGAGCAAGTTTTCAGCGTTCCTCAAACACTTTTCCAAAATTTCAAACCGCTCTTAAGCCATTAGCAAAATGACAATGGGATTGTGTTGGAATGACGAATTAAAAAAAAAGGCGGGTTGCACTCCGGGAGTGCCGGTAGAAGTGTTTTAAGTAGGAATCGAACGACAGTGGTAATTTTTTGGCTTCAATTCTCAGTGGCCAACTAAGAATCTTGACATTCTATAATGAAAGTGTTTAATGTAATGTTGATCAACAGTTGTATGATGTACTCCGGGAAATGCAGCCGAACTTCGTGGACAAGATATTAGCCGTGGAGGGCGACGTGGCGGACATCCGGCTTGGCCTGAGCGATCACGACTGGAACTTACTTACGCAGGAGGTACACTTTAACTCATCATGTTTTTTTATAATACTGTATATGTATAGGTGGCAAACAAGCATTTTCTTGTTACAAATCCACCACACTATTCCCAAACCACTGCAACTCCTGAAAGCCAGAATCAACAGTGGCAACCACCAGAAAAGCGCCGAGACAATGAAGCTCGACGTGTCCCGGAGAATGAATTTACCTGTCTTGGATCCTGCACCAAATTAATAATAGTGGAGAAGTAGGAAAAATATGTTTCCACTTCACAAACAAGCGTACGGCCCGCCTGAGAAAGCGATCACCGTAGCGTAACTTAGATGCTTGCAATCCGAATCCGGACAATCCGTAATCTGCTACGTGAAAAAAAAAGTACGTAAACTATTTGCCTAATAGTCGGCGACTGGCGAACGAAACTGCACTTTCAGTGTAATTATTATGCTCCTACCATTGGTTAGTAAATATTCAAAATGTAAATGTACGAGTTAATTATAAAAGTCAAGGCAATTTTATATCATCAGTGAAAACTTCGTTCATGAATAAACAAACAGTTCAAGAGGGTTCAATCAAAGTGCCTACGCCCTTGTTCAAGCTTGTGACGTAAAATCACAGTTTTTCATTGGCAGTGATTATATTTTTAACCGACTTCAAAAAAAGGAGGAGGTTCTCAATTCGTCGGAATCTTTTTTTTGTTTATGTATGTTCCCAGATTTCTCGAAGACGCCTGGACCGATTTTTTTTTTTTTTAAAGGGTATGCTTCCCAAGTGGTCCCATGATCATCAGGGCAGGATGTGATGATGGGATCCCAGGGAAATCGAGGGCAACCCTCAAATTTTATAGGCCCGCACATCGTTTTTCGCAATTTTTTTGTTGTACAAGGTATTGTTTAACTTACGGAATACTGCAAGTTTCATCAAAATCGGTTCAGGAGTTTTTGAGATAGGGAATTTTATTAGCTTATTGTGCACTTGAGCGATGTTGTTACCGGTGCTACGGATTACAAAATTTTAGTGCACATGTAAGAGAACGATTTATTTGACAAGAATTTGGGTTGAATATTTAAACTAAAAAGAGTAAATAAAAAATAACCTACAAAATAACTTTTCTTTCAGAAGTCGGTGGCAAAAAAGACAACGAAATGAAAAAAAAAAACAAAGGCACCGACTTCTGAAAGAAAAGTTATTTTGTAGGTTATTTTACCTTTTTTTGTGGGTGTTTTTTAAGGCGGCTACATATTTTTTGAAAAAGTATTGGTCGACGGTGAATCACGCTTGACTAGAAGCACAGAATAATTAATAGTACTATACGTACAGAAGGACTACTCCAAAAAAAAATCAAACAAATGTAAAATCTATATACGAGAGAATAAAGTACATTTTAACTGGCAGCCGTACCGCCCACCTACTTTTATAATAGCCTAAACTTCCCGTGCGCAAGCAAAAATGTACTGAATGGTTACGCCCGAGAGTTTATTTTGGTTTATCTGACGCCAACGACATTAAAAGGTTACTGTGGGTCAAGCTCAATAGGGTTGCGACTTGCGAGTTCAGGCACAAATAGGTAGGTACCTATGCGTATTTTATGCATTTGCTAAATTACATTATTACCATAAATACCTATGTTCCTCAAGGAATTTTGTTTTTATCATCAGCCTATATCTTTTTGGTTTCGTCATCGATTACTACATACATTATTGATTGTTAGCACAGAATGATAATAGTAGGTACCTACGGCACATTACGTGAGGAATAATATTTATAATAATATTATCTTTTCTACCTATTATTGTTATATTTTTGAACATTTATCTTACAAAAAAAAAAGAATAATATTTAAAAGATTTTTATCGTCTATGGCAAAATAGCCAGTCCTTATTATTTTGCACTCAACCTAGTAACCGACCAATTACTATCGCATACTGTCACAGGCCCCGCGTTGCGTGTCTTTGTAGGTAGGTAAAAAAGTGGCGCAGCGAATTACGACCGCTGACCTTGAATGCGTAGTGTGGCCATTTTCTGAGTTAGAACTTTTAAACAACAACGCAAACATCTTTCTACTTTCTACCGATCTTAATTCTTAGTACTCAGCTTAAGGTGAGTGAGAGTGTCGTCTTTTTATCTTGGTCGTCCAGTAGGCTCACCCCCCCCCAATTAGTATCTCGCCTCATTTCCAAACTTGTAACCTCATGATTAGGTATCATGATCAGTTAAGCCCATACTTCACAAGCAGGGAGATAATTTTGTTGATCATTACTAAATATGTACTATATATTTTTTTTCTTCATAATAATATTGTGTTATTAACCTAAAGCAAGAAACTTGTGCGTAACTACACGTAACGTAACAAAAATATTAAGGAGACGGAGCGCGTGCGTAACGGGTGGCGCGTGGCAGCCGTAGTGAATGGGCCACGACATAATGGCCCCGCAACTACTTGCAGTTTTATGCCTACACCGCGGAGTGAGACAGGCCTGCTAGAAGTAACTTAATTGACTTTTGACTTGAAGACTCCAATACTAGAGGTCTAATCTTTAAGCACGACACCCGTGGTTTCAATTTTAGTTACGGACGTTTTCTACGCCCCGTGACATCGAGCCCGAATATAAATCTAAATAATGTTAGACGAAGAAAACCGGATCTACACGGAACAACACTAATTGTCTCACGTCATGGGGACATCCCTACGCGTTTGACAGTTGGCTCTGTGGTGTGGATTCCCGCGCTTATGAAATGTTATAGTATGATGTTTGCGAAGAGTTTGAAGATAATAAATAAAGGTACTCTGTGATAAGTTGTGTTTAATAGTATTCAGAAGTGCGATTTACCTATGCTTACAAAGTAAATATAAAGTTCGGAGTGATTCATGTTGAAAAAAAAAAACAGTGCTTTCGTTCATACTGTTACATTTTAAAATAAAAAGTGGAAAAACTTCAATTTCGGATTGCAAAAATGGATGCTTTTAATTGTGCATGTGTGTAAATAACTTGTTAGTGCTTAATCGAACATATTTTTCAAACATTTTATGTGTTGTTAAACATTTACAAACTGTATGGAAGTAGCGCTCGCCTGGCGCTGGTTTCTGTATTTTGGTAAGATCAAACCAAGGCAAAACGGTTTGGTTGACATTCCTCTAGGTCAGGAATTGTGACTTCACCTGCTTCAAATCTCCAAATCCTTCAAGTCTTGGTGAGATCCATCCATACTTTTATGTAATTAATAGACTGATTTTGCCTCCATAATTATTATCATGAGACATTTTAAAGGTGTAACAAAACAAGACTAAACTACATAATTACAGTTTAATCAAAGGACAAATTAAAGTAAAATAATAACAAAGAGAGTTTTAAATTATATAAATTGTATTAAGTTTCTATTGTTTTGGTGTGAAATGTTTAAACTTTTGAAAGGGAAATGTGTAACATAAACTGTATTATTGTGTGTGAATAGTATTGTATTATTTATTGTGTTGTTTAGACCTTATTTTAATTATAACCATGGGTCGCCATAAGAAGAGGCATAGGTCACCTAGTTCTATCTCTTCAAGTTCAAGCGATGAGGAAAAGACCATTAGGAAAAAATCTCACTATAAGAAGGATTTAAAGAAGAAAAACAGTAGGATAGAAGTGTTAGAGGGGCTGATAAGAGAATTAAGAAAGAAGACTGACTATCATACTGGGAATACATCCCAGCCCTCTGTAGTACGCTATGTGGGTCGCAATGATTTTATACCAGTGTTTGACCCACAGACCTCCCCGGTCTCCGTTGATCATTGGATCCGGAACTTGGAAGGAATTGCCAATATGCATGGTTGGGATGAACGCACACTAATATGTAACTGTACTGCTAAACTTGGTGGTTATGCAAAAAGCTGGTATGAACACCAATCATCCTATGAAATGAGTTGGATTGAGTGGAAGGTAAAGTTAATTAAAGCATTCCCTTTCACTAAAAATAAACTAACACAAATAAGAGCATTAGTGAACCGAGTCATGAAGCCTAATGAAGACCCTATTGAATTTTATTATGCTAAACTTGGGATTGGAATGTCAAACCAAACGTTGGCAAACCTGGTCACAAAGCAAGTAGGTGTCGCCAAAATGGAAGGGACAACACAAAATGCTCATTTTGTACAAGACCGGGTCACACTGAAGCTGAGTGTTACAAAAAGCAAAATCAGAGCAAACATTGTTCTTTCTGTAATATTGATGGTCATACATTGGAAGAGTGCAGGAGGAAGTCCAAAACCAGTACACAAAACCGTTCAGTATAATACCGTTCCGTTCTGTACATTTTAAATTTTTAGACAAACATATTAGCTGTAAGTTTCTTAAAATTAATGAAATAACACAAATAAAAGGTCCAAAAGGTATGCTGTGACTCCTCAGACAGGAAGTACCTTAAAGGTGTAATTGTTAATGGAGGTCCAACAAATGCTGTTATTATTATGTCGTTTATTCAATTTACTTACATACTATTACATTTTTAAATATTTTACATAAAAAAACAAAACCATATAAAACATTTAAAAATATAAAAATAGTGTTCCGCCGGTGTGGGAGCAGGGTCCAAGCTACCGGTGGTTAGGGCTCCAGAGACAGGAACCTCCTCACAATGCGAGCCGTATCGAGGAGCACTGCCTTCTGAATCAGGCCCTTGATCCAACCCCCTAATGAGAGCCTCGAAAGATGTTCGTCGAGGCAATTTGCCATCAGGCCATTGGCAGTAACGACAATCGGCACAATGATAGCCGAGCTCACATTCCACATGTCGACAACCTCGCGCGCTAGGTCGATATATTTGATTTGTTTATCTTTCTCAGCCTTCACGAGGTTCTCGTCATGTGGGATGGTAACATCGATTATCATTGCGCGGCGCGCTGATCTGTCTATCACTACTATGTCAGGCTTATTGGCGACAATAGTCCTATCAGTAATGATAGGCAGATCCCAGTACAACGTGACATGGTCTTTCTCGAGAACTGGGTCGGGCACATACTTGTAATACGGTACCTCAGATTCCACAAGTTTGTATTTCAACGCAAGTTGCTGGTGGATGATTCTGGCTACTAGGTTGTGCCTGTGCAAGTATTCGCCGTTAGCAAGACGAGAACAACCAGAGATAATATGTCTAATGGATTCACCTGGACGATGGCATGCCCGACACACGTCAATCGTCCCATCCTTTATAATATGTCTCCGGTAGTTGTTCGTCAAGATAACTTCGTCCATAATCGCACAGACAAAACCTTCAGTTTCCCCGAAGAGGTCACCGAAACGTAGCCAGGACACGGACGCTAGAAAATCTACATCGGGCCCATGAAGGGCTCGGTAAAAGCGTCCGTGTAGCTCCTTGCTTTGCCATACCTCCTTGCGGTCTTCGGTACTGAGTATCACAGGTTTGTGCCAGTTCTCTTTAGCCATGGACAGCGGGGTGAGTCCCTTGTCCACTGTGACCACATCTCGGTGCATACCCACTTCCATTTTCAAAAAATATTCTCTGAGACTGCACACCTCACGGTTGTGGAGGGTCTTAGCATTTAAAAAGCCTCGACCCCCGCATTTCCGCGGGATGTACAGCCTCATCACCGATGATCGTGGGTGATGCATCCGATTTGCAGTCAACAGCGTACGGACTCGTCTATCCAAGGCGTCGAGTTCAGTTTGAGTCCATTTGAGTATGCCGAAAGAGTACATTAAAACCGGCATGACCCAACCGTTGAAGGCGCGCACCTTGTTTCCGCCTGAAAGAAAGCTATTTAAAACCTTTTTCAGGCGTCCAAAGAAGCGGTCCCTCAACGATTGTTTCACGTCCGGTACATTAATGCCTAACGCTTCCGACATACCCAAATACTTGTAGGTCTCGGATGAGGAAAGTGATCTAAGGTGTATGGAATCTGAAAGCTGAATCCCTTCAGATTCCATAATCTCCCCTCGCTTTACATGCATGACTGCACATTTGTCCACACCAAATTCCATCCTGATGGCACTACTAAAAGTTTCAGTTACCTTCAGTAGCTCCATCAGTCGTAATTTGTTGGGGGCAAAGAGTTTCAGATCGTCCATGTATAAGAGGTGAGATATGACCTGACCACCTCTCCTCAACCGATAGCCTAGACCTGACTCCTCCAGCAATGTGCTTAAAGGATTCAGAGCTAAGCAGAACCAAAGTGGACTCAAACTGTCGCCCTGGAATATTCCCCGCTTGATCCATACAGGTTCATCATTCGCCTGGATCTGTCGACATCCCGGATAGCGAAGGACTGTTCTCCATTGCCCCATACACGACTCAAGGAAGGTGCGTAGGGTTGCATCTATCTTGTACAATTCCAGCACCCTCATGAGCCATGTATGTGGCACCGAGTCGTAGGCCTTCTTATAATCTATCCAGCATGTGGACAGATCCTTGCGGGATCGACGAACCTGTTGGCTAATGGCCATGTCAATGAGGAGTAGCTCCTTAGTACCACGGGACCCGTTCCTACATCCATTTTGAGAGGCGGACATTATTGAGTTACTCTCAATATGTGCATTAATTTTCACTCTCAAAATGGATGTAAGAAGTTTATAAACCGTCGACAAACACGTGATCGGTCTATAATTTTTGGGTTCCGCGGTACTACCAGCCTTATGGAGAAGGTGGGTAACCCCTGTTGTTAGAAACTGTGGTAGCGACCCAGACTCCAAGGAGGACTGGAATTGAGATGCCAGACAAGTGTGTGAACTACTCAACCATTTGAGCCAAAAGTTATGCAGTCCGTCCGGTCCTGGTGATTTCCAGTTTGGTAACGGACGGACTGCTCTTGCCACATCTGTTGGCGTAATGGAAATTGGTTCCATTTCAGGAATATTTTCACACACTCGTTCGACATCTCGCATCCAGTCAGCCTCAGCATGACTGACGGGCACCGACCAGATGCTGCGCCAGAATGAACTCGTGGCGCTGTCATCTGGACGGCACAGGTCAGTCATGTTTTGTTCAGGTCGCTCCCAAGCTCTATATACCCACCTCTCATCGCTCCGGAACATGCGATTCTGCGAGTACCGATCAACCCGTCGCTTATACCGCCGAATACGGCTTGCCCATGCACAAACTTTTTGCTTCAGGAAGTCGATGCGCTCTGTGACACGGGACATGTAATCTTGAGGACCGATTCCAGTCCCCGAGAATGCCCGTCTCACAAAGCGCATCACACGTGGTCGTGTATTTCCCTCCCTGAAGCAATATAGTTTGCCGATGAGTACCCTGGCCTCGCCGATACGACGCTCAATCCTGCATTGCCAGGCTGGTACAGCTGGTTTTGGTCGATTAGCTCCGTCACTATCCGGGAACTTGACATTAGCCAATCGACATGCTGCAACAGCCCCGCAAAACAGGATTGAATGTGTATCGACAAGACCCTCGCTGCTCTCGAAAAGATTCTTAAGCAGCGAGTTCAAGGCACTCACCAGCGCCCTATTTTTTTTGTGCATGGGTAACCGTGGCAATCGGGGTCTAAGTGTAAAGGGAGTTGAGCGGTACTCACAAAGCGCATCCTCCAGTGCTCTCCTCAATCGTTCGTTGCACTGGCTGCTTACCGTGGCAACCGTTTCATCCTCCTCCACAACAGGAGCAATATTTGACTGCGACGGAACCGGAATAAATACTGACGTCGTTGCTGGTGGTGGAGATAAGATGGTACGGTTGCTCAGTACCTCTGAGCGCAGCCTATCAAGTGCGGTGTCGTCCAACATGTGATTACGTTGGATGACGCGCACCTGATCCGAAAGTCGTTGGGCCGAGACGTTTAGGGTTGGTTCAAGTACCTGAAACAGAGACAGCATCCTAACACGGTACGCAGTGAGGTTAGTTCCCCCCTCTGTAGACCCATAGTATGCGCGCATGACATTCTCATTTATGGACTGAGTCCATCTCATGCGCTGCACACAACCACCGGTAGCGGGGACCCGGCTCGGGGCCGGTTGGCCCCTAGATCCCAAGCTCCTCGGTGGCCGGCGTCTCCCCTGCCGACGTACAGGTGTTGGCGACGTCGGCGGGGAGAAATATTCGCCGCTCGAGCTCGACGCAACTACCGCTGCCGGTGACGTGGGAGATCCGATGTCCGGTGGCGGCGAGGCGGAGCTGAGCGGCGACTCCGGGGATGGTGGGCGTGGGCGTGCTGCTCTGGCTCGTGTCAACATATTAGCTTAAACATATTTCATATTTTTCATCCTTATTTTTGATAATTTTTGACATGACATTTATGTCAGCCGTTGTTACAAATTGTTATTTTCGTTTAAACACATGTTTTGGCTTATTATTATTATTATTATTATTTGGAAGGATTATAATATATTGGGGTCGGCTTCCAGTCGAACCAGATGCAGCTGGATATCAGTATTTTACATTTAGCGACTGCCTATCGGACCTCCACAATCCAGTAACTGGGTAATATGATACCCCACGGTAAGACTGGTTGTCAGACTCTTAGAGCTTCTGACTTATAGTAACGACTGTCAAAGATCTACAAATGACAACCGGGACCAACGGCTTTACGTGCTTTCCGAGGCACGGAGGAAACTCGCTATGACAGATGGTCACCCATCCACATACCAACCTCGGGAAGCGCGGCTTAATCCGGAAGATCGGCCTGTGCGGCTGTAATTATTTTGCGGTTATCGACGGATTCACTAAGTTCGTGTGGTTAATTAGGAGTAATTACTGCATTAAGTAAACTAAGCCACACCGAACGAATTGTTAGTGACCGAGGTATAGCATTCACAGGCAAGGAGTTTAAACAATTTTGCGACAACAATGCCATCAAGCATGTTTTAAAACGCAGTGGCGTCACCTAGGTTGAATGGACAGGCTACTTATAGGTCAGCTGGTTATGGTAGAGCGGGAAATATTACGTCCTGGTCTAACAAGCGGAAAACTCGTCCAGCGATACGTCCTCTTTTATCGATTACCATGTAATTGTTTTTTTGTGTCTTGTATTTCATGACGTACGATACGTATGCCTCGGGGGCCTAACCAATATCACTCTACTATCACACTTGCCTATGGGACCTACACAGTGTTCACTTAAGTGCTTGCTTTCGGAGCCTTACAGCACAAATATTGTCAAATAACTCTACTGTCACACTTGCCTATGGGGCCTACACAGTGTTTAAGTGCTTGCTTTCGGAGCCTTACAGCACAGATATTGTCAAATAACTCTACTGTCACACTTGCCTATGGGGCCTACACAGTGTTTAAGTGCTTGCTTTCGGAGCCTTACAGCACAGATATTGTCCAATAACCCTACTATCACACTTGCCTATGGGGCCTTCACAGTGTTCATTAAGGTGCTTGCTTCTGGAGCCTTACAGCACAAATCAGAAATAATTCTACCATTACACTTGCCTATGGGGCCTTCACAGTGTTCACTTGAGTGCTTGCTTCCAGAGCCTTACAGCACAAATTGTCAATTGCTCTATAACACGCTTGCCTAAGGGGCCTACACAGCGTTAATTGGAGTGTTTGCTTATGGAGCCTTATAACACAATAATCCTCTGCACGTTAACAAACAAACGCTTGCCTAGCGGGGCCAACACAGCGTTTACTAACGTGCTTGCTTCCAGAGTCGGCAAGCGATTGCCTAGTGCCTACGGGGCCTAAATCATGATACCCAAGACTTGCCTACGGGGCCTCTCCATTGGGTATTCAGTCTTTGCCTTTGGGGCTATATTTTATGTTTTACGCTTGCCTTCGGGGCCTCACAGCGCTAACATCTCTTGCCGGAAATGGTGAAGGTCGCCGGCTGAACCCTGCAGCGAGTACACGGCTCATCTGGCGTGCCAAGCTGAGGACGAGCGACGTATCACCTTCGGAGACCGAAGGACTGCAGGATGGCCGAACTGTTAGACGAAGAAAACCGGATCTACACGGAACAACACTAATTGTCTCACGTCATGGGGACATCCCTACGCGTTTGACAGTTGGCTCTGTGGTGTGGATTCCCGCGCTTATGAAATGTTATAGTATGATGTTTGCGAAGAGTTTGAAGATAATAAATAAAGGTACTCTGTGATAAGTTGTGTTTAATAATAAATAATGAATGATATTACAATTTGACAGATAGATTCCTTAGAGTCTGTGCTACTCATGACCTGTGGAAAAATCGTTATGCGACATTTTTGAATGCAATTTGATTTAGTGACATAGACGATCATCAATTATTCGACATAGATGATATATCAATGCCACTTTTCGTTGTAATGTTATTATAACTCAAGAACGGGCTCACCTATCCAAACCAAATGTTTAGGCTTTGTCCGAACTATTTAGTAGATGCTTTATGTGAAGTTTGCACAAAATCGGACGCGCGGTTCTTATTATACCCGTGCGAAGCTGGGACGGGCCACTAGTATTATGTTATAAAAATCAATGCCACTTTTCGTTGTAACTTTATAACTCAAGAACGGGCTCACCTAGGGTTGCCAGACGGTCGGGAATTGGCGGGATTCTCCCGATTTTTTGTATGTCCTCCCGACTCCCGACAAAGCAAATAATCTCCCGAAAAACAAGTTCGATAATATTAAGTTCACATTTTCATCAAACGAAACTTGCAAACCACTTGGGCGCTTGGCGCAGAGCGAATTTAGTTGAAGAAAGGAGATTCAGTAAGTAAAAATACTTGTATAATTAATGACAAGACAGTTTATGACTATAAACAATGAATTAAAACACGTTATAACAATCTATGATTTTACCTCCTGTTGTGTTTTGTGATGTTTTATTTTACATACCTATGATATGTCTGTGTGTGCGTGAAGCTAACATTAAGTAAATTAATAACTGTTTTCATAACTATGTGATACTTATACTTTTTTATGTATGTTATTGAGATAGCGATTTTTAATTAAACATACCTAACTGACATATTTTATTGTTTGGAAATAAACTAACAAGGTGCTTTAGCTCACGGGAATATACGAGACGGCCGACCACCATGGCCTAGTGTTTAGAGGCCTTTTTTAAAGACTTTACTCTTTAATTTTTCTGTAATTTTAAATGATATTGACACCGACCATTTGTACAGTGATTATTGTTCTTTAAAAGAAGTTTTTAGTTTAAATCGCCTTCCAAAAAATAAAAATGACAAATGGGCATATTTTATAAGAAACTGTGTTGAAGTTAAAAAATTAACCAAAATTGTATGTTATATATTTTTCATTACTCATACTCTGAAAGTAGGTCATTACATGTCTGATTAGCCGTTTGAAAGTTGTCCATTGCCGCCCTAGGGAAAATCGCTTTCAACTGACAGCTGCCAAATTTAAGAAAAAAAAACTAGTTCTATATTGACATTTATATTCAACCATGTTCAAACTTTTTATACAGCCACGAAATTACAGAGCGATTTAAAATTAAAATAACATAAAGTTAAGTCTTAAGATTATAAATAATGACTTTAAAATAATTTAGTTTCAACTATTTCTCTAAAATAATACAGATTTCGACAAAATCTTTGCCAATTTTTAAATAATGAACATGAAAAATCCTGGCTGTATAGCTGGACGAGGCTTCCGGCGACTGGGACCGCAATAAAGTGACACCGCGGTCCCAGTTGCCGGAGGCGTTTAAATTTAATATTTGTATTCCGTCGACTGGGACCGATCCATGAATTGAACCAGAACGGTACGGTCAGACGAAAAATGTCTATGGAAATTGTCTTGTTCAATACAAACCAGGGAAAGTAATAGGCTAGCATAGGTTCAAAGTGGTCTGTATTAATATGATTCTCGGCAGGAATAGGTTACCTTAAATTGTCTTACTGTATCAATTCAGAAATATTTAAATAAATACCACATTGAACTTATGCTAGCCTAGTACTGTTGGTGGTTAGTCAATGAAAAAGACAATTTCAGGAAACTTTCTACTTAGAATTATTTAAATACAGACCCATCTTGAACTCATGCTAGCCTAGTACTTTTTATTAGTTTCTAATTGTCTCACTGGTGACACCCGTTTGTCGCCAGTGGGGAGTTTTTAGGAGACAAAAATCCCTATTGTCCAAGAAGAAAGTACTAGGCTAGCATGAGTTCAGTATACGTCTGTATTTAAATAATTCTAAGTAGGAGATTACCTGAATTTGCCTTTTTCATTGACTAACCAGCAAAAGTACTAGGCTAGCATAAGTTCAAAGTGGTATTTATTTAAATATTTCTGAATCGATACAAGACAATTTCAGGTGACCTATTCCTGCCGAGAATTATTTTAATACACACCACTTTGAACCTATGCTAGCCTATTACTTTTCCTGGTTTGTATTGAACAAGACAATTTCCATAGACATTTTTCGTCTGACCGTACCGTTCTGGTTCAATTCATGGATCGGTCCCAGCCGACGGAATACAAATATTAAATTTAAATGCATCCGGCAACTGGGACCGCGGTGTCACTTTATTGCGGTCCCAGTCGCCGGAAGCCTCAGCTGGACGACCACAGCACAAAAATTAAAAAAAAACAAGCGGCAAAGTGACAATCCGTTCTACACTCATTTTTTCTTTAGCTAAAATTTATATATGTTGTTAATTTTACTTTCCTCGTATTCGTAATAAAAAGCACAGTGTTTACCTCGGGTAAATTACTTATTTAGTCCCTCGAACTATTAGCGCCCTCACTACGTTACGGGCGCCAAACCCCGTCTCGGGACGTAAACAAGTAACTTTCACGCCTTGGATAACAATGTACTATTTAATTCCAGTAAGTAACGCTTACTGCGAACGCGTTTTTAGTATACGAGTACTTAATAACTTATACTCAAAAGAAAGGAACCGAATGAGCATGGATTTAATAAAGGCGGAATTAATAATTCGTTTGAATTTTGACGAAAATTAATACCTATTATTAACTTATTTTTTTATTTCTCCCGACCAAAGCCCTAAAATCCCGAAAAATCGGTTATTGATCCCGATAACAGGAAGAATCGATCTGGCAACCCTAGGCTCACCTATCCAAACCAAATGTTTAGGCTTTGTTCGGACTATTTAGTAGATTATTTATGTGAAGTTTGCACAAAATTGGTCGAGTGGTTCTTCACTTATCACATTTTTTGTAACACGTAGCGAATACATATAAATAAATAATGAATGATAGATATTACAATTTGACAGATAGATTCCTTAGAGTCTGTGCTACTCATGACCTGTGGAAAAAACCTTATGCTGCATTTTTGAATGCAATTTGATTTAATGACAAACACTAGTGCCGCGTCAAAAGGATTTTAGTCGTGGAATACCACCGTGCCTGAAATCCTTACGTCCGCAAGTTAGATTTTGAGGTTAGGTACTACTAAGTATTCTGTGACGTTAGTTACGTTCGTACTATCCGTATCCGTACCCGTTTCTTCGTTCACGGACTTAGATAGTAGACCCTCAGACTCCGGCAGGGAATTCCACTCCTAAGTTTTGCGCACAATAAAAGGATTTGCAAAAACTTTTGAGCATACCCTCAAAATTATAACCTCTACTGATTAAAACGTGTTTTTTTTTTAAACGACTTTCCTAATTTTTTTTATTATCATTATATCTACGGCGTACTATGCTATACTATATTACAATACAAAAAAAATATATCTAAACTATAATAAAAAAAAAACTAACTAGTTATATGTACAAAAAATAAACAAAAAAAAAAACACATTTAAAGGCCGTCAAAGAATATGTCCACATCGCTGTCAACGGGAACAGTGCCCAGAACGCTGGCAGCATTGCCACGTTGTATGGCAATGCTGATTCGTTGGCCTAGGAATAGACCAGCCCTCTCGTCACCTGAAGAGTCTAATAAATAAAAATCAATGCCACTTTTCGTTGTAATGTTATAACTGAAGAACGGGCTCACCTATCCAAACAAAATGTTTAGGCTTTGTTCGAACTATTTAGTAGATGCTTTATGTGAAGTTTGCACAAAATCGGACGAGCGGTTCTTAATAAGCCCGTGCGAAGCTGGGACGGGCCACTAGTATGTTGTAAAAATCAATGCTACTTTTCGTTGTAATGTTATAACTCAAGAACGGGCTCATCTATCCAAACCGAATGTACAGGCTTTGTTCGAACTATGTAGTAGATATTTTATGTGAAGTTTGGACAAAATCGGACGAGCGGTCCTTAATATACCCGTGCGAAGCTGAGACGGGCCACTAGTATGTTATAAAAATCAATGCCACTTTTCGTTGTAATGTTATAACTCAAGAACGGGCTCACCTATCCAAACCAAATATATAGGCTTTGTTCGAAATATTTAGTAGATACTTTATGTGAAGCTAGCACAAAATCGGACGAGCGGTTCTTAAAATACCCGTGCGAAGCTGGGACGGGCCACTAGTATGTTATAAAAATCAATGCCACTTTTCGTTGTAACTCTATAACTCAAGAACGGGCTCACTTATCCAAACCAAATGTTCAGGCTTTGTTCGGACTATTTAGTAGATGGTTTATGTGAAGTTTGCACAAAATCGGTCGAGCGGTTTTTCATATATATATAAAACCACGTGCCACATTTTTTGTAACAAATGATGTAGTAGTAGTGGTATTAGTATTGGTTCTGTGGCGCTACGAAGTTCGCGGGGTCAGCTAGTCTTTAAAAAATTCAGTACTCGGACCCCATAGTCCTAGATTTTCTGTGATTTTATTGATTCCAGGTGGACACGGTATTCCACATGGCTGCCACCATCCGTTTCGACGAGCCACTCCGCACTGCCACTCTGACCAACGTGCGAGGCACTCGCGAGTGCATCGCTCTCGCCAGGAAGTGTACCCACCTCAAGTAAGATTCAGAAACCATCATGTTTTGTATTTAGAAAGCCATTTCATTCCATTTATTTTATTTTTTAATACAAAGTGATTTTAGAGTAAGAGTCACTCAACGGGTAATGGAAAGAGCTATGCTAGGAGTTTCTTTGCGGGATAAAATCCAGAACATGGATATTCGGCGAAGAACCAGAGTCACCGACATAGCTCATAAAATTTGCAAGTTGAAGTGGCAATGGGCAGGCCACATCGCTCGTAGAACTGATAACCGATGGGGAAGAAAAGTTCTCGAGTGGCGACCACGGACCGGAAGACGCAGCGTAGGTAGGCCTCCCACTAGGTGGACCGACGACATCGTGAGGGTCGCGGGCAACCGATGGATGCAAGTGGCGAATTGTCGTTCGGCGTGGCGGTCTAAGGGGGAGGCCTATGTTCAGCAGTGGACGTCTTCCGGCTGATGATGATGGTGATGATTGACATCGAAATAGAACGTCTCCCTCTTAGATGATAAAATGTAAGAGTCCGTAAAATACTGATATTCAGCTGCATCTGGATCGACTGGAAGAAAAGGCTAGGCAGATGATTTTTGTGTCGATTCCGTTTGAAATTGATCTCGTTTCGTCCAGGAACTTCGTGTACGTGTCGACGGCGTTTTCACACGCGACTGAGGAGCGCGTGCGCCGCCCAGTACTGGAGCAGTTCTACCCGTGCCCCATGGCGCCGGAGCTCGTCATCGGCATGGCCGAGTCGATGGACGAACACAGGCTCGAAAAATTGACCGAACAGTAAGTCTTTTAGCGTTGCCAGATATACACATAAAAAAAATGAACATTAATGAACATTAATGAATTTAAAAGGAATCTTTATAAGGTGTATTATTCTGTTAACGAATATTTGAATGACAAATTTTAATTAGTCTGTTTTATCTTATGTAACATACTGAATGATTTTGATTATTGATTTGAATTTAATTATTAGTGACATTATTTTTTTCATCTTGTATTATTTGGCCCTTTTACTTTATTTTAACTGACATATTTTTAACAATTTAATCTTGACATAATTTATATTTTTGTGATATCACTTAAATATGTAGTTTGAAAAAGTTATGTTTTATGCATGTAAAACCTGTTAAATTTTGTATGCCTTTTGGCGGAGCACAGCTCGGATCTTATTAATTTATGAAAACATCTACTGTATGTACCCTGTGTTCACGAAATAAATGAATTTGTATTTGAAACTTTTGCAGAAAATTCGTGGTACTTGGTGGTACTAAATTTTTATGCAATTTGAAGTACTTAATGACATATAGACACTAGCACCGCATCAACACTCCGCAAATTTAATTGTAACGTTTTACGTTCGTACTTCTGTATCCGTACGTACCTTCGTTAACGTACTTAGAAAGTAGACCCCTGTTCCAGGTTGATAAAGGGTTGGCCCAATACGTATACGTTCACGAAAGCCATCGCTGAGGAGGTGGTGCGCTGCGCTTCAGACCTGCCTGTGTGCGTCGTCAGGCCGCCTATAGGTAAGTTACAATACTTGTTACAAGTTGGCTCTAGTTTCCTCTTGTAGCAGGGCTCATATTGTCATTAAACAATAGGCGATTTGACTGAATTTTTAAAAATACCTATTTAAAAAAAAAAGTTTGTCCCACACTAGGAATTTCTCCTGTGTCGTGGGTGCGTTTACAAACATATAAACTCACATACACAAACACCCAGACCCGGAACAACTACTTGTACCTAGATCATACAAATATTTGCTCCGTGCGGGAATCGAACCCGCGACACATAGAGCAGCAGTCCAATCGCTCAGCCACAGCAACAACCGTCCCGAAAGAAAAATTCTATTCAGACCGTCAGTTAGATTATCGAACAAAAACTTAAACATCTGTTGAACACTTGTCTGAAAATAGTGTAACATTGTCATTCTGTAATTTTACACTTTTTTAGACAAGTGTTCAACAGATGTTTAACTTTTTTGTAGTATGATTGTAATAATTCGACTTTTGTGAGCATGACCGCGATAGCTCGGTTGGTACGAGCGTCTGGTGTACTGAATTAGAAGGTCTCAGGTACAAATCCTGTACGCAGTCGATCTTTCCAGAATATGATAATAACGTGTACTGTCTGTGGTTATATTTCCAGTGGTGCCCAGCTTCCACGAGCCCACGCCTGGGTGGATGGACATGTCCACTCTGTCCGGACCGACTGGGGTGAGTCTCTTGTCAATCAATACTTCTATCAATATTATGAAGCTGAAGAGTTTGTTTGGGTTGAACGTGCTAATCTCAGGAACTGCTGGTCCGAATTGAAAAAAACATTTTTGTGTTAGATAACCCATTCATCTAGGAAGGCTTAACATCACGCTACGACCACTAGGAGCCGAGAACTTTTTTTTTTACTTGGTGAAATCATTAAATTTTAATGAGTCCTAACCCAGGGCGGGACGGGAGGAACTGTCAGACTAGTACTGACTAAAATCCAAGGTGTCCTTCAATAGCCCTTTACGTTCACTTCGCAGAATGAGGTGACTGCCTCGACCAAAGCCGGGCGCGAGAGGTCGCCTATCGTTCCGTGAGGACACGGCGGTGCTCTGCCCAAGCGGGGCACCGTATGCTCCACCGTATCCCCTCGCTTAGGGATTAGATCCCCAGACCCTGGAGAGACGCCACAGAAGCTCACACTGGGCGCACAAAATCAAAAAGAGGTTATCTGTGGCCTCCTTAACAGTGGATAATACTAAGTGACCCTGGAGAAGCTAGTGACCAAAGACATTAAACTATATACGAGCAATAGACGGGACATCACGAAGAAAGTTGTGATCCACAAATTTTTACCACTCGGTCGGTAAAAACTCGACCAGTCTAGTTTGAGACGTCCGCCTGACAGGTCGTGTGACCGTGCGTCAAAATTCAAACTTCGTTGGACGATTATAGGAAAATATGCCTAGTTGCGCTTTGCGTAACTGCAAATCAAGATATAAGAAAACATGTGGACTTGAAATCAATTTGTTTTCCTAAATATTTTTTTATTTTTACCTGGTTTTTAAGAGTTTGTCTGATATTATTCTAGAACTCTTGCATTTTTTAAATAAACGCCATCTGTTGCTCAGTAGCTGTACGACAATATGCTAAAGAATTAGAGTTGTCTGTTTATCGATATGTGTTATCGATATTTATTAAGTCGAAGAGTAATTAAAATACCAAATGATTAATTTCGTACACTGACTTGTTTATGAATGAAAGAGATACTTACGGAAAAACTTTTTTAGGAGACTAGCTCCCTTTTGAAACATTTTTATTTTGTTCAAGGGCGAGCTGTCCACAAAAATTAATTAAAACATTTATTTTCATGCCGTTTGACACATTTAATGTTAGGATCATTTTATGACATGAGAAGAATAAAATCGAGACGGTGGAAGTTGGTCAAAAGAAAAAGACGTTTTCATCAAATCATACGAGCGAAAAAAAAACATTTTTTTATGTTGTTCATTGACTAAGTTAATGACGATAGATTGATAATATAGGATTGTATTAATAACTAATAATTTAATTTCTGTTCTGCCCTTACACACTTTTTAATTTTTTTCTAATATTTAAATCCTAGTTAACTTTATCGATGTTTATGTATCGATAATTGTGCCATTCCAAAATGTTGCACCCCTATCACAAGATGCTCAGTTCTGCCATCTATTGTGTAATGGCTGAAATATATTCTGATGAATTATTTTAATACGTGGTTTTGCTATACAACGCTAGATAGCGCTACTGACGCCCGACATCAACATTTTTGTATGACAATATTCCCAATGCCCGCTCTATAGTTCTTTTAAATCTCTTTGCTAGTGACTAAATAATTACAGCCGCGCAGGCCGATCTCCCGGGTTAAGCCGCGCTTGCCGTGGTTGGTCTGTGGATGGGTGACCATCTGTCATAGCGACTTTCCTCCGTGCCTCGGAAAGTATATAAACCCGTTGGTCCCGGTTGTCATTTATAGATCTTTGACAGTCGTTACTGTTAGTCAGAAGCTTTAAGTCTGCTGACAACCAGTCTTACCATGGGGTATCGTATTACCCAGTTACTGTGTTGTGGAGGTCCGATAGGCAGTCGCTCCATGAAAAATACTGATAATCAGCTGCATCTGGCTCGAATGGAAGCTGACCACAATATAGTTGGGAAAAAGGCTAGGCATATGATTGACTTAGCAGTGGATAGTACAGAGCTGACAATGATGATGTTAAGCAAGCACGGATGTTAAGGTTAAAATATATCTTGTTCCCAGATCCTAGCGGGTATAATCCTGGGTATTCTTCACGTGTTCTACGTGGATAAGGACAGCAAGATGCCGATGACTCCGGTGGACTTCGTGAATAACGCCACCATCGCAGCTGCGTGGGACGCAGCCGAACGCCGGAAGAACGGCGATCGCAATATTCAAGTGTACACGGTCTCTAACAAAGACCACTACATAACGTGGGGTAAGGAGCTTGCCCATGAAGCTATTCAAGCGATTTGCAACAAGTCTTGATCTCAATCGAATTATTCTTTCCCTATAAAATAAACTATATAATTTAATTTGACTATCATCACCATCATCATCAGCCGGAAGACGTCCACTGCTGAACATAGGCCTCCCCCTTAGACCGCCACGCCGAACGACAATTCGCCACTTGCATCCATCGGTTGCCCGCGACCCTCACGATGTCGTCGGTCCACCTAGTGGGAGGCCTACCTACGCTGCGTCTTCCGGTCCGTGGTCGCCACTCGATTTTGACTATGGGCACTTTTAACTTGCTACATCATTCTCACATAATGTACCCGTATCATCTCAAAATGAATGATGTAACAAAGTTTATGTAATAATTTTGGCAACCTAAAAAGAGTGTTCATGGAGTTTCTTGTCCATTCTTCTCCATAGAGATCTTAGTGTTTAATTATATTTCTATGTCATTGACAATTGGGGTGCTAAGACAGGTAACCTCCACGTGCGTCCGTGGACTGGAGTTCCCTCTCGGATACGTCCGGGGGGAAGACCAGTTTTTCGGGCCGGTGCGCCCTGGGATGCGGGCAAAAACTCTCCTTAGGCACTGTGTGCCTAAGGGGTTTCTTTGCCCGTATGCAAATAGCCTGTCGGGTGGAAGCTCCAATGCGTGTCCCTCTGATTAGCAGAGGGCACAGCAGCGGAGCGGGCTTGCGGACGGTGAGTAATGGGTAAGCTCGCCGTCCGACCAGGGACCAAGCCCGGGTCGGTGGCGTGTCGTGTTTCACGCGTCACCGACGGGGCCCCTTATGGGGCCAAATGCCTGCCGGGGTCGCGGATTTTTTCTTAATCCAGGATACCGTGGCCCCGGAACGTAAAGGGCATCCGAAGGAACACGGGTGGATTTTAGTCAGTAAGAGTCTGACAGTCCCTTCCGCCCCACCCAGGGCGGGAGGACTCATTTGATGATTTTGCCACCCTAAAAAAAAAAAAAAAAAAAAAAAAAAAAAAAAAATGTCATTGACAATTAAAAAGTGCCTATAAATGGCCAACTTGCAATAAATGCTTTGATTTGAATTGCAGATTTCATAGGAGTGATAATGCGAACGGAAGGTGCCAAGTCTCCGTCGCCCAAAGCAGTCTGGTATTGCTACCTGATCGAGGTGACCAATAAGTTCGCCTACACTTTCGTGTCTTTCTTCCTGCATTATATTCCCGCATACATCATGGATACTCTTGGCCCTCTCTTCTTAACCATGCCTGAGGGTGTCCCATCGTAAGTTGCGATTTTTACTTTGCTCCCTTAGATTCTAGAATGCCCAGATTCCTAGAAAGCTACTGAGAATCGAAGACAAACACGGAAGAAAAATTACCCCCGTCGTTTGATTCCTACGTAAAACAAGTGAACATCTTCAAGGAAAACATTTAAATGTGTGCGTGGCGCTCACTCACACATTTAATTATAAAAAAATTGTCTTCAATAAAAATGTTACATTTTAGTTCGAACACGGAATCTGGATGTTTTATAATCTAAGTTTGCTCCACTCTTAGAATTTCTCCTGTATTGTGGGTGCATTTACAAACATTTAAACTCACACAAACAACTGGATTCGGAACAACTGCTTGTAGTTCATACAAATTATTTGCTCCCGGAATCGAACAGCGCCGTAGTCAATCGCTGAGCGTCTACGGCAATCGGTAGACAAAGTTGTTCTTACTGAGAAAATGAACTTTAATAGGTGCGTCCACACAGAGCGAGCAGCCTCGCGAGACATTTGCCGCGCGAAGAAACTGCCTCGCGAGTCTGCTTGCTCTGTGTGGACGCGCCTATTCTTTCTCGACCGAGGCACAAAACAATATACGCGAGCAAAACAAAAAGCCGGCATTGGATGGCTCTTGCGGTCGGTCGCTCGCCCGCGGCAGCGCGCTCGCTTTCCTCTGCCGAGACACTTCCATACTAACCGAGTTGTTCCGCGCGGCAAATGCCTCTCGAGGCTGCTCGCTCTGTGTGGACGCACCTAGTTACTAAGACTCTCCTGTATTTCTGACTGCCTATCCGGCTGTCACCAGGCTTTATCTTAAGAAACATGATAGCTGTCTAACAGTTGGATGATGTATTTCTGTTGCCGCTACTTCGATCATTACTTGATATTAATGATCGAAGTGCCGCTATAACAAAAAAAACTCGGCACTCGGAGACTGCGCCGCGCTGAAGCTATTGCATAACATTTTTTTTTTATTAAATAATAAAATCGCCTACCGCGTATATTTAACGAGAATATCATTTATTTAAAATGTTTGTGGTGCACTACTGTAATAAAGAACTTCTTTGTTGTAGGAGAATTTTATAAGTAGGTTTCATTGTGAAAACTCCTTTTGTAGCTGGCCGTTTAGAATCAGTAAGAAAAAGTAAATTATTTTTATGACGGATATTTTTATGATTGCCGAAGTCTCCCAAACTGAAACGATGTTAGACGATGCGTGGTGTCAGATATTTTCGTTAGATTTTTGGATTTTTTTTGATTCGGTCGCCGCGCCGCGCCGCCGCCGCGCTCAGAGCCCGCGATAAAAGCTTTGCAATAGCTTAATACAAAAACAGAATAAAACAAATATTTAAGGGCTCCCACACAATAAACAAGATTTTTTGATTTTTGCCGTTTTTTTTAAAGATAATGACACAGAACCCTTCGTTCACGAGTCGAACTCGACTTGGCCCCTTTTTTTTTTAATATATACCTTTTTTTCCAGATTCGTTGGCGTCTTCAGAAAAATAGATAAATTCGCTCTTATATACCGATACTTTTTGGCCAATGAGTGGTACTTCGAAGATGATAACGTTCAAACGATGATAAGCCGTATGTCTGAGGCAGATAAGGTCATTTTCAACTGCGATATAAAATCCATTGATTTCACGCTGTTTGTAAAAATTTGGGGAATCGGCATTAGAAGGTACATCATCAAAGATGGAGTGAAGGATAGCGAATTAGGTTATAGAAGACAGTTGAAATTTAAAGTAGCTAATTATTTCTTAATTAGTTTCTACGTGATTGTTGTGTTCAGTATACTATTTCAATGTTTTAAGTTTATTAGTTATTTATTTTAAATTAAACTAATTTTTGTACTTGTTGAATAGTGTGTTTTTATCTATTCTGGTGGCCTCTGACTCCATCGAAACCCACGTTAAATTAATTATCTAAAATTTAAACACACCGTCTTAAAAAACAAAAAAGTTAAACATTGGTTGAACATTTGTCTATACAAAGTATCAACTGCAAAACGGTATTAATTTGACGTTTATAAGGTCCGTTTTGCAGTTACAATTTTTAGACAAGTGTTTAACAGATGTTAAACTTTTTTTAGTAAGGCTGTTACAGTTACTACAAAAAAAAGTTAAACATCTGTTGAACACTTGTTTATAGAAAGTGTCGGCATTTGACGTTGATGTAAGGTCTGTTTTGCAGTTACACTTTTTATACTTGTATGTATAATATGTTACCGGAAATGTATTGTTACGTCGATCGAATTGCGAGACCTATCTATAAGCTTCTCGAAAGTTCCACAAGGTTCTCGACAATTCTACCGAAGGTTTGTCTGAAAGTTTCTAGAAAATTCTACCCTGTTCTAGATGTTTCGAGATGGGTCTGGAATGTTCTAGAAGGTATGGGACTATGTCGAAGTCTATGGATGTTTCCAGAACATTCGACCACCTTCTAGAAACATCTAGTGGGTCCGGCGGTAGTATAAAAAGGGCGCCGATCGGCGGCCCGAGTCAGTCTGGTTTTGACTACGATCGAGGCAACTCGAAGTGAACTGGAAGCGATCTCCAAGTGATTTTTACGTGTGATTAAGTGAGTTTATAAGTGTTTAATTGTTGAGTAGTGTTAAGTGTTTGTGTTAATTAGTGATTCGTGTGTGAATAAAGTTTATTTGGTTTTAATTGGTGTTAATTAAATTATCCCAATACCCAGCTCGTAACATTTGGTGTCAGAAGTGAGGGATAAAATGCCAATTTTACCAAAAGACGACACGGACGGTATTCGTACCAGAAGTCAACGTCAACAAGACATGGACCAGAGGCGGTTTGGAGGTTCCCCGATACAGACGCCGGGTGGTGCTCAGCCTACGATAGAACCAGTGGCTGGTCCGTCTGCAGTCTCTTCAGCATCAGCGGTTCCAGACCTGTCTGCGCTTATGGCGCTGCTGCAGGAGCAGGCCCGTCGGCAGGAGGAGCAGGCCCGCCGCCAAGAAGAACAGGCCCGCTTGCTGCAAGAGCAGCTACAGAAGGATAAGGAGGAGCAGGCCCGCCGCCAGGAGGAGCAGGCCCGCCGCCAGGAGGAGCAGGCCCGCCGTCAAGAGGAACAGGCCCGCCTGTTGCAGATCAGCTACAGAAAGATAAGGAGGAGCAGGCCCGCCGGCAGGATGAGCAGGCCCGGCTACTGCAAAAGCAGCTTCAAGAAGATAAAGAGGAGCAGGCCCGTCGCCAAGAAGAACAAATGTTCCTCATCAAGGACCTGCACTCAACATTTGGCAAGGAGCTCAAGGTGATGAAAGAGCAAGTCAATCAGCACGAGAGTCGTATCTCTGAAGCTGAGGTCCAAATTGCCGGGGTGAAGAAGGCTTTGGGTGAACTTCGGTCCGGAGACGGGGTTGTGTGTCCAGTGATTGCTGCACCTTCAGCACGAGGGTTTAAGGTGCCGCCATTCGACGGAACATCTTCATGGTCGGCTTACAGGATGCAGTTTGAGGCCGTTATGAAGGCGAATGGGTGGACGAAAGAGCAAGCAATGACCGCGCTCACCTTAGGCCTACGAGACCAGGCCCTGACCATACTTGAGGCTCTTGGCAAGGATGTGACATATGAGCAGCTGCTGGAAGCGTTGGAATCCAGGTACGGCGACGCACACTTGGAGCACGTATTTCGCGCTAAGCTCAAGGATCGTGTTCAACGTAGTGCCGAGAGCCTACAACAGTGGGCCCTGGAAATTGAAAAGATGGTCCGAAAGGCATACCAGTCTGCTCCTGCTCTGATCAATGGCAATCTTGTACAGGCATTCGTCGACGGAATACGTGACTTGGAAGTCAGAGCCGCTGTGAGACTTGGGCATCACGAAACATTAAAGGACGCCTTGGCTCATGCGTTGGAAGTAGAAGCAGTGAGGCAAGATCATCGCACGCATCGCGTCAGAGAAGTAGTGGAATCACCTGTACGCGACCGGCCACAAGGGTACAGTCCCAGGTGTTATACTTGTGGGGAAAAAGGTCATCTTCGGTCCAGCTGTCCCAAGCGAAATACATCAAGAGAAGATCAATCCCAGCAGGGAAGAGGGACCGATAACACTGCCCCGCAACAGCAGGGAAACGAGTAAACGCCAGGACTGAGGGGCGGGTGCTGGCTGGTATTGAAAGAGCCCCGAGGATCTCGATCTCACAGGCCCATGACGGAAACAGCCTGATCATCAAAGGCGAAGTCAACGGAAAACCATGCAAATTGACACTCGATACAGGAGCTTCTCACACGGTCGTCAACTCAAACTTAGCAAGTCGGTTCCTTGGGGACTTCTTTAATAACCACGACCGCATACAATTACTGACAGCTACCGGTCAGCACATAACCGTCCGAGGCAAAAAGGAGGTAAAGCTAAAACTAGGTCATAAAGTGTATTGGCATAATGTCATCGTGGCTGACATAGTAGACGATTGCATCCTGGGCTTAGACTTTATGCGGAAATATCGTTGTGAGATCGATGTTGATCGAGGAGTGTTGAAATGTGGTAAAGAAGAGATCTTAATGGAAAGCGCACCATCGGAAAAAGTGCTTCGCTTGAAATTTGACGTGTCAACACTTTTGAAAAACTGCGATCTAACTGGAGTAGAAATGGATAAGGCTAGGAAAATGTTACTCCAGTATGCCGACATGTTCTCTACAGATGATGCTGACATAGGGAGAACAGGGCTGGTTCAGCATAAAATTAATACTGGCAATGAGTTACCAATCCGACAACGACCAAGAAGGGTTCCGGTTGCACGCGAAAAGGAAGTAAAAGAGATGATTGAGCGCATGGTGAAAAACAGTTTTATAGAGCCTTCATCTAGCCCGTGGTGTTCTCCTGTGGTCCTGGTGAAGAAAAAGGACGGCAACACGCGGTTTTGTGTGGACTATCGACGGTTAAACGACGTCACGAAAAAAGACAGTTACCCACTGCCTAGGATCGATGACACATTGGATACACTGACAGGAAGAAGGTGGTTCACAACGTTAGACTTGAAAAGTGGCTACTGGCAAGTGGAAATAGACCCTAAAGACAAGGAGAAAACTGCATTTTCAACAGGAAAGGGGCTATGGCAATTTAAAGTCATGCCGTTCGGATTGTGCAATGCTCCTGCGACATTTGAAAGGTTGATGGAGCAAGTACTTGCCGGATTGATCGGAGACGCATGTCTTGTCTATTTGGACGACGTCATCGTCGTGGGCCGAACATTTGAAGATCACCTTCAAAACCTAATTAGAGTGCTGTCGAAAATCCGGACGGCAAATCTTAAGTTAAGTCCGGAAAAGTGTTCATTTTTCAGGAGACAAGTGAACTTTTTAGGACACATAGTTTCGGAGGAAGGTGTTCAGACAGACCCGGAGAAAATCGTCGCCGTCAAGGAATGGCCAGTTCCGAAAGACAAGACGGAGGTCAGAGCATTTTTAGGTTTATGCTCCTACTATCGACGGTTTGTCAAGAATTTTGCCGACATCGCAAAACCCCTACACAAACTTACTGAGGAGAAGCAACAATTCTGTTGGGACGAGAACTGTGACATCGCATTCCAGGAATTAAAGAAACGTCTGTGCAATTCACCTATTCTTGACTATCCTGACACTGAAAATGACTTCATAGTTGACACAGACGCAAGTAATACTGGAATTGGTGGCGTGTTGTCTCAACGGAAAGGAAATCAAGAAGTTGTTATAGCTTACTACAGCAAATCTCTATCGAAACCGGAAAGAAATTACTGCGTTACGAGAAGGGAATTACTTGCAGTAGTAAAGACTTTGCAGCACTTCAGTAAGTATCTGCTGGGACGAAAATTCCTATTGCGAACAGACCATGCTGCATTAAAGTGGCTATTGCAATTCAAGAATCCAGAGGGACAGGTGGCAAGGTGGATTGAGCTACTACAAGAGTTCGATTTCGTAACTGAACATCGCAGTGGGAGGGCACATGGTAACGCAGATGCACTGTCTAGAAGACCTTGTCCTGAAGACTGTAAACACTGTATCAGGCAAGAGGCCAAGGAAGTTGTGTCTGTACGAATGCTGAAAACGGATCTCAGTAACGAATGGAAGGAAACACTACAGCATGCTCAGCGAAATGACGCAGACATCAAACCAATTTTTGATTGGATTAAAGCTGGTGTTCCTAAACCCAAGTGGAGTGATGTAGCTGCAATGAGTTCCATCACTAAGAGTTATTGGGCGCAATGGAACAGCTTAGTTGTCCAGGAAGGAGTCTTGTGCCGTAAATGGGAAAACGCTCGAGGAGACAACTGTCATTTACAAATGGTTGTTCCTAGAGCCAAAGTCCCAGATGTATTACGGCTCTACCACGACGGATGTTCAGGTGGACATATGGGTGTAAAAAGGACTCTACTGAAAATACGTGAGCGATTTTACTGGATTCATTGTCGGGAGGACGTGGAGGACTGGTGCCGGAAGTGTACCAGTTGTGCGGCTGTGAAAGGACCCCAGACACGCAGCAGAGGTGCTTTACAGATATACAACGTTGGAGCCCCGTGGGAACGGATAGCACTAGACGTTGCAGGACCATTTCCGGAAAGTGAAAATGGGAACAAATACTTCATGGTTGTCATGGATTACTTCACAAAGTGGCCAGAAGTCTTCGCCATTCCTAACCAGGAAGCTACAACAGTCGCAGATAAATTGGTTCAGGAGGTCTTCTGTCGTTTTGGAGTACCCTTGGAAATACACAGCGACCAAGGAAGGAATTTTGAATCACAAGTATTCCAGGAGACTTGTTGGCTGATGGGTACTCACAAGACCAGAACGACTTCCTACCATCCACAATCTGATGGAATGGTGGAGCGTTTCAACCAAACGTTGGAGAGATATCTGGCAAAGGTTGTGGAAAGCAGGCAAAGAGATTGGGACAAGCACATACAGCCATTTCTTCTGTCCTATCGTAGCGCAGTTCACGAAAGTACAGCTGTGACACCAGCCTTCGCGAACTTTGGAAGGGAATTACGGTTGCCTGCTGATTTGATCACCGGATCCCCTCCTGATGCTCCACGCAGTGTAACCGACTATGCAAATGACTTGCGTAACAAATTGAATGATGTTTATGAGCATATCAGACAATCGGGCCAACAAATGTCTGAGACCATGAAGACCCGATACGACCGGAAGACAAACAATAGAGGTTTCGACGAGGGGTCACTTGTGTGGTTGCATAACCCAGTGCGCAGCAAGGGGAAGTCCCCTAAATTACAAGCAAAATGGGATGGACCATACCGAGTAGTGACCAAGATTAACGACGTCACCTACCGGATTCAAAAGGGTCCACGTGGCGCGCCCAAGATTGTCCATGTTGACCGTTTAGCGCGATATAACGGGACTAACGATGCTCGGGACGAGCATGTCTAAGGAGGGGGCAGTGTTACGTCGATCGAATTGCGAGACCTATCTATAAGCTTCTCGAAAGTTCCACAAGGTTCTCGACAATTCTACCGAAGGTTTGTCTGAAAGTTTCTAGAAAATTCTACCCTGTTCTAGATGTTTCGAGATGGGTCTGGAATGTTCTAGAAGGTATGGGACTATGTCGAAGTCTATGGATGTTTCCAGAACATTCGACCACCTTCTAGAAACATCTAGTGGGTCCGGCGGTAGTATAAAAAGGGCGCCGATCGGCGGCCCGAGTCAGTCTGGTTTTGACTACGATCGAGGCAACTCGAAGTGAACTGGAAGCGATCTCCAAGTGATTTTTACGTGTGATTAAGTGAGTTTATAAGTGTTTAATTGTTGAGTAGTGTTAAGTGTTTGTGTTAATTAGTGATTCGTGTGTGAATAAAGTTTATTTGGTTTTAATTGGTGTTAATTAAATTATCCCAATACCCAGCTCGTAACAGTATGATATCTAGAAATTGTATACAAATCTTAAGAGCTATTTAAGAAATGTATAAAAAGTGTTTTACATGTTTGCGGGGCTTCTATTGCCGCGTGAAAAAACGAACCTTACCGAACCGAACCTCGGGGTGCCTAAGAGTTGTTGGTGCCTTTGAAAGTAGACGTCAGGAGCACCCCAAGGTTTGGTTTAGTTAGGTTTCACACATTACCGGGCTGTTTAGGAATTACATACATTTCCTTGGAATTGTATAAAATGACGAATTACATACATTTCCGTTAACATACACATAAAACATAGTCTTTATTCCTTAGTTAGGTATGGATAACCAGTCCACTGGATCCAGTCACGTGGATGAGCCCCGATGGTACTACCAGAAATGAGATCGACTTCATCATGACGACCAAAAAGCGAATATTCAGTGATGTCTCTGTGATCGCCAAGGTGAAAACCGGTAGCGATCACCGAATCGTCAGAGGCACATTGAATATCAATGTGAAGCTTGAAAGGTCTCGTCTGGTGAAGTCCACGCTCCGACCTGGTCCTGCCCACATCCAGAACCCCGAAGACTTTCAACTCGAACTGCACAATCGCTTCCAGTGCCTAACCGAATGCGAAACTGTGGACGAGATTAACAATGGGTTGGTGGAAACTGTCCAAGCTGTGGGGTCCAAGTTCTTTAAGACCCCGCGCCGCAATAAGCCTCAAAAGCTCTCGAACGGAACCATCAAGTTGATGCAAGACCGGGCCGAGATGAGGCTGCAATCTTCAGCTGACATGTCGGAATATGGCAAACTCAATAGACGAATCTCTAAATCAATGCGACGTGACCTGCGTGCCTATAGTGCGGCACGGATAAAAGAGGCAATCGAGCGGAACCAGGGCTCAAAAGTCTTCGCAAAGAATTCGTCTATTGGGCAAAGCCAAATGACAAAGCTGAAGATTAACGACGGCAGCATTATTTCGACGAAGCCGGAGATCCTGAGAGAGCTTGAGAGGTTTTACGGACAGTTATACACATCAACACGACAACCCAGTGTCAGTACAGTTCGAGACGCAAGAGCTAAACTGACTCGACACTACACTGAGGATATCCCGGACATCAGCCTGTACGAGATTAGAATGGCTCTTAAACAGCTAAAGAATAACAAGGCGCCGGGTGAAGACGGAATCACAACAGAACTTCTGAGAGCGGGTGGAAAACCGGTACTTCTGGTCCTCCAGAAGTTATTTAATTCCGTCATACTCGAAGGTACTACGCCAGAAGCATGGCACAGGAGTGTGGTTGTTCTTTTCTTCAAAAAGGGTGACAACACCTTGTTGAAGAACTACAGGCCAATCTCACTTCTGAGCCATGTATACAAGCTGTTCTCAAGAGTCATTACGAACCGTCTCGAACGCAGGTTTGATGACTTCCAGCCTCCCGAACAAGCCGGTTTCCGAAAAGGTTTTAGTACTGTAGACCACATACACACGCTCCGCCAGATTATACAGAAGACAGAGGAGTATAATCGGCCATTATGTTTGGCGTTTGTAGACTATGAAAAGGCCTTCGATTCAATCGAAACCTGGGCAGTATTGCAGTCCCTCCAACGATGTCATATCGACTATAGGTATATCGAAGTGTTGAAGTGTTTGTATAGAAACGCCACCATGTCCATCCGACTTCAGGAAGAGAGCACGAAACCAATCCAATTGCAGAAAGGCGTGAGACAGGGAGACGTTATTTCTCCGAAACTGTTCACGAACGCGTTGGAGGACGTTTTCAAGCTCTTGGAATGGAACGGATTCGGCATCAACATCAATGGCGAATACATCACTCACCTTCGTTTTGCCGATGATATAGTCATCATGGCAGAATCGTTGGAGCACCTCAATGCTATGCTCAGCGACCTCAGTATCGTATCCCAACGGGTCGGCCTTAAAATGAACATAGACAAGACGAAAGTCATGTCGAATGTCCATGTGGCACCCGTACCGGTTGTTGTTGGGAATGATACTCTCGAAGTTGTAGACCATTACACTTACCTTGGACAGATTGTTCAGTTAGGTAGGTCCAACTTCGAGAAAGAGGTCGCCCGAAGAATCCAACTCGGATGGGCAGCGTTTGGGAAGCTACGTGATATCTTCTCATCGAAAATCCCACAGTGTCTCAAGACAAGGGTGTTTAACCAGTGTGTGTTGCCAGTGATGACATATGGCTCTGAAACGTGGTCTCTAACTGCTGGCCTTTTAGAGAGACTAAGAGTCACTCAACGAGCGATGGAAAGAGCTATGCTCGGAGTTTCTTTGCGGGATAAAATCCGGAACATGGATATCCGGCGAAGAACCAAAGTCACCGACATAGCTCATAAAGTTTGCAAGTTGAAGTGGCAATGGGCAGGCCACATCGCTCGTAGAACTGACAACCGATGGGGAAGGAAAGTTCTCGAGTGGCGACCACGGACCGGAAGACGCAGCGTAGGTAGGCCTCCCACTAGGTGGACCGACGACATCGTGAGGGTCGCGGGCAACCGATGGATGCAAGTGGCGAATTGTCGTTCGGCGTGGCGGTCTAAGGGGGAGGCCTATGTTCAGCAGTGGAC
The DNA here is from genome assembly GCA_950005045.1 of Agrotis exclamationis. Taxonomy (NCBI): domain Eukaryota; kingdom Metazoa; phylum Arthropoda; class Insecta; order Lepidoptera; family Noctuidae; genus Agrotis; species Agrotis exclamationis. The sequence continues at coordinate 1,661,184 of OX465442.1, forward strand.
GTTTTCCGGCTGATGATGATGATGATGAACCAGTCCACTAAACCTGAAAACGCCATAACCCGTCTTTTGTATCCATAGCCCATAATACCTATTCCAACTTTTTCCTACACCTCCACTATTCTTTTCTGATTAATTTTGTTGCAGGATCGAAGACAGGTAAATTCATTCTCCGGGACACGTCGAGCTTCATTGTCTCGGCGCTTATCTGGTGGTTGCCACTGTTGATTCTGGCTTTCAGGAGTTGCAGCGGTTCGCGAATAGTGTGCTGGGTTGCCCCAATAAAAAAAAACAGGCCAAATGCAACCGGCGGTAGTCCGGTTGGTGCCTCATTTCGTTTAAATTGCGTAATGGACTTTTGCAACATGGCTTCGGCTCCTGGTACGCCCTTCAAAAGTCCGGGATCCTATGATCCCGAGATATTAAAAGACTTATAAATAATAATAATAAACTTTATTGGTAACGTAAATAGACTAATCTTACAATATATTCTACAATGTTGATATGTGGCACCAGTGGCGTAGTTAGCTACCAGAAGTATCAAAACTTGTTTAGGGCCCTTTTAATGTAGGTAAGTGTATAGTTTTGCAGAATAAAGATAATAGTATCCTGACTCTTGTAACCCAACACATTACACAGCAACAACATTAACAGTAACAGCATTGTTGTTACACAACTAATGCTGTTACTGATGTCATTAAGAGAATTTTGAAGGGAGCTAGAAAATTGAGAATGCTGATCGACTGATTGTAGCTCATTTATTAAGCCCCGACGGAAAAAGAGGGGTGTTATAAGTTTGACGTGTCTGTCTGTCTGTCTGTGGCATCATAGAGCCCGAACGGATGAAGCGATTTCAATTTAGTTATTTTTGTATTAAAGGTGATTTACGGGAGAGTGTTCTTAGACATGTTTGATGAAAATCGGTTGAGCCGTTTAATAGTTGTGGGGGTGAAAGTGAAGAAGGGTAACCGAATGTCTGCAAACATACTCTAGTGGGGTCTCAAATGAAAGCGCACTGAAAGGGAATATTGATGACTTCATCGAGAGTGTTCCTAGCATCGTTTGATGTCATGGGACTAATAAATACCGTGATCCTGAAACGTAAAGGGCTATTGAAGGACATCGTGGATTTTAATCAGTACAAGTCTGACAGTCCCTCCTGCCCTGCCCTGGGTGGGAGGACTCATTTGATGATTTTAACATACTAAAAAAAGCATTCTTTGATGAGAAAATTGGTACATGGAAACCCGATTGTCAAGTGAGAGTGTAAATTACTACATCTCAGTCTTTGCAATGCTACTGCTACTACATAAGATGATTTGTCATGTGGGTTATTAAATAGTATTTTTATTATAATCCTAAGTTTTAAGAAGAAATAAACGTTTTTATCTAATAAAAAAAATTAAATTAAAAATTTAAAACACCCCGGCACATAAACCAAGTTCCCTTTAAAAAGTAAAAAATAATAATAAAAACTCAATCTTAAAGTACCTAAGTATGTATTAATATTTATAAAATAAATACGTCGCGTTGGGGGACCGGAAAAAGACGTAAATAATAAATAATTTGGAGCGGTCCCCCAACGCGACGTATTTCTTTTTATAATTATTAATACATACAGGGAACTTGGCTTTGGTGTCGGGGGTTTTTAAAATTTTTAATTCAATTTTTATTGTAACTACATAAAGCCTTTTTGAAAGTTGAGCTTGATAATTGGAGCTTTATGGACGCGAAAAGTTTTCAATAATAATTAAGAGCAACATTTTATGTTTTTATTTTTATTCCAATCGTCGGCGGCCCTTGGCACTTTGGGGTCCCGTATAATTGATACGGCTGATACGTCGGTAGCTACGCCTCTGATATACACCAAAACATAATGGATAACTTATTTAGCGGTCGTTTGATTCAGGCTCGCACTGATCTCCGTATTAGTGAAGACTGTGTCACACCAGGGCAGTCTTCCTCATTCACAAACACACAGTCCAAAGTTACATAAGTCCCGCGACCTGGTTTTGGGCCTCTAAGGGACTTTACCCATGGCGCGACGCGATTGCTATTCGACCAATTCCAACTAAAAGTGAAAATCATCCTTACCACTACGACATATGACATAAAACACGTTGATATCTACAGGTAGATGAAAAACAAAACACGGTTGCCACGACGACGTCAAGTCAATTGCATCATTATTTCTTAGTAGCAAGGTTGATTTTCGCTTTTAGTTGGAATCGATCGCATTGCAATCGCGTCGCGCCATGGGTTAAGTCCCTAAGGGGAGCCCCGTCAGATTGCTGACAGCTCTGAGACGAGCGTGGAACTCGATACTCCGTCGACCACCGATTATTATTATTATTAATTATAATAGACTTTATTGTATACCAAAATACATACATCTCTAAAAATGAAAATGTACAAATATTAACTAGATATTTACAACAAGATACTAACTTTAAAACTAAATCAAAAAATGTTATTAAAAAAAAAGAAAACACAAAAAAGGCAGAGGACACTAAACTTAGTCGTCAAAATACTCCTCCGCATCGCTGTCACCTGGAAATGTGCCCAGAAGACTGGCAGCATCGCCATGTTGGATGGTAATGCTGATTCGTTGGCCTAGGAATAGACCAGCCCTCTGATCACGCGAAGTGTCGACCAGTCGGCGAAATGAATAAATAGAAAGTACAAAGGCGGTGTATTTATTTGTTGACTAGTTCACTCTTAGGGCGAAGAACTCCAATGATCTCTGCATAGGTGGGGTCCTGTACGGTGGGCGGAGACTGCGTCGGTCCTGATCTAATATCCAACTCAGCGTACAGCACTACGTTTGTGGACCCCTGAAACAATTGAGAATAAAAACTTATTTGATAGAAGTCGTAGTCAGTACGAGTCGGACAGTCCCTCCCGCCCTGCCCTGGGTGGGAGGACTCATTTGATGATTTTACCACGATAAAAAAAAAGTTATGCAAATGCACTCACTGACGTGTGGTGCGCATAGGTTGCCTTATATGCGATACCATCAGTCGGTCGGCTTCCAGTCGAACATTTGGTTCGACTGGAAGCCGACCGACTGACGGTATTGGTAGCTGTATCTGCGGATTGTATCGGTAGTGGTGGTAGCTGAATATCAGTATTTTACATGGAGCGACTGCCTATCGGACAACAACTCAACAACCCAGTAACTGGGTAATACGATACTTGTAACGACTGTCAAAGGTCTACAAATGACAGCCGGGACCAACGGCTTTACGTTCTTTCCGAGGCACGGAGGAAACTCGCTATGACAGATATGGTTTTCCCTATTCAACAGATTAAGTGTTATGAGCCTTAGTGTGGACGACATTAGAGTTAATAAATTTTACCACAGTTTTTTTTCAATAGTTTACACCGAATTCAATAAATCTTTTGAAAAGAAGACTAAAACTATTTGCCCTTAATTTGTGTTTAGTGACTGGGCGACTGCATGTATAAGAAAAAGTAGGGAAAGATTATTTGAGCTCTATGGCCTTAAGCCTTACATCAACACTGAAACTTTTAACAAGTTTGTTTCTACATACTCGAAAGTGTTCAGAAATACTTGCAAGGCTGCCAAAGCCACGTACATAAGTAATAAAATCAAAACATCAGATAATAAAATCAAAACAGTCTGGAAAGTAATAAATGACGATACTGGGAGGAAAAAACATTTAGCACCAAGTATACGTTGGGGACACCACATGGTCCTATAAGTTCAAATCGGGATGTAGCCCACGAATTTGTAAAATTATTTACTGACTAGCTTCTGCCCGCGACTTCGTACGCGGATCCTGTTGCTTATGCCAGCGACATGGGGTCGTCAAAATCGAAGATCTGATAAGTCTGATGTCCAATTTCAAGAGCCCGCATAAAAAAATAAATGGGAGTTTTGGCCTGTAGAGTCAAATTTTTATTCATATTTATATTAGTTATAAACTGTTACCGGCGGAGGAGTATTCCCAGCGTGCGTGGAGATATTCCCAGCATAAGTTATTTTAAAATTATACAGTGAAATTAGTGATAGCTTTGATTTCCACATCAGGTGTTCCAGATCTTCAAATTTATGCGTCAACAGAGAGTGCTTATCAGGCTGAACAACTTTGCTAAGACGTCATTCCTACATATGTTGTGGTGTAGCTGGGCTCTTGGTGTTCTACATCAGGTGTTCCAGATCTTCAATTTTTATACGGCAACAACAGAGATTGCTTATCAGGCTGAACAACTCTTGCTAAGACGTCATTCCTGTATATGTTATAGTGTAGCTGGGCTCTTGGTGTTTCACATCAGATGTTCCAGATCTTCAATTTCTTTACGGTAACAGAGAGTGCTTATCAGGCTGAACAACTCTTGCTAAGACGTCATTACTGTATATGTTATAGTGTAGCTGGGCTCTTGGAGTTTCACATCAGGTGTTCCAGATCTTTAAATTTATTCCCTCAGCAGAAAATGCTTATCACGTGGAACAATTTTTGCTTTGGCACCATTTTTGTATCTCTTACAGTTTAGCTGGTCTGTTGCAGTTCTGCACCAGGTGTTCAAGTTTTCAAGATAAATTATAGCCTATATGTTGGCCAGTCTTAATACCTATACAACAAAAAAAGAATCATTCAAATCCGTCCAGTACTTTTTGAGTTTATCCCGGACATACATACAGACAAACAGACAAAAATTCTAAAAACTGTATTTTTGGCTTCGGTATCGATTGTAGATGACACCCCAAGTATTCTTTAAAAAAAATATTCAATGTACAGTTTTGACTTTCCTACCATTTTATTATATGTATAGATATACCATTAAAGACCACGGAGGCTCTAAACTCCTCTCCCGATAACGCAATTTCTTTATTAAAGGCAAACGTGTCTGGCTGCTCGGCTGAATTTGTATTTAAGCACATAAACCCCATGACGGTTATTAAGCTTTTCGACAAATCAAAATTAAGCTAACAGAAGATCTTTGGGGAATGTCGTTAAAAGTTTGTACATCCATAGTAGAGACTATAGCACCATACTTGGCTTTAATATTTAATTTTTGTGTAGACCAAGGAGTTTTCCCGGACTTAATGAAATTCAGTAAAGTCATACCTCTTTTTAAATCCGGAGACACTAAAGACACTAATAATTATAGACCAGTATCCGTGTTGCCCGTTTTTAGCAAGGTTTTTGAAAAGGTAATGCTTAAAGATGCTTAACCATTTTAACAGCAATAAAATTTTACATGATCAACAGTATGGTTTCACCAAGGGACGTTGTACAACTGACGCCGGTGTCACCCTATTGAAGCACATATTAACTGCATGGGAAGAGGCACAAGACGCCATAGGAATATTCTGTGACCTCTCCAAAGCATTTGATTGCGTAAATCACGATACTTTGCTTTTTAAACTTGAGCACTACGGTCTAAGTAAACTTGCAATTAGTTTGGTAAAATCTTATTTGTGTGATAGACAGCAGCAAGTTCAGATAAATGGTGTGAATTCACAAGTTTTAAAGGTAAAAATGGGGGTTCCGCAAGGCTCAATATTGGGTCCTTTTCTCTTTCTTGTATATATTAATGATTTACCCTATTTATTAAAAAACCAACCTCACAATATGGTGTTATTTTTAAGATAAATAGACCGCCCCAAAATCTAGACAACGTAAATAATGCCTTACGTCAGGTCCATGACTGGTTTACTGCAAACAATTTAGTATTAAATGAAAAAAAGACCAAATGTATAAGGTTTGCTTTACCAAAAGTTAAAAAAAAACTTTTTGAAAAAAGAGAACCGACTTCAAAACAAAACACAAAAAAAATGGGAAAAATAACTTTTAAGCGTCATCAGCAAGATAGCTTTGTTAGGGTTCCGTAGCCAAATGGCAAAAATGAAACCCTTATAGATTCGTCATTTCTGTCTGTCTGTCTGTCTGTCCGTCCGTATGTCACAGCCACTTTTCTTCGAAAGTATGAGAGCTATCCTGTTGAAACTTGGTAAGTAGATGTATTATGTGAACCGCATTAGGATCTTCATACAAAAATAAAAACAAACCCCCATACTTAGAATTGAAACTCAAAAAATTTTTTTCACGAAACCCATACGTGTGGGGTATCTATGGATAGGTCTTTAATAAATGATATTGAGGTTACTAATATCATTTTTTTTCTAAACTGAACAGTTTGCGCGAGAGACACTTCCAAAGTAACCCCCTGTAACTTCTAAAATAAGAGAATGATAAAACTAAAAAAATATACATATAATGTAGACCTTAACAAAAACTTCCAACGAAAATTGGTTTGGATGAGATATAGTACATTTTCAAAAACCGCAAATTTAACTTTGCCATTCATACAAACACTATGAAAAACAAAGTTATTTTTATTGTTTGTGTACATTACTTACTAATCTCAATATAATTATATCCCTAATCTATGCTTGCTACTACGGAACCCTTCATGGGCGAGTCCAACTCGCACTTGGCCGGGTTTTTTTTTAGCGTGGCAAAATCATCAAATGAGTCCTCCCGCCCAGGAGGGACTGTCAGACTTGTACTGACTAAAATCCACGGTGTTCCTTCAATAGCCCTTTATGTACCAGGGTCACGGTTACCGAGTGAGACAATCCCGCGACCCCGGCAATCAGCAAGATAGCTTAGTTTAAAATCTTGTAGGTATCATTAAGAATAAGATACATACATAAGTTTCCAACTGCAGCGTTTGATTAGGATCAGAAGATTTTCGGCACAACCTTTTAATGATTACGTAAATTATGGCTAACAAAAGGATGGTTCCAACTATTCCAGCTATTATGATCCACAGTAGAGAGATCGGGTTATTGTTTTCATGTTCTGAACTGCTCGGCTGGTGTGTTGACGGCTGGCTGTGAGGTTGTACGGTGGTGCTCGTGCCTCCTGAAAACAAAATGCTACTATAGTGCTGTTCAACTAAAGGACCCATAGCGCGACGCGATTGCAATTCGACCAATTCCAACTACAAGTGAAAATCAACCTTACCACTACGATGGCATAAAACACGTTGATATCTACGGGTAGATGAAAAGCAAAACACGATCGCCACGACGACAACACGAGTAGCAAGGTTGATTTTCACTTTTAGTTGGAATTGGTCGAATTGCAATAGGGGTGGCCAACCGGTCGATAGCGATCGACCGGTCGATAGCGATCGACCGGTCGATCTCGACTATTAGTCCAGTCGATCATAACAAGGCAAAAATACCTATAAATAATTTCCAACTAATGCAGCATCATCTTGTATCATTTTTCGGTTAGTAGATCGCACAGGGTTTCGTTAGTAAACAGTAGATCTTATGTCTAATCAAGTTGGCCACCCCTGCCTTAGAATCCCAATAAATCTCTTTTCTTTCTTTCTTTCTGTTTATTTAAAAGCTTACAAGTTTTTAAAAGGGGTTCATGACGTCTCTATTTGGCGTCTTCAACTGACCTTCTTAGTTGAAACGCATTATACTTGATCACGAAATCTTAGAATAACCACGAGGGATAAGGATGTTGACAGCATTCAATAAATTGCAAAATTAGTCAGTTAGAGCTTTGAAAAACAATGCATATAAACGTCTTAGATTATAGAATTTTCAGATTTCTAGTAAGGCACAGAGAATTGAAGCCAAAAACACGAAAGAATAATACCTTTTAAAAAAAAGACAAACCGACGCGACGGAAGATCGATTTTATTTTTTGCTTTTCAGTTCGATCTTTCGTCGGTTTGATTTTTTGTTAAAAAGGTATTATTTTTAGCTATTCAGTTGTTTACCATGATCCCATGGAAAAACCCGACTTCACTTTTGTCATTGTCAACGTTACCGTCACAGTAATTTATCGCATTAACGGTTGAGGACCTGTAACTTGCAACTAAAAAATCCACTCTCCGACTGTCAACGACTGTCAAATCCCAACTATGTTTAAAGTTATTATCATGATGAAATATATTATCCCAAATACGATATAGTCGCTGTTAACTGTTGAGGATATATCTTGCTTTTGCCTTCTGTCACCATCTTCAGACCCTCGATAGCAATGATACCTCAGCTGGGTCTAAAGTTCTCATCAAGCTGAGTTTAATGAGCCCAAATACGATATAGCTGTTGTTAACTGTTGAGGAACTCTTGAGACTGACTTCACAACATAACAGGATCTGGAGTTGATCTGATGATGGTGATGTCATCATGTTATCTTCTCCACATCTCTGCTATATAGGTTTATCCTCAGAACTACATAATGTTAACTTTATTTCAACAGAATCGGTTCACAAATGAAAATTCTGTAGAAATATTGACAATTAATTCCTTTTTTTCTACCCTTGGTTTTAGTTTTGAAATTAAAATAGGACCAACTTTGAGATACACTCTTTACAAACAAAAAAAGAATTTTTGAAATCGGACCACGTTAGGAAAAGTTATGCGTGGTCATACATAAAAAAAATATATACATGTCGAATTTAGAATCTCCTCCTTTTTTTCGTCATTCGATTCCTACGTAAAACAAGTGAACATCATCATCAGCCTATTGCTGGGACACAGGCCTCCTCTCTGTGAGAGGGAGTGGGCCATAATCCACCACGCGGGCCCAGTGCGGATTGGTAGATGTCACATAAATGTCTTCGAATTATTGGTTCTAGGACATGCCGGTTTCCTCACGATGTTTTCCTTCACCGTTTTGAGAGCAGCGGTTATGAAAATAAATTACACAAAGTAATGCGCCTGACGGGGTTCCAACCCACGACATACAACTCGTAATTCGGGACTAATACCACTGGGCCACCACTGCACAAAACAAGTGAACATCTTCAAGGAAAACATTTAATTGTGTACGTGGCGTTCGCTCACACATTTGTAAAAAAGTGATACGGAATCTGGACATTTTATAACATACGGTAAAAAGGTTTTAAGATGACCACCATTTTTTCGGGACTAAAAAAATGCTTATAAAAAAAGTTTGGTTAATTCTCGCTGTGTATTAAGATAAATTTTCAGCGTGCCTGAAACACTTACCCAAAAATTGCATGTTCCTAGGTACATGCAATTTTTCGTCGACATCGGCAATAACACTAATGCAGGGCTAAGGCTGACCGCATACACGCACGTTTTCCGTATTCGATTTCCGAATTCGTTTTCCGTATTCGGAAATCTGACTGCACATATTTCATACTATCTGGGTCTATCATATATCTGGGTGTATTTTATCTATAATATGTATGTATTTAGAAATATATAAGTATGTTTATCAGTTGTTTAGTACCCATAACACAAGCTCTGCTTAGCTTGGGACTAGATGGCGTTGTGTGATAGTTGTGGAATATTATTATTATTATTATACAAAGTGTAACGTTCCTTTCGAAACTTAGCCGAATACAAAAAAAAAAAATCTTACGTCTGTGCTAGTCACACGAAATTTCGAATCGGAATTCCACTTTAGGAAAATTCGGAAAGCGTGTGTATGCGGCCAGCAAAACAACAATCGACTTCGGACAAGCTGCCAAGTGTAATAGGCATGATGACAGCATCAATAAATTATTGAGTAGCAAATATTAGAGCTTTGAAAAGTTATTTATTTTATTTTATTGAATATTGAAAATAATTAAAAATGGGGGTCGTCGACTTTGAAAACTTATATCTTGCGAATATCAAACGCATCATAATATCTTCATAAATTTTGGATGTTGTAAGAAAAAAAGCGAAAATGGCGCTATTATGTTAGGATCAATTTACACCGAAATGTGACGTTTCGTCGCGTCACGTCACATCACGTCGCGTCTCGTTGTGAACTGAACCGTCTTCCCAAAAGAAAGTTAAAATCCTGTTGAAAGCTTGTCTATAAAAACTGTCAAGGTCAAAACGACATTTCACGTTGATATAAGGGTCGTTTTGCAGTTATACTTTTTTAGACAAGTGTTCGTTCAACAGATGTTTAGCTTTTTGTGGTAAGACAGTAGATTTTTAAGCTGCCAGTGCATGTAGCACTAATGTCACTTACCTTTTACATTGTCCTGGTTTTCTGGTTTCACTTTTATTAATGTAATGTTATATACAATACGTTCTACGACCATTTTATTATGGACGTAGCTATTATTGTAATTTATACAACAGAACATGCCGTTATTTCCCTTTTTAGAGATTGGTCCGAAAAAGGATGTCCCATTAAGCAATGTAATGTTTTCTACTGTTGGGTCTATCCACCCTACATGGGTATTTGTGTCTGCAAAATCATTCATATTAATATTAGAAATAGGCATGTTGGCAGTATGAACAAATTGCAAAAAAAAAATCTTGGAGACAAAAATAAAGTCATCAACATAAAAATTTAAGTAAATCAGGAACCCCAGGACAGATTCTTAAAATATTTCGTATATAGACATACATTAGTGCCAGGAACCCAGCGCACGTACCTAATCCCATTTCTGGGCAGCATTTGGACTGGGTACACTACGATAATACGAAAAACTTCATTCCGAAATTCATAACTACTTTCAAAATACCGATAATCATAATTCCGAATAGTTCAAAATTCCTAATAGAACAACTCCGATTGATCATTATTCTTATTTTCATAATTCATTTTCAATGTTCCAAACGTTTGTGTTATTTTCAAAATACCGAGTTTCTATAGACCGAATATAATTTTCCGAAACATCAAAAACACTAATTCCGATTATTATCCTATTTCTGTGAGCAAGGTTTAAAGTAACCTAACACGAAGGGGATGGCGGGGTCTGAAAGACCTGTCCGAGTCGGGGTGCCCCAAGGCCCGAGCTCGCTTCGCTCGCTCTTGGATCCTAAGTTCTCCTAATAACAATAACAATCCGGAAGGCAAACAGTGAAAGTTAAGAGGATACGCCTCGCCACTCCGCGCCGACACAGTAGTACACAGGCTTAAATAACACTCTAGAAGTACGGTAGACAAAACTACGTGGAGCCGGTTTTACAGCAATTCGTTTCTGTCACTGACTTTGTAGAATGAGAAACGAAATTCCGATTTTCAATATTCCGAAAAACATCAGTTTATTCGGAATATTGAAAATCGGAATTTAGTTTTACGAAATGAGAACTCATCGAGCATTACGTTTCAACAGTGTACCCTTAGACAGGGTACATCAGTTTAAATATCTAGGGCATATTGTCACGGTTGACCTCAGAGATCATGCGGACATGGAACGGGAACGAAGGGCTGTATCGAGGAGGGCGAATATGTTGGCCCGCAGGTTCGCACGGTGCTCGGATGACGTAAAGATAACTCTTTTCCGAGCGTATTGCACGTCCATGTACACATGCAGCCTGTGGGCTAATTACACGCAGAAACGATACAGTACTACCCTTCGTGTCCAATTTAATAACGCTTTCAGGGCGGTTTTGGGGCTGCCGCGCTACTGCAGCGCTTCAGGTATGTTCGCGTTGGCACGCACAGATTGTTTCTATGCGACCATGCGGAAGCGCTGCGCATCACTAGTGCGTAGAGTGCGGGCCAGCTCCAACACCGTTCTGAAAATGATAGCGAATAGACTGGACTGTCCTTATGTGCGACACTGTTGTGACAGACAAGTTACATATAGTGTCGCATATAAGAGACTAATCAAATTTTAAATAAGTATTATTTTAATTTTGGAGTGATTTTTAATTTAATTTCTGATTTTATTATTTAAAAATTTATCACTATAATGTTTATTTTAATTTGGATTTTAAACTGTAATTTTCTATTTCAATTTGTCTATTTTAATTTAATGTTGATGTAATGTACCCTATGGGCCTCGATGCCTGACAATAAAGATATTTTATTACACTTTTCGAATATGTGAAAATCGGAAAACGAAGAAATCGGATATACGACTTTCTACGATAGATATTGTAATTTTTAGGTATTATGATATTCGGAGTTTTGAAAATCGGAATATCAAAATTCGGAATAAAATATTTCAGAGTATTTGGGTGTTCCCATTTGGACCACAGTCGGGCAATCTCCTTTAAAGCCCGTCAGTAAGAGTTTTTAAAACAAATGGATACGCATTCTTTATTTGTTAAATAAATGCATATTTACAAAGATTTAGAGCATCAAAATTCGAGACGTCAGAAGTGATCAAGTGAGTGAAAACTGTACTTGCTTGTGACGTATTGGCAATTTTAAAAGTCGTATCTTCGTCAATTTTGTTTTACATAAAAAATGACAAAATACGTGATAAATATGTTTTGTTAATCTAACTGAGCGACTAATTATATTTTTTTAGTTAAATACCCTATTGACGCTTCAAGAAGGCAAACAGTGAGGAGGCCGTGTCCCAACAGTGGGAATATTATAGTCTGGTTATGTTGAGTTGCTGAAGTAGATATCTTATCTACATAAGTCTAAGAAACGGGGTAGGTTCATACTTACTATTTGGACAAAAAAAATTAATTTTTTCATGTTCTGCATATTGTATCGTATTTTGAATGTCGTAGTCTTCTGAAACAAATAAGTTAAGGTCGATAAGTCTTATGTTTTGTCTGGATCTACATTAGTGACCCTTCCACTGTTTAGTTTACTCAAATTCACTTTTCTGACATTTCTGTTTAATTTTATATTATTTCGTTTGTTCATCTTTTTACATATTTACCTACCCATGTTACATTTTTAATATTTCTTAGAAGTCAAAAGAAAAAATGGTGTGCGAGCAAGGTTCAAGCTACCGGTGGTTAGGGCTTCAGAGACAGAAACCTCTTCCCAATGCGAGCCGTATCAATAAGTCTTCCTTCTGAATCAGGCCCTTGATCCAACCCCCTAGGGAGAACTTCGGAAGGTGTTCGTCGAGGCTCTTGGCCATCAGGCCATTGGCCGTAACGACTATCGACACAATGATAGCCGAGCTCCTATTCCACATGTCGACTACCTCACGCGCTAAGTCGAGATATTTAACTTTCTTAGGTTTCACGAGGTTCTCGTCATGCGGGATGGTAACATCGATCATCATTACGCGACGCCCTGATCTGTCTATCACTACTATGTCAGGCTTATTGGCGACTATAACCCTGCCTGTAATGATAGGCAGGTTACCTACCATCACGTCTTAAAGCTAGAGTAATTCGACTGTGGGAAAGAGACAGACATATACACGTCGTCTAGCGCCATCACGTTCCCACACTGGAATTATTCTCGCTTTAAGAAGTCATGATACGCCACTAGGTCCAATACAGCGTGACATGGTCTTTCTCGAGAACTGAGTCGGGTACATACATACCTCAGAATCCATAAGTTTAGATAAAATAATATAATGTCACCGACTTCCGAAAGAAAAGTTATTTCACATATTGTTTTTTCTTTGTTTTAGAAACTGATTATTACTATGTTTTTATAGATTAATATTTTGTACTTACTAAATCCGTCCTTTGGTAAGGAAACCTTGAATTCCTGAGAAACTAAATCCTTTTGCCAATGTGTCGAATTCACTATACTATAAATTTTTGTATTATTGTCGAATTTATGCAATTTCATTTTAAACTCTGTTTTTTTTCCTTTCAACTGTGGCATGTGCTTGATGAGGGAACCTGTAAATATCAAATAATTAGAACATAACCGTCTTACTACAAAACAAAATTTAAACAGCTGTTGAACACTTGTTTAAAACAAGTGGCAACTGCAAAATGGTATTCGACGTTGATTTAAGGGTCGTTTTACAGTTACACTTTTTTTAGACAAGTGCTCAACAGATATTTAACTTTTGGTATTAGCTAGCTGAGTGATTGGACTTCTGAGCTGCGCGTCGCGGGTTCGATTTCCGGAGGGATCAAATATTTGTATGATCTGCAAGTAGTTATTGAGGGTCTGGGTGTTTATGTACCTATATGACTTCAAATGTTTATAAACGCACCCACGATAATTAGGTACATGAGAAATTCCTAAAATATACTGAAGAACGCTTTAGAAATGGCATTTTCTCTTTGAAAGTGAAGCTCGATTCATCCAATGCGTATCCGTTCATCCATTTCAAGGTGATCAGTTTTTTGTTATGCGCCTAGGGTTTTTGTTCAATAGTACACACCGTTCTCGTATACTTGGTACCATTGATGCACTGTATCTTCTGGCAGTTCCTCATCACCAACTTCACATGTCAAACGTTCTTTTTGTGTGCAATAAATTTTAACTGCTCGTTCTGTAACAGATGAAATTAATGATAACAACGACAACGACGCGTGGAGACGAGAGGATATGTGCTGCCAAGCTGGCAGGTTGTCTTCACTGTTATATTATAAAGAGGAAAGATTTGTATTGAATAGGCTCCGAAACTACTAGACTGATTTCAAAAATTCTTTCACCAGTTGAAAGCTGCTTTGGTTCTGAGTGACATTTTAGGCAATAAGGGGTGAGCTAAAGCGGAGAGAAGATGTGAGCTGTGAGACAGCGGAAAACAAGGCACACGACTGCACAAATCTCTGCTCTGCCAAACCACTTGTCAGCTCGCGGCACAATATTCCATACAAGAATAAGACATCTCTTCTCCTCTCCGTTTGAATCAAGCCAGACGTATCTAAAATGACCTGGATGAGAAAAACTGGAATTTAACCAAGCCAAGTTTATTTAAAGACACGATATTTTTGGTCCGAAAAAAAGTCCTTGAGGCATTTAAGCTAAGAATATCATAGAACCGCGCATGACGCGTCTTGTGCGTGTGCCCCTTAACGAGGCCTTAAAAGTAAGATGATAGATATAGGTTGTACCTTTACATTGATTCCCAAAATTAACAGTTATTTGGCATTTGGAATAATGTTGATTTTGTTTATTTAAACAATTTTTGCGAACATTATTAACTGAAAAAAAAAACAATATTAAAATATTTTCTGTTACAGCTTCATTTTAAGGCATCTTAAATGAGAAATTGAAAAAAGGCTAAACGTGTTTTTTTTTAATTTAGGCAAAGTTAGAACGAAAACAAGTTAGTTACACTACGGTGCAGGACTGCCCCGCTTGGGCAGAGCACCGCCGTGCCCTCAAGACGGAGATAGGCGGCGACCTCTCGCGCCCGGCATTGATCGAGGTCATGCTCACCTCCTTCTGCAAAGCAGTCATGCTTGCGAAGGAGGAGGCGGGACACGTGCGGGAGAGGAGCGTCCACCCTTCACCCTAACCGCAGTGGTAGACGCCCACGGCGACGGTAATCGCTAGACGATCTCCGGCCATCGTAAGCACGGGCATGCGGGCGGCGAGTAATGTGGGTAACTCGCCGATCGACCATGGACCATGTTCCACACGCGCCTCAAAGAGCGTCAGCAAGATGACGGGGCCCCCCTCTAGAGGGCCAAAGCCTGCCGGGGTCGCGTTACTTATCTCATTACCGTGACCCTGGAACGTAAAGGCCTATTGAAGAGCACCCTGGATTTTAGTCAGTACGAGTATGACAGTCCCTCCCGCTCTGACCTGGGTGGGAAGACTCATTCGATGAATTTACCACGATAAAAAAAATGCAATATATTTCAGCGTGTTATGTGTGTAATATGACCATGTAGTGACTGCGGGTCTAAAGCGGCGCTTCGTGAATTTCCAGTCGTACAAGAAGGTAGTTGACTGAAAACATCTAATTATTACTAACACGTCAGTTAGATTTTTTAAAACTTGAGGTATTTTTGCTTTCCTTACGTAAATCAAAATTTACGAAGATACGACACTTTTAAAATTGTCAAAACGTCACGAGCATGTATAATTTTTACTTGCTTCTGACGTCACTAGCCTCCACTCTCGTAACAAAAATACGCATCCATTATTTGTCAAACTAATTAGATTTTCAATTTAGTAAATACTGTCAACATGTTGTACTTATAATGTTAATAATAGTAGGTTGACCTGCTAATGTTATATAGCAGGTCAATCTACCCCAGTCTGTCAAATTTTACGTATCGAACATTAACCTGTGGGTACCTGTAAAGTGGAAAATCTATTAAAGAAATTTGACAGATTGAGGTCTTCTTCTTCGTCGTGTTGATGATTCCTTAGGTTTAAATGAGCTTTGCTTTGCTTTAGGAAGTACGGCAATGCGCCATCGATATATGGTGGACATCCCTCCGGTGCGTACAAAGTGTTTTACCAATACCTATATTGTACGCACAGCTAAGGAGTGGAATTCCCTGAAATCTGTATTTCCCGGCACCTTGTGGTCTTCAAGTCAAGAGTGAACAGGTTACTTCTAGTCAAGCGTGCTTCACCGTCGACCACATCATCGCTTACCATCAGGTGAGGTAGTGATCAAACGAGAACCTATCTTTAAATAAAAAAAAAACTTCGACCAAAACTCTGCCACGTTAACAGCGTTGGTGGTGGCCTCGGACAGGTCCCTTAGAGTGCAGGAGGAATTACTCAGAGCACAAGTGAGAAGGTGGGCCATCATTTGTGCTGAGGCTCCACAGTCGCATCTTTCCTCATCACAGTACACCCACCGGACCATGTTATACTTGCAACGACCAACCTGGCTTCGTAAATGGTTTAAGGTCTTCCAAGTGGGCCGTGGTAGTTGATGGCCCGCTGGAAGCCTTTGCGGGCCCAGCGTAGTGTTCCGGAGGAGGATATTTGAGGAGCCACAGCTGTTTAAAGGCTTCCCCAGCAGTACTATTGCTGACTGATTTAGTGGACCTGAGGAAAATTGAGGTAAGTTGATGTGCTGTCTGTACCTATTATAAATAAAAAGTCGTTCTCTTACTGTTTGCGTTTTCATCCTTTAAACCTTTTAAGACTATTGTTTTGTTTCCAAGACGTGTCTCTCCCGTTCGTTTATATAATTCCATATAAATCGTTAAACTTGGTTTATTCAATGGCTGCGTAATAGTTATCGTTTTGTTCTCAGGTATAGTTTCATATCTTCCTAGCCCTAAAATTTATAAAAACAATTTTAAATTTATTATTCGGCGAGTATTCGTACACATTCGTGTACACGTTTTCCGTATTCGTTTTCCTAATGTAGAATTCGAAATTCCGTGAGACTAGCACAGATGTAAAGTTTTATTGTATTTTGTATATTAGGGGTGCTAAGTTTCGAAAAGAACGTTAGTTTTTTTTCCATTTGAAATATAAACGAACTTTTGCGCAACACTTTATATGAAATAATTATGTGCAGTCAGTGTCCGAATACGGAAAAGGTGTGTATGCGGCCAGCCTTAAAAACAAATTAATCCACTGTAGCTCTCTTCCGCCCTGATTTCTCGCCCTGGAACGCAAAGGGCCGCTGAAAGAACAGTGTGGACTTTTAGGCAGTGAGATAGAGTAAGATTCAGACAGTCCCTCCGCTCTACTCGGTGTCATGTCATGTGTCATGACATTATGTCATGTGTCATGATTCATTCGATGATTTTACACCCAAAAAAAGTGTTAAATGGTATTTTCTTTACCCTGACGATAAAATTTAATTTAAATATTAAAGTAGGTATAACATGGTGTAAAAATTATTGGAACCGATTCAGATTTAGTAACTGGTGGCCCACCATGAACTCTTAACGCGATCCAGTTTAAAAGGCTGTGGGAAAGAGATGGCGCTGGACGATTTGTATAGCTCTGTTTCTTTCCCGCAGCCTAAAGACTCACGCGTCAAAACGTCATGTGTCATGTGATTCTGAACAAACTATATTAAGGTTTCTCATAAACTAAAAATAATACTGTCTAGAATAAATATGCTGCGACGCCTGATGTTCGTGGCTTCCACTCAGAGTCTCGTTAACATTATATTTGCAGGTAAATATGACCTAAAAGTACTTTATATAAATAAATATTAATATTTTTACCTGTACAGTCTGGATTTACGTCACAATTTTCTGAAATCAAAAATATTTGAATAAATTATCAGTAAAACCGATAGTCTAATGTAAAAAGATTTGTAATAATTTATGGGTTATAGCGAGACACCTGCGACTACTAGCACTCCGCCTGCGACTTTGCCCGCGCGAATTTCGAACTTTGCCCCTCTAAATTCCTACTCCCGGCCACCCTCTTTATCACGTTCGCTGCGGCAGTGGTTTTTCTATACTTTCCATTCCATTCCATTTATAAAACTTCCTTCGTGGTGGTACAAGGCTTAATAGACCCCAATGATATTATAAATGAAAAGAGGTAGATATCGCACTAGCACGCACAAATTGTTGAGAACAAAGTAAGCCAATTGTTGCACCTTGATTTAGTCGGGTTATAGCAGCCAGCGAAGCAAGGTGAGTCCGCGTCGTAACAAAAATGCCAAGTTGTGTAATAAGGAAGTAGGTAAAAAACTATGGTGCCAAGAAAAACAAGTGTTTTGGAGTTTCATACCATACGTAGGTATACTAAAAATATATCATATTTGTATTTTTTTCACGATTTATTTCTCTTTATCAAATAAATGTCGAATTATTGACGTGGTGGTTAGAAAAGGATAGAGAATAGGATGGCAATCTGCAGCGTGACAGCAAAAGCAACACACAAAAACTAGCTATTTCTTTCTATCTTATACCAGGCCTGTCTCACTCCGCGGTGTAGGCATAAAACTGCAAGTAGTTGCGGGGCCATTATGTCGTGGCCCATTCACTACGGCTGCCACGCGCCACCCGTTACGCACGCGCCAGGCCTGTCTCACTCCGCGGTGTAGGCATAAAACTGCAAGTAGTTGCGGGGCCATTACGTCGTGGCCCATTCACTACGGCTGCCACGCGCCACCCGTTACGCACGCGCTCCGTCTCCTTAATATTTTTGTTACGTTACGTGTAGTTACGCACAAGTTTCTTGCTTTAGGTGCTTTTGGTAAATTAATAACACAATATTATTATGAAGAAAAAAAAATATATAGTACATATTTAGTAATGATCAACAAAATTATCTCCCTGCTTGTCTAACTGATCATGATTAGGTAGGTTACAAGTTTGGAAATGAGGCGAGATACTAACAGCCGTATCTATAGTCAAGTGAAAGTAATTACTTTAGCTTAAGCAATTACTTATTCAATTTTTTTATGCAATAGACATAAATTTAAACGAAGTGGGAACCGTCAAACAAAGCAAAGGTAAGAATTCTATATTTTTACAGTTCAAACTTCAAGCAATTATTAATCTACATAATAAATATCGTCTCTTAAATAATGACATTTACTCAAGTAAAACCTTTGACTTGTTTATAGATACGGGGGTAAGTGGGGGGGGGGGTGAGCCTACTGGACGACCAAGATAAAAAGACGACACTCTCACTCACCTTAAGCTGAGTACTAAGAATTAAGATCGGTAGAAAGTAGAAAGATGTTTGCGTTGCTGTTTAAAAGTTCTAACTCAGAAAATGGCCACACTACGCATTCAAGGTCAGCGGTCGTAATTCGCGCGCCACTTTTTACCTACCTACAAAGACACGCACCGCGGGGCCTGTGACAGTATGCGATAATAATTGGTCGGTTACTAGGTTGAGTGCAAAATAATAAGGACTGGCTATTTTGCCATAGACGATAAAAATCTTTTAAATATTTTTTTTTTTGTAATATAAATGTTCAAAAATATAACAATAATAGGTAGAAAAGATAATATTATTATAAATATTATTCCTCACGTAAGGTTCCGTAGGTACCTAGACTACCTACTGTTAACATTCTGTGCTAACAATCAATAATGTATGTAGTAATCGATGACGAAACCAAAAAGATATAGGCTGATGATAAAAACAAAATTCCTTGAGGAACATAGGTATTTATGGTAATAATGTAATTTAACAAATGCATAAAATACGCATAGGTACCTACCTATTTGTGCCTAAACTCGCAAGTCGCAACCCTATTGAGCTTGACCCATAGTAACCTTTTAATGTCGTTGGCGTCAGATAAACCAAAATAAACTCTCGGGCGTAACCATTCAGTACATTTTTGCTTGCGCACGGGAAGTTTAGGCTATTCTAAAAGTAGGTGGGCGGTACGGCTGCCAGTTAAAATGTACTTTATTCTCTCGTTTATAGATTTTACATTTGTTTGATTTTTTTTTTGGAGTAGTCCTTCTGTAGTACTATTAAGTATTCTGTGCACGCGCTCCGTCTCCTTAATATTTTTGTTACGTTACGTGTAGTTACGCACAAGTTTCTTGCTTTAGGTGCTTTTGGTAAATTAATAACACAATATTATTATGAAGAAAAAAAATATATAGTACATATTTAGTAATGATCAACAAAATTATCTCCCTGCTTGTGAAGTATGGGCTTAACTGATCATGATACCTAATCATGAGGTTACAAGTTTGGAAATGAGGCGAGATACTAATTGGGGGGGGGGGGTGAGCCTACTGGACGACCAAGATAAAAAGACGACACTCTCACTCACCTTAAGCTGAGTACTAAGAATTAAGATCGGTAGAAAGTAGAAAGATGTTTGCGTTGTTTTTTAAAAGTTCTAACTCAGAAAATGGCCACACTACGCATTCAAGGTCAGCGGTCGTAATTCGCTGCGCCACTTTTTTACCTACCTACAAAGACACGCAACGCGGGGCCTGTGACAGTATGCGATAGTAATTGGTCGGTTACTAGGTTGAGTGCAAAATAATAAGGACTGGCTATTTTGCCATAGACGATAAAAATCTTTTAAATATTATTCTTTTTTTTTGTAAGATAAATGTTCAAAAATATAACAATAATAGGTAGAAAAGATAATATTATTATAAATATTATTCCTCACGTAAGGTGCCGTAGGTACCTACTATTATCATTCTGTGCTAACAATCAATAATGTATGTAGTAATCGATGACGAAACCAAAAAGATATAGGCTGATGATAAAAACAAAATTCCTTGAGGAACATAGGTATTTATGGTAATAATGTAATTTAGCAAATGCATAAAATACGCATAGGTACCTACCTATTTGTGCCTAAACTCGCAAGTCGCAACCCTATTGAGCTTGACCCATAGTAACCTTTTAATGTCGTTGGCGTCAGATAAACCAAAATAAACTCTCGGGCGTAACCATTCAGTACATTTTTGCTTGCGCACGGGAAGTTTAGGCTATTATAAAAGTAGGTGGGCGGTACGGCTGCCAGTTAAAATGTACTTTATTCTCTCGTTTATAGATTTTACATTTGTTTGATTTTTTTTTGGAGTAGTCCTTCTGTACGTATAGTACTATTAATTATTCTGTGCTTATACGTTCCGTATTATCTATCGCTGTCGTAGTTCTAGTTTTGTATCCATTCAAGTAAGTACTCATAATAACAACGCAACGATATCTGAACGCCATTTAGTATGGACATGGCGTATCTTTCTTTATAATATCATTGATAGACCCTGTAATATTTGAGAAACTTTCCTTTTTTTTGGTTGATATTTAAATATTCATCTTTTTCCTACACCGAACCAAAGTTTGTAGAGGACAGAACAGGTAAAACACAGTCCTCACGGCAGCGATAGGCGGAGACCTCTCGCGCCCGGCATTGGTCGAGGCCATGCTGCGGGGCGGGACGGAGTACGAAGTGGTCGCCTCCTTCTGCGAAACAGTCATGCCTTCGAAGGAGGAGGCGGGCCGCGTGAGGGAGAGGACGGCATCCCTCCACCCCAACCGCAGTAGTAGACGCCCACGGCGCCGGATGTCGGCAGACGATCTTCGGCCACCTTAGAAGCGGGCATGCGCGGGCGGCGAGTAATGGGCGACTCACTGTCCGACCATGGACCATGCCCGGGTCGACTCAAAGAGTGTCAGTATAATGACGGGGCCCCCCTTTAGAGGGCCAAAGCCTGCCGGGGTCGTGGGACTTACGAATTACCGTGACCCCGGAACGACGTCAAGGGCTATTGAAGGACACCGTGAATTTTAGTCAGCACGAGTCTGACAGTCCCTCCCGATCTGCCCTGGGGGAGGACTCATTTGATGATTTTAACACGATAAAAAAAATGTGTTATTATACGGCGTTCATAATTCTTATATTGCCCCATTGCCCCCCCCCCCCCCCCCCTTAGTCATAAGCTGGCGACGCCCTTAATTCCAGACTTACTCGTATCTGGCGGAGACTTTAGTTATAGTTCAAAACTATCTTACCAGTTTGATAGTATAGCGCCAGTGTCGTTGCCTTTTTTGGTACACATTGTAAAAATATGTTTATGTCTAATATATCACCAGCTTTGTAATTAAAATTCACTGGAGCGTCCAGATTTATGGAAGCTTGACCTGAAACGAAAAAAATATAGGTATATACAACGTGTAACACAAAATGCGCAAGACCTCTCGTGGGGTAACTCAGCCCATGTTACTGAACAATGTTTGTTCTAAGACTTTTGGGAATTCGCAAAAAAAAAAAATATTTTTCATAGAGATGGACCCGATCAATTTCTCATTTTGTATGAAAAAACATTTTTTTTTTGCGAATTTCCAAAAGTCTTAGAACAAAAATTGTTCAGTTACATGGACTGAGTTACCCCACGAGAGGTCTTGCGCATTTTATGTTACACGTTGTATAGGTATAAAATAGTCAGTCATACGTCTTTGGAGTATATTATCAGCCTATTGCCGTCCACTGCTGAACGTGACCCTCCCGGTCCTGAGCAGTCCGCATCCATCCGCCGCCAGCCACATTCTTCAAAGTCCGTCTAGAGACGTGGCAGGCCCACTTCCACTTCAGCATGCTTTACGCGCAATGTCAGTTAATTTGGTTCTCTGGCGAATGACCTGGTTCCGAATTCTATCCACCGAAACCCCGAGCATTGGTCTCTCCATTGCACGCTGAGCAACCTTGAATTTGTGGACCAGGCCTATGGTAAGTGTCCACATTTCGGCTACGTAAATCAATACGGGTAGGACAGACTGGTTATAAACCCAGGTTTTGAGGGATTGTGGGATCGATGATTCAAAGATATGACGCAGATTCCCGAAACATATTAATTTAATTATTTGGATGATTGACGAGTTTAGAGTGGAATAAAACTTACCATTATTAATCGCTGCCAGCGTTAGTGTCGCAAACAGGAATACTCGTGGACTGATCATGTTTAGTATAATTACTCTGTTGCAAGTAGATACAATCGTGGAACACAAAACTGAGGGTTGCCTTCAATTTTCATGGCACCTCATCATCAGACACTGACTTGGTGACAACAGCACCACCTAAGAAATATAGGATTTTTAACAAAAGAAAAAAAGGAATTTTGTAAATAATAATAATAATATTCCACAACTATCACACAACGCCATCTAGTCCCAAGCTAAGCAGAGCTTGTGTTATGGGTACTAGACAACAGATAAACATACTTATATTTCTAAATAGATAGGTACATATTATAGATAAATTACACCCAGACACAGAACAAATGATCGTGCTCATCACACAAAATAAGTTAGTAAGATTCCGGGACCTAACGAATTGCCGTGACCCCATAACGTAGGGAGGAAGTAAGGGATATTGAAGGACACCGTGGATTTTAGTCAGTACAAGTCTGACAGTCCCTCCCGCCCTGCCCTGCAGGTTGGGAGGACTCATTTGATGATTTTACCACGTTAAAACAAAATAAAAGGCGGAGAAATCAGCAAAAACATTAAAAAAAAAACATACCAATCAAAATTAGAACGTCCTTTACACGCACACAACGGTTTTTTTTTAATTAAAGTAATTTAAGTTATTCTCTTTATTCAAGGTACTCAAACACGTCAATCAATGATGATACACTGTTTATATATTTATATAATTTAGTCATTATTAGGTACTGAAACATTTTCCTGCTATCAGTAGGTAAATGTCGGGTTCTGGAATTATTTGTTGTTAAGGATAAATATGGGAAACTGTGCAAGCTTATGACCACGAGCATGCATGCGGACGGCGAGTAATGATTGACTTGCCATCCGATCTTAGAGCCGGGTCAGGCCTGTCTCACTCCGCGGTGTAGGCATAAAACTGCAAGTAGTTGCCGGCCATTATGTCGTGGCCCATTCACTACGGCTGCCACGCGCCACCCGTTACGCACGCACTCCGTCTCCTTAATATTTTTGTTACGTTACGTGTAGTTACGCACAAGTTTCTTGCTTTAGGTGCTTTTGGTAAATTAATAACACAATATTATTATGAAGAAAAAAATATATAGCACAAATTTAGTAATGATCAACAAAATTATCTCCCTGCTTGTGAAGTATGGGCTTAACTGATCATGATACCTAATCATGAGGTTACAAGTTTGGAAATGAGGCGAATACTAATTGGGGCGGGGGTGAGCCTACTCGACGACCAAAATAAAAAGACGACACTCTCACTCACCTTAAGCTGAGTACTAAGAATTAAGATCGGTAGAAAGTAGAAAGATGTTTGCGTTGTTGTTTAAAAGTTCTAACTCAGAAAATGGCCACACTCCGCATTCAAGGTCAGCGGTCGTAATTCGCTGCGCCATTTTTTTACCTACCTACAAAGACACGCAACGCGGGGCCTGTGACAGTATGCGATAGTAATTGGTCGGTTACTAGGTTGAGTGCAAAATAATAAGGACTGGCTATTTTGCCATAGACGATAAAAATCTTTTAAATATTATTCTTTTTTTTTGTAAGATAAATGTTCAAAAATATAACAATAATAGGTAGAAAAGATAATATTATTATAACTATTATTCCTCACGTAAGGTGCCGTAGGTACCTACTATTAAGATATAGGCTGATGATAAAAACAAAATTCCTTGAGGAACATAGGTATTTATGGTAATAATGTAATTTAGCAAATGCATAAAATACGCATAGGTACCTACCTATTTGTGCCTAAACTCGCAAGTCGCAACCCTATTGAGCTTGACCCATAGTAACCTTTTAATGTCGTTGGCGTCAGATAAACCAAAATAAACTCTCGGGCGTAACCATTCAGTACATTTTTGCTTGCGCACGGGAAGTTTAGGCTATTATAAAAGTAGGTGGGCGGTACGGCTGCCAGTTAAAATGTACTTTATTCTCTCGTAAATAGATTTTACATTTGTTTGATTTTTTTTTTGGAGTAGTCCTTCTGTACGTATAGTACTATTAATTATTCTGTGGCCGGGTCGCGACGGCGCGTCGTGTTACACGCGCGTCTAAGAGCTTTCAGCAATGTGACGAGGCCCCACATACAGGGCCAAAGCCTGCCGGGGTCGCGGGACCGTCTCATCAAGTAACCGAGACCCTGGAACGTAAAGGGCTATTGAAGGAACACCGTGGATCTCATTGCTGGACTCTACGATGTTACAAGACGGCTTTGATATCGTCCAATCGTGTAGCGCGAGCGGTGAGGGCTCGCGCGGCACGATTGGATTGTGCTCGCTGTCAGTAGCTTATTGTAGGTGCGTCCACACAGAACGAGCAGCCTCGCGAGGCATTTGCCGCGCGAAGAAGCTCGGTTACTTAGTATGGACGAGGACGATCGACCGAGCGCCCGAGCCATCCAGTGTCGGCTTTCGTTTTGCTCGCGTACATTGTTTCGTGCCTCGGTCGAGAAACAATTGCGCGTCCAAACAGAGCAAGCAGCTTCGCGAGGCATTTGCCGCGTGAAGCAAATGTCTCGCGAGGCTGCTCGTTCTGTGTGGACGCACCGGCAAACTATAGTCCCAGCATGGCGTGAGCGCTACGGTCGCTCTGCTACATCGCTGTGTTTATAGAAAACGCGTCTGCCTGCCTGTTTAAAGTAATTTTCATTTCTATTGTTGAATTTGTTGATTATTAGATAACCAAAACCACATTTTACTGTTGAAATTATATATTGTAAATATGAACACGCAACAATTTACATTTTCCTTATTCAGCCATCATAACCAGAGAGAACACACAGAGAGACAATCATAGACTATATCAAAAGCCACAGATAATAAATCAATGTTTAGGAATGCATGAGTTGTCAAACAAAATCGCAAATCTGGAACGACAGTAGCGCTGTCGCATCAAACATAACTGTGTTTGTGTGCGTGTACGCAAGGCTTGTGGTTGTGTGATCGCAGAAACTCACACTTCCGTAAGGTTCACGTAGGTATACACGCCGCCGGCGTGTCGTGGCGTGCGCTGGTCTTGGCTCTTGGGTTGTCAATGTTACATAATTACATAGTTATTTATTTGACTGTGCTTCGCGTGCGTTATTGTTTGCGAAATTGTTTTGACAGGCATAATAGTACATTGTTATCCAAGGCGTGACAGTTACTTTTTACGTCCCGAGACGGGGTTTGGCGCCCGTAACGTAGTGAGGGCGCTAATAGTTCGAGGGACTAAATAAGTAATTTACCCGAGGTAAACACTGTGCTTTTCATTACGAATACGAGGAAAGTAAAATTAACAACATAAATTTTAGCTAAAAAAAAATTAGTGTAGATCGGATTGTCACTTTGCCGCTTGTTTTTTTTTTAATTTTTGTGCTGTGGTCGTCCGTCTATACAGCCAGGATTTTTCATGTTAATTATTTAAAAATTGGCAAAGATTTTGTCGAAATCTGTATTATTTTAGAGAAATAGTTGAAATTAAATTATTTTAAAGTCATTATTTATATTCGTAATACTTAACTTTATGTTATTTTAATTTTAAATCGCTCTGTAATTTCGTGGCTGTATAAAAAGTTTGAACATGGTTCAATAGACATGTCACAATAGAACTAGTTTTTTTTTTCTTAAATTTGGCAGCTTTTAGTTGAAAGCGATTTTCCCTAGGGCGGCAATGGATAACTTTCAAACGGCTAATCAGACTACTTACGAACGAATGACCTACTTTCAGAGTATGAGTAATGAAAAATTATTTTGACACTATTAGCCTCTGCTACTCTCTGCTATAAAATCCACGGTGTCCATCAATAGCCCTTTACGTTCCAGGTTCACGGTAATTCGATAAGTCCCGCAACCCTGGCAGGCTTTGGACCTCTAAAGGGGGGCCCCGGTATTATGCTGACACTCTTGTAGGCGCACGTGGAACACAACACGCCGTCGTCGACCCGGGCATGGTCGGACAGCGAGTCGCACATTACTAGCCGCCCGCATGCCCGCGCCAACGGTGGCCGGAGATCGTCTGCCGACGTCCGTCGCCGCTGGCATCTAGCACTGCGGCTGGGGTGGAAGGAGGACGCTGTCCTCTCCCTCACGCGGCCCGCCTCCTCCTTCGCGAGCATGACTGCTTCGCAGAAGGAGGCGACCGCTTCCTACTCCGTCTCGCCCCGCAGCATGGCCTTGACCAATACTGGGAGAGATCTCCGCCTATCGCCGTCGTGAGGACGTGGCGATACTCTGCCCAAGCGGGGCACCTGCACCGTATGCTCCACCGCGTCCTCCGTTGTTTACGGACTTGAATTTGTTTACGATTTGGTTTGAGTGAAGTTAAGAAGACTTTACCTTTTTTTTATTTTTCTTTTTTGTACCTCCCGAAACAACCGTGCCGGGAGGACTTGCGTCAGGTTGAAGGTGAGAACGCCGCCGCCGCCGCGCTTTAGCGATTCTCCAACCACTCCTCAAAGAGGGATCTTATCGCCGCAATTGTGACATGCCCAGTCCGTCATTATTTTGTTGCGGTATTAGGTATTTTGAAATTGTGATATCTCCTAAGATATTCATTGAAATCAAATGATGTTAAGGGCTATTTTGTTCAAAATTAAATGTTTGTGTTGGTTAACGTATTTATTTGGATAAGGATTAATGTCATGTTAATGAAAATACCTTCGTAAATAATGCATCACTATGTAACAAATTTTATTTCGATAAAAAAGGTTATTAGTGACTTAACCTTAAAATATAGATATAATGCTCTCGCGGACTTTATTTTAGAACTTTTCATCAGGAATAATTCCGTAGTAGGTACCTACATATTTTTTGCGTAACTCTAACCGTTTACGCAGCGCAAGCAACGGAAGCTCTCGAAAAGGAATACAGCTACATGTTACCGATTTTGAAACATTTTTCATTGCTGCTCCGCTCCTATTGGTGATAGCGTGATGTTGTATAGCCTATAGCCTTCCTCAATATAATTATGGACTATCCAAACAACTATTTTTTCAATTCCAACCAGCAGTTCCTGAGATTAGCGCGCTCAACCAACCAAAAAAACAAATTCTTCTGTTTTATAATATTAGAATAGGTAGATAATCTAGAGATAGGTATAAATATAGATTTTATTAGGTTTTAGATAATGTCTTAAAATTAGGGATGCATCGATACGCCATTTCGCCGATAAAAATCAAAATCAAATCATTTATTTCAAATAAGCCAGTTACAGGCACTTTTGAATTGTCAAAAGTAAAATAAAATAGTTTAAAAAATAGTTACGGTGCTACAGTCCCAGTCACAAGACATAAAAACTGTGAAAGTACTGTAGGTGCCCATTCCAAAGCGTAGATCTCATGGAGAAGAAAGGGCAAGATACGATACCGATACCGATATTCTTATAAAAATATCGGCGATACCGATACCGATACCGATACGCTTATTATGTATTAAAGAAATAAAAAATAAATCACAACTTCACAAGTCAATTTTTTTTTGTTAATATAAAAAGTAGTGACATAGGTTGATATTAGATATATAATTTTTTGTAACATTGATAACATTTTTGTTTAAAAACAAAGAATGAATGAAAAAGGAGTAAATGATACTATGACGTCTGATAGGGGAGAATGGAGGAAGAAAACGTGTTGCGCCGACCCCAAGTAAAATGGGATAAGGGCAGGAAAAAGAAGAAGTTTAAAAACAAAGTAATCTAATTTTTTCGGAGAAAGGCGCTTTCGCGAATCTGTTTGAAAAGACCTGCACTGGAAAAATAGTCTCTCAGATGCGTCAGAACTCGAAAACGAATGGATCTGTATCTCTCGATATATTGGGAGACCTTAGGTATCTCTCGACTTCTTCTTTGAAAGAATAACAGCTCAGAGTAGACAGGGGTCATCTTCCCACAAACACTCCAAAGCCCGCCAGTCGTAGGTATCTCAGAACTTATAGTTGCAGTACCTAGTGGGTTTCCCCGGGCATAGTACGTGCCTACAACGAAACAGACGAGATAGAACGAAATAGACGAGACAACACGCTCGTTTACACTACATTTTTAAATTAAAAAGTATCGTTGAATCGGTCATAAAATATCGTCGATACCGATATATCGGCAAACCCGAAGTATATCGGTATCGGTATCGGTATCGGATGCATCGCTACTTAAAATTTTCTAATGTAGCCATTGTAGAGTTACTTCCAAAAAACGCATTGCTGGTTTGTGCGTTAACTAACGATTCCCCAAATTAATTAACAAAAATAAAGTAAATATTGAACAAAATTAGTACAATGAAATGGTTTTCAGTCATTATGAATGATTCGTTAAGCCTCCTGCAGACACACGCGATTAATCGCGCTGCGACAACGAGCCAAGCTAATTTCCACTCTAAAAATACTGCGAATAGACCGTGACATGTCGCCCCGCGCGATTAATCGCGTGTGTCTGCAGGAGGCTTTACAAACACACTACACGCACGCACACAGCTGCGCGCTGCGCTGTGAAAAGTAAGATAGAGATAGCATGTTTCGTCCGATTTTTGGGCTCGCCCTGGAATTGCAATTGCGAGCTTTTAAGTGCTCCTTTGTTACGCCGAGCGCCCGGTCGTAAATGTTTATCTTATTGGACCGCACGGCGCGCGGCTCCCGCCATTTTTTTTTATGAGTGTGCGATTGACGTCACCGATGCCGACGTGAATCATGCTGGCCTCTATTCGTCCGGTTCGTCCGCTCATTGACTGTTTTATCCATTGTGCACGTTGAAAAAAGTGTAGAATTGTGTAAATATTCATAAATTTGTGAATTTTAAAAATGTTAAAATGAAGTATTTTTTATTCATCTACGAAATTTCGGGTTTGCTGACGATTACGTTGTCGCGTAAGTTATTCCTATTTTATTTAATATTTCTTTAATAAGGCCTAAGACGACCCACTGACCAGGTACTCGTATAGGTATTTTGTTAGGAATTGAAAAAAACTTTTTTTTTTAAAGTACCGACTTCAAAACAAATACAAAATAGTTTAAAATAACTTTTCTTTCGGAAGTCGGTGGCAATAGTCAATGACACAACAAAACAAAGCTACCGACTTCCGAAAGAAAAGTTATTTTAAACTTTTTTGTATTTGTTTTGAAGTCGGTACTTTAAAAAAAAAAGTTTTTATTTTACCCTTTTTAGTTTATTTATTACATATTCAACCCAAATTCTTGTAAAATACAAAATTTTCTTACATATGCACTAATCTTGTAATCCGTCACAACATAAAAAAATCCATATCTCTAAAACTACTGAACCGATTTTGATGAAACTTGCAGTGTACCCTAAGTTGAACAATACCTAGTACAACAAAAATAGAATTACTTAAATCGAACTTATAGTTCCGGAGATATGCGTGTACAAACATAAAAACATACATACATACATACACTTATGAAATTTGGCACATTTGTTCAGACGCTGATATAGACTAACATAATATGAAAACTGGGCAGTTTTGATAATATTACATACATACGGGTCGAATTGATAACCTCCTTTTTTTTGAAGTCGGTAATAAAATAACGACCAGAAGTTTGACAAAAGTAGTGTATTTGACTACAAAAGTTGGGATTTGAATGAAATAACTAACACAAGTTGACAAAAGTAATCAGATCTATCTAACACAAAAGGAATCTGGGGGCACGGCAGTGCCCCAGCCAAGTCTCGAGCAAAACGGGCACGGCCGTACCATCTTTTCTCGAAGCGATTCGCGGCTGTTTCGCCCCCCCTATATCTTCGACGTGGACAAAGCTAGGAGTTTAGGTTTTTGGTGAATAATAGTAGGCATTAGAACAAGCTTAAGTTCGAAATTACATGCCAATTGAATTAATAGTTTAGGAGTTACGGTCGATCAAAGTTACACCATTTTGTCACTCACTGACCGATCATCAAAAATCTAAGGTACTTCTAGCAGACTTAGAAACTTCAAATTTTGCACCAAGATAGGTCATTAGACACATATAAAGGAAAAATTATAAAAACATTAAAAAATAATATACTTACCATAGAAAACAATTTTATATTTGCGGTTTGGCAAGAACATTGTGTATGGATTTTGACTGCATTGTTAACTTATTACTCTTATTTTTTATTAATCTTTAAGTTTATTTTAAATGTTTTGTTTTTCTGTTTTCTTCTAACTTTGTTTTGTTTTTGCTCAACAATGGATACTTTCCAAATGTAACTCCGTACTGGTTTGTGTAAGGTGAAAAATAGATTAACAGAGAGAGCCCTGGCACCCATAACACAAGTTTAATCTTAGCTTGGGTGTCAGTGGTACAATCGGAGATTTCTGCAATTTGAATAACCTTACTGTCATAATCTGATTTGTAATAACCAAAGTGATCCTATGTAAATTGCAATCTTTTGGAAATAAAGTTTTATTATTATCTCTTTATTCATTTAGTTACATATTAATTAAATTTTTAAACATTATTAAATATAAAAAAAACAATAATTTAAAAACATTTAAAAAATATAAAAAATAGTGTTCCACCGGTGTGGGAGCGGGGTCCAGGCTACCGGTGGTTAGGGCTCCAGAGACAGGAACCTCCTCACAATACGAGCCGTATCAAGAAGTACTGCCTTCTGAATCAGGCCCTTGATCCAACCACCTAAGGAGAGCCTCGAAAGGTGTTCATCGAGGCTCTTTGCCATCAGGCCATTGGCAGTAACGACAATCGGCACAATGATAGCCGAGCTCACATTCCACATGTCGACAACCTCGCGCGCCAGGTCGAGATATTTGATTTGTTTATCTTTCTCAGCTTTCACGAGGTTCTCGTCATGCGGGATGGTAACATCGATTATCATTGCGCGGCGCGCTGATCTGTCTATCACTACTATGTCAGGCTTATTGGCGACAATAGTCCTGTCAGTAATGATAGGCAGATCCCAGTACAGCGTGACATGGTCTTTCTCGAGAACTGGGTCGGGCACATACTTGTAATACGGTACCTCAGAATCCACAAGTTTGTATTTCAACGCAAGTTGCTGGTGGATGATTCTGGCTACTAGGTTGTGCCTGTGCAAGTACTCGCCGTTAGCAAGACGAGAACAACCAGAGATAATATGTCTAATGGATTCACCTGGACGATGGCATGCCCGACACACGTCAATCGTCCCATCCTTTATAATATATCTCCGGTAGTTGTTCGTCAAGATAACTTCGTCCATAATCGCACAGACAAAACCTTCAGTTTCCCCGAAGAGGTCACCGAAACGTAGCCAGGACACGGACGCTAGAAAATCTACATCGGGCCCATGAAGAGCCCGGTAGAAGCGTCCGTGTAGCTCCTTGCTTTGCCATACCTCCCTGCGGTCTTCGGTACTGAGTATCACAGGTTTGTGCCAGTTCTCTTTAGCCATGGACAGCGGGGTGAGTCCCTTGTCCACTGTGACCACATCTCGGTGCATACCCACTTCCATTTTCAAAAAATATTCTCTGAGACTGCACACCTCGCGGTTGTGGAGGGTCTTAGCATTTAAAAAGCCTCGACCCCCGCACTTCCGCGGGATGTACAGCCTCATCACCGATGATCGTGGGTGATGCATCCGGTTTGCGGTCAACAGCGTACGGACTCGTCTATCCAAGGCGTCGAGTTCAGTTTGAGTCCATTTAAGTATGCCGAAAGAGTACATCAAGACCGGCATGACCCAACCGTTGAAGGCGCGTACCTTGTTTCCGCCTGAAAGAAGGCTATTTAAGACCTTTTTCAAGCGTCCAAAGAAGCGCTCCCTCAACAATTGTTTCACGTCCGGTACATTAATGCCTAACGCTTCCGACATACCCAAATACTTGTAGGTCTCGGATGAGGAAAGTGATCTAAGGTGTATGGAATCTGAAAGCTGAATCCCTTCAGATTCCATAATCTCCCCTCGCTTTACATGCATGACTGCACATTTGTCCACACCAAATTCCATCCTGATGGCACTACTAAAAGTTTCAGTTACCTTCAGTAGCTCCATCAGTCGTAATTTGTTGGGGGCAAAGAGTTTCAGATCATCCATATATAGAAGGTGAGATATGACCTGACCGCCTCTCCTCAACCGATAGCCCAGACCTGAGTCCTCCAGCAATGTGCTTAGAGGATTCAGGGCTAAGCAGAACCAAAGTGGACTCAAACTGTCGCCCTGGAATATTCCCCGTTTGATCCATACAGGTTCATCGTTCGCCTGGATCTGTCGACACCCTGGATAGCGAAGGACCGTTCTCCATTGCCCCATACATGACTCAAGGCGTTGATGGCGTTGTGTGATAGTTGTGAAATATTATTATTATTATTAACTTTGTTCGTTGTTTAAGTACCTATTCAATTGGATGAATAAATACATAGAATAGAAAAGAATAATATAAATGTAATACATAGACTATAATTAATACAAATTAATACATAAAGTTCATAATTCATTATATTAATAAAGCTATATTCAATTATCAGATATATTCAATTATTAGATTCATATATCTATTTAGGACAAGTAGTCCAATTAGGTAGGTCCAACTTCGAGAAAGAGGTCAACCGCCGAATCCAACTCGGTTGGGCAGCGTTCGGGAAGCTATATACGCAATGTCTTTTCGTCCGACATACCTCAGTGCCTCAAGACGAAAGTCTTCAACCAATGTGTGTTACCAGTGATGACTTACGGCACCGAAACGTGGTCTTTCACTATCGGCCTCATCTCAAAGCTCAAAGTCGCTCAGCGAGCTATGGAGAGGGCTATGCTCGGTGTTTCTCTACGTGATCGAATCCGAAATGAGGAGATCCGTAGACGATCTAAAGTCACCGATATAGCCCACCGGATTAGCAAGCTGAAGTGGCAATGGGCAGGCCATATTGCTCGCAGAGCAGATGGCCGATGGGGTCGAAAAGTGCTAGAGTGGAGACCGCGGACTAGCAAGCGCAGGGTAGGACGTCCACCAACGAGGTGGACAGACGACCTTGTAAAGGTCGCCGGAAGACGCTGGATGCAGGTCGCTTCCAACCGCTATATGTGGAGATCTAAAGGGGAGGCCTATGTTCAGCAGTGGACGTCCTATGGCTGAGATGATGATGATGAATAAAGTTAAAACTCCATTGTATTGCGATAAATAATAATAATAATAATAATATTTCACAACTATCACACAACGCCATCTAGTCCCAAGCTAAGCAGAGCTTGTGTTATAATAATAATAATAATAATAAAAGTTTATTGACCATAAGTTTAGGTTACAGTACACCGGTAATACTTACATGTTTACATATTATAATAAAGTAAAGTAAAGATTGACGGTATACAGAGAAAAGTTCTTTACCTCCCGTGCTAGTCAAGGACTGTGTTACGGCAAGGTAAGATTCTCGCTCATGGAATAATAGTCACAACGTAAACACGTTAAGACACTTTTTACCAATTACATTTGTTTTGCTGTGAATCATAGATGACGATAACGAGTTACAAGTTTAGCGTAAACAAGTAGTATATGCAAAGAAAACAGACAATGCAACTACTAACGTTATTTAAATACTTATAACAAAGTGTTTTTTTACAATATCAATATTTGTCCGGAATTTTTAATAAGACAAGCGTTAAAAAATAAAAAAAGGTGTTTCTAAAACTAAAAGAATGCGTGTAATGTGTTTGCTGTATGTGAGTATATGTATATTTTATAACACAAATAATGTTTGTGTACTAACCTTTAGTTTACGTGATTACTTTATAATGTATATATTAAATATATGTACCTGTATATTAAATAATGTATATATTATAAGTACATATATTTATACTATATTATTTATATATATTCATATAATATTTTATAAACTTATTTAGTGATATCGGTATTCAATAGAATATAATAATATATATATTTATATAATAATAACAAAAAAAAAAAAATTACTGACATATTTGTATAAGTTTTTCAGTCTGTTCATAATCCAAGTTACTCAGAAACTCATCCAGAGCCCTTCTACACCCAAATCTCGTCATATCTTTAAGAGGTTTAATTTTACTTATGCGATTGTACAATAGAGGAGCCAAGAAATAAGAGAAACACTGTGCAAAAGTGGTTTTGCATGCCGGGACGTCATATACCTCATGCACTCTTCTGAGAGATTTAGTAACCGGTTTTTCGTAGGAATGCTGTCTCAGGACAATTTTTTTAATGAAGAGTTGGCGAATATTTAGAACTCCAAACTCTTTGTACAATGCAGTTGTAGAATATCTAAATTTTTTAAAATTAATCACTTTTAGAATACATCTATGAGCCCTTTCTGTTTTTATAAGAGTACTTTTTCTAGCACCACCCCAAGCAGAGATACCATAAGTTACTATCGATTGGCATAGTGCAAAATACACAGTTTTGTTCGTAGGTTTGTCTTTTAAATTTCTTATTTTTTTAAAAATCGGTATAAGTTTACGAATGCGAGATTTTAGATTATTAATATGTTGTTTCCAATTTAAATTTTCATCTATATCAACTCCAAGGTATTTAACACTTTTACTATGAAATAAGACAGGGCACTCGCAATTACTTGCAGCAGAACTATTAGAGGAATGAGCTTTTAAGTTGAAGTCGGTAGGTTGTAAGTTGTTTTTAATACTAAATGTTATGAATTTTGTTTTTTTAAGATTTATTGTAAGCAGATTGCGATCAAGCCATTCAATTATATTTTTAAGACCAGTCTCAGCTGCCGATTTTACATCACTCCATGTTTTTTGTTGAAATAAGAACACAGTATCGTCAGCAAAGGTGATCACTTTAGAACCGGGTAATTCAAGGTTACAAAGATTATTAACATAAATCAAGAATAATGTTGGTCCAAGTACTGATCCTTGCGGAACACCGAAACCAACAATATTCTTAGAGCTAAGATTACTACCAATTTTTACAGTCTGAGTCCTATTACTAAGATAGTTTTTAAAAAGATCAAGTGGTACGCCTCGAATACCTATAGCCTCCAACTTGCAAATTAGCAGAGGGATTGAGACAGTATCAAAGGCTTTGGCTAAATCTAGAAAAACACCAACACATTTATTCTTGTGGTCGAGATTACTACTTACATTCGTAACTAGATGTTCAACCGCATCTATTGTTGATTTGTTCCTTCTAAAACCAAATTGATTATTAGAAAGAACCTTATTTTTCTCTAAGTAGTTTACAAGCCTAATGTTTATTAATTTCTCCAGAATTTTAGCCATAGTAGGTAAAAGGGATATCGGACGATAATTAGCGATACTGTCTCTCTCCCCCGACTTAAATACTGGTATAACAATTGAGTCCTTTAAAACATTAGGAAATTCTCCACACGTAATACATAAGTTAAATATGTATGTCAAAGGCTCAATGAGAAAATTTACACTTTTTTTTATAAACACGGATGATATTCCATCCCAGCCGGTAGAATTTGTACTTTTTAACGACATAATAATTTTATTAACTTCCGTTTCATCAGTTTGCAATAAGACAAAAGAGTTCATTGGGCTGTTATTACATTTAAATTTTTGTACAAGATCACTTTCCGTAAGCTTTAACTTTTGTAAGATGTCAGTTGACAGTCTGGATGCCATATTAGTAAAAAAATCGTTTACAAAATCGACTGATTCTTGAGGAGTTGATTTTATTTTTAATAATTCACAAGGACCTTGAGATTTTTCAGAGTGATTTAGATTACATACACGCTTAACGACATTCCAGGTTTTTTTAATATCACTCTTAACAGCATTTAAATCTGCTTTATCGTGCTCATTTTTTAGATTGTGGAGAATACGATTACAATGATTTCGGTAACGCCTGTAGGTAATCTCTAGATCTTTATCATTAGGTGCCTTATTATGTCTTCTGTGTAACGTATCTCTAAATCTAATACAACGCAGTAGACCAGGGGTTACCCATGATTGAAAAGTCTGTCGCCTGTTGGGCACGATAACCTGATGACTGCTTTTGTGTCTGATTTCAGATAAAGTATCGATGAGCAATTCAGTCGCTTTATTTGGATCTTGTAGTGTTGTTATATGAGTCCAATCAAAGTCCTTCAAAAGTTTAAAAGCTTTTTCATAATTTAGTTGTAGCAGTGTCTTTTCTGATTTTTTATACTTACTTTTTTGTGTTAAAGGAATAATACAGTATATACTACTGTGGTCAGAAACTGATGATTCACAGACTATTGTCAGCATTTTCAAATTAGGTTTTGCGAAACAGTGATCAATGCATTTATTGAGGCGCGTAGGAAATTGATGGCTAGGTAATAGACCGTACGTGGCAAGAAGATTCAAATACTCATCGGATTTCAGGTCAGTAGTATTGCAACTCACGTCAACATTTATGTCCCCGGCTAGATAAACATTAGGTATGTGTTTAATGTCTGTTAGAAGTTCTTCCAACGACCCAAGAAAATTGGTAAGGGATGGAAAGGATGGTGACCTGTATATACAAATTAAAGCATGGCTTTTATCTATTCTTATCACCAAGCAGTCCGCATCAGCAAGATTTGGCTCATAAACTGTGACATGTGGTAAATAGCTCCTTATATAGACAACTACACCACTATTCTGATTAATATGGTTTCTAGTATGAAATGAATCAAATTGCTCTAGTTTAGGTATCAAGTCTGAATTTTGTAGCCAACATTCTGTGAGAATAATAATATCATAGTCTACTTTACTCCTAGCAATAAAAACTTTAAAATGTTCAAGATTTTTGTGTATGCTTCGTATATTTTGAACAATAATTCTAAGAGATGATTCCGTTCCAAGTTTGTACTGCGGAAACGCTTCTGGATCCTCGACCAAAAATGAATCACCAACGTTGATAGTATTATCAACCTCGGTGACCACCTCATTTATGTTGCTACCCATAACAACCATATTTATCACAAGCAGTAGTAAGATTATATTTTTGGTCGACGATTGAAGTTTCTGAGATTTGTAAGTTATTTTTGTTATTATCGGATATGAAGTTTGCATAGTAGACTGATAGAAATAATGTTATATAGATTTCTAAATATGATATTATAAAAGATGAAATATAATAGTAATATAGAAATATTATTAGATAATATATTATAATAATTATAATGCACATAATATTACTGTGAGAGTTTAAAGAAGTATAAATAATAGTAAACAAGGAGAAAAAGTACCATATTTTCACATGTTCTTCAACAACAGCTAGTCATTCAGCAGTGAAATCCTTAAGTTGATTTAGAGAATTGATGACTATGGCAGGCTGTCCGTCTTCCTTACGTAGAAGTATGTTTCCTTTAGAGGCCCAGCAGTACTTATAAGAACCATTCTTCACCAGTTCTCGAGCGGCTGCCAAAATCTTTTTAGACATAAAAGTTAGAGATTCCGATATATAAACTCGTGAAAAGGCACCGGTAAATCCTAGGATATCCGTACTCAACGGTTTATCTTCGTTGTCAGAGTTGTATTTTTTCACAGCTTTTAGCATTGCTTCTTTATTTTTGGTGTTCTGGTACTCAATAACAATAGGTCCATTTTTCTTACCTCTTCTATAAATAGCCTTATGTTCATCAATTGGTGGTGGTGGTATTTTTAGGGAGTTATATACGTTATTGACAATATTCTGCACATCTTCGTTATCATGTTGTGGAATATTTCTTATTTCTATTGTGTTTTTCAAAAGTTGTTTTTGGAAAAAAATTACCTGAGTTTCCAATAGGTTAATACGCTCTATAGCTGCTTCATGCTTAGTTTCAAGTGTTAACACCCTGTCGTGGATATCCTTGTAATTGGCAACATTTTCTTCGAGTTGTTTCTTTATTTCAATGTTGGACTGGAGTATCTCGCTATTTTGCAGTTTAATTACAGCCATCTCAGTGGTCACCATTTCTTTGAAGGACTTTAGAAGGTCTCTTTTTAGGTCCTCAAGTTGTTGTTCGTCAGGATTTCGCCGCTTTCTTAAGTTTATATTTCGTATAATTTCTTGGTCTTGTGATACATTTCCGAGGGTAAGATCTGGATTCGACGAGGACTTATTTGGTGATCGATGCATTTTATCTGGATTCCTTGCGTATACTACACCCGCTGGCTTGTAGCGGTATCGATGGCGTGCGGTGTTAGTGACGACGTCACACTTCCAACGTACGAAATATAGCAGCGGCGCGGGCGGCACAGGAGCAGGACAACAATTATGAGGTGGTTCCTTTTTCCTCGCGGGTAGCGGGTGCGGGGGCGCACCTCCGCTGCGTGGATGGTTGATGTACGCGAGAATAGCAATTATGTAATCTAAGTTATGCACTAGTATCGGGTAAAGTAAGCAACTTATTTATGCGGAGCAAAGAGTCACACGTCTGTTCTCGATGCAAGTTTGGGCGAAGAATGATTATGGGTACTAGATAACTGATAAACATACTTATATATTTCTAAATACATACATATTATAGATAAATTACACCCAGACACAGAACAAATGATCGTGCTCATCACACAAACATTTGTCCTGGGTGGGAATCGAACCCACGACCTCCGGCATAGCAGTCAGGGTCACTAACCACTAGACCAACAGGCCTGTACAAAATAAATAAATATTGTATGCGCGCTCGATAGATGGCGTTGTACCTGTCTGAATCGCGCTATGGTTTCGTTACAGAGCGCAGTCTATGTAGTACTTTAAAATAATTCGATAATTTTCATTTGATAGCGCCATCTATCTATGAAAAACCATTTCGAAACTAAAAAAATATTGTAGCGATATTCGGAGAACTTAAGTTAGCCACCTAAAAAAGAAGAAAGAAATACACTTACAAAAAATAGGTGAGATCCCACCAAAAACATTAAATGTAAAAAAATGCCAAGTCTCTCGATGCAGGGCACGCCGCAATCGCGGCGGTAAGACCCCTCTTTGAGGAGTGGCTGGATAGGAGTCACGGCGTCCTGACCTACCGCATGACGCAGGTCCTCACCGGACACGGAAGTTTCGGGAGGTACCTGTGTCTAAGGAGAAAGGAGGAAACGCCTGGGGAAACCACTGCGAAGATCGCCCGGAGGACACAGTCAACGACCATTTATATCTAGACGCCTCATGCACGATCTGACTAACGAAAATTATTCTGCCAAGTCGCTGAGGTACGACGTAAGCGAGGGGGACGGGGTACTGCTTTCTGTTTGGCTAACTCAAGGTCAGTGCGACGAGGGGACTCACAGGAGTGGTCGAGCCACGACGGTTATAAGACTTTTTTACCAATGTGTTGACAGACATCGGTCGCCTGTGATTAGGAGTCTAGATATAAATGGTCGTTGGACACAGTAGAGCATACGGTGCAAGACTGCCCCGCTTGGGCAGAGCACCGACGTGTCCTCACGGCGGCGATAGGCGGAGACCTCTCGCGCCCGGCATTGGTTGCGGCCATGCTGCGGGGCGAGACGGAGTGGGAAGCGGTCGCCTCCTTCTGCGAAGCAGTAATGCTCGCGAAGGAGGAGGCGGGCCGCGTGAGAGAGAGGACAATGTCCTCCCTCCGCCCCATCCGCGGTGGTTGGCGCCCACGGCGACCGACGTCGCAAGACGATCTCCGGCCACCGTAGGCGCGGGCATGCGGGCGGCGAGTAAAGGGCAACTCGCAGCCCGACCATGGACCATGCCCGGGTCGACGGCGCGTTGACCGGGACCGTTGTCATCAATTCATCATAATGACGGGGCCCCCTCACTAGAGGGCCAAAGCCTGCCGGGGTCGCGGGACTTCTCATTACCGTGACCCCGGAACATAAAGGGCTATTGAAGGACACCGTGGATTTTAGTCAGTACAAGTCTGACAGTCCCTCCCGCCCTGCCCGGGGTGGGAGGACTCATTTGATGATTTTACCACGATAAAAAAAAAGGCTCTCGATGCAGTCTTTCCATCGTAAAAAGTTTTGAGATCTCATAGAAGCCAAGTCCTATTCAAATTATTTTGTAGTTATAATCAACATTTAGTAATTGTATCAATAGTTTTCTTTATATTATAATTATAGTGACTTGGCAATGAGCACAAGAAGAAACAAATAAAACGGCATATTTGGAGGAGTTGAAAGTCACACACCGCATGCGTAAACATTAATTTCACAAAATTAATTTTCTTTTGGTTTATCCGTGTCGTTCCAACCGAATTTCGGCAACGGTAGTCAGTCTCATCCAAGACTAGTAAACTGCGCAAACACTAGTGTTAATGTACTCTCGGTTCATTTACTTTCATAAAGCGATGGCGGTGGCGAAAACTATTGATACAATTACTAAATGTTGATTTATAACTAAAAAATAATTTGAATAGGACTTGGCTTCTATGAGATCTCAAAACTTTTTACGATAGAAAGACTGCATCGAGAGACTTGGCATTTTTTTACATTTAATGTTTTAGGTGGGTTTTATTTACCTACATTAACTTTATATTACACAAAAATCAATCAATTAAACAAAAGCAAAGGGAATAATAAGTCGAGTTGTTGACAAGGGCGTCGCCAGCTTATGACTAGAGGGGGGGGGGGCAATGGGGCAAAATTATGCAAAATTATTAAAATTATGTAGGATAAAAAATATGAACGCCGAGGGCGTGAAGCGTTACACTTTTTTTTTTATCGTGGTAAAATCATCAAATGAGCCCTCCCACCCCGGGCAGGGCGGGAGGGACTGTCAGCCTCGTTTGGCGACGTCTCAACAACCAAGGCATACATCATAATATTGAACTTGGCTCTCATTTCATATTTCACAAGTTTATGTGAAATAGTTTTTGAGTTATGAGGGGGTCAAAAGTGGCTTCAAATGGTTCGTGGAATATTACAGACGTTGCTGCTCGCCAGTTCTTGAGAACTTGGCTTGACACGCTACCGCGTGTCTAGATTGTTTTCCCTATATAACTCGTATTAAAGAGAACTGAAACAACATTGTATTGTAAAATGTTTTTATTATGACAATTAAGTGAATATTTTAAATATTTGCAAGTGTAATTGTTCATTGTTGTAGTGAGTCGCTTACAAAACTAGGCAGTGGATCACCACTGACCATCTTTCAATATCCGTCCATTGTACTCAGGACTGAGACTGCTGGGATGCTTCT
Source organism: Agrotis exclamationis (assembly GCA_950005045.1). NCBI lineage: Eukaryota > Metazoa > Arthropoda > Insecta > Lepidoptera > Noctuidae > Agrotis > Agrotis exclamationis. The sequence continues at coordinate 1,703,130 of OX465442.1, forward strand.
CATGAGCATTGTTCCAGACAGTCCAATATAATTTGCTCGTCGAAACTGCTGAAGTACCTAGCTCACTTTTGCACGGCGGTAAATTACGAGTACCTACTTGCATCAAAATTTCTCTCTTCTTTTCTGGTTGAATTCTTCATTTACATTGGCAATTGTATATTTATTAATAAAAGTTGAAGTCGCGCAGCATCTACGTTAACTGTTCCTGAACCTACAGCTCGCACATGAATTTCTGTATTGTATCGAATACCTACTTAAATCTTGATCACTGAGTTCAATACTCACTCATTAAATCTTTTTTGTGTCACTTCCCCAAGGCAAGGCCCCCCATAAGTAGGGGAACAGTGTATAAGACGTGGACGTTAATAATCGCGAGGTATAATGGGGACATACACTCTTTAGGCATACTTAACACAACACTAACGTAGCGCAAGCGCCATCAGGACGTCATTTGCAAGCGGCCAGACGCAAATGGCGTCCTGTTGGCGCTTGTGCTACGTTAGTTTTGTGTTAATTTTGCCTTATGTGTGTGATTTCCTATCATACCTCGTGTCCCCGTCTTATACACTGTTCCCCTACCTACCTAATGCGTAAATAAATAACATGAGATTGTTTGCTTTCAGATGAATCACCAGGAGAAATACTGAGGGCGCCATTTTATTTCTATTACGAAAACGGGGCTGATTTAAACGTGGAAGTTATTTTTAAAAAAATGCCGGTTTATATGGATTTTAAGATCGATCCTACATGTAAGTAAAGTTAATGTCATTAGGGCTACGTTTATGATTCAGTTTACAAACATTAATTAATGTGCATTAAATCTCAAACTGTGGCCATTTTTTTTACAAATTCTTTTGACAATTGAAAACTGACCAATTGTCGCCTCAACATTACGCCATTAACATTAATTTTGTAAACTAAAACATTGGTAGTAGTTTTTTTTTAATGAAATAAAATTGACATAAGTTTGCTTTTTAGGGTTTTCTTCACATTATAAAATTGATAAAAAAAGTGACTACTTTTTATTACAAACAAAGTTAGAGCACTCGGCAACAATCGCTTCAATAGAATTGTTCAGCCATAAGAGATCATTTAAGAACATAACGATTCTTGAAGGGAGAACTGAGGACCAATCCTGTGACAAAGAAACCGGTCAAAGATTTGAACGTAAGACTGTTTTTTAATATTTTATACGCTTTTTGTGGAAATAAAAAATCAATTTCGATTAGTCGTCGAACTACTAAGTCAGCCATCGCAGTCCTTCTCTGCAAGTTCAGGGATTAAAACGTAATATGAATAAAGTCAGGAACACCAGGGCCGATTTAAAAAAAAAATCACCATTAGAAAGCTAAATTCACCTTGAGTAACATAGGCCATCCGTGCGAAGCCAGGACGGGCCGCTAGTATTATATATCTAATATATAAAATTCTCGTGTCACAGTTTTCGATGCCATACTCCTCCGAAACGGCTTGACCGATTTTGATGAAATTTTTTGTGCTTATCCGGTATCTATGAGAATCGGCCAACATCTATTTTTCATCCCCCTAAATGTTAGGGGTAGTCCACACCTAAATTTTTTTTAAATTATTGTATGGCAAAACAACGTTTGCCGGGTCAGCTAGTATATAATTATTTATAATTATATTTTTTTTACAGATAATGATGTGTGTTTAAACTGCAATCAACCCTGCACGATAGAATTGGATCTGATGCTTATATATCCTGGTAATGCTTTTGATATCATCTAGAATAACATTACTTTTTTTTTGTTATAGCGTGGTAAAATCATCAAATGAGTCCTCCCACCCCGGGCAGGGCGGGAGGGACTGTCAGACTTGTACTGACTAAAATCCACGGTGTCCTTCGATAGCCCTTTATGTTCCGGGGTCACGGTAATGAGATAAGTCCCGCGACCCCGGCAGGCTTTGGCCCTCTAGAGGGGGGCCCCGTCATTATGCTGACGCTCTTTGAGGCGCGCGTGGAACACAACGGGCCGTCGATCCGGGCATGGTCCATGGTCGGGCAGCGAGTTGCCCTAAAATACACACATCAAAAGTGTCTAGGGATCAAGCATTTTTATGCGGATTTCTTGAGATTGAGATGTGGCTTTGTAATAAATTTATGATTTTATAAATTTATATGGATCCTTTTTGGTGCATTTCATAATTTGAATCAGGAACTGTGAATCAAATTCGAGTAAAAGATGAAAATCAGCTGTCAATATTTTCCCTATAAAAACATACAACGCATTGAAGACATTATTAGTGCTACTGTTTCCCTACTACTGATTAAAACCAACGTTATTATGGAGCGGCGACGTCATTTAAGCAGGGAAGAAATGCTCAGAGCCGTGGGAATGATAGAAGCTGGTTCCCGGCAACGTACTGTGGCTTTAGCTCTGAATACAAGTCAGAGTGTTATCAGTCGACTTTGGACACGTTACCGAAGCACTGGTACCGTGGCTGAGCGCCATGGAGGACGGTATCGCTGCACCACACGGAGACAAGACCGATACATTCAAATCTTAACTCGAAGAGCTCCAACAATAACCGCCATGATGTTAGCCGTGAGGCTTCATCACTCTTCAGGGAACTTAATTAGCGACCAAACAGTCAGAAACCGCTTGCATGAAGTGAACCTTCATTCCCGAAGACCGCTACGGGTACCACCTATAGCAATGCACAATCGTAGGATTCGATATCAATGGGCTCTTGAACACAGAAATTGGGCAGAAGAACAATGGCGTTTCGTGTGCTTTTCTGATGAGTCTCGTTTCGGTATGAGACCGGATACAAGACGTATACGACACTGGAGAACCCCTGGACGCCAACAGCGATTAAAATCCTGCCAGGAAGTCCATCCTTATAGTGGTGGAACCATCATGGTATGGGCGGGTATTTGGATCGGCGGAAGAACTGAGTTGATTTGGATCAGAGGCAACCTCAACGCTCAAATTTATGCTGAGACGATTGTATCAGACGTCATCGTTCCTCTACAAGTGCAAATCGGTCCCTTATTTCAGTTAATGCATGATAATGCACGACCGCACACCGCAAGAGTTGTAAGACAGACTCTCGCCGCAGCTAACATCAATGTCCTGCCCTGGCCTGCTCAGTCGCCAGACTTGAATCCGATTGAGCATGCATGGGATATGCTACAGAGAAGAGCTCTGCCGAATATGGAGGGTATCCAGTCGCAAGAAGACCTTTTTTTGTTGTTGCAACGAACATGGGCGGCCATTCCACAGCGTGATTTGGATGAACTCATTTTGAGTATGCCAAACCGATGTTCTTGTGTTGTTAGTGTTCGCGGTAGAAACACGGATTATTAATTGTTTAAGTTACCCAATAAAATTTTAAAGAAAACTGTTATTTCAGTCTTTTTTTCGAACTTTTGTGTTAGTGGTTCAAATGTCAAAAATCCCTTTATTAGGAAAATGGCAAATGTCTTTATTAATGGAAAGGTGACTTGGTTTATCGTTACTGTGACAAACGAAAACACTTTATTTGATGAATCCTTAAAGAAAATTTTAATTAATATCAATCAGGAGAAAAGTTATTGCAAAAATATATGTTGATCCCTAGACACTTTTGATGTGTGTAGGACACTTGCTTCTCTTTTATGCGACTTAATGGTTTGAAATATAACTTCAAGAGCTTAAACAAAAATGAGTTAATCGAAATGTTACAAGAATTTAGGAGAATTAATTTTCACTAAGAATTTTCAGAGTACCTATAAGATAAGATAAGATAAGATAATCATTTATTTGCCCAAACATGAGTACAATGCATTCATAACAAATTGTTAGCCTGCAAGAGATGTCATCAAGTAAAATAGATCGTCATGTTTGCCAGACAATGGCATGCAAATATTAGTAAATCAGAAAACAATGATACGCATGATAGCAGAACAAAAAATATCAAAAAATATTATTATTATGCAGGTCAAATTTTAAAAATGACTGATAATTTAAATATGTCAAATAATTAAAAAAACAAAAACAACAAAAACATAATTTCATCACATATCAATCAATAAGCAAATAATTTAAAAATGTCAAATAATTTAAAAACCTAAAAAACATGTCATTTAATTTATGTAATAAAATAGTTAATTCAAATAATCTAAATATGGCAGATAATTTCAACATGTCAAAACATTTCAATAAAATTAACACACACAAAAATATTTTAAAGTCTAAAAATGTCATTTAATATACATAATAAAATAATTCAAATCGGTAACAATAAACTAAAAATTGCAGATAATTTCAACATGTCAAAACATTGCAATATAATTAACACATACACAAACAATTGTTAGACTATATTATCCAAAAATGTATCCGTCATGAAATCATTTACACTGTAGTAGCATTGGTCTGTTAATAAATTTCGAATCTTATTCTTAAATATATTTGTGGTCAAGGTTTTGTAAGACTGAGGTATTTTGTTATAAATCTTAGGGGCCATACCAAACAAGCTTTTCGACATCAACACAGTTTTTGCTGGGTGCAGGCAAAGTTGGCTATTATCGCGTCTGTTGCGTGGGAACGCGTCAGATAGTCGTGGAAATAATTGGGGGTTACTCTTTACAAATGACGCTACTTCGAGTATGTATAACGAGGGTAAAGTTAATAATTTGTATTTAATAAATAACGGTTTGCAACTTTCTGTAGATTTTAAGTTAAACATAGCACGCAAACATTTTTTTTGAGCTTTAAAGGCAATTTCTCGGTCCGTTGAGTTTCCCCAAAAAATTATACCATAGCGCAGCACTGATGCAACCAATCCATGGTAAGCGGTTACCAAGGCATCTGGGTTAAGTTCTCGGGCCAGATTGCGCAATGCATATGCTGATGAACTTAGCTTTTTACTTACGAGTTCAATGTGGGCTTTCCAGTTCAATTTCTCGTCAATGGTTATACCGAGAAATTTGGCATTGTCGACTTTCTTTAATACTGAGCTATCGTGTCGGGCTTCAATCGCATTATTCGTCTGTGTCCGTTGATTGAAATGCATAATGGTAGTCTTATCTAAGTTAATTTTAAGATTATTTCTATTTAGCCAGGATAATATAGATGTCAAAGAGTTATTAATGTCAATTTCGTACATGTTCTTGTCTTCACACGTTATAGTCACTGTGCTGTCATCCGCAAATAGCGACATGGGGTGTTCAACAGCATTAGGCAAGTCATTAATATACAGGGTGAAATTTCAATGGTTGTTTTCCCGCGGCAGGACGATTACCCATCAGTAGTACTATCGAAACACAAAGTAAAACTTAAAAAAAAGAATGTTTTTTTTTTATATTATTAAAAAAGTATTCATAAACTCGAAAGAGCGAGAATCGATAGTAATGCACTAGACATGACGTAGGTAGGTACCTACACGAGACGCACGCGCCGCCGCTCGATGTCGGCAAAATACAAAGAAAGAGTGAATAATAAATGTTCAAAGCAAAATAAGCTCTCGAGCATGGTAATACGGCATTAACTAGCCTACACGCTCGCGGCAAGCGAGGCCCCCCCGCGCCGTCGGCGTATGTTGCGCCCACCATCGCGCTCGGTTTAGTTGATTTAGTTTAGTCCTTCCGTGAACGTCATACGTGTAATACGATATCGAATTCTTTTCAAAAATGAATTGTCATACGATTTTTTGTGACTTTTGACCTTTATTTGTGGTCTGAGCTCAAGCGCCTGGTGTATTGTGACGAACAGCAAACTCGCGACGCGTTGATAGTGCGATAGTGGACGCTTTCAATATCGTGAGACGTGATAGAGACACTCTTATCAAACTGAGAGACAATCACATAAAACTTGCTCGCTTGTGCATTAAACATAGTGGTTTGCATTTCAAACAATTACTCCGCTAGCGGGAAATGTAAGTACTCGCTCGTACCTTGTAAATAAATATTTAAAAGTAGGTTAGGTAATCAAAATCATTGTAATTAAGTTGATTCCATTTTTTAAATACGCCTTAAATACTTAACTAAATCAGAATTTTCTAAAGATAAGTATTTATGACGGTCCTAAGTCCGTAATAGTATGAAGGGAAAATTGGAATACCTTATTGGGTTTTGTGTTTTAATAAGTCGGGAGTATGATCAGCTGATTTAAAGAGCAACGACCGCGCGGCCGTTCGGGCCGCGTATCATATCGCGCGATGCACTGCACTACTGTTGGTTCAAGTCGCTTTCGAGTTTTGTTTATCACAATTGTAAATCTGCCATTTATTGAGTCTAATTTTTTTTATAAATATTAATCGATTGTATTACCGATACAAACTCATTTCGCTTTGGGAAAACAACCATTTTAATTTCACGCTGTATAAAATGAAAAACAGAGATCCTAGTACGGTGCCTTGAGGGACTCCATATGCTGGCGTTCTTACACTTGACACAAAGATTTCCTCTTTCTTAGTCTTACTATTTACTTTGGTTATTTCCGTGTACTGTTTTCTGTCAGTTAGGTAAGACTGTATCAGACTGAGTATATTTCCCCTAACGCCACATGTCTCCAGCTTCTTTAAAAGAATCCTATGGTCCACGTGGTCAAAAGCCTGTGTCATGTCGCAATATATAGCGCACACCGGAGTTCTCTTATCCATAGAATCTGTTACTTTATGCAGGAAGTCATAGATGGCCATATTGGTTGTCCGGTTTTTTCTAAATCCTTTCTGCTCATCTACTAGTATGTGTTTCTTTTCAAAGAACGAATACAGTTCTTTATAAATAAATTTTTCAAAAACTTTCGATATGACCGGAATAAGCGCTATTGGTCTGTAGTTAGACATCTGTTCACTATTGTTTTTTTTTAAATAACGGTTTTATTATTGATATTTTTAGGGCTTCAGGATATACTCCTGCACAGATACTGATATTGATAAGATAGCTTAGATGGGTGCAGATACAATCTGATACAAATTTGATAACTTTCGTAGAAATTCCGTCATATCCAGTGCTATTTGTGGATTTTAATGAATTTATAATGTTTTTTACGTCATCCGGTATACAGGGGGAAATATATATCGAATCTTTACATGGTAAAATCTTTGATGTCACGTTTATTCCTGATTCTTGATTAGGTTGAATTTTGTCTACAAAAAAGTTATTAAATGCATTGGCTATCTCTTGAGGGTCATTTATTATTTGATTATTGATGTTGATCTTCGCTATTGATTCTTTCGGGAAACAAGATTTAGATTTTTTTATTATATTCCATGTGGTTTTAGATTTATTTGTTGACGTTTTTATGGAATAGTTGTTTTGAGCACGTTGGGTCAAACTTATAATTTTTTTTAATCTTTTTTTGTAGCTTAAGAACGCTAACTTGTTTGCTATATTTGGTTTAAGTCTGTAACGCCATGATAATTTACGTTTATTTTTACTACATAACTTTATACCGTTAGATATCCATTTAGGTTTTTTAATCGCATTTATTTTTATCCATTTATACGGAAAACAGAGGTCGTAGAATAATTTAAAAGTGTCAATGAATTTATTAAAAGCGTCATTGGGATTATCCGTTTCATAAATTTCTGAAAAAGCTAGTTGTCCTATACATTGTTTAAATTTTAGAAGGTTCTCTGCATTATAATCACGCCTTTTTACACACCAGTATTTTAAAATATTGGTTTTCTTTATCCGGCACTTAATTACTTGAGCTGTGTGATCTGAAAGCGCAAATTCTAACACATCAGTCCTACAATTGGTTCTAAAGTTATGTGCGATATTATCAATGCATGTTTGGCTGTGCAGTCTGGTTGGTTGTTTTAAGGCTAATTTAAGATTAAAATTTAGTAACAGACATTCGAAATCCAAAACGATATTATTTTTCTTTATTACATCTATGTTAAAGTCTCCTGCCATTACGAGTATAATATTCTCATATTTCTTCTTACATAAATTTTGCAGTATGTTTTCAATTACTTCATAAAATGTGTTTATATTATTAAGTTTCGGCACCCTGTATACACATAGAATAACAGTTCTATATTGTGTGAGTTCTATGCCACAACATTCAACTACACCAGTTATTGATGCATTTGCTACCTGCGGCACATCTTTCCATTGATGTCCATTTCTAATTAGTATGCGTGTTCCTCCACGCTTGCTATCTTTTCTACAGAAAAATGACGCTAAACTGAAATTAGGAACTTGTAGGTGACTTTCGTAACCTGACATGATAAAATGTTCTGTAATACATAGTGCATCGATACTCATGTTTTTTTCTTCTAATTCCTGTAGGCAAACAGTCAGCGCATTTGTCTTATTTAGAAGCCCTGCTATGTTCTGATGCATAACGTATACATAACTATTAACGAAATAACTGTCTTTCAGTTTCTAGTACATGGGTAGGTTCATGAGATGTTAGTGTTATCAAGTGACTCCTTTGATCTGGAGTGTTAAAGCACTGTATGTTCGCAATTAATGAGAGAAGATTATCAAAAAATTTCTGGAATCCAAAATTATTAAGTTGACCAGACTTCCTAAAGAATGTATTATAGTCATAATCTATATTTGCATTCGAATCAAAAACATATGCGTATTTGTTTTGTTTGATATCCTGATATAGCAACTGATTGAAGTTCATGACGCGCCAATTATACATATTTGCATTAGAATTATATTTATAAGTTGGTAAACAGATAATAATGTTGGTGTGGGTTATACCACTGAGGGTGTTTCTTATATCTAATATTAATTTAGAGTAATTATTGCTAGTGTTAAAATCCTCTTCGCCTAGAAAAATCACACAGAAATCATTTTTCGTGTAATGTGCTAATTTCGTGTTTATCCCCTCCATGAGATCGCATATGGCTCCTCCTGGTATTAAAAAATGACATAAGGTGAGTTTCTTGTCGATCTTCTCTTGCGCTATTGCAAGTACCTTGTTCTGCTTATTGGTACTCAAAATGCACAAATTATTTTGCTTGCATTGCTCCTTCTTCTTAGTATTAATTTCCCGAGGTACCGAAGCCTTTTTTCTTCGAGACCCCGGATCGCCTGATTCTCTGTGGGTGCTAACGTCATTTTGAGTGATGACTTTTGAAGGTAACTTTGTTTGTTGAGTGTGATCAGGACTGCCTATTGGTCCTGCTGTGTTGCACGAAACGTCTTCCACCTCACTTGTTGCAGTCTTTGTCGTAACGTCGTTGTCCGGATGAAGAGTCATATTAATAGGTAAAGTTAACTTAGTCGTTCTTAGGCTATTTCTTTTGCGATCAGACTGTGGTGAGAATCTCCTTGTTTCTAGTATGTTCACTGTCTTGTAGCTTTCAATTATTTTCTGGTATTGACCTATATCCATTTTGAGTCGAAAATTTTCAGTGTTTAAATTCTCGATCTCCACAATCATGTGCACTATTCAACTCCATGGTTAACCTATTAATTGTTTCTTTGAGATTTAATACGGTATCGCTATCAGTGAGGGATGTGTTTGGCAAACTCATCATTGTTGTATCAAGCAGTGTAGAATTTGCGCTTAAATTAACACTGCATATACTGTCGATTGATTTCGATCTTGTTGTTTTACGAAAAGTAATATATTCATTTTCTGAACTGTCCATAATTGCCTTCTAAGTGTCGCAGTAAAATAATAATCAACAATAAAATAATACTTTGTGCTCCCGTCTTCCTAGATGCAAAACAATGTAGGCATAAAGCGTTGCGCTATCTGCGTCGCTTACTCTTTGGCGCGGGCCGTGGTATACGTCACCGCTCGTCAATGCACGCTATAATGTCACCTCTGTGCGCTACTGAGCCGCGAGAATTCTATGCGCTGCGCGCAAAATGTCTTGTCATTGACTCACCCGCTGACCAGTTGTGATTTGAAATGTTTAACTGTTATCACTATATAACTTGAATTTATGCACTCTTTTTGGTATATTTTTTAAAGTTTCACTTCACTGATTCAGTATTGTCACTTAGATGTGGTTTTTTTTCAAAATTATATTGAATTATACACAATAAGAGAAATTTAAACATAGAGCTAACGAACATGTATAATTGTATATTGACCGTATGGATGACAGGTCAAAGATGACCATCATTATATTTATCTGAAAACTGATATTTCAGCCAAAACAACACAATTTTATTCATATTAAATTAATATTAAAAAAGACATGTTTATCAGTGAATTCCAATTAATACAGTAATACAAACACAAAAACAAACGTATAACTTGTAATCTAAATTACCCTTTTTAACGACTTCAAAAAAAAGGAGGTTATCAATTCGACCCGTATGTATGTAATATTTCCAGAACTGCACAGTTTTCGTATATGTTAATCTATATCAGCGTCTGAACAAATGTGCCAAATTTCAAAAGTTTATGTATGTATGTTTTTATGTTTGTGTTCGCATATCTCCGGAACTATAAGTCCAATTTAAGTAATTCTTTTTTTGTTGTACTAGTTATTGTTCAAATTAGGGAATATTGCAAGTATCAAAATCGGTCCAGTAGTTTTTGAGATATGAAATTTTTTGCTTACTTGGATTGGGGATTTTCTAAGTCGATTGAATGTTTGTTCGCGATTATCTCGCGTTTGGCTGAACCGATTTAGATGTAGTTTTCAGAAAAGTGTTTGTTACATTCTGGGCCTTCCCCAGAATGTAACAAACACTTTTCTGAAAACTACATCTTTATGTATATCATTATGGATATCTCGTGATGTTTCCCGCATAGATCCGTTTTTGTTGTTCACTTGGATTATAGATTTCTAAAGACCCGATTATACGAAGATTTTTGTTTGAATATCTGAACTAGGGTAAAATAAACACTTAAAAAAAGAACCGACTTCAAAAAAGTGTAAAATAACATTTCTTTCGGAAGTCGGTGGCCATAGTCAATGAAATAAAAAACAAAGCCACCGACTTTCGAAAGAAACGTTATTTTACTAATATTTTTTAATTACATTTTTATACTTTTTTTTAGTATTTGTTGTTATAGCGGCAACAGAAATACATCATCTGTAAAAATGTCTAAAACTACCTAACTATCCTTTTTACTCCTTCCTCCCGGACCGCGAAAGCGAATAGACGTGTTGTGCTTTTATAAAAATTATATTTTAATTCATCATTATCGAAAAAATCATTTTAAATAAATAACGAAAAGTACCAGGAGCTCATATCACCGCGGAGACTGTGTGAACGCGGAGTCCGTGAAGAAGAAGGACAGCAACACTTGAGACGGTGATACTTGAGCTACGCCACGCCTGCGTCACAGGTCACTGTGATTTATACTGCGTGGACCGCGAGTGTCTACGCGTCATCGCAGTCTGTGTAGAAAAAGGACAGCAACACCTGAGACGGTGATACCGGAGCTGCGCTGCGCCCGCGTCACCGTGCGTCACACTGTTCGCATCACGAGTATCTTCATTCTACGTCATCCCAACGCCCTGTCCGGCGTGCCGCCGCGCCGCCGCGCCGACGCGCCGCTTCACTACGGTCTACATTCTTCGTTTGTGGCTCAAGCAGAGAACTACTGCAATACTAACTTTATTACTGGATATTTGAGGTACCTATAGGCTTAAGTCAATAAAAATGTCCGTTAAAGGATCTCCTACAAAAAAACAATTAGACAAAGAAGCGGCGGGTTCGATTTCCTCTTCTGCCTCTGGCACCCGATTATTCCAGCAGTCTGGATCATCTCCTGATCTTTCTAAATTGGGTCAGGATACAAATATAACAAGTCGTAAGCGGAAGCGCGGCGACTGTGACTGCCTCGTTCGTCTTGATGAAATTCGAGCTTTGTTGTCAGAATCCTCGGCTAAGTCTGAAGAGAAACTTGCGGCTTTACAGGCCTCCATCTCTGAAATCAGTGCTCGGAGCGCTAAAATACAGACGTCAATGGAATTTATATCGGGTGAATACGACGACTTAAAGGTAAAACTTGCGAGCTTGGAGAATGAGCGTGAGACAGACCACCGCCGTTTTCTTGAGTTGGAGGAAAAGGTGGACTTAATGGAGCGACAACAGTACTCGACCAGGATTGAGATCAGGAACGTGCCCGAGAAGCAAGGGGAGGGTAAGGAAAGCCTCCGCGCCATTGTAGCAGAGGCCGCCAGCGTACTCGGTACACCGATGAGTGATAACGAAATAAAAGACGTTTATCGTACCAAAACTAAAAAAAACAACACTTCCATTATTACGGTAGACTTCATAAGTGCAATAACGAAGGACACTATCGTTAAAAGGGCTCGAAATTTTAATAGCGCTAACAAACTGAACAAGTTAAGCACAACCCACTTAAAAATCGATGGACCAAGCAAACCTATATACATATCCGAAAAACTTACTCCCAAAACTCAAAGAATTTATTATCTAGCCCGACGCTTTGCCGAAGATAATACTTATAAATACTGCTGGACCTCTTATGGTAAAGTTTTGTTGCGAAAAATGGATGGTGAGCAACATTTTATAATAAAAAACGAGGCAGACCTAGAAATCCTACGGCGAAGGGCGTGACTATATTTCGAATCTTGTTGTGTAACAAATATGTCTAAAATGTCTTGCTTGATGTTCACACAATGTTCCTCTTTTAAAATGTATACTTTTCTTATTTATAAGTCTAACCTATACACAAATTCGGTTACTCACACATACTTATCTGAAATCAAACTTCACAAAAACTCAAATAGATACACATACTCATCAGGAATTGAACTACACTCAAGTACAATCACACACACGTACACATCAGGAATAGCACAATATCCTAAACAACTTAATTTTCCCCTCTCAAACTTATCTCATAATAACTGGCAAATATTATAATAATATGCTGTTTTACTCGCTTTAAGTAACGCCTTAATCCACGCGTTTAAACACCTCGGTCTACTAGCAGTGACAAAATTATTAATTGTTGTTAAAAATGATGAATATTGATCAAATATCCCAGGAAATAGACAATGTTTCTATTGCCGACTCCTATAAATGTTCTCCCGAATTATGTCAAAATGTTATGGTGCAGAGTGTCTGGGGTTATCGTATTATACATATAAACATTAGGAGTATAAAAAAGAATCTAGATCAATTTATTGCCATGTTAACATTAACGAAAGTTAAATTTGACTTTATTATATTGACAGAGTGCTGGCTGCAGGTTGCGGGTTACATCCCTGTCTTACAGGGCTATAACTCATACTCAACAAACAACAACCCAATAAAAAATGATGGCGTCGTAATATACGTTAAAGAATCACTCAATTGTACCACACATGAACCATTGATCTCGGATGCTAACTGTCTAGTTACAAGTTGTCATAACACCGCTATAATTTCAATATATCGCTCTCCATCCTACCTAAACCTATCTAATTTCCTATCCAGTTTAAATGATATCATAACATCCGTAAAATTTCAAAAAAACATCTTGCTTATCGGTGACATTAATATTGATATTAAGCCCGGCAACACTGACAGTAATTCGGATAACTATTTGACGTTAGCTGCAACGCATGGGTTATTACCTGCCCACACTATGCCGACAAGAATGAATAACTGTCTGGATCATGTCTTGGTGAAAACTAAATCCCCTGCCAATGTACTTGTACTGGACACGCACGTTACCGATCACCTTCCTGTTGCTATATTCCTAGGGACTACGAAATCTACTGTATCTCAACAAAAAAAAGAAACCTCCCTCCGATACGACTACGACGAAATAAAAAAGGAACTCGATAACCATGACTTTACCCCTATACTCAGCACTACAGACCCAGACCTAGCAACAAATACTTTAATAGCCGATATTCAAACCATTATAACAAAACATTCTAAAATAGTTCATACACCTAATAGAAAATCAGTTGTAAAACCTTGGATGACTGCTGGTTTATTACGATGCCTCCGAAATCGAGACAAAATGCACCGTCGGGTCAGTAAGTCGCCGAACAATGTTATATTAAAAACCTCATACACGCGGTACCGCAATTTTTGTAATTCCCTACTTAAAAAATTAAAACGAGCCTATGAAAAAACAGAACTTAAAAAAGCAAGTAACAACCCGAGAGCTACTTGGAAAATAATTAAATCAATTACGCACAGTACCCAACAAAGACATTCCCCTAATGCCCTGCTTCAATCTTCCGTCGAGCCAATCGTGTCTGTTAATAACGCCAATAAGTTTTTTGTTAATGTTGGATCACACCTTGCTTCGAAATTCACCACTACCACATCGTCCGTATATTCACCTTCCTCCCCAACACCAGTTAACTCTCTGGTTATACCATTGGTTGATGAAGCACTTGTAATAAGCACCATCAATAAATTACGCGGTGATTGTGCAGTTGGATGGGATCCCATCACTTGTAATAAAACAATCAAGTGTCAGTCTGGCTCTTCCCATTGCTCATATTTGTAATTGCGCCATTAATTCAGGAGTGTTCCCAAAAGCTTTTAAGCGTGCAATTGTTCATCCAATATACAAAGGCAAAGCAAAGGATGACGTTTCCAACTATCGTCCTATCTCAGTCCTTACCTCTTTATCCAAAATACTTGAACGAATCCTTAACACCAATCTGACCAAATTTCTATCAAAAAATAATTTAATAGCTAAAAACCAGTACGGATTTCGTTCAGGAATTTCCACAGAAGATGCTGTCTCTGATTTTACCAATACTCTGGTCGATAAATTGGATAGTCGCCTCAGGTGCTATGGCATTTTCTTAGATTTAACGAAGGCCTTTGATACAGTGTCAATTCCCAGACTTTTGGCCAAAATGGAGCACATGGGAGTACGGGGTGTGGTCCTAGATATTTACAAAGATTACCTTGGAGGGCGTAGCCAATGCGTTAAAATTGACTCCATTCTTAGTGACGAAGAGTTTATAAGCTACGGTATTCCCCAAGGTAGTATCTTAGGACCCACACTTTTTCAGATGTATATTAATGACCTCTGTCAACTTTCTCTCTCTCATTGCAACATTTTCACTTACGCCGACGACACAGTTCTATTGATATCTGATGTGACCTGGGACAGAGCTGAACAGAGCACTGAACTTGCGTTGCGAACCGTTATGGACTGGCTCTCCTCTAACCTAATGACGCTTAACATATCAAAGGCCAAAGTAATCCAGTTCAAACCACCTAATTCAGTAAAACCACCAACGAACTCTGATAAAATTAAAGCACATACTTGTGACGGCGACTCCTCATGCAACTGCAATTGTCTTGATATGGTTAACAATATAAAATATTTGGGTGTCTATGTATATCGACGAGAGACTAGATTGGCGCACCCATACGGATACTCTATGCACCCGGCTTCGAAAATTAATTTATTTATTTAAAGAGCTCAGACATGCGGCTGACACTGAAACGGCTTCACTAGTGTACCGTTCACTATGCGAATCGATCATCTCTTATTGCATTCCGGTCTGGGGCGGGACTTTCAAAACCGTAATGCTTCGGGTGGAACGAGCTCAGCGGGCAGTTCTCAAAGTTATATATTTTCGCAAAAGAGACTACTCTACGGCCCTGCTGTACTCAGAAGCCCAAGTACTTACGGTTAGACAACTGTACATCCTCCGCACTGTGTTGCGCCGGCATTCAACAATGCCTCTGGATATTAATCTATGCAATCGGCGGTCTGGCTTCCCAATATGTGAATCTGTCCACTGTCGTACTGCACTAGCACGACGACACTATCGGGCTCAAAGCTCACAGATGTACAATAAAATACACAAAACATTATGTATTTATAAACTGACCCTGCATAAAATCAAGCAAATCCTAAAGCCTTGGCTACTGTTGCTGAACTATGATGACACAGAGAAAGTTATCATCACTACTTCGTAACACTTAGTTAAAAAACCTTCCTGATCATTCAATTCACACTAACTTTACTCATACATACACAGACTAACACACACACACACATACACACACACACACACACACACACACACAACTTCTAACCGTTTCTTGTTTTTACTTTTATTCTTTTTTTTTTGTGTTGATATTTTAGTCTTTAATTTTTGTTTAAATAATCTTATTGCATAAGACTCAGTAATGTCTCTGGGAGAGGGCACTGGCTCTTGTAACACAGGTATATCGCCTAGCACAAGAGTCAGGGACTTCGAATATAACTGTAACCACTTTCTTGTGAAATAAAGATTATTATTATTATTATCAAAGTCTTTTCCATGGATATGTATGTTTACGCGAATGTGGACCTAATTGTATTTGAATGTCTGTAAGAATGTAAGCTTATGGTGGGTCATGCTTTGTCGATTGTACATACCGCCAACATTGGCCAACAACATTGGTAGCCAATATTATCCCCCAAAATGTTTAATTTTTGTTCAAAAGGAGGAAAAATGGAATAAATTGCGCTATGAAACGAAACCATGTTTTTATGCTTGATTGAACTTGAATTTTTCCCTTGATATTTATTTGTAAGAGTTATTTATGCTTATAATTCTCGTAAAAATTGTTACACAGAATTTGTATACGCTTGAAATAAAGTTTGTTTAGCCTTGTTTAAGCCCAGAAGGCTATATGTATTAATTTTTGAATATTTTTTCCGGAGTTTAATTCAGAAATTATGTTTGAAGTGAAGCAGCAATGTGTAATTTGATGGAAAGACAAATATATACATATAAATATTGAGTTGTAAAAAAAAAAAAAAAAACTATCATGGTTCATGATATACAGCCTGGTGACAGACGGACGGACGGACAGCGAAGTCTCAGTAATAGGGTCCCGTTTTACCCTTTGGGTACGGAACCCTAAAAAATATTCTGGTGACCACACCTGAATATTTTTTAGGGTAAGAGACGTTGAAATTGCTTGATTACACCAGTAATCAAGCAATTTCAACGTCTCTTTCTACCAGGATTAAGTGGCTGAGCTTAAGCCCCCCCCCCCACAAAATGTTATTTATTTATTGTAATTTATTGTATAACGTAATAATAGGAAAACTGTTTGATTAATAAATTCCAGATTTTTCCCGTTCAGCATGTATACCGACAAACTTCAACACATAATGTTGACTATGTGGTAAACTGTTATTACGTAAATACTTAATAACTCAATATTTAACATTTTTGTTAAAGCGAAACTGATATATTTTGTTTTCACTGAGATTTAAATTGATCAAAGTATGTAAACCTGAATAATACAATCATTAAACTTTACATTTTATAAATATTAAACGCATTAACGCATGCGTAGCGAAACGTCACCTTGAGACGTTAGAAATGGAATGAAGAATTCGCCGCGGCAGGTAAGATCCTCGGTGGCTCGGTTAGAAAGAGCGTCGGATGTACTGAATCCGAAGGTCGCAGGATCGAATCCTGCACGCGGTTCGAATTTTTCTTTCCAAAGAAAATCTTTAAATTATTAACTTTGTCTAGATTAAACGAACGTCTATTTTAAAAATTAACAACGTAGCATCCACAAATAACACCATCTGCGGTTGATTTTAAGTGAATGAAGTATAAATCATTATAGACCAAGATCCCAGTGACCCCAGACCTACGTCATTTTAGCAAAGCTGTAATTTTATGGGTTTGTAGTCATGCGTACTTACTAGCTCGTAAGCGGGGCCATTCCGCCACAGGTAGCGCGACCTAAAGGTGGATAAAAACCTTACTCAACTACGTCATTTTAGCAAGCCTACATTTTACATGTACCATGATACTCATGGTACTATTTCAAGACATTTTGTAAGTTGCCAGACCATTCCGATGGGCCAATCATTCTGCCAGACGCCTTAAAGTCCTTCCCTTAAACTTGAATACTCCTTTTCACCAACTTGAGGGGCGATTTTCCAAATATCCAAAAACACGTGTTTGATTATTTTTGATCTAGTATATAAATACTGATTTTCGAATCGATGGGCCCGCGCGTTATGATTTTCCCATACAAAGGTCAACATCGTCTAGACCACCAATGGAGGGTAGTTTAAAAAAAATTAATGATGGCAATCTTTTTTATTTTTTTATGTTCATATTCGAGGTAAGTTTCAAATTTATAAACCCAAGGAGTAAGACTTTTCATACAAAAGTTTTTACCCCTTTTCAACCCCTTAGAGGGCCTTTCGCAAAACCCCTTCTTACTGCACACCTACATAGTAAACTGCAATTACTGTCCAAAATTTAGACTTCTGCGTTTAGCGATTTTGGCTCAGGAGAGTCTTACGTCCGTTAAAGACGTCGATATTCATGACGTCATCTTTGTATATTTTGAACGGTTGGTAGATTTAAATAAAAGAACAGGGTATGCTTGTGCCAGAAAAAAAACTAAGAGATAAAGCCTTATGTTATGCAAGATAGTCATACACCCCAAATAAAAATGAGGGGTATGAGGTCAGAGCTTCGTGCTAGCCACGTAAGCTCCAAGTTCAATAATAATAATGTCTCGTATTTAATGTCTAATACTCTTAATTTACATTTTTATAGCATGCGCAAACTGCGCAGGCGCACTATCTAACAAAAACCGCAAATGAAGTCGCAAATATTACAGTGGCAAGTGCCGAGTTGAGAACCTCATCCTTTTTTTAATTAAATAGTGTCATTTCATTTTAAGGGCGATTCGATGGGTTTAATTACATGGTGGTCAATAATGCCAGCTCATAAATTTACGCTGAAACGATTTAGCTTGCCCCAAGAATGCGACACCTGTAATATTGGAAGTACATGCGCTAAGGAAGGGTTATTTTCAGGTGAGAATAACTCCTAAAATACTTAACGTAGAGTGATAATTTTGATATCATTTTATAGCCTGACTCAAATACTTTTAATTTAATGCAAATACCCAAACAAAACACCAGGGTACTTTTCGAGCTAGAGTAAAAAATGTGAAAATATTCAGTAATTTTTGTATACAATTTCGTGTTTGCCCATGTTTTTTGGTTCATTTTACATATTATTTAGAAAACTTTCGTAAGTTTTAAAAAAGCCTCAACGTTTAAATTTACAATAAAGTCATTTGCATGTATGTAGGTCTCTTGGATTCAAAGATATTTGCATTTTTTTTGTACATACCCCAGTTCGACCGATCATAAAACTAAAATGGCCGCCATTCGCGAGGTGTTGAAGTAAGAATTTTTTTTAAAGCAGTTTTGTCGATGAAAATGAGTCTATAATATCCCCTTCAAGCATCGCTAGTTCGTGTCCGGACACACTGTATAAACTACAAAGAAGAATGGACTCAAACTAGAACCTTGAGGCATGCCCATTGTCATTTTAGACTCGAATGAGTTTAAACCGTTTACCTGAACTTTAAACTGTCTATCTCTTAGGTATGAATTTAGTAAATTTAGAGCTGTATCTTTAATTCCATAATGTTCTAGTTTCACTAAAAGAATTTAATGGTTTTCGCAATCGAACGCCTTTGAGAGGTCACAAAGTGTTCCAACATTAATTTGTGCAAGCATTAACTTTCCAAACACCTTTTAGAAAAAACTTTTTGCAAAACAGGGAGCCGACTTCAAAACCAAACCCAAGAAAACTGTAAAATAACTTTTCTTTCGGAAGTCGGTGGCTTTGTTTTTTATATTTCATTGACTATGGCCACCGACTTCCGAAAGAAAAGTTATTTTACAGTTTTCTTGTGTTTGGTTTGGAAGTCGGTTCCCTTTTTTTCAAAAAGTTTTTTATTTTTCCCTTTTTAGTTTAGATATTCAACAAAAATCTTCATAAATAATCGGCGTCTTTGAAAATCTACAATTCTAGTAAGCAACAAAGACGGATCTATGCAGGCAACTGCACGAGATATCCATTATTGTCATATACTAAAACCTTCCCCAGAATGTATCGAACACTTTTCTGAAAACCGCATCAAAATCGGATCAGCCAAACGCGAGATAATCGCGGACAAACATGCAATCGTCTCTGAAAATATTTGTATACTAGATGAAAACCCGGCTTTGCCTCGGGTGAAACGTGATTATAATACACAATATCTAGGTGCAAAATGTAGGAAGTTTTTCTGTAGTCATCGATTCTCAAGGTTTTAGCTATGCCCGCGACTTCGCGTGGATGTGGAGCCACTCCTCAAAGAGGGGTCTTACCGCCGCCATCGCGGCGTGCCCGGACCTCGGTTGCGACAGCCGCTCCCTCCATACCGCCCTGAGATCTCTTCCCGCCACTGTGCTGCCACACTAAACTTGTCGAGGCAGCGGAGATTCGCCGTACCAACAGTTCATGGACCAAACGACTGTTGGCAAAACGTTTCAGACTCTTAATATTATAAAGAGGAAAGATTTGTATTTTTGTGTGTATGTTTTTAATATACATGTTAGTTTGTAATGAATAAACTCAAAAACTACTGCGACTTTAAAACATTTTTCACTATTAGAAAGCTATGTAGTTCACCCTGAGTAATATAGGCTATATGTATATCATGTCCACCCTTGCGAAGCCGGGACTGGAAGCTAGTAAATAATATTTTCATAGGTAGGTTCTTTCCTCCCTGAAGCAAGTCGGCCCTTTCACGTGAAGAAGTAGTAGCTGGAGGTAATATCGTTCTCGATCAGAAAGGAAAATTCTTGCAATTACATTATCTGCCGAAAACTGATATATTATTGAATAGCGTAGAGTAGAAACGTGTTGAGGAGGTTTAGTAACTACTTAATACACCACATGACACTGGCATGCTAACAGTGCTATCGACTCGGTTGCCAAAAAGAAAGAAAAGAAATAAAAACTTATGTTATCCGATGTCAGTGACGTTTCGCGTCAGTGGCCAATATGGTGGATGCGATCTGTCTGATCAGATCCACTATAATTTTACAAAATACTCAATAATCCGAATTTTGCGGATATATGTTGTCGACTCGAAATCTTTATTTTTTAATGTTTTATTATTCAGGTAAGCTTTCGATCGAGTCTACCGTACCCCTTGACGAAATTATTAATATAGATTTTGAGACCGGATCCGTTTTGCTTACTTGGATTGTTCCAAGTAAGCAAAACGGATCCACGCGGGCAACGTCACGGGATATCTATTAGTGTTATATACTAAAACCTTCTCCAGAATGTAATGAACACTTTCCTGATAACCGCATCAAAATTCGTTCAGCCAAACGAGAGATAATCGCGGACAAACATACATACATACAGGTCGAACTGAGAACCTACTTTTTTTTTTGAAAACATGAATAACTCGAAAACTAAAGAAATTCGGGAAATACATGGGGGTGAGGGACCTAAATTTTTCTTTTAGACGTAAATCAATCGGCCAGCCTGTATAACTGCTGCCGGGGTCGGAACGTAAAGGGCTATTGAAGGAAACCTTGGATTTTAGTCATTACAAGTCTGACAGTCCCTCCCGTCATACCCTCGGATGGACTCATTTGATGATTTTACCAAGTAAAAAAGAAAAAAAAAATCTGTATGTCGCAGAACCAACACAGAAGCACAATAATTCAGAATAACGCCATCTATTGTCATTGCCGAGGAATCAAAACAGAAACACAATTTGGAGTCTCTATTGATTATTGTTAATATAGAATAACGCCATCTATTATCGTTAGTGTGGAATCAAAACAGAAACGCAATTTAGAATCTTTATTGATTAGTGTTAATTAAGAATAACGCCATCTATCTCTCATTGGAGGAACTATGAAGTTAGATTTGACAGATAACGCTTAGAAACGTCAAGTTATTACACTTGGGGATGGTTAGCGTGGAGTAATGGCAAAACCGAGCGAATAGTCGAGTTGAATATCGATTCGGAAGTCTAATCGGGTATTCGACGTTGACAGGTACTGAAGTTGACAGATATGTTGGCAAACCTGTGTGGTAGGCCACTTGGACGGACAGTTGAGTGAAGTGAACACTTTGAATTGGTCCGTCAAGCTGTGTAGACATCTTGGTCACGCCATGTCATCCACGATAAACTTCCCGCGTTCCTAAGTTTTTAATCGAGCGATATCTCGGGCATCCTTGGTTATTTTGTATTCGGTGTGCTTTAGCAAGTAAATAAAAGTGTTAACGAAGGTTTTGAGGATGCTCCCACACAACATGTATATCTGTTGTGTGGGAGCATCTACTCGTATGTTGAGTACCTAGTTATAATTAAAGTTTTATTTTTCAGACGGTACCGGCGAACAGAGGGACCCTCAAACCAATATATACATAATACTATCCGTAATAGGGATATGTGTCTTAATATTTGTGACGTGTATATGCATTAAAAAACACTGCCATCGGAACAAGAAGCCAGTGAAAATTAACAAATTTGTGACGTGCATACGCTTTAAAAAATCCTGCCATCGGAACAAGAAGCCAGTGAAAATTAACGAATTGAACACTTACGTAAGTCCTGTTTAGCACAGTCAGCAAAAGAGTTGGGTGTGCAGATAGCAAGTTTTAAATAATAGTTGTCTAATGTTGTGCATTGGTAATGCAAACATTATCCGCCCGCCTCTAGCGGCTAAATTTAGATGTTGTCTAAGAACGACACTTGCTTTCAAGTTGAGGTTTTTTTAGTCGTGGTAAAATCGTCAAATGAGTCCTTAAGTTTTTATCTATTTATTACACGTTTTCCTCAAGTTTGACGTATATGATTACTTCCCAGAATTTGATCCTTATTAGCAACATTATAAAATGGTGTAGGTAATAATGCAGGGTGTGATTTTTTTTCTAAATTCAGCGGATTCAATTCCTGGCCAGAATTATTGATTTTTCTAAAATCCAATGATTCAGTTTTAATTTTCGTCAAAATCGGCCTCGAGACTTCTTGTGCGATAGAAAAGGGTGTGAATTTGAATTGTACTCACCAGAAAACTCCCGTCCACTGCCTCGCGCTCCTAGGGCTCGGCGGCGTGCTCGGTCGTCCTGACTGACTAAATCCAGCTATCCTTTACTGCACATGTATCCACAGGCGTTGGTTTATGTTATTGTTCGTATTATGTGGGGATTGTCGCACGAAATCACTGAGGGAACATTTCCTTTTTCGAAAATTATAAGAGCGTGGAGGGCACTCGTATGACAAGACGCGGGAAGCAGTAGTGTCTATGAAAAACCGCACGTGGAGCCCATGGCGCCACTGCGCCGCTGTGCCGTCAGCCAATCGGATTGCTCAGCGAATGGAGCGATGAGAAATCCGGCGGCCAATTCAAATCAAACCACAGTCCTTTTACACATAAAAGTCTAGTAATCATGTTGTGGGGTGAAAACTATATGAATGAATGCAAATACTAATATAAATGGAATGGTACGTAACATGCCGCTCGCCTTAAAAGAATTTAATTCTTTTAACCTTATGTTAAAGAAAAATGCTACGAAAGCCTGAAAACTTAAATCCTTAAAATTTAAATGAAAGTTAATCTAACTTTAATAAAAGTAAATACTTAACCTAAGATTCGTAACAACATTAACTAAACGTAAATTATTATTCGATGGGCAAAGGACATATTTTAACCACTGAGCGTTTCACAAAGGTTTTGCCCATTTGTAAAGTTACAACACGAGTAACGTTGTCGGAACCCGGATGAAGAGCGTGGACGCGAGCCAACCGCCACTGTAAGGGTGGTAAATTATCATCACGTACAACAACAATAATACCCTCACGGAGTTGAGAGCCGCGATCTTGAAACCATTTATTACGTTGTTGAATTTCGTGTAAATATTCACGACTCCAACGTTTCCAAAAGTGTTGCACACATTGCTGTACTCTACGCCATCTAGTGAGTCGGTTTGAGATATCCTCGGATAACGAAATATCTGGTAAGGTTGTCAACGGTCCTCCGATTAAAAAATGAGCTGGCGTTAAGGGTAAAGGATCTGACGGGTCAGAACTTAATACGCAAAGTGGGCGTGAGTTTAATACCGCTTCGATTTGACAAAGTAGGGTGTGCATTTCATCATAAGATTGAGTTTGAGTACCGAGTACTCGATGAAAATGATGTTTAAAGCTTTTAACACCAGATTCGAAAAGACCTCCAAAATGTGACGCATATGGAGGTTGGAAATGCCAAGTGATACCTTGTTCTAAAGTTTTACGGTTAAGAATAGCTTGAACAGAATCATTACGTAAAAAATTGTATAAATCTTGTAGGTAATTGTTACAACCCACAAAATTCTTTCCACAATCAGAGTAAATGTCGGTACATAAACCTCTACGGGACGTGAAGCGTCGCAACGCAGCTAAAAATGCCTCAGTTGACAGCTCGGAGACGAGTTCGAGATGTATGGCCTTGACGGACATACACACAAAAACGGCTACATAACATTTAATAATTTTCGCATTCCGAACTTTATTCGCGCGAACGTAAAACGGACCCGCGTAATCAACAGATGTTTTTAGAAATGGCCGCTCGGGGCGCACTCTGACGGCCGGTAGCGGACCCATACACGGCTGCGGATGCACGGGGCGCGCGCGAAAACAACGAACGCAGCAATGTAGGCGCATACGTATAGCGTCACGACTAGACATTATCCAATATTTTTGATAGAGAATGTATTGCACAGATTGTGGACCGGCATGTAGGTGGGTGATATGTGTATGATCAATTACTAAATTAGTAAGGTGATGTTTTTTGGGCAAAATTAATTGATGTTTAGAAATAAACGGTAAAAGTGATTTATGAATCCGCCCGCCTACCCGCAGATTATTATTATTATCAATGAAAGGTTTGAGTCGACGTAATTTAATTGACGGATAATTTCCAAGTGAAATATTTTTAATATCTTCAGTAAAACATGAATGTTGAACCAAATTGATAAGTCGATTTAAACAAAATTCAAACTCGGGCACAGTTATATATTTTGGATAGGAATTTTGAACCTTCTTACACTTATTATAGAATCGAAATATAAACGCTGTTATTCTAACGAGTTTACCTAAAGTGGAAAATCTTGTAATATACTCGGTAACGTCAGGGGACGCCGAGGTGGAAGAATTTGAAATTATAGATATAGGTAGATTACGCTTCTCCTCTGTAACGACAGGTATTTTCTTGGGAATAGGCCAAGAAGTAGAATCACGCGTTAACCACCAGGGTCCCTGTAGCCACATATTATTTTGTAAAAAAGTTGCAGGAAGCATTCCTCGAGAAGGTGCGTCAGCTGGATTGTCAGCTGATGGAACATGCCTCCAGCTATTGGCAGGAAGCCGAGATAAAATTTCGCTAGTGCGATTAGAGACGAATGTTTTCCACTCGTGTGGTGGAGACCGAAGCCACCCTAACACGATGGAGGAATCGGTCCACGCATAAATATATTCACAGTTTACGTGTTTACTATACACATTTTTCACCTTTTCAATCAGCTGTGACAATAGAACCGCCGCACACAACTCAAGGCGCGGAATCGTAAGAACCGGTTTTAGGGGTGCTACACGCGTTTTCGCGAGAAGAAGAAATGATTTAACCTTATCATTGTTATCGGTTATACGGGCGTAAACACACGCGGCATAAGCCCGCTCGGACGCATCGGAAAACCCGTGAAATTGAATTACACTTACATTTGCAAAAACGAAACGTGGAATTTGGAAATTTGATAATAACGGTAACTCGTTTAAAAAGTTAGACCAAGCATTTACAATATCTGAGGGAGGTGACTCATCCCAGTCAACCCCTGAAATCCATAACAACTGAATGAGATGTTTCGCGTAAATAGTTACTGGAGACAACCATCCCATAGGGTCGTAAATTTTGGCTATTTCTGACAAAATGGATCGTTTTGTGAATTTATCATTGGTCGATTGAACGCTAAAAGTGAAAGTATCTGCTTTAGGATTCCACTGAAGCCCTAAAACTTTAATCTGCTTATCATTCTCCATAAGAGCGAAAGAAACGTTATCAGGCCGCTCGCCCTGAACGACTAACGTTTGCAAAGCAGCGAGTAACGCTGGCGAATTGCTCTGCCACTTACGTAGCTCGAAACCCGCTGACGAACAAATACCTACCAATTCCCGTTGTAAAACTAGTGCATGCTTTACGTCGCAAGCTCCTGTAACGACGTCATCAACGAAAACCTGGTCCCGGAGTACCTTAGAACCTAACGGGAAATTAGCGGCTTCGTCGTGAGCCAACTGTTGAATAGTACGAAGGGCTAAGTACGGTGATGAACTGACGCCAAAAGTAACGGTTCGTAATCGATAATCAAGCAACGGTTCTGTTGGTGACTTACGCCAAACAATACGTTGAAAATCCCAATCGGATTGTTGTAATGAAATATTTCTATACATCTGTTTAATGTCTGCAGTGACGGCAATAGCATGAATACGGAAACCTAATAAAACGTCTACTATATCCTGGTGCAACTTCGGACCAGTCAGTAGAACATCATTAAGTGATATTCCATTTGAAGTTTTACAACCCGCGTCAAAAACGACGCGAGTGCGAGTAGTCTCGCTAGACTCTTTGACCACGCAGTGGTGCGGTATGTAATAGGTATTAGCTGAAGAAGTAGGTATATCAACTGGCTCCATGTGACCGAGTTCCAAGTACTCCTGGAGACACGCGTGATAGGCTTCTTTAAGCTGTGGATTACGTTCTAACCTATATTCTAATTTTTTGAACCTAGTGACCGCCATATTTCGTGATTCGCCGAGGGCGGGAGCATCAGGTTTGAATGGAAGTGGAACAATATATCGCCCAGTTTCATCGCGAGTATGCGAATTTACGAAAATAGATTCACATAACGCTTCGTCGGGACTGAGGGTTTTCTTTTCCGGAAGAGATTCTAATTCCCAGAATCGTCTCAGGTTGATGACGTCATCGTATGATGAGCTTAAACTACTGAGACACACGTGAAGAGAAGTAAGTGTATTTTGGTTGCATGAAACATAACCCATCAATAAATAACCAAAGATACTGTTCATAGCCATTGGCGAACCGGGTGGCCCCGTGATCACATGACCTAATAGAACTTGGGATAGTATATCCGCACCTAAAAGCATTTCCACTGATTGTGGAAGATAAAACTGAGGATCAGCTAAAGTTAAATTTTGTATGTGTGTCCACCCCTTATCAGGCAACGTCACACTTGGCATACGTGACATAAGATTAGGTAAAATTAATGCGTCAACTGAAATTGAAGGTTGATCCCCGCGCGTCGGAGTGATATAACACGATACTACACCCTTGGGGTAAGTTACATTTTCGGGCCCGCCAATACCGAACACGGGAACGCGCGCTTGCCTTCGGTGCAAACCTAACCGCTGCACACAAGCCTCGGTAATAAAGGTTGCTTGGCTGCCTGTATCAATAACACACCGAACTGTGTGTTTTTGCGAGCCTACGTGAACATGGATGAGCGCCGTACTTAAGAGCACCGTACTCGTACTAACCGATGGAGCAATGGATTGCGAATCGTTCGTGCTATCGGGCGACGCGTGATTTACCGCTGTCATTGCGGTGTGCGAAGCACTGGGTACTGCTGGCTCTTTCATTTCATTCACGGGGAGTGAAAGAGCACTAGTGTCAATATTACGAGCGTCATTGGTAACGGTCAAGCTATGAGACGTTTCGAAATGAATTAAAGAATGATGTCGTTTATGACATGAACGACAAACAAAGTTGGATTTGCATTGTTTTAACTCATGACCTACATGTAAACAATTGAAACTGTTAGCTTTTGATAAGATGTTTTCAACAATTTACTTTGTAAGAGGTTTTATATCAAAATAATATAAAACCTCTTTTATGAAGAATATGACCTTTGTTTGTTTTTGACACATACGTCATCATTTTTAGTCAACTGTTTGTTGGTTGTTACTTTTTTCTTCGGCGGTCGATAATAATGAAGCGTCTTTTATGTAGTCGTGATAATTTAGCAAATAAATAAGTTTTAGATTGATATTAAGGATTATTTGTTTGATTTGAACCCTTCTGATCTATTTATTATAATAGTTCAGAAGTGGGATAAGAACGAATATTACTTAATATTCTAATCACGTCCACTAGCGTAGGTATATTGGATTTAAATTGGTTGGATTATTGATATTATTATACGAACAGGTAAAGTAAGAAGCCTAATCTCGACTTGAATAAAATGCTGAGACATAGCGGAGCTACGCCGTCGTGTAGCCGCAGTCGCGGCCGCGCGGGGCGTTTGAGCAGGAGGAGCTGTTCCAGTACGCGGCGGCCGCGTTCTGTGCGGACCAGCTCGAGCTCCTTGAGCCGCGCAGGTTCCAGAGGTCGCACGCCAAGGAGACGTGCGGGTTCGTCGAAAGCGGCGTCGGGCTGAGTCGCAGCGTCGTCGGGCTGAGTCGCGGCGTCGGGCTGAGTCGCGGCGTGTGAGAAAAGGAACGCGCTCGCGTTCCCGATCTGCACATCGAGGGAGAGACGGCGACGGCGGCAGCACAGCAGAGGTGAGGTGAGACGGGAATCCCGTCACCACAGGACGAGTCGAAGACGTCGCGACGTAAGTCAGTCATCATGTACTAGCAGCGTGGATAGTAATTTGAACGTTAACATAGATGTAGCTAATAAGAATAAGACTTCTAAAAACGAAACTGTAAATGATCATAGTTTTAGTGTTCATGATGTCATGGAGTCGAACGACAATTATGAGTGTGTTAGATTTTATGGATTACTATTATTTTATTTTTAAACTTATGGAATTACTAATGATTTTTGATTGAACTGGAAAAATCTACACACAATGGAGTCGTAAGACAATTATGAGAGTGTTAGATTTTATGGATTACCTACTATTATTTTATTCTTAAACTTATTAATTTTTGATTGAACTGGAAAAATCTACACACAATGGAGTCGTAAGACAATTATGAGAGTGTTAGATTTTATGGATTACCTACTATTATTTTATTCTTAAACTTATTAATTTTTGATTGAACTGGAAAAATCTACACACAATGGAGTCGTAAGACAATTATGAGTGTGTTAGATTTTATGGATTACTATTATTTTATTCTTAAACTTATGGAATTAATAATGATTTTTGATTGAACTGGAAAAATCTACACACAATGGAGTCGTAAGACAATTATGAGTGTGTTAGATTTTATGGATTACTATTATTTTAATTTTAAACTTATGGAATTAATAATGATTTTTGATTGAACTGGAAAAATCTACACACAATGGAGTCGTAAGACAATTATGAGAGTGTTAGATTTTATGGATTACCTACTATTATTTTATTCTTAAACTTATTAATTTTTGATTGAACTGGAAAAATCTACACACAATGGAGTCGTAAGACAATTATGAGTGTGTTAGATTTTATGGATTACTATTATTTTATTTTTAAACTTATGGAATTAATAATGATTTTTGATTGAACTGGAAAAATCTACACACAATGGAGTCGTAAGACAATTATGAGTGTGTTAGATTTTATGGATTACTATTATTTTAATTTTAAACTTATGGAATTAATAATGATTTTTGATTGAACTGGAAAAATCTACACACAATGGAGTCGTAAGACAATTATGAGTGTGTTAGATTTTATGGAATAAGATTATATTGCGCAAGGAGGCCCTAGGCCAAGGATTGGAGCGCTTTCGTATTAAGTTATAATTAATTTTATTTTTTTAAATGTATTAATTGATGGAACAATTAATGAATAAGATGGCCGAACAAATAATGTTTATTAAGTAAATTAGCAAATGTAATAAATTTATATAAAATGTTATCTATTCATGTAGTCAAAATAGTGTTGTGTTATGAATGTTAGGATTTGTTTTTTTTACACATGTTACCTATATAGATTTATTACATTCATGGACTTACTGGAAATTAAATTTATTACCTACCTATTTATAATTTGCTTTATCTGATGGTCAGTCAAGAAAAGTTTCAGTATTAGATTCGTTTGTTGTTAATTACTTGAAATATAGATTTCTAGCAATGTAACATAGATAGTTGGTAAATAAAACTTAACGAGAGGACTCTGTTATTTCAGAATGGCCGACTGTTAGCTTTTGATAAGATGTTTTCAACAATTTACTTTGTAAGAGGTTTTATATCAAAATAATATAAAACCTCTTTTATGAAGAATATGACCTTTGTTTGTTTTTGACACATACGTCATCATTTTTAGTCAACTGTTTGTTGGTTGTTACTTTTTTCTTCGGCGGTCGATAATAATGAAGCGTCTTTTATGTAGTCGTGATAATTTAGCAAATAAATAAGTTTTAGATTGATATTAAGGATTATTTGTTTGATTTGAACCCTTCTGATCTATTTATTATAATAAAACAAACATTTTTATTTTGAATGAAAGAATATCTATCGCGGGGAGGTAAATTAAGAAATTTGGAACATTTTGTCAACGTATGTTGAGCATCACAACAAATACACTTATATTTTAAATTATTTTGGTTGCTCGGTGCAGTGGCTGCGAGCGAACGTCGCGGAACTTCGCTGCCGCGCGAGGGCGCGGGCGTCGTCGATGTTCGCGCAGTACCCACCTTTTCAATATTATTCTTGTGTGGGTAAGAAGAGAATTCGTTTGCGGATAACTCACGTTCCAAGAAACTTATCAATACGTATATGTCCGGTATATCCGATGGTTTTGATAATGATAATTCGAAACGTTTTCGAATACTAGACGGAATTTTACGTATTATAATCGTGACTAATATGAAACTCCACTGATCTATTGGAAACTGCATGGCCTCTAATGCCTTGATGTTTTCTTGATAAACATTGAGTAAATTTCTTAAACCCTGAGTCATTCTCTCGGAACTAGGCTCAATATCTAATATTTTCTCGAGATGTTTAGTAGCGATAGCTCGTTTGTTATTGTATCGAGAAAGCAACATATCTAACGCAACACTGTAATTTTCGTCCGTGATTGGTATGGACTTAATAAGGTTATAAGGTTCATTTTTCAAGGATAATAATAAATACCGAAACTTCTCCGTCTCCGTGTAGGTATTTTTGTTGTGTACTATTGATCGAAACAGATCGTAAAATGGGGCCCAATCCGTAGTCTCTCCTGAAAAGGTAGGCATTGGAAGAGTAGGTAGCCTACTTGCACAATTATTAATATTTGAAGGTACATGTACCACCGAATTATTCATCGGCGTACTAGACGACATTATTCGTTTACGCTCACTTTCTTCTTCTTTTAGTTTATCTAAATGAACAACTATTGCGTAATAGCCATCGTTAAAATTACTACGAATCTTAAGCTGTTCCTCTTTATCGAACTTACTGGATTTTATTAAGAATTTTTCTATTTTTGTTTGAAGTTTGAGGAACTTTCTGTGAAGCAAAGTTAACTCTTTTGAACGTGATTTTAACTGTTGATCGTCTGAATCTATGAACTGTAACATCCGTTGGAGATCATCGAAAATGATATCGCGTTCGAAAATATCTTGTTGAATTAGTTCCGCCATTTTGGACGCGTGGCGACGAAAATGAAATAAATTTTAAATAACACTAGGAAAACAACCCCACAACAAGTAACGAGCAATAGATCCGGCTCGAAGGACCAAACAATTATGTGCGATAGAAAAGGGTGTGAATTTGAATTGTACTCACCAGAAAACTCCCGTCCACTGCCTCGCGCTCCTAGGGCTCGGCGGCGTGCTCGGTCGTCCTGACTGACTAAATCCAGCTATCCTTTACTGCACATGTATCCACAGGCGTTGGTTTATGTTATTGTTCGTATTATGTGGGGATTGTCGCACGAAATCACTGAGGGAACATTTCCTTTTTCGAAAATTATAAGAGCGTGGAGGGCACTCGTATGACAAGACGCGGGAAGCAGTAGTGTCTATGAAAAACCGCACGTGGAGCCCATGGCGCCACTGCGCCGCTGTGCCGTCAGCCAATCGGATTGCTCAGCGAATGGAGCGATGAGAAATCCGGCGGCCAATTCAAATCAAACCACAGTCCTTTTACACATAAAAGTCTAGTAATCATGTTGTGGGGTGAAAACTATATGAATGAATGCAAATACTAATATAAATGGAATGGTACGTAACACTTCTTTCAACGTTTTTTGATATTCCTCATAGTTTCGGATACAGTCATCCACGCCCAGTTGAATAATTCACCCTGTATATTCCGCGGATAGATGTTTGTGTGAGTGTATGTGAGTTTCAATATTATATAATGCAACACAATAATTATTATTTTTTTACCTGTTATGTCCGCCAGACCAACTTACTTTTTGATGACGATAAAATATTTCATTTCCAGGACGTCGTATACGCGGACCTTGGGTTGGCAGAACAAGACAGTCAGCCACCCAGACATGATAAGGAACCTTCATATGCTCAAATAATTGGAGTGATGAGACCTGATGATAAATAAAAATAGTCGAAATATTCAACATTACACGAAAAAAAGGATGTCTTATACAAACCTACCTATTAAGACAATATCGTATTGGTCAAGACAAATACTGATTCATATAATATGGGGAAAACAATATATTTTTGAATGAAGTAAAATATTGTTTTAGTTATATTGTCTCCTTCGAAGACATTAGACTTGAATCAAGAATTATTAAGTTTAATTAAGGTTTAATTTTAAGAATATCTTTAGTAAAAACTATATATTTTCTTTAATTAAAACTAAGTATGTATTATTCTTAATTTGAGTAAACAGGTTTTCTTCAACTGAGCACATTTACTTACGTTAAGAAAATATTTATTTGGATTGGAACAATTTTTTTGAGAATATTGATATTCTTCGCAGAAGAGATCCTTTTTTTCCGTGTACTTATCTGTTTGTACGAAACCCGATACACCTGCCTAGTATTTTTGTGTAAAGAATCTATGTAAAGAAATGATAAAGTTACAAGCTTGTTATGGTACCTGGTTGTCGGTTCAAAAAAATTATAATTTAACCCCCGCTAATAGTTTAGCAATAGGCACCTAACCGTACGGCCATTGTATTGTAATTAACTGGCGATAAAATAATAAAAAAAAACAATGAAAAAAATGCTGAAAGTGAAGCATTTACTGAGTCACACGGACTTACGTATAATGTAAGGAAGAGTCAGTACATGGTCTTTAAGGCCGCCGGTAAGGGTCCTGAATCTGTTCCACCCATTACTTGGATAGGGTATCGCAGTTCAAGTATCTTGGACACTACCTTACTGACGACCTTAAGAGGGCATATTCTGAAAGTTGGCAACGTCGCAAATAGCTGTCAAATATTAACAAGTTCTAATTAATTTAGCAATGTTACTGTATGGAAACAAGAAATATTGCTCTGTAGTGCACTAAAAAAATGATAAGGGAATGCAATAAGTAATATAGTAACACCGAATATAATAGTTTTAGATGTAAAAAAAGTATTTGGAAACCTTCCAAATACCTTTTATACACCTGAAACGGTGACAACATCAAATGCAGTGTTTTAATTGCATTCTATATCAACTTTGTAGTGCACTATAGAGCCATATTTATTATTTTCATACAGTAAATTTACCAAATTAATTAAAACTTGTAAATATTTGACAGCTATTTGCGACGTTGCCAACTTTCTGGTTATGCGCCCTTAAGGACGATGTGGACATAGAGATCCAGCGCAGGGCTCTGTCAGTCCGAGGCAACATGCTGACCCGTAGATTCGCCCGCTGTACGGAGCAAGTCAAAATCACGCTATTTAAAGCATATTGTCAGGATCTGTACCCTTAGCACGAGTTTTCAGTATTTTAGACGTAAAGTAAACTGGAACTTTGACAATTTCAAATTGACAATTTTCAAGGAAAAAATTAGTTCCTTCTTCGTACACCAGAGGCGCTGTTCCATTTTTTCATACAAGAAACGCTGTAAATACTGGAAAGACGCTGTAAAGTAAAAGAGTGAAAACTCGTGCTAAGGGTACTGTACACGGGTGGTCTATGGGTTAGTCATACAAAAAAATCCTTGGCCACTCTGCGCATCCAATACAATAATATTTTCAGGATGATGTTGGGACTCCCTCGCTTCTGTAGCAGGGTTCGAAGGATCTCAATATAATATATATCATGATATATATCCGATATACTCGTATATGGCTGAACGAGCAACAACAACACTTACAAACTATTGTTTGGAGATCATCTTCCAACGAACCATTGCTGGAATGGCAGCTATGCACTGTGACCTACGGTATGAAAAGCGCGCCTTATCTTGCAATGCGCACCTTACACCAACTTGCACAAGATGAAAAGGATAACTATCCTGAGAGCGTCAGCGCTCTACTAAACTATTTTTACATGGACGATTTAGTCCATGGGCAAAACAGCATTGAAGATTCGAAGAGAATGGTCGCAGAACTCATTCAACTATTGAGTAAAGGAGGTTTCAACTTAAGAAAGTGGACAAGTAACGAAGCGGCTATATTAGAGGACTTGCGAGACGACCAGAAGAGCACTAAGGCTAACATAGAATTCAGCCCTGAAACATCAAACACAAAAATGTTGGGGATGAGCTGGAACCAGAAACAGGATACATTTACTTATCAATGGAGACTACCGGAAAAGAAAACTCTAACGAAGCGTGTATTGCTGAGTGAAATAAGTAAATTATACGATCCTCTTGGTTTTCTATCGCCTGCAACAATAAAAGCGAAACTACTTTTTCAAAAGGTCTGGATCAGCAAAATCGACTGGGATGATTGTCTGCCCGTCGACGTAACAACTGAATGGGAAAAGTTGAGAAAGGATTTCCCTTCAATCAACAAAATCTCAATTCCACGATGGCTGCAATGTACAGACGATAATATTGAGATTCACGGGTTTTGCGACGCAAGCGAAAAGGCATATGCGTGCGTCATTTATAGTCGAGTGAAAAGCAAGAACGGAAATTTCACAACTACAATAATAACTGCAAAAACAAAGGTCGCGCCGCTTAGTAAGAAGATATCTCTACCTAGAATGGAACTCTGTGGAGCATTGTTACTTGCCAGACTTATAGAGAAAATTAAGAGTACACTCTCTACTAAACATCTCCAAATACAATGTTGGAGTGACTCTAAAGTGGTATTGGCATGGCTACAAGGAGACATAAACAGATGGGAAAAATATGTCGCCAACAGAGTCTCACAAATAAACAGCATAATTCCATCAAAACAATGGAACTACGTCAAGTCGGAAGAAAACTCGGCTGACTGTGCAACACGAGGTCTCTCTCCCTCTCAACTTCTAACATTTAAACTTTGGTGGGAGGGCCCAAGTTGGTTGAAAACTTGTAACTTTAAAAACAGCCAACAAAATGACAATAATATGCTCTATTTACAAGACAATGAACTATGTGACACACTAACAGCAAACAATAAATGCTGCGTTGCAACTTATAAAAACAGTGAAGTAATTACCGAGCTGTTGAGTAAATATAGCAGTTTCAAACGTGTAATCCGAGTACTTGCGTGGATTCTTCGAGTTAGAAATACTTCCGTCCGAAATAATAACATAACCGGCATTGATAACGAGATTGTGTCGTTATCTTCTGAAGAAATTACTGAAGCAACGGAAATGGTGATCAAAACTGTGCAGAGAATGTACTTTGGGGAAGAAATCGAATGTTTGAAGAAGAACAACTCAATATCAACTAAAAGCAATATTCTGAAGTTGACCCCATTTCTCGATAAGAATGGAATACTGCGAGTCAAGGGGCGACTTATCAACTCCGTGCTGCCTCCTGAATCAAAACATCCAATTATTCTCCCTGCTACTGGAAGATTAACAGAGTTGATCATCCAAGAAGCCCATCATGAAGTTCTCCATGGTGGGGCACGACTCACGCTAGCATACTTACGTCTCAAGTACTGGATTATTGGTGGGAACAGAACAGTGAAAAAGGAACTTAGGCAGTGCATACGATGTCACCGTTTTAAGTCTCAACGAAACATGCAAATTATGGCTGACTTACCAAAAGAACGAGTTACACCATCGAGGCCATTTACAAATACCGGTGTGGACTTTACCGGACACGTTGATATAAAAATCAACAAGGGAAGAGGCGTGAAAACATGCAAGGCTTATACGAGGTGTGTTCAAAAAATAACGAGAATTTTCGTTTTATGAAAAAAATATTTATTTATTCATCAATATCTATTTTGTCCCCTTCAAAATAATCCCCCTCGGATATAATACACTTGTGCCAACGCTTTTTCCAATCCTCGAAACACTTTTGAAACTCGATCTTTGTTATAGCTTTTAGCTCCTTCAGCGATTCGCGTTTAATGTCATCTATGCTTGTAAAACGACGACCTTTTAATGTTCTCTTTATTTTTGGAAATAGAAAAAAGTCACATGGAGCCATATCTGGCGAATATGGAGGCTGAGGCATCGTTACAGTTTTGTTTTTGGCCAAAAATTCACGAACAAGCAATGAAGTGTGAGCAGGTGCATTATCGTGGTGCAAAAGCCATGAATTGTTTAGCCACAAATTCAGGCGTTTTTTTCGGATTGCTTCACGCAAACGACGTTGAACTTGTAGGTAGTACTCCTTATTGATTGTTTGACCTTGTGGCAAGAATTCATGATGCACTATGCCATTAAAATCGAAGAACACAGTGAGCATAACCTTCACATTCGACCGCACTTGTCGAGCCTTTTTCGGTCTTGGCGATCCAGAATGCCTCCACTGGGACGATTGAGCCTTAGTTTCAACATCATATCCGTAAACCCATGTTTCGTCACCTGTTATAACACGTTTTAGTAGTTCTGCGTCGTTATTAACTTCATTTAGCGACTCCTGAGCAACTTCTATTCGCCGCTGTTTTTGTTCGAAATTCAACAATTTTGGAACGAATTTTGCTGCCACACGTTTCATACCCAAAACATCCGAAAAAATTTCATGGCATGAGCCAACTGATATGCCAACATCATCAGCGACTTCTCTGATTGTGATTCGGCGATCGTTCATAACCATTTCTTTCACTTTTTTCACGTTTTCATCGGTTGTTGATGTGCTTGGGCGTCCAGGTCGTTCGTCATCTTCAACGTTTTCGCGGCCATCTTGGAAACGCTTATACCACTCGTAAATCCTTGCTTTACTCATAGCAGACTCACCATATGCCTTTGTCAACATTTTACAAACTTCACTACACTTTATTTCATTTTTTACGCAAAATTGAATACAAATTCTTTGATCCATTTTTTTTTCACAAACGAAAATCGCCGAGCTCGAAAAACACGTCTAACGTTAGCGGCTGCCACTTAAAAAGTAAGCAATGAATATTGCTGAAAATTTTATCGTACTCCAGGGGCATGTGTACCAACATAATAATAAAAAAAAAATTATACAGGCGGACTCTCCAAACCCGCGAAATTTAAAAATTCTCGTTACTTTTTGAACACACCTCGTATGTCGATACATCTTCTCAATATCTGCCGTAAAGACGTATCTGTACACTCGCCAGTTAATAAGTAGCGTGAACATGTCCTTTTGCAAGTTTGGGCCAGAGTACATAAGGTCATTGAGACTGTTGTTATTATTTGCCTTATAAGATGCATTAAACACAACTCTCAGTCTCGTCGTAGTCGACTCAGCTCTTAAAACTCCGTGATGTGGTAGATAGACTTGGTTTTTTCTACGAGTATCAGCAGTTACAGGCTTCATGTGGCCCAGGGAAATGTACTCCTCCATAAAGCGTTTGTATTCCCTATTTAGGTCGTT
This sequence comes from Agrotis exclamationis, assembly GCA_950005045.1. Taxonomy (NCBI): domain Eukaryota; kingdom Metazoa; phylum Arthropoda; class Insecta; order Lepidoptera; family Noctuidae; genus Agrotis; species Agrotis exclamationis. Next base: position 1,740,634 of record OX465442.1, read on the forward strand.
GTTCTTCAACATTTTCCTCTCAAGTTGTAGGAACTGAGCTTGTGCTTGAGACTTCGTGGCTCCTAAGTTTGAGCTGTAGTTTGACTTCATGGGCATTTGCACCACATATTTCCCGTCATCTAATCTCGTAGTAGTCGAGTTGTAGTATTCCTCACAATGCTGGTCTTCATTAGTTGAAGTTGTAGTGTCTGAGATTTCTTCAGTTTCCCAGAATCGTGTCATATTTTCTAGGTCATTGAGCATTACATAGCAGTTAAATGTCTTGACATTCCCGCAGAGTATCCAGCCAACTCTTGTTTGTTGGGCTACGGGGAAATTGTCGCTTTTTATGACCCCATTCAGTATTAGTTCTGAATAGATTTCGGCACCCAGAAGTAAGTCAATTGGGCCCGACTTATTAAAATGTGGGTCTGCAAGTTTTAAGTTATCTATGTAATCCCAGTTTTGTATGGAGAAGGATGCTGTAGGCAAGTTATTTACTAGTTTCTTCATCACCAAGGTTTCTAATTTAAATTCATAATCCGAATGTATAGATTTGCATTCCAAGTCAATTGACCCCTTACAATTGCCGGACAGTGAACCGACACCTGACACAATAGCGCTGACTTTGCGTCGCGGTAATCTGAGTCGTTGCGCGGCGTGTTCTGTCACGAGACTCACTTGCGACCCTTGGTCAAGCAAACCTCTTAAGCTGATATAATCTCCATCAATGGTCTTTACTTTTAAAAGTACAGTCGTCAACAAAATTTCCTTCGCCTCGTTAGTTAAGTTATTCACGGCATGTGATGTCGATGGCGTGCTGGCACTCATAGCTGCGGGACGGTTGTTCTGCTCATTTCCATCCTCATGTAAAAGCGTATGGTGTGGCTTGTTGCATAGTTTACAAGTTTTTCTCGAAGTGCATTTTTGTTCTCCATGACTGTACAAACAATTCGAACAAATACGTAAATTGCGAACTGTGTCATTTCGTTCCTTTGCGTTCATAGCCAAGAATTTGCAACATTTCATTAAAACGTGTTCAGTTTTGCAAATCGGGCAATTCTTCGTTGTTGTGAAGAAGGCTTTGGTCGATTTATACGGTCTGTTAGAGTTTGATGACCTCTGGCTATTATATTTATAATTATTGCTTCGAGCGAATGACGCGTTGTTTTGCTGTCTATCTGATGTCTGATTTTTATTCGACGAGTGTGACCTTTGATGAGTATTTCCTTGTAAGGCTTCCAACGCCATGAATTTGTTCTCCAAAAATTTGATGAATTCATCCAAGTCGGGAAATTCTCTCGGTTCTTTGAGATCCTTGATGTACTCGTTGTAAGTCACCTTGTCCAGTTTCTGAACCAACAGATGAACAATTATCGGATCCCAGTTGGTTATTTCTAGTCCAATGTTACTGAGTCCGTTCAGACACTCGAGAGTGACGTCATGCAGTTTCCTGATGCTTGCGGCGCTAGCTTCTGATATGAGAGGTTGATTTAGAAGCGTGTTCATATAAGACGTGAACAACAGGCGCTTGTTATCATATCGATGCGTGATTATCTCCCAGCAGGAAGTGTAGTTTTCCGCGCTTATACCGAGGTGCTGTACAATCTTCTCGGCTTCACCCTTGAGTTTAGTTTTGAGGTGTTGCATTTTTTGCGCTTTTGACAGCAGTGGGTTATTATGTACACTTTCCAAGTACAGATCTTTAAAAGTTAACCATTGATGGTAGTTTCCATTGAAGTCCGGTATCACAATTTTTGGTGTTGTCTTCTCATAGTGAGCGTTGTTCCAAATATGATGTTGTAGTTTCTTTCGGAGGTTATCATAAACGTTTTCTATAGCATCATATTTTTGTTTGTAAGTTGAATCTTCATCTTGTGAAATATAGTCAAGCTCCCAGTTAGTTTTCTCAATGATATCCCATTTGCCTTTCAAGATATTAAGACTATCTTCTAGCTCCCATTTTTCAGATGACGAGTCGAAGTTTATCTTCTCCACAGTACGTTCAAAAGCTCGAAAGTTGCAGAATTGCTGTCGTAAAAGCTCCTGCTGTTTTTCGGTGGTCTTGTCCGTTTCGCGAGGAGGTATATGAAAGTTGATATCATCAAAGTTAAAGGTTGCTTTTGTTTTACCTTGTTTAGGCGTAGAAGGTGATAGTTCGACTTTACTCTTCGATACAGAAGGTAACTCAGCTTTACGTTTTAGGATATCTTGCAGAACGTCCTCGTACATCTTCTTAGTGTTGTTGAAAACGTCGTCAACGAAGTATTGGATGTCAGTTATTCCAGATTTTTCCAGTTGTTGATGATTGAACACAAACTTCTCCCAGTTCGTGTTCAGCCGAGAAAGTCGCTCCTCCAGGTATTCCAAAGTTTTTCTGCTAGGACCGTCTTTCTTGTAGTTGATGCTGATTTGCTTCAAGTTGTTGAATATAGTTTCTTGGCGACTGATGATCTCGCTGATGTTCTGAGCCATCGTTGATTGTTGTTGAAGTTAAGTTAAGTTGATTGTTGTTAAGTTTAGTTGTTCGATAGTACCGCAGGATTGTTTCGCCGCAGGCACTAGTTCAGTAAACTTGCGAAGTTTTCGCAGTTATTTTGGTGGATACTAAGCGTATTCTTTCTCTACTAGAGATATGTGCGCCTTCTCAATCTTACTGGGGCGACCCGCTTCTGGGAGACCAGCAAGACCGATTCGCTATCACTAATAGAGACACTTCACACACTTAATATCCTCGTAGCTCGAAGGACCACTTTTTATGTATGGCTCAGAGTTAGTTAGAGTTTGGTGAGTTGACGGTAAACCACGGTTGACCACAAGAAATAGTTTATTTCTTAAAGTTACAAAATAGTTATAAGTTGGATGCCAATCCGTGCCAATCGCGATAATTGCAATATGTCAACTAACTGTCATGTTCCGTGAATATTATTATATATAAATTGAGGTCGCTTTGTCAGCAACCAAAACGTTGTACGTGCACCGTACATCTTTTGTTTCTCGGGCTATAATATCTGGGTTTACCTCGATTTTGTATATTTGTTGTAGCTGGAATTGTGAGTGTTGATCTTTTTTATTTTCATTAACTGTTTCTATTGGAAATCTGGATAAGTAATCAGCATTAGAATTGCTTGCAGATCTTCTGTATTCTATTTCATAATTGAATCCGGATAGAAAATGAGCGTAATGAAAAAGTCTCATCGTGCTCATCGCTGGTAGTGTCTGGTGCGGGTGAAAGATCGATGTTAGTGGCTTGTGGTCAGTAACTAATGTAAATTTTCGACCGTAACAGTAATGGAAAAACTTTTTAAGACCCCAGTAGATAGCTGTAGCTTCTTTATCAATTTGACTGTACTTCTTCTCACTGCTTGATAACGATCTGGAAGCAAAAGCAATAGGTCGTTCACAACCGTCAGGTAATCTATGCGAAAGCACTGCTCCTAACCCTACCGGCGAAGCGTCTGTAGCAAGTATTAATGGCTTTTTAGGGTCAAAATGAATCAATACCCTTTCGCTCAAAATTTCTTCCTTTATTTTTTTAAAACTTTCTTCACACTTAGGGGACCAGGTAAAGATAGCTTTTTTTTTTAGTAACTCGTTCAAAGGACTTGTAATAGAGGCCAGATTGTTTATAAATTTATTGTAGTAATTGGCCATCCCAAGAAAGGTTCTCAATTCGTTGATGTTTGTAGGGCGTAAAGTGCTGGTGATGGCTTTTATTTTGTCTTTATTCTTATGTAGTCCGTTCTTGTCGATCGTGTGTCCTTGGTAGTTAATGCATTGTTTAAGAAAATGACATTTTTCTTTATTTACTCGAAGATTATTCTCTTTAAGTTTTTGAAGTACCTGTCGTAATCGCTGTAGTAGCTCATCTTCACAGGAGGCCTGTATAATAATATCATCGAAAAACCGGCCAAGTGCGAGTTGGACTCGCCCATGAAGGGTTCCGTAGCAGCAAGCATAGATTAGAGATATAATTATATTGAGATTAGTAAGTAATATACACAAACAATAAAAATAACTTTGTTTTTCATAGTATTTGTATGAATGGCAAAGTTATATTTGCGGTTTTTGAAAATGTACTATATCTCAAAAACTGCTAACTGTATCTCATCCAAACCAATTTTCGTTGGTAGTTTTGGTTGAGGTCTACATTATATATTTTTTTTAGTTTTATCATTCTCTTATTTTAGAAGTTACGGGGGGGGGGACACACTTTTTACCACTTTGGAAGTGTCTCTCGCGCAAACTGTTCAGTTTAGAAAAAAATGATGTTAGTAACCTCAATATCATTTTTAAAGACCTATTCATAGATACCCCACACGTATGGGTTTGGTGAAATTTTTTTTTTTGAGTTTTAATTCTAAGTATGGGGGGATCCCCCAAAATTTGTTTTGTTTTAATTTTTGTATGAAAATCCTAATGCGGTTCACATAATACATCTTTCTACCAAGTTTCAACAGGATAGCTCTTATACTTTCGACAAAAAGTGGCTGTGACATACACGGACAGACAGACAGACAGACAGACAGACATGACGAATCTATAAGGGTTCCGTTTTTGCCATTTGGCTACGGAACCCTAAAAACATTTAACTCCTGTCAGATCCTGTAATAATTTGTCCATGAATTTCTGCCACAGGCTTGGTGCTACTTTAACGCCGAACATTAGTCTATTAACTTTGTACGTTCCTTTGTGCGTGCTTAAGGTTTGCATGTGAGAGCTTTCTTCGTCCATTTCCATATTCAAATATGCTTGGGTAATGTCTAAAGTGCAAAAAAGCTTACCTCCGTTCATTTCAGAAAATATATCTTCAATTATTGGTATGGGGTATTGTTCATCTTTTATCACTTTATTTAGAGTGATCTTGTAGTCAGCACATAAACGAATACTGCCATTTGGTTTTACTATTGGAACAATAGGTGTTCCCCACTCGGCATAGTCTACTTTCGTAACTTGTGTACATAGTCTTTCTATTTCTTCGTCAACTTTCGGTTTCAATGCGTATGGAATTTTTCGTGGTTTAATAAAGATCGGCTGAGTATTTTCCTTTAAACTTAAATGTGCTTTATGATTAGGAATTTTTCCTAGGTCTGATGAGAATACTGAAGAAGAGAATTCTTCTAACAATTGTTCTAGATTGTTATTATGAATTGTAGTTTGTACTGTTCTTATATCTGCTATATCAATACCATGTAGTTCTTTCATCCAGCTCCTACCAAAAATTGGGTCGACATTCTGATCAATAATATATAGTTTTCCATAAAACAATTGAGTGTTGTACAAACATTTCACATATGCTACTCCAATCGGTCTAATAATTTCACCAGTGTATGTCCTCATCTTAATTTCTGTTTTAAAAAGTTTCTTTTGTATGTTCATGTTTTTGAAATCCTTTAGTGACATTGAAGATAACGTAGCACCGGTGTCAAATTCCATACATACAGATTTGTCTTCTATTTTCAAAGTAATCGTATATTTCTCCGATATTTCACTTTTGACTAAGTTGATCTCTGCAATACTGTCTTGACTAACGTTACTTGAGGATTCATTTACTTGATGAGAGTTGGTAAATCTTTGTAAACAGACTCGTGCTAGGTGGCCTATTTTCTGACATTTTCGGCAAGTGCTTTTGATGGCTCCACATTCGTTAGCTCTGTGGTCATCTTTTCCACATCGAAAACATTTTCCTTTAAGATCTCTAATGGTTATTGGTAATCTTGTATTTACCTTAGTATGCACAGGTGGGTTATGGTTATAATCAGATGTTTTAGCTGTAGGTGATGTTATTTTGTTGATTGTGTTAGGTTTTTGAATATCTAAGGACATAGTTGCGTTTTCGTTCTTTCCCATTTCAGTAGCGGTGGCAATCTGCACCAATTGTAAAAATGAGGTTGTATCTTTTTCCTGTAGTATTTTCGTCCGAATTTCACCATCATTTAACCCTCGTATGAGTTGTAGGCACAAAAAGTTATCAGAAATTTCTTTTTTACAGTTATGACATTTGAACTCACAATTTGCAGATAGCTTTTTAAGCTCGGAGGTGTATGTGGCCACAGTTTCCTCTTGTTGTTGCATGCGAGATATAAATTTGTGTCGCATTGTCCAAATACTGGGCTTAGGATCAATGTAATCATCTAAAATCTTTGTAATCTCTTCGAAATTCATGTTCAAGGGATCTTCTGGAGAGCAAATATTATACATTGTTTCGTGAAGAGCTGGCGAAATAGTGCAAAGTAATACGAACACTTTCATCTTACCATCTGTGATATTGTTCAGCATGAAGTAAACCTTTAAGCGTCTGGTAAAGTTCGTAAAAGTTTCGTTCTCTTAGAACGGCTGAAAGTTCATACGAAACGGTTTTTCTTTACTTGTCATTGCTGTTTCGTAAATTGACTGTGTGTCCGTTGCATTACTTGTAAGTGCAATTGTAATCTCACTTTCTTTTTGTAATTTTATCAATTTTGTACGTACTTTTGTGTATAATTCTTCAACTTCGAACCTATAATCTATTTCTTTCTGTAGTTCACTATCCTCGGTTTCTTTTTCAATTTTGTTTTGAAGCTCTTGAAATTTTGAAAAATTATCTTTCAGTGTTTGTAGTCGTGTTGCAATTTCTTCAATAGAAAACTGTAATTCTTCATTAATATAGTTTTCAAACCTTGTGAATATTCCTCGTAATGAGGATCGTATGCGTTTTAACTTTTTAACTTCGGCCATCCTCGTCGCCAATATTAAATAAAGATCAAACGTACTTATTGCTATTAGTATATTTTTAATAATGATTTGACAATCCTGATATCTTCGTTGTCTAGGAAACCTCTACCCTATTGACAAACGTCAAACCAAAGACATAACAGAAACAAAATTAAAATATCTTAAAAATCCTAATATTTGCACTCAGTCGAGTTATAATCAAATAACAAATTAGTCTTTTTCTACTTACGAAATCAGTCCTAAATAGTTAAATACCTATATTTCTGTACTTCACTGGAGCATGTTAACAGATGATAGAATTGAAAATTATTTTGGCTCTTACAGTGCATCCACACCGCCGGTAATATTTGTAGCTCAACGTTTCCAAATGTTGCTCGGTAACATCCGCCAACAAAATGTTACTAAGTGTTGACGTGTTACTGTAAGTCGAGTAACGTTGCTCAACATTCGGTAACATCCGCCAACAAAATGTTACTAAGTGTTGACGTGTTACTGTAAGTCGAGTAACGTTGCTCAACATTCGGTAACAATGTTACCCCCATTATCTAACAATGTTGCCGATTGTCGAGCAACGTTACTCGACAACGACATACAGTAACACGGCAACATTTGTTGTCGGATGTTACTGCGGTGTGGATGAGTAACAATCAACAAATAGTAACAAGGAGCCACAAAAGTTACCGAATGTTGCCGAATGTTACCGTGTTGCCTTTTGTTGCTCCACAAATGTTACCGGCGGTGTGGATGCACCGTTATACGTTGCACTATAATATTGATCGTAGTACCTACTTGGTAAATTCGAAATAAAACGGTCTGAAGACGGAAAAAACGACGAATATGCCAGCAGCGCGTCGGTAAAAGTACCTAAATGCAATATAGTAAAAATCCATATTTTTTTATAAAAGTATATCACAAAAAATCGTTTGATATATACGAGTATTAGCCATCTTCATTTGTATGGTTACAAAAGCCGTACATCTTGAGTTGGTGTCTGACCTGACAACTCAAACTTTTCTTGCCGCTTTTAAACGAATGTGTGCGCGCAGAGGTACTCCGAAGCATATGTTTAATAAACAACGGAACTAATTTTGTCGGTGCCGCAAGAGTACTGCAAGAGGACTTTGACCGAAATAAAACTTTTGAATCGTCTGAGTTTTACGACGAGATGAATAGTTTAAAGATAAACTGGCATTTTAACGCCCCTCTCTGGCCATCAGCTGGTGGACTTTGGGAAGCCGCCGTTAAGTCCATGAAGTATCACTTGAAGCGAGTGCTAGGAGAACAAAAGTTAACTTACGAACAGTTCACAACATTATTAACTCAGATTGAAGCATGCTTGAATTCCCGTCCACTTTGCCCACTATCTGAAGACGTTGAAGACCTGGACTACTTGACACCTGGTCACTTTCTTGTTGGCGGTCCCTTATTGTCTATGTCGAAGGAAGAAGAAGACTTCAACCAGTACGACTTGAGAAATAGATGGAGGCTGGTTGAACAAACTAACTTACACATCTGGAAGCGCTGGTCAAACGAATACCTGCAGCAATTACAAGTACGCAGTAAATGGCAACAAACAAAGGAGAATCTAGCAGTTGGTGACTTAGTGTTAGTGAAAGAAGACTATTTACCTCCGGGAAGGTGGGCTCTCGGAAGAGTCGTGGAACTTCATCCTGGGACTGACGGAAATGTTCGAGTCGTTACTCTCAAAACAAAAAAGGGACAACTAAAACGACCAATTGTGAAACTGTCGCCGTTACCGCTACGCAAGAACTTACAAACTACGGAAGTAACCGAAGACGTAATAAACAAACAACAACAGCAGTCCGAACCTGAAAAACAAAAAAGGCAAAGAGGTCGCACGATTAATAAAACTAGTTTACTCTCTCTAGTTCTAATGTGCATAATGACCATAATGGGAATCACACAAGCGACGCCTGTTGCTTCAAGCAACTATAAAGTGACATCAATACTTAACAATCAACCAATATACTTTGATGAAGCCGGGAAACTGCAACTTATACACGATGAATGGACGCTGTTGATTTATTACAACTTGACTTCATATTGGCAAGCCACGAGTAAGATTAAATTCTACCTCGATCAAGTGGATACACTTTGTCAACGAATAGTGCACCAGTACCCACCCTGCGAAACCGTCGTCGATCACCTACGTTATGAATTGAACCATCTCACTGAATACAATTCTATGTTACTAGCTCAACGCTCAAGGAAAAAACGAGGTTACTTCGATGGGGTTGGAAAATTAGCAGGAACACTATTCGGCGTTCTTGATGTGGATTTTGCACAAAAATATGAACAGGATATCCAATATTTACAAGCAAGTGATAACTATTTACTGCAATTAATGAAAAATCAAACACTGATCGTAGAAGCAGAAAATAGTATGATTAAACGAAGCTCGGAATTTATCGATAAACAATTCAAAACAGTACAGATCTACATGAATCAGACTAGCAGAGAAATAACAAAAATAGAAAACAGAGCACATATATTATACACTATAAATGACATCCATTCTGCCGCTGTAACTTCAACTTTAATTCTGAGCGATTTACATAGAATTCAAGAAATGCTGATGAATGCCCTAGCCAACATCTACAGAGGCCATTTAGACACACACCTTTTTTCGGCATCTCAACTGATTGAGCAACTGAATATTATATCAGGAAAGCTACCACAGGGACTTTCTTTGCCGATTAAGGATATGCAAAAGGATTTTCAAGTCATCTACGAACTGATTCACGTGAAAGCTAGAATTACACGTAACTATTTACTATTTGAATTACACATTCCGTTATTGAGCGACGAAGACTACAAAATATATCGTGTAATTCCGATTCCATTCATGAGACAAGGCCACTTAAAACTTGTTAAACCTTCTTCGGACTTCATCGCTATCAACTTGATAAAAAACTCATATATAACCTTGGAAGAGCAAGATATGCACCATTGCACCTCATACGGAGAAGATGAATTCTCGTGCATCTCGCGACAACCCGTATACAGTCTACACGATAAAGATGCGCCCTGTGAGACCAAGGTGTTTAGCCAACAAACTTCACTATCGTGCGTCATTAATGACATAACTTGTAAGGAGAGTTGGATAAAATTGCATAAACCCAACGTTTGGTTATTTACGTTGTGCGACAAACAGCTGATGCGTGTGATATGCAGCGATCAGGTGACACCGGCGGTCATTGACGGAACAGGAGTCATTGCCTTGAAACCTAAGTGCTTACTACAGAAAAAAGATGCCACGATATTTACTTACAATCACTTAGGAAGTAGGGTAAACACGGGATTGGATATCGAAGTACCCATCATAAATACGACGATAAACAACATGTTTGATATCAGCTGGAGGAACGTACAGCTGAACATCACTGAATTGTCCAATGCAGGAGATTTGTCAAAACTTGATCGTCAAATCTCTTACCAAAAACAGCATGAAGTGCTACCTACGGCTTCAAGTATTTCACCGCACGATGTGTATTTTTATTCCTCGACTTCTTTGTTGTTGGGAGGACTTGCTATAGTTGGCATCTACTTCATTATCAAGAAACGAAGAAATAGGAAACAGAATTCTACGGCAAGCACTAAACTGGAACAACAGAAAGGAGCAGACAAAGAAGTTAACATCGAGATGCGAGAGATCCGTAGCTCGACGAGACAGGAACCTGGAAAGGGATTTAGTTTTGATGAAATATCGTCAAATTAATATTTATACTTTTTTATTATGTACTCTTTTTACTTTACTTACTATACTTTTACTTTACTTACTATACTTTTACTTTACTTACTATACTTTTACTTTACTTACTATACTTTTACTTTACTTACTATACTTTTACTTTACTTACTATACTTTTACTTTAATTACTATACTTTTACTTTACTTACTATACTTTTACTTACTTACTATATTTTTTTAACTTTGTTTCTTTTACATTTTTTATACTTATTTTTTGCTATGTACTGGTTGCCCATCTCGCCTTTCGTTACTGCCCATCTCCCATTCTTCCCTTGGGAGCATGTACGGTGCACGTACAACGTTTTGGTTGCTGACAAAGCGACCTCAATTTATATATAATAATATTCACGGAACATGACAGTTAGTTGACATATTGCAATTATCGCGATTGGCACGGATTGGCATCCAACTTATAACTATTTTGTAACTTTAAGAAATAAACTATTTCTTGTGGTCAACCGTGGTTTACCGTCAACTCACCAAACTCTAACTAACTCTGAGCCATACAAAAGACGACAACGAATTACTTCCCTTATTACAAGCATTAAAAACAGGACGTTCTTTGAAAGAACTCGGGTATAATGACAATGAATTTACGCTACAGGATGATTGTATTTTGAAAGGTACAAGAGTTATTATTCCTTCTACTTTACGTTCGCAAATTCTTAATGAATTGCATACTGGACACACAGGGATTTTAAAAATGAAATTATTAGCACGCAGCTACGTTTACTGGAAAAACATGGACGGAGACATTGAAAACAAAGTAAAAGCATGTAGAGCATGCCGGTTAGAGCAAAACCAACCAGCTAAAGCTACTTTACACCATTGGGAAGAACCAACTGACCCTTGGCAACGAATCCATGTTGATTTCGCTGGCCCAGTGTCTGGTTATCAATTATTCATTATAATCGACGCCTTCACAAAGTGGGTTGAAATAATTCCAACCAAAATAACGACCAGCTCTTGGTGTATTCGAAAACTAAAAGAAATATTTTCTACTTTCGGCGCACCCTATATTCTCGTTTCAGATAACGGCCGGCAATTTATATCACAAGAATTCAAAAATTTTCTCTCAGATTATAACATAACTCATAAAACCATTGCACCCTACCACCCAGCCACAAACGGTCAAGCAGAACGCACAGTGCAGACTATAAAGAGAGCTTTACGATCTATGGGGGGCGAGAGCGGTGATCTAGTCGACAAGTTGACTACTATTAAAACACGTTTGAGAAGTACGCCAGGCCCCAGTACCCAGAGCCCTTATCAGTTAATGTTTGGTAGGGAAGTAAGAACCAGGCTGCATGCCATGCTGCTCAAAGCAGAGAATTCTACTCGTCACCGAACATTGCCACCGGATAATTTACGACAATTCAAACTGGGAGACAGAGTACAAGCTAGGAGTTACTCGTCACCGCATCAGAGGTGGACATTCGGGAAGATCCTGTCTCGCCTGGGACATTTACACTATGAGGTGCTTACAGATGACGGCAATGTCTGGCGCCGCCATCTTGACCAGCTGTTGGCAGCACCCCAAGTGCAGCAACTGGAATCACGGCCGAGGGCTGTTATGTCTTTGGTTTGACGTTTGTCAATAGGGTAGAGGTTTCCTAGACAACGAAGATATCAGGATTGTCAAATCATTATTAAAAATATACTAATAGCAATATGTACGTTTGATCTTTATTTAATAGTTTCCCTATTACATAAGACTGTTTTCTGAGAAAAAGACGTTTTTTAGTTGATTTTTGTGTATAATAAGATTTTATTTTTATTTCGTTTGTGACATACTCTATGTTCGATTGTCTGTGTTATTTGAACTATTGTCAGCTTAGCTTATTCTATTTATTGTAGTATGATTTCTTAAGTGGAATAAAGCCTTTTATTTCCTGAAGGCTTTGCGTTTCCTTGTATCAATTTATTCCACTTAAGGTAAATGTATAATATCGATTCAAAAGAAGAGAAGTAAAAAAAAATGACTGATAACGAACGAAGCATTACAACTATTTCAAATATGTCTACACGCGTAACAAGATATCTAAACCCAGATAAGTTCAGTGTCGATCCAAGTACATGTGGCGCTGAGCTCCAATGGGACCATTGGTATTATACACTTGAAAATTTTGTTTCTGAAGAAGTACGTGATGCCACACCGGCAGTAAAACTGAAACTTTTGGTAAATTACCTAGCTCCGAGTGTATTTTCTCTAATAATTGATTGTCCGACCTATACAAAGGCTATAGAAACCCTTAAGGAGGCATACAAAAAGCCGAAAAATATTATTTTGGCCCGACATACTCTATCCACAAGACATCAAAAACCAGAGGAAACTATATCTGACTACATTACGTGCTTTAAAATTGCTAGCGCAAGATTGTGCATTTCAAAGTGTAACCGCTGAGCAGTATAAAAATGAATTCATTTGCAATACATTTATATCTGGCATACATTCTCATAAAATCCGTCATAGACTTTTGGAAAACTTGACATTGTCATTCGATGAAGCTCAAAATCAAGCACTGACATTAGAAACTGCCGAAAAAAGTTTGCAATCCTTTGCTGCGACGTCTAATCCAAACTCATTGCTGAATGCTATCAAAACTCTTCCTGAACAAATAGAGAAGGAAAAAGATTGTATTCAAAATAATCTAGCGGCAACAAATTTTAGCCAAAAACGGCGTCATTGTTTCTTTTGTGGAGGAAACGTACACCAACGCATTAAATGCCCTGCGTTTCATGCTACATGTCAAATGTGCTCCAAGAAAGGTCATTACGCTAATGTCTGTCGTAGTAGAGGAGGTAACTCGGCGGCAAATGCGATCTCTCAAGACACTCAAATTACTACCTCTGCTAATACTGTAGTGGCCGCCTCTCCGGGGGGACTTCAGAAAGCTACAATTCGTATCACAATCAACAACTTTACAGCTGATGCTCTCGTAGATACTGGTAGTTCCGTAAGCTTTATTGACCGAGAATTGACAGAAACTTTACATCTAAAGAAGAAGAGGTGCAACCAAACGATAACTCTTGCGTCATTAAATCACACTTCTATCGTTGAAGGATCTTGCATCGCCAATTTAAAAATCGGCGAACATGTCTACAAAGGAAAAACTTTACTTATCGTCAACAACCTGTGCGCCGATGTCATAATCGGTCACGATATTTTAAAACACCATTCTTCTCTCGTATTAAACTTTGGTGGTGACCAAAAAGCTCTTAATATCTGTAACGTTATGGAAGCGTCTGTACCTCCTGCTTCTTTATTCACTAATTTGATACCTTCTACCAAACCAATAGCTGTAAAATCTCGGAAGTTCAGAGAAGAAGATGAGTTATTTATAAAACAAGAGGTTTCGAAATTGCTGGAAGATGGAGTAATTCAACCAAGCGTATCACCGTGGAGAGCGCAAGTCCTGGTTGCTGGAGGAGGTCATCACCGAAAACGTCTGGTAATCGATTACTCCAGAACCATAAATAATTTTACAGAATTGGACGCTTATCCGTTACCAAGAATAGAATCAATCATTTCTGAAGTCTCAAAATTCAATTTCTTCAGTCAAATCGACTTAAAAAGCGCATATCATCAGGTGCCAATTTTAAAAAAAGAGCAAAAGTACACTGCCTTCGAAGCTTGCGGCAAATTATACGAATTCACTCGAATACCTTTCGGTGTCACTAATGGTGTAGCAGCCTTCCAGAGAACATTAGAATTTATAATAGAAAAAGAGAAATTGACTGGAACCTACGCGTATCTAGATGACGTCACTATTTGTGGGGCAACGAAAGACCAACATGATAAAAATTTGAATAATTTTATACAGGCGGCTAAAAAATACAAACTTACCTTGAACAAAGATAAGTGCACCTTTTGTACACAGTCTATCAATCTTTTGGGGTATACTATCAGCAACCAGACTATAATGCCAGATAAAACGAGAGTACAACCCTTGCTCGATCTTCCCGTACCTAAAGATTTGCAGTCACTGAAAAAGGCGTTAGGATTGTTTTCACACTATAGCCTCTGGGTTAAAGACTTTTCTTCTAAGATAAGGCCCCTAATTGATTTCGATAGATTCCCTCTTTCCGAAGAGAAAATATCTCATTTCACTAGTCTAAAGTCTGAATTAGCTAACTCCAGCTTACATGCCATTGATCACAATGCTACTTTTACAGTTGAAACTGATGCTTCCGAATACGCCATAGGAGCTATCTTGTCTCAAAATAACCGCCCTGTAGCTTATTTCTCCCGCTCTTTATCTATACCAGAAAGACGTCATTCCTCTATTGAAAAAGAAGCGTGTGCTATTGTTGAAGCACTTCGTAAATGGCGTCATTACCTCTTAGGGAAACACTTTATCCTGATCACAGACCAACAATCTGTAGTTTTTATGCTCTGTCATCATTCTAGTAAGATTAAAAATGAAAAGATAGAGCGATGGAGATTGGAAATATCCTGTTTTAAGTACGATATTATATACAGACCAGGAAAGCATAACTTAGCAGCCGATGCTTTATCTCGTGTATGTGCAAATATGAACATGAACTCACTTACAGATTGGCATAATGCCCTAGGACACCCGGGTGTCGTGCGAATGTCTCACTGGGTTAGATCAAAAAACTTACCGTATTCACTAAACAAAATTAAAACAGCAACTACTGCATGCAGAACTTGTGCGGAAATCAAACCACGGTTTTCGAAAACTCAAGGGAAGCTAATAAAAGCAACAGCTCCCTTTGAGAGATTAAGCATAGATTTTAAAGGACCAATCCCATCAAAAACTAAAAATAAATACATTTTGACGATTATCGATGAATATTCTCGTTTCCCATTCGCATATCCCTGTCAGGATGTATCGGCTGAAACAGTCGTCAAATGTCTTACAGATCTCTTTTTCATGTTCGGAACACCTCTTTATATACATTCAGATAGAGGATTAGCTTTCATGTCTGAGCGTGTACAGCAATTCCTAATGTCTTTGGGTGTCGCCTTTAGTCGCACCACACCTTATAATCCGCAGGGCAATGGTCAAGTGGAACGACTGAATGGTACGCTATGGAGAACAATTCAACTATGTTTAAAATCAAAAGATTTAGACATATCAGAATGGGAGCAAATGCTACCCGTATCCTTGCATTCGATAAGGCCTCTACTATGTACTGCTACTAATGAAACGCCGCACGAACGAATGTTTTGTCATCCCCGTCGTTCAACGAATGGCCAATCTATACCGACATGGTTAACTTCTTCTGGAACAGCACTGATGAAGAAAAATGTTCGCTCCTCGAAGCATGACCCCTTAGTGGAAGAAGTGGAAATTTTACAAGTGAATCCCACTTATTCTCACATAGCTTCCGCCCGCGACTCCGTCCGCGCGGATGTCGGTCTTCGCGTGGATGGTTTATTTCTCCATTTTGAGTAACTCTGACAATGACATCTTATAAATATCTATTGGACCCAAATACGGCTAAGCCTATAATAATTAAGGAGATCCCTCTATTGAGCTACTGCTGTTGATCTCGGGTTCTGTAGTAAGTATTTTTTTCATAGTTATTCCGACCGTGTATTTACAAATAACTGATCGGAAAAGTAATCAAAAAGGTCGCGCTGAAAAGCACGGTTTAAAATTACACGCATTCAATATTAAATCCACGGACGACCGTTCGCCACACTGGACACGTCCGATCGCATCAAAATTCAGAATTTATATGCATCGCGCGGCGCGGAACGCGGCTCCTTATATAGGAGTCGGGGAGGCGTGGCCCGCGTGTACCGCAAACGGTTCAAGCCAAATCTGACTTTCGGCGCTACAGGTTACGGCGCTGAATCCACTGCGGGTAATGCAACGTGTGTTCGCGGTTCTACAGAACAACGTCTATGAATAAAACTGAAAAATAAGATTTTTTTTTTCTACGTATTTTTCCAGGATAAAAAGTATCCTATTTTATGCCCAGAATAATAAGGTATAATTATACCAAGTTTCATCGAAATCGAACCGTTAGTTTTCACGTGATGCCTGCACATACAGACAGACAGACAGACAGACAGACAAAAATTTTTTTAATCACATATTTGGGTTTGGTATCGATCCAGCAACACCCCCCGCTATTTATTTTTTCAATATTTTCAATGTACAGAATTGACCCTTCTACAGATTTATTAAATGTATAGATAAGATTCTCAGATGGTAGAGAAACCACTGTTTCAAACAGACATCTAGCACCGTTGCCTATCATAGAGGTGGACAATGATGATGCAAATACGGACTCAGAAAGGGACCCGGATAACGATGATACGAGGCACACATCGGATACTCCAGAACAACCTGAAGAACCAGCTCAAGTCCGGCATTCGGTTAGGTCTCGAAGGCCGCCGGTATACTTAGCTGATTACGACTACGAACAACCAGCTCGGGGAGAATGACATACTCTATGTTCGATTGTCTGTGTTATTTTGAACTATTGTCAGCTTAGCTTATTCTATTTATTGTAGTATGATTTCTTAAGTGGAATAAAGCCTTTTATTTCCTGAAGGCTTTGCGTTTCCTTGTATCAGTTTGTATTGATTTTAATAGATGGGAGCAGTGGTGGCCCAGTGGTATCGGCCTCGATGTACGAGTTGTAGGTCGTGTGTTCGAACCCAGCCAGGCGCATTACTTTGTGTAATTTATTTCATCACCACTGCTCTCAAAACGGTGAAGGAAAACTTCGTGAGGAAACCGGCATATCCTAGAACCAAAAATTCGAAGACATATGACATCTACCAACCCGCACTGGGCCCGCGTGGTGGATTATGGCCCACTCTCTCTTTCAGAGAGGAGGCCTGTGTCCCAATAGTGGGAATATTTAAGGCTGATGATGATGATGACTGATTTTAATTGATTTTTTAAATACATGAATATAAAAAAAAAAAAAACTAAAAATAGGTATGTTGTTTTTACGAGTATATTATAATAATAATTCATTATAATAAATTGTCATGTACCTGTGCAAATCGTATAGTAATAAGAGAGTAAAATGACAGTCTTAAGAAATGGATATAAATATCGGATATATATCTGATTTTGGATATACGAGTATATCGGATATTTATCATAAATATCCGATATTTTGATATTTATTATAAATATCCGATATATTTATATCCATTTCTTTATTTTTCTTTTTTTCTATTTATCATAAATATCCGATATTTTGATATTTATTATAAATATCCGATATTTTGATATTTATTATAAATATCGGATATTTTCGAACCCTGTTCTGTAGTGCCTCTGAGATGTTTGCACAGGCTCATACGGACGACTTTTATGCCGTCATCCGGAAAAAAGTAGTTTCACTGATGAGGAGGGTGCGGGGGAGTCACAACAGCATCCTGAAAACCATAGCGGAATATGTGCGCGCACCTGTGTTGAGGCATTTCGTCCGTCTGGTGATCCATTAGCGAGGTATCTCCCTGTTGGTTAGTCTGGCGGGCGGGATGTCTCGGCACAGGGGCATTATTATTACCTACTTATGTTTCTTTTTTTATGTCTTTTTAATACTAACAATAGTTTTGTAAGTTTTTGTTGTACACTAACCCGTGGATCCAGTTGTCCTAAATAAAATAATAATTTGAAAAATTTTAATTACTAGTCTCACCCCGACTCCAACCTGTACTCATCAGACGACTCGTCGGCCCATCTAACTTTGTTTCGTTTGATGACCGTACCAATACCGAAACATACTTGTTATGGCGTCAGGCACACCCGCTTCACGTATCTTACTCCACAACAAGTCATGCCTAACAAGGCCAAATGCCTTGGAGAGGTCAAGAAAGGCCGCATAAACCGGGGTACTTCTCTCCGTGTAATACCTGACAGTATGTTTGTAATGCCCAAAGTCGAATCTATGATGTTAAATTACACGTGAATGCTCCCGGTGATAGCGCCTACATCACAAAAACGTGTTAACTCGTAATAAGGCCTAAGTTGTATTTTCTCTAGTTTGGATCTGAACTAGCATGTTGTCATCTTCCGGGATCTTGGGACTGTCTGAGAAGGACAACGTGGCCCTGAAACGAGAGGGCAGCGGAAGAAAAAGGGTGGATTTTAGACAATTAGAGTCTGACAGTCCCGCTCAATACAGGGCGAGATGACTCAATTGATGATTTTACTACTCCAAAAAAACAGGGCTGGACCCACTACTACATCAGCGTTCTCTCTACAAGCTATATCTGTGACTCCAATTATTTTCTGAATTATATAGGTAGGTATCTAAAGGCACTCCCTCACCTGGATCATTCGCGTGTAATGTAACATTATAGATTCGACTTTGACCATTACATTACAATACTACCTCCCTGACTGACGAGCATTCGCGTACATTTAGTATAGATTTGATACAAAGTGCGCATTGTGATCCTCGATTGTCATCACTCACTGATGAAATGTTCGAATCTGTAACGTTACATTACAGGTGAATGCTCGCGGTCAGTGCCGGTTTTAGCACTACCAGCGCCCTGGGCGAGATTTTCTACGGCGCCCCCTAACTGCAATACAAACACATATAAAAAAAAGGAAAAGGATTTAATTAAATTACCAGTTATTAAAAGAAATAACCATTTACTATAATAAGTATTTATTTAAATAAAAACTAATAAAATTTTACCTTTCTGGCTATCGGCGAACTCTTTTATTAAATTATCAAAATCGAGATTTTCTGCAATTTCACTTTCGATTGACAAAGTTGCCAAGTTTGTGAGTCTACATTGCGAATTTCAACTACGTGACTCTGATGCATTTGTGCATGTTTGCAATGCGTTGCAATAGAGTGGCGTTTTACTCAATTGAGTGACGATAACCATGTAATTTTGCATAAACGTTCCTTGAATTATGTAAGTTTTGTGTTTTCTTTAGACGGGTTTTGGGTTTATTCCCTAAAATGGGATGAAAGAAGTTGAGAAATTTACGAGAAAGTAGGCCTGCGGCGCCCCTTCGTATTCGGCGCCCTGGGCGGTCGCCTAACCGCGCCTTACCCTAACGCCGGTACTGCTCGCGGTGAGGGAGCGCCAACGACCATTTATATCTAGACTCCTAATCACAGGCGACCGATGTCTGTCAACACATTAGGTAAAAAAGTCTTAAAACCGTCGTGACTCGACCACTCCTGTGAGTCCCCTTGTCGCACTGACCTTGAGTTAGCCAATCAGAACGCAGTATTAGCCAATCAGAACGCAGTACCCCGTCCCCCTCGCTTACGTCGTACCTCAGCGACTTGACAGAATAATTTTTGTTAGTCAGATCGTGCATGAGGCGTCTAGATATAAATGGTCGTTGGGGAGCGCCTTAATGCTAGATCTCATATAAATATATATACTTCAACTTATTGTGGGTTGATTTCCTCATAAATGTGTTTCTCTATGTCCTCAATCTCCTTGGCACATTCTTTTAGGAACAGCAAGTTCACGTAGAATGGGTTATTTACCTGTAAAATAAAGGTTTATGAATCTTAACTTATTAAAACCAAACATTTTATACAAGTCTAATTTTTCGAAATAACTGAACCGATTTTATCAGAGAACATTTTCGTTTTTTTTTTGATGAACTTCAAAAAAAGAGGAGGTTCGCATTCGCTTTGGTAAATCCTGTGTTCGGATCGTCTGTCCCACACATGCATTATTATTATTATTTATAATTAGCCTGTACTGTCCCACTGCTGGGCAGTGGGCAAACCTTCCTCCATTCATTACAATGTTCACGACTTTGCGCCACCTCCTTCTAATTCTCCAGGTAGACATCCAGTATATCCTTCGAGGTCTACCGTGGCCCGTGTCGCATATATAATCTAAATATACATATATAACTCAAAGGTGCATGACTGACTGACTGACATAGTGATCTATCAACGCACAGCCCAAACCACTGGACGGATCGGTTTGAAATTTGGCATGCAGGTAGATGTTATGACTTAGGCATCCGCTAAGAAAGGATTTTGTGTACGGTCCCTCGCCTCTGATTCCTACAGAAGATTTGGATTCACCATCCGAAATATGCGCGAGTTAATCCCCTGGTCATAAAATTAGTTTACTTGGCTTTAGACAGAAGTAAATTAGAATCAGCTTCAATTATTTGGAATCCTTTCGAGAGATCTTATTCCTTGCTTCTTGAAAAAATTCAAATAGCGTTTCTGAGATTTTTATTTAAAAAGATATTTGGGTACTATCCATTCCTTTACCTAACTAAATATCTACTTGGAATGTTAAAATTCAATTCTCTTGAAGTGAGGTGAAATTTTTTCTTACTTTTGTTTTCATGTCGTGTCCTTCGAGGTAATTCTGATTGCCCGGAAATAGTAAGTCAGCTTGTGAGACTGTTTATTCCTTCTGTGCCCAAATATGACCTTAGGCCGAGGGTTCACCATCTATTAGATGTACCGCCTGCACGAACAGTCTCACACGCGAACTCTCCCCTAGTTCGCGCACTTTCAATGCTGAATACTATGCTGACATCAACACCTGAGTTTGATTTGTTTGCGTCAAGATGGATGGAAGTATGTCGTGAATGTTTAAGCTTTTGCGAGAAGATGGATGTAAGATAAAAATTGTTATCATATATTCTTTATTGTGTACCATTTTAAAATGTTATTGTTATTTTTACTATTATTATTTTTTCTCTCTCTATGTTTTCTGGCTTTAATGTTATTTTCCTTTTTTATTCCTTTTTTTATATACAATTTTTTAGACTTCGTCTGTTATATTGTATATATTTTTATCTAATAAATAAATAAATCAGGCGCAGGCATACATTTTCGCCGCGCCGTAGAAAGAGAGGGGATACTTCCTCTCCTACGCCGCGCCGGCTGTCTACTCTCTATCCGTCTAACGAATTTTCGATCAGGTCACGTGTCCTGACGAGAGTTGAACATTTTTTTAACCCATTACAAAAAAAGTGTACAACGCCGCTAAAGAAGTTTTCGTGGCCAAGTGGTATTGACCCCGACTTAAGAGTTGTTGGTCGTGTGTTCGAACCCAGCTAAGTGAGAATTTCTGAACGGGTAATAATAACTGCACTGTTGCAAAGCGTGGAAGAACGTTAAGACAAATGCGACATTAGTTTTAATTTAAAACGCTAAGGTAGAAAAACGTATAAGTTTTTTGGTTACCTGTTTTCGCATTATGAACCAAATCCACTTCGATTACACACCACTGATCTTTTAAACAAATGTCGTTATCTGTAAAAAAACAACATTTAATTTACACATAGCTCTTTTACACTTGTAATAGTAATCATCATCATCTCAGCCATAGGACGTCCACTGCTGAACATAGGCCTCCCCTTTAGATCTCCACATATACCGGTTGGAAGCGACCTGCATCCAGCGTCTTCCGGCGACCTTTATTTTACTTGTAATAGTCACGTTGACAATTATAATAAATTGCTAATTAAATTATTCAGTCAGTATGAGTTTTTGAAAAATAATGGATACGTATTTTTTCTATTGTTGAATTGATGCTTTAATTATATAGGAAGATATAACGCATAAATTCGAGAGTGTGAGGGCTCATGACTTAGAAGCAAGTAAAAACTGTACTTGCTTGTGACGTAATGGCAATTTTGGTTTACATAACAAAAAAAAATACGTGTCAATTTTTTTTTCGTAATTTTACGAACTTTTCAGTCAAATACCCTATCCAACAATCAGCCGGAAACAAATATGTATAACACACTCCGATTGATCGAAGATAACACACTACATTGTTATTCATTAGGTGCGTCCACACAGAGCGCGCAGCCTCGCGAGGCATTTGCTGCGCGAGGAAACTGACAAGCGAGGCTGCTCACTCTGTGTGGACGCGTCTATTGTTTTTCGACCGAAGTACGAAACAATATACGCGAGCAAAACAAAAGCCGACACTGGATGGCTCGGGCGCTCGGTCGCTCGACCGTCGCAGCGCTGTCACTTGCCTCGCCCGAGACACGTCCACACCAACCGAGCTGCTTCGTGCGGAAAATGCCTCGCGAGGCTGCGCGCTCTGTGGGGACGCATCTATTTAAGTGTAAAGAACACTTGGTTGACAACTTTGATAAGGGTCTGTTTTCACGGTGTAGGCGCAGAAAGCCTAATTCGCAAAACAGCAATCGAGTCGCAAAAATGACAAATTGTCGAAAGGCCTAACTCGCAAAATGGCAAATAATGAAAATTTAAAATTGGGAGTTCAATTCTAGGAAATGTAGTTTTCGCATGACATGAAACAATTTAGTTAAATCGAGGAGTAGAAATCTGTTACTAATAAGATTATACTTCCAATTCAATTGCCATTTTGAGAATTAGACTTTATTAGACTTTTAGAGAATTTGCCTTTTTTAAAACTTATCCTTTTTGGCATTCTGCGAATTAAGCTTTCTGCACCTAAACAGTTTTCACCCTGTATAGTAATTAATTCAACGTACAAGGAAATTCGTTTGTGCCGTTCGGTAGTCCTGTCACATCCACCGCTCTTACTATTTGATTTCTTGTAAAAACTCCAGCTGTTGTATTAGGTTGTAATTCAATGACTATTTCGCTCTCGTTCAATATACGCCGGTTTTGATAGTACAGTTTTCCTGGAGAAGATATTCTTGGCGAATGTTTCGACAGACAGTCGACGTCATCTGTAAAGTATTATAGGAAAGAATTTATGATCTAATCGGGAACTAACTGGGTTCTAAGGGTGTAATCTGTAAGCACCCTCTATTCTCTAGAAACCCGTGGTTTTGGCCTTAGTTACAGACGTTTTCTACGATCCGTGACATCGAACCAGAACTAAGAATTAAATATGTCGCATCCAGATATATTAGCTGGGGAATCAGTATAATAACAGTACTAAATGACATGTATAGTGTCAAAAATTGTGGGTGAAGAGTGGGATTACGGGAAAATGAGAGAAATAGCTTCTTCGACTTATGCGCAGTTGTTATTACAGAGTCTGTTACCAACTCTACTACATTAATACTCCGACCGAAAAAGTAAAAAGTTATTTATTTATCGGAACTACATAAAAAATTACCCTGTATAATTGCTCCATGTTATAATATGCAGGTATTCAGTTCCATCCGCTTAGATTGGAAACCGACCACAACGAAATTGAATAAAGGCTAGATGCTGATACACATAGAGTGAAGTGAACATATATATTGAAAACTAATCATACTCACTAAATGGTTGCCTGTGTGCCATCTCGACTGACACTTGGTCCGGTCGCGTATTGCCAAACTGTATACTGACCCAGACCGGGGTTGCTCTGAGTTCGATCACAGTTTGCCTTTGTAGTTGAAGAGCAAACTGTATACCTAATTACCTATTCAGAGAGTGTCTGAATCAAAATACATTTTGCTTTAAAATACTAGAGCAAAATACATACGAGTCCAGACGTCCAGCAGCAGTCACGAAGGGGATGGCGGGATCTTCCAGACCCCGCCATCCCCTTCTAAGCTAACCTGTCCGCGTCGGGGTGCCCTAAAGTCTCGAGCTCGCTTCGCTCGCTCTTGCATTCCTAGGTCTAATAACTGATAACCACTTATCAAGGTGGCTCGACGGAGCTACTTCTGAGTGGTTTAAAAAAAAATAACCCCGAAGGGGATGGCGGTGTCTTTCAGACCCCGCCATCCCCTTCTAACCTAACCTGTCCGTGTCGGGGTGCCCCAAAGTCCCGAGCTCGCTTCGCTCGCTCTTGCATTCCTAGGTCAAGTAACTAATTACCTACTACTTATCAAGGTGGCGGCCCCGCGAAGAAGGTCTCAGTCAAGCCATTTTTCTTTATTAATGTCTCGAAAAATATTTTTCTGGGGCCGTAAAAAATAATAATCAATCGATACTCGAGATATTCGCGTGTCACAGTTTGCTTTACATACAAGCGAGCAAACTGCATACTATCTCAGAATGCTCTGAGCTCGTATGTACTTTGCTCCAATTTGTTTGTGATTTCAACGAGCACGACGTAGTTCAGTACAGACTATGGGTGTATGGGTCAGTATACAGTTTGGCATTACGCGGTCCGGTCTGTACTATCTATACTATCTAAATATATATAACTCAAAGGTGACTGGACTGACTGAATGACATAGTGATCTATCAACGCCCGCAACGCAAATTTCAGCCCGATCCGTCCAGTGGTTTGACCTGTCAAACCACTGGAAGGATCAGGCTAAATTTTGGCATGCATGTAGATGTTATGACGTAGGCATCCGCCAAGAAAGGATTTTGATAAATTCCACCCCTAAGAGGATAAAATAGGGGATGAAAATTTGTGTAAATCTTCTTAGATTTTCGACTTATTACGCGAGCGAAGCCGCGGGCATATTATAAAGCTAAAGAGTTTGTTTGTTTGAATGCGCTAATCTCAGGAACTACTGGTTGGAATTGAAAAAATATTTTTGTGTTGGATAGTGCATTTATGGAGGAAGGCTATATGCTGTATAACATCACGCTACGTCCTATAGGAGTTGAGCAGCGGGGATGAAACCACGGGGAACGGCAAGTATATTATAATATGTGAGTCGATTACAAATGTTTATAATAACCAGAGGTCGGAATTAGGTACAGTTATTAATATGGATTTTGTGGAAAACAGTATTACAAGTATATAATAATAATTAAAGCCTCAGAGATAAATTAGACAAGAAAATTGTGTAAAAGTAAGTATCTTTTTCTTTTTATAAATTACGGGATTTTTCTGCTCTTTAAAAGTAATCCCGGGGTTTGGGGCATATCCACTTTATTCTTTCGCTGTATGAAATCAGTGTAAGTACTTACATGAAACTCTACCTAATTCCGACCTCTGAAAATAACACACATAATGTTACCGAAAATGTATGATATCTAGTAAATGTATAAAACTCTTAGAAAATTTATACAATTCCGAAGCTATTTAGGAAACGTATAAAAAAGTGTTTTACGTGTTCAGGTAGACGGAGTCCCGCTGGGTGGGGCTCCTATTACCGCGTGCAAGGTTTAAAGGAATCTAACCAAACTGAACCACAAAGTGCCCAAGAGTTGGTGCCTTTGAATTTAAGGATTGTATACAATGACAGATTACATACATTTCCTTCAACATAAATGTACCAAAACTTACCTGGTGGATAATAAATATACAAGTCAGTGGACATATACTCATTTTTATTAAAACTTAAATAAATATGCATAGATAAGACATCACTTTTATGATAGCCAAATGTGAATGAATCTCTCGGTTCTGGTTTAGTTCTCTTCATTTTGTTATCTGAAAATAATATACAGAAATATTTATTGAAAATTAACTAGATTCTAATCATTACATGTCACAATAAAACTGAATAAACAATGGCAACTTTGCTCAACTGTATGGGTGCGGTTATAAACAATGGCTGGATTAATTAAATTTTTCAAATATAAAGTTCATAGTAGGATTGTATTATTATAACCTGAAACGTATATATTAATATGGACATGCCTCCGGGATTCGGGGATTCTAAAGAGATTTTCCGGAATTTTAAAATTGTTAGGAACATGTAGCATGAAGACATATAAGCATTCGCTGTTAGCTGCAACTTCAACCCCGTGCATTTCAATTCAATCCCGTAAGTATTGAAATGAAATCCCGGGAAAAAGGCTTATCCATGTTATGAGTTTCTATGACAGTTCGTGATACAAGTACATAAAATCTCTAATCTACGGGCTATGATTATAACCAGTGATCGGAATAGGTAGATTGATTTTTGGTACTTGTACCTATCATAAATGCACACAGAAAGAATAACGTGGATAAGCCATTTATCCGGAAAGTAATTCCGGTATTTCCGGATTCAATTAAAATATTGTTAATGTTGGTAGTGCTATTATTACTACTCAATTAAAAATTGAAAGGAAGGTATCAAAACTAAATTAATTCATTATTTATTTGTTGAATACAAAAACAATTAAATATTTCTTCTTCGTTCAGAATTCCCTATCGAAGCTTTAATATTTTTTATTTTATTTTTAGCCTTTTTATGGCCATAACTTTATATAAAATGTTGCACTTTTTTAATATTTCCATTGTGGGTTTAGTTATTTACATTAAGGGTAGAATACATAAAAAAAGATAAAATTCAACAATGTTTTATTGTTAAATATGTACATTTTACACCAATTTCTATCAAAAATAACATTCATCATCATCATCATCATGGATCAAAATTTTGACTGGAAGAAGCATGTCGATTACGTTTGTGACAGGCTCGATCGATTTGTCTATGCAATAAAAGAGTGAGCCACAGTGTCAACAAAAGCTGCTCTTTGCGCATATCATGGCTACGTTTCATCAGTACTTGCATATGGACTTGTAATGTGGGGCAATTCGGTGGATATCATAAGGGCGTTTAGAGTTCAAAAAAATGTGTGCGTGCAATCTGTGGTGCCTGGTATACCGATAGCTGTAAGCCCTTGTTCAAAAAATTTAATATTTTGCCTTTACCATGCATGTAAATTAAAGAATTATGCCTATTGCTAAAAAAAATCCTGATTATTTTATGAAGCATAAAGATGTTATAAGCAGAAATGTAGCACCTTCGACCAATGTCGACCACATCTTCGCTTACCATCAGGCGAGATAGTGGTCAAACGAGAACCTATGTATTTATAAATAAAAAAAAAAAAAAAAACCTAGAAATAAAGCCAAACATAAACATATGCTTCGCGTACCTCCATGTAGGCTAGCGTTGCATAAAAGAAACTCTAGCATAATGGCTATAAAAGTGTATAATAAATTACCAGACGCTTTCAAAGATTTACCTTTACCTATGTTTAAAAGAAAGTTAGTACAGTGGTTAAGAGAAAATTGTTTTTATGACATAGACGAATTTATGTCATGTCGTACAGAAGGTCAATCCAAATAAAATTGCAATAATTCATATAATAATAATTAATTGAATGTAAAATAATGTATTATTGAATCCTGACATCATAATTATTAACTACTAGCTTCCGCCCGCGACTCCGTCCGCGCGGATGTCGGTCTTCGCGTGGATAGTTTATTTCTCCATTTTGAGTAACTCTGATAATGACATCATATAAATATCTATTGGACCCAAATACGGCTAAGCCTATAATAATTAGGGAGATCCCTGCTACTGCTGTTGAGCTCGCGTTCTGTAGTAAGTATTTTTTTCATAGTAATTCCGACCTTGTATTTACTAATAACTGATCGGAAAAGTAATCAAAAAGGTCGCGCTGAAACGCACGGTTTAAAATTACACACATACAATATTAATTCCACGGACCGCTCGCCACACTGGACACGTCCGCTCGCATCAAAATTCAGAATTTATATATGCATCGCGCGGCGCGGAACGCGGCTCCTTATATAGGAGTCGGGGAGGCGTGGCCCGCGTGTGCCGCAAACGGTTCAAGCCAAATCCGACTTTCGGCGCTACAGGTTACGGTGCTGAATCCACTGCGGGTAATGCAACGTGTGTTCGCAGTTCTACAGAACAACGTCTATGAATAAAACTGAAAAATAAGATTTTTTTTCTACGTATTTTTCCAGGATAAAAAGTATCCCATTTTATGCCCAGGATAATAAGGTATAATTATACCAAGTTTCATCGAAATCGAACCGTTAGTTTTCACGTGATACCTGCATATACAGACAGACAGACAGACAAACATTTTTTAATCACATATTTGGGTTTGGTATCGATCCAGCAACACCCCCCGCTATTTATTTTTTCAATATTTTCAATGTACAGAATTGACCCTTCTACAGATTTATTATATTATAGATTAGATGACTTTGTATTTCTCAAATAGTCTGACATTTTATTTTTTATTTGACATTAATTAATAGATATCTAATGAATATATATAATATTGTATAATTTAAACTGAAATGTATTAGCGGTTCATTAAATATTAATAATAATATGACATATTATTTGCACACCATAATATATAATGGTAAAATGTAGGGGAAAAGTGTATAAGACGGGGACGTTAATAATCGCAAGGTATAATGGGGACATACTCTCATACACTCTTTAGGCATACTTAACACAACAGTAACGTAGAGCAAGCGCCATCAGGACGTCATTTGCAAGCGGCCAGATGCAAATGGCGTCCTGTTGGCGCTTGTGCTACGTTAGTTTTGTGTTAAGTTTGCCTTAGGTGTGTGATTTCCCATCATACCTCGTGTCCCCGTCTTACACACTGTTCCCATAATTGGGCCACATTAGTGTTAAGATCTTGATTGTACCTACATTTTTGCAAATAAATTAATTTGATTTGATTTGATCATCATCAGCCTATAATGTTCACTACTGCTGGGACACAGGCCTCCCGGACTCTGTGAGATGGAATGGGCCATAATCCACCACGCGGGCCCAGTGCGGATTGGTAGATG
Organism: Agrotis exclamationis; assembly: GCA_950005045.1. Classification (NCBI taxonomy): domain Eukaryota; kingdom Metazoa; phylum Arthropoda; class Insecta; order Lepidoptera; family Noctuidae; genus Agrotis; species Agrotis exclamationis. The sequence continues at coordinate 1,769,472 of OX465442.1, forward strand.
TCACATATCTTCGAAAATAACATTCATATCAATTATAATTTCTTTGATTTTTTTTTAATAATCAATCAATTCCGATGGAATGTCCATATTAATATAGACGTTTCGGATCAATGACCCCCATTCAATCTACCTATTCCGATCACTAGGTATAAGGCAAGATATTAAAAAAAAAGTCAAAAAATAGGTAGAATGTACTCACAAAAATCATGAGCGTTATAAACATACACCTTGACGTCTGTCGCTACACTAATAGTTAATATTAAAACGAAATAAAAGATAAGAACTGACTTCATTCTTTACATTTAAACACACTAATCCTGAGAATAAATTTATACGTAGGTACGACACGAAAGAACAATATCAATAGTATGACTTTAAACTGTAATTAAGTTGTAAGTATTATTAGTTAGGTACTTCTTGTACTTTCCTCCTAGTATAAAAAAAAAAAAACAGTAGTGTAAAACAGTGAATGCTAAGCGATAGCGATAACATACATCGCTTTGAAGCAGCGTTGGACTAGCTCCACGCCATAGCTGTAAAGCATAATTTATAATGAATCTCTTTATGAAACACGTAAGACCGTTTACATGTAAAAAAAATGCATCGTTGTATTTCATTGGCAGGCTCCTCTTAGCGGACCAAATCCTGCCGGTTTCGCGGGACTGTCTCATCAGATAACCGTGACCCTGGAACGTAAACGGCTATTGAAGGACACCGTGGATTTAAGTCAGTACAAATCTCATAGTCCAGTCCCGCACTGGGTGGAAGGACTCATTTGATAATTTTAACAAGGTAAATAACAAAACACTATAGTTGGTGCCAGTTAAGATGTCAATAGCGGACTTTGACCTTTACCTAATAAGTCCTCGTACAATGACATAAGATCAGAAATAGCATTTTCCTCTGATATGATAGTGTTTACTTGTGAGTCTTAAAGATAAAAATAATATAAAATCTTAGGTATAGGTGAAATATTTTTACCATTTTGATATCTTATGAATACTTAGATACTTATATCCTTACAATATACTTACTAATTTATTCGGTATTTTATAAAAATGCTAATTCTGATCTTATGTCATTATGCGAGGACTTATTAGGTAGGGGTCAATGTCCGCTATTGACATCTTAACTGGCACCAACTATAGTAATAAGCTTGTTTCCAGCCTCAATAAATTACAAAAATTATTACTTTAGTGAGCGTCAACGACACCAAGACATAATGTATTGTAAATTGCTAAAGCGTCGTATCTTCATATAATTTTAAAAAAAGGGTGAAGGAGCTTACTGTCGACGCGATGCGATGCAATTCGATCGATTCCAACCACAAGTGAAAATCATCCTTACCACTACGACATATGACATAAAACGTGCGGTTACCTACGAGTAGATGAAAAACAAAACACGCTCGCCACGACGACGTAAGTCAGTCGAATTGCATCATTATGTCGTAGTAGCAAGGACGATTTTCATTTTTAGTTGGTAGAAATTGCAAATCGCACGAATTGAGTCCTGTGTAAGCGCCCTAAGTTATTGCTTAGAATTATATCTTTTTGTGTGTTACGTTCATTAAATGCTACTCATTTCACTGACTTAATAAAACGAGTCATTAGTTACAAATATAGGAATAAATACTGTTTATGTTACATTATGTAAAGGCGCTCACTCACTTGGAGCATTCGCGTGTAATGTAACATTATAGATTCGACTTTGAGCATTATATTACAATACTACCTCCCTGACTGACGAGCATTCGCGTACATTTAGTATAGATTTGATACAAGGTGCGCATTAAAATGCTCTGTTCTCCTCCTTCACTGATTTAGACTCGTTTTGTATCGTTACAAAGTGCGCATTGTGATGCTCAATTTTCCACCCTCACTGATGAAATTCTCGAGAGGTTCTGTGGTGGGCCCTTAAGGAGAAAAGTGTACCTGGAAAGTATGTACAGTTGATCCGTGCAATGTATAGTCGATGCAGTACCCAAGTCCGGTCTACAGCGGGCACTACCGGCAGCTTCAATGTAGCGGTTGGCTTGCACCAAGGGTCGGCTCTCAGCCCGTACCTCTTCCTGATGATAATGGATGCTCTGACGTCGGACATCCAGGAAGAGGCCCCCTGGTGCATGCTGTTTGCCGATGACATTGTGCTGATTACCGAGAGCTGCCTAGAGGTCCAGAACAGATTGGAGGTGTGGTGGCAAAGACTGGAGAACGTTGGCCTGAAATTGAGCAGAACCAAAACAGAGTATTTGTTTTGCGATTTTGGCGGTCTCTCCAGTCCTGTGCCCATTACTCTTGCAGGAACGCCCATACCAGTCTGTTCCGACTTGCGGTACCTCGGGTCGCTTGTCCAAGGAGACGATGATGTAGACCGGGACATAACACACCGGATCAACTCGGGATGGATGAAATGGCGACAGGTCACCGGAACAACTTGCGACCCACGGATGCCCCTCAAGTTAAAGGGGAAAATATACAAATTCGTGATTAGACCTGTCGTATTGTATGGATCGGAATGCTGGGCTGTGAAAAAGATGGATGAGAAACGATTGCACGTAGCGGAGATGAGGATGTTGAGATGGATGTGTGGAGTGACAAGAATGGATAAAGTAAGGAATGAGTTTATAAGGGGAAGTTTGAAAGTGGCGCCTGTTACAGAAAAAATGAAAGGGAATCGGCTATCTTGGTATGGACATGTGATGAGGAGGGATGACACCCATGTGACTAAGAAAGTGATGAGTATGAATGTTGATGGATGGAGAGGACGAGGAAGGCCAAAGAAAAGATGGATGGATTGTCTAAGGAATGATATGAAAGAAAAAGGAGTAAATGATACTGTGACGTCTGATAGGGGAGAATGGAAGAAGAAAACGTGTTGCGCCGACCCCAAATAGAATGGGATAAGGGCAGGAAGAAGAAGAAGACTGATGAAATTCTCGAATCTGTAACGTTATGAATGGTCGCGGTGAGAGAGCGCCTTAAAGCTTGTAACTTGCGGGAAACGAACCCGGGACTCGCAGTCATCAGTCATCCAATGTTTATTAATATTATGTGAATCACAAATGCTTTTACCACGTATGGTAAACGTATATTCGCTTGTTGTTTCTCCTGTTAAGTCTGACTTGTTGTTGTGACGAAAATATTTATATTATAGTCACCGCCAAATAAGTCATATCTAATATATAAAACCGCCCAAGTGCGAGTTGGACTCGCCCATGTAGGGTTCCGTAGTAGCAAGCATAGATTAGGGATATAATTATATTGAGATAAGTAAGTAATATACACAAACAATAAAAATAACTTTGTTTTTCATAGTGTTTGTATCACAGTTTGTATGAATGGCAAAGTTATATTTGCGGTTTTGAAAATGTAATATATCTCAAAAACTGCTAACTGTATCTCATCCAAACCAATTTTCATTGGAAGTTTTTGTTGAGGTCTACATTATATATTTTTTTTAGTTTTATCATTCTCTTATTTTAGAAATTACAGGGGGGGACACATTTTACCACTTTGGAAGTGTCTCTCGTGCAAACTGTTCAGTTCAGAAAAAAATGATATGAGTAACCTCAATATAATTTTTAAAGACCTATCCATAGATACCCCACACGTATGGGTTTGGTGAAAAAAAAAATGTGTTTCAATTAAGTATGGGGGGCACCCCCAAAATTTGTTTTGTTTTTATTTTTGTGTGAAAATCCTAATGCGGTTCGCATAATACATCTACCTACCGAGTCAACAGGATAGCTCTTATACTTTCGACAAAAAGTGGCTGTGACATACGGACGGACAGACAGACAGACAAACAGACATGACGAATCTATAAGGGTTCCGTTTTTGCCATTTGGCTACGGAACCCTAAAAATCAATGCCACTTTTCGTTGTAATGTTAAAACTCAAGAACGGGCTCACCTATCCAAACTAAATGTTTAGGCTTTGTTCGAACTATTTAGTAGATGCTTTATGTGAAGTTTGCACAAAGTCGGACGAGCGGTTCATAATATACCCGTGCGAAGCTGGGACGGGCCACTAGTATAGTGTAAAATATATAGTGAAGGTCTCCTCTTACCACGATACGTTTGTTTTGATCGTGTTACGGCACTTTCTTTGCACTTTTTCGAATGTTTTTGAAATAATAGAATACACTTATCTGGTGGAAACTATAATTTACTTTCAGTAGCTATTGGGTAGCGTACGATTCACAATGAACGACAACGTGACGATATCGCTGCGATAAAATGCAGTCTAGCTCGTTTAGCCTAAGTGTCCAAACACACTATGCCGAAGTTACGCGACCGAAGTTCGGCGGCTGATTTCACGTTCCGACGTATTTGGCTGATATGACACAACATAAGTGCCGAACTTACGCGGCAGAAATTCGGCGCGGGTGGCGCGGGCGGCTCCCTGCTGCTCACCGCCCCCAGATCTTCGTCGGTAATCGAACCGAACTTCGGTCGCGTATAATGTGTGGTCACAGAATAAGTTGCCGCTGAACTTACGCCCGACCGAAGTTACGCTGTACGCTATGACGCGACGTGATTTCGGCATAGTGTGTCAGTAATTCAAATAGCATTGCAAGCGTAATTGTGCCGAACTTCGGTCGCGTAACTTCGGCATAGTGTGTTTAGACACTAATTCGCAAATATGCAATGGGGCGGGGGTATGACCTGACGGCATTCGTAGGGCTCACTCTAATGTATTAAGTAATAGTTATTTATGCAACTGTTGTATAATCAGGGGTATTAAAACACGAATGTGGGTTTATCACACGAGGCGTAGCCGATTGTGATAATAGTATCACATGAGTGTTTTAATACCTAATTATAACAGTTGCATACAAGACTTTATCTACAATCATGATGTGAATCCTCTATAAAAGATTCTCATACCATAGGGTGTTGTACAGTGTTGTAAGAACTATGTAAGTTCAAGAAAAGTCTAATTGCGAAGCATGTAAAATAAACAAACCATAATAAGTAAAAGAATTATTGTTCTTTTTAGGGTTCCGTAGCCAAATGGCAAAAACGGAACCCTTATAGATTCGTCATGTCTGTCTCTCTGTCTGTCCGTGTATGTCACAGCCACTTTTTGTCGAAAGTATAAGAGCTATCCTGTTGAAACTTGGTAGAAAGATGTATTATGTGAACCGCATTAGGATTTTCACACAAAAATCAAAACAAAACAAAGGGGTTTGCAACTTTTAGTACGGACCTTGGCATCAATTTTTTTTTCTTTCGCCAGTGATGAAACTTTGGGCACAATTAGACTACTACCTAAGGAGTTCATAGAAAAAAAAAAAAAGTTTCTAAACCGTAACCAACCAGAGATATGGCGGTTTGAATTTTGTTCTAATCTGGAGTTATTTTTTGTAGGAATCTATAGATTTTTTGACGTACTTGCTTTTGCCCGCGGCTTTGCCCACCCCAACCGCCTTTATGTATAGCCTATAACCGTGTCTAGTGACCCATCTATCTCTGTATCAAAATTCATCAACATCGGTTAAGCCGTTTTGACGTAAAAGCGGATAAACCTATAGACTTAATTTCGTATTTGTAATACTAGTAGGTTAACGAGGAATAATGAGTGGTTTATTTATAATAATGTTGAGAAGATCTTATCTTTTAACCGTCTTCAAAAAAGAAGGAGGTTCACAATTCGTCAGAACATTTTTTTATGTATGTTCCCAGATTTCTCAATGACGCCTGGAGCGATTTGGGTAATTCTTCTTTTGTTTAAAAGGGTATCTTAACAGTCAGCAATCTGACAGGGCCCCCTAAGAGTCAGCAATCTGACAGGGCCCCCTAAGAGTCAGCAATCTGACAGGGCCCCCTAAGAGTCAGCAATCTGACGGGGCCCCCTAAGAGTCAGCCATCTGACAGGGCCCCCTAAGAGTCAGCAATCTGACAGGGCCCCCTAAGAGTCAGCAATCTGGGGTGCTAAGACATGAAACCTCCACGTGCGCCCGTGGACTGGAGTTCCCTCTCGGATACGTCCGGGGGGAAGACCAGATTTTCGGGACGGTGCACCCTGGGATGCGGGCAAAAACTCTTCCGGGTTTCTTTGCCCGTATGCGAATAGCCTGTCGGGTGGACGCTCCAACGCGTGTCCCTCTGAACAGCAGAGGGCACAGCGGCGGAGCGGGCTTGCGGACGGTGAGTAATGGGTATGCTCGCCGTCCGACCAAGGACCAAGCCCGGGTCGGTGGCGCGTCGTTTCACGCGTCACCGACGGGGCCCCTTATGGGGCCAAATGCCTGCCGAGGTCGCGGATTTTTCTTAATCCAGGATACTGTGGCCCCGAAACGTAAAGGGCATCCGAAGGAACACGGGTGGATTTTAGTCAGTAAGAGTCTGACAGTCCCTTCCGCCCCACCCAGGGCGGGAGGATTCATTTGATGATTTTGCCACCCCAAAAAAAAAAGAGTCAGCAATCTGTCAGGGCCCCCTAAGAGTCAGCAATCTGACAGGGCCCGATAAGAGTCAGAAATCTGACAGGGCCCCCTAAGAGTCAGCAATCTGACAGAGCTGGCCCCCTAAGAGTCAGCAATCTGACAGGGCCCCCTAAGAGTCAGCAACCTGACAGGGCTGGCTTCCTAAGAGTCAGCAATCTGACAGGTCCCCCTAAGAGTCAGCAATCTGACAGGGCCCCCTAAGAGGGCCAAAGCCTGCCGGGGTCGTGGGACTGTCTCACCTGGTAACCGTGACCCTGGTACGTAAAGGGCTATTGAAGGATCACCGTGGATTTTAGTCAGTACAAGTTTGACAGTCCCGCCCCGCCCTGGGCTGGATGGTCCCATGGTTACTAGGTCATGACGGAATCTTGGAGAAGACGAGGAATCTCTTCAATAACGTCCCATGTTTACTTGGTCAGGATCTCATGATCCGATCTTGGACAAAATCGTGGGAACTCTTCAATAATGACAGCACCTGTACCTACTAAAAAGAGCAAAATATAATCGGCTTCTAAAAACAATACAAAATAAATGTAAAATAACTCTTCTTTCGGAAGTCGGCGGCAAAAAAATCAAGGAAATAAGAAACAAAGTCACCGATTCCCTACAGAAATGATATTTTACACTTGGTTTTTGTTTCTCAACCGACTTCGAAAAAAAGGAGGAGGTTCCCAATTCGTTGTAACCTTTTGTTATTTATGTTCCCCGATTTTTCGATGACGCCTGGCCTGGACAGATTTGGAAAATTCTTCTTTTGTTTAAAAACATTTACATCACAGATGTCCCCATGGTAATCAGGTCAGGATTTATGATGTCGGGATATTGAAGATATCTAGGGAACTCTCTATAAAAATTGCAGCAAATCAACGGATATCTAAGCATTATTTACGCAATCTGAAAAAAATATACTATGTCTGTACCCACTTAGGCGGAGACCTCTCGCGCCCGGCATTGGTTGCGGCCATGCTGCGGGGCGAGACGGAGTGGGAAGCGGTCGCCTCCTTCTGCGAAGCAGTAATGCTCGCGAAGGAGGAGGCGGGCCGCGTGAGAGAGAGGACAGTGTCCTCCCTCCGCCCCAACCGCAGTGGTGGACGCCCACGGCGACGGACGTCGCAAGACGATCTCCGGCCACCGTAGGCGCGGGCATGCGGGCGGCGAGTAAAGGGCAACTCGCTGCCCGACCATGTACCATGCCCGGGTCGACGGCGCGTTGTGTTCCACGCGCGCCTCAAAGAGCGTCAGCAAGATGACGGGGCCCCCCTTTAGAGGGCCGAAGCCTGCCGGGGTCGCGGGACTTATCTCATTACCGTGACCCCGGAATATAAAGGGCTATTGAAGGACACCGTGGATTTTAGTCAGTACAAGTCTGACAGTCCCTCCCGCCCTGCCCGGGGTGGGAGGACTCATTTGATGATTTTACCACGATAAAAAAAAAAAAATGTCTGTACCCACTAGGCGGGAAGAGCTCCGGCGCGATCTCAGGGCAGTATGGAGGGGACGACTGTCGCAACCGAGGTCCGGGCACGCCGCACTCGCGGCGGTAAGACCCCTCGCGGTCCATGATCAGACGGCGAGTCGCGCATTACTCGCCGTCCGCTGTCGTACGGTGGCCGAAAGTCGCTTTGCCACTTCCGATGCCGACCGTATGGGTTGTGAGATTGAGGCTGCGCTCTCCCTCACGGCGCCCGCCTCCTCCTTCGCTAGCATAACTGCTTCAAAGAAGAAGACGACCGCTTCCCATTCAGTCTCGCCTCGCAATAAGGCCGGGCGCGAGATGTCGCCACCTATCGCTTCCTTGAGGACAGGGCGGTACTCCGCCAAAGCGGGGCAGTACTGCACCGTATGCCCCATCGTGTCCTCCGAGCGATTCTCGCAGTAGTGACACCCAGACGTTTCTGCTTTCCCTAGCGGCGGGGATCCGCCCCGGCGTTGCGCCTCCACGCGCCACTCGTAAACGCGCCAGAGAGCCTTCGCCTCCAGATCCCAAGGTGGCAATCCGGCAATTAGGTTGTTCGATTCGCCGGCGATCGTGTGGTATACCCGGATCATCCAAATGGCTATGACCCTCTGGCACGCCGCCAGTTTTTCCGGTCGCGTGCGCATGCACAGGGCCCACACGGGAGCCCCGTAGAGGGCCATGGACCGCATGACAACGGCGTACCTAAATCCTCCGGCAGGAGATGTTTGGCCCGCCGAGATTGGGCAGGAGCTGCTTGAAGGCGGCCGCTGCTCGGTTCAGCTTGGGGGCCAAACGCAGGAAATGCTCCCTGAATTTCCACCGGCTGTCGAGGACGAGTCCCAGGTACTTCATCAACCCGACGCCGATATCAACCCCTCCCACTGTTATTTGGGACTCTGACCGTAGCACGTTGGAGATCTGCCCCGCTTGCACAGAGCTACGCTATGTCCTTAGTTACTTACGGAGGCGGTAGGCGGTGGCGACCTCTCCAGCCTGGCATTGGTTGAGGCCATGCTGCGGGGTGAGATGAAATGAGAAGCAGCCACCTTCTTCTTCGAAGCAGTTATGCTAGTGAAGGAAGAGGCGAAATGCGTGAGGGAGAGGACAGACTCCACCCCAGCCGCAGCGGGAGACGCCTGGGGTGTTGAACGATGTGAAGCGATTTCCGGCTACTAGGAGCGGGCATGCGGACGGCGAATAATGGGTGAGAGTCGACGCGACGGGTCATATTCCACTTGGATCGGAAATGGAAGTCATGGTGGATTTTAGTCCGTACGAGTCTGACAGTCTCTTCTGCTCCACCCAGGGAAGAAGAACTCACTTTTTGTGTTTTCAACGTTAGAAACATGACGATTTTGTTTTACCCTTTTTAGTGGGTACATCAGGCGTAATATTATGTTGGGTGTTTACGTAAACAATGCATAGATATGCGATAGCAGCAATCGCAGATGACTTGCTGTCATTTACTGAAGAGTTTCTCCAAGATTCCGATTCCGATTCATGACCTTAGTAACCATAGGACCATCTGTTTAGATACCCTTTCAAACAAAAGAAAAATTACCTAAATCGGCCCAGGCGTCATTGAGAAATAAGGGAACATACATAAAAAAAGTTCCGACGAATTGTGAACCTCCTACTTTTTTGAAGTCGGTTAAAAGATAAGATCTTCTTAACATTATAATAAACAAACCAATCATTATTCCTCGTTAACCTACTAGTATTACAAATACGAAATTAAGTCTATAAGTCTGTTCCGTTTTTACGTCAAAACGGCTGAACCGATGTTGATGAATTTTGATACAGAGATAGATGGGTCTCTAGACACGGTTATGGGCATACATAAAGGCGGTTGGGGTGGGCAAAGCGGCGGGCAAAAGCTATAAGTACGTCAAAAAATCTATGGATTCCTACAAAAAATAACTCCGGATTAGAACAAAATACAAACTGCCATATCTCTGGTTGGTTACGGTTTAGAATTTTTTTATTATTTTTTATGGACTTCTTAGGTTGTGGTCTACTAATGACCAAAATTTCATTACTGGCGAAAGAAAAAAAAATTGATGCCAAAAAGTTGCAAACCCCTTTGGGGGTGCATTTTTTCACCAAACCCATACGTGTGGGGTATCTATGAATAGGTCTTTAAAAATGATATTGAGGTTACTAGCATCATTTTTTTCTAAACTGAACAGTTTGCGCGAGAGACACTTCCAAAGTGGTAAAAAGTGTGTCCCCCCCCCGTAACTTCTAAAATAAGAGAATGATAAAACTAAAAAAAATATGTAATGTAGACCTCAACCAAAACTACCAACGAAAATTGGTTTGGATGAGATACAGTTAGCAGTTTTTGAGATATAGTACATTTTCAAAAACCGCAAATATAACTTTGCCATTCATACAAATACTATGAAAAACAAAGTTATTTTTATTGTTTGTGTATATTACTTACTAATCTCAATATAATTATATCTCTAATCTATGCTTGCTGCTACGGAACCCTTCATGGGCGAGTCCAACTCGCACTTGGCCGGTTTTTTTTTCAAAATTTCAGCGATCTGGTGGTGAAAATGTCATTGCATGAGAATGTTCTTTTTTTGAAATTCATAATATCACGCATTTGGATGATATAATGATCATAATATCATTGAGTGTTTTAATGTTGGCAATAAGCTAATTGTTATAGGTTCTTTTATAGAGGATTAATAGCATGATAGTAGATAAAAGTATTTAAAAAACATGCCACGAATGACGCTACCAATTGCGCGGTACCCGACCAATCACGAGCGCCACGCGACGTAAGACAGGCGAAAAGTAAATTATTTCTTAAAAAGAACATAATTATATTATGTACATAGTTCACTTAAATTATGAGAAACGAAATAAAAAAAAAATATCTGAAGTTATAAACATTTGGAGTGGGAATCTGAAGCCACTTTCTGCGAAGCAGTCATGCTAGCGAAGGAGGCGAGACGCGTGAGGGAGAGGAACGCGTCCACCTCACAACCCAACCGCAGTGGCAGACGCTCATGGCGACGATTGTCGCAAGGCGATCTCCGGCCACCGTAGGCGCCGGATGCCGGCGGCGAGTAATGGGCGGCTCGCTGTCCGACCATGAACCATGCCCGGTTCGACGACGCGTTGTGTTCTACACGCGCCTATAATATCAGCACAATAACGGGGCCCTTAGAGGGCCAAAGCCTGCCGAGGACGCGGGACATAAGAGCTACCGTGACCCAGGAACGTAAAAGGCTATTGAAGGACTGTGGATTTTAGTCAGTACGAGCCTGACAGTCCCTCCCGCCCTGCCATGTGTGGGAGGACTCATTTAATAAATTAACGATGGTAAAAAAAAGTAATAACTGTTTGTCGTTCAATCTGTCGAGTACATTAGGTGAGTCTATTTATTATTGTTGATTACCTAAATACAACTTAATCTATTCTTAAATATGTTCAGTGTTTTTTTTTTAGGTGGTTAAATCATCAAATGAGTCCTCCTGCCCTGGGTGGGGCGGAAGGGACTGTCAGACTCTTACTGACTAAAATCCACCCGTGTTCCTTCGGATGCCCTTTACGTTCCGGGGCCACGGTATCCCGGGTTAAGAAAAACCCGCGACCCCAGCAGGCATTTGGCCCCATAAGGGGCCCCGTCAGTTTGCTGACTACTCCCCGAAGGCACGCGCGAAACACGACACGACGCGCCACCGACCCGGGCTTGGTCCTTGGTCGGCGAGCTACCCATTACTCACCGTCCGCAAGCCCGCTCCGCCGCTGTGCCCTCTGCTAATCAGAGGGACACGCGTTGGAGCGTCCACCCGACAGGATATTCGCATACGGGCAAAGAGACCCCTTAGGCACACAGTGCTTAAGGAAGAGTTTTTGCCCGCATCCCAGGGTGCACCGGCCCGAAAAACTGGTCTTCCCCCCGGACGTATCCGAGAGGGAACTCCAGTCCACGGGTGCACGTGGAAGTTTCCTGCCTAGCACCCCAAATATGTTCAGTGTTGGGGAATTTCCTTTGGTAACTTAATAGCTGTGCTCTCTCAAACTAAATAGTTCTTGTTCTGTACAAAGTCCTAACTGAAGGTAGTTCTATACTATCCGTATTCCTATGGCAGGAGTAATGAGTTTTGTGTTTTAAGGTGAATGCTCCAGGGTAGCCCGCGAAATTCAAATTTTCTTACGTTTTTTGCAATTAGCAAGCCAGTGCTAGGTTGTATGTTGATTAAAATATTATTCGCGACTGTAAGACGTATGTAGTTACAGAATTATAATCAACAAAATCAATACAACGCTCTAAGTTCATAAAGCTCTAGGAATGACTCTTTATGTTATTTTTTTGTTCCTACGCCTCTACGAACATGGAGGGTTGTATTGGTGATTTTGATGATAATAATTCTGTAACTACATACGTGTTACAGCCGCGAATAATATTTTAATCAACATACAACCTAGCACTGGCCTGCAAATTGCAGAAAACGCAAGAAATTTTGAATTTCGCGGGCTGGTTGGAGCATTCCCCTTAAGGTGACTTGTGTGCCTATTTGGCACAACCGTGAGGCACACGATACCTACTTTTTGTGATTATTTTTTATTTCTATTGTATTCTTGTGTTTAAACTGTGTGCCAAATGCGTGCCAAATAAACTTATTTTCTTTCTTTCTATTTTGTTTGTTAATATTTTATATGGTATAGATTGTGTAGTGTACTTGAAATGGCACACATTTGACAATATTTCGCAAAGTTCCAGCCAACTGAATCAATCTGTTTATAAAAGACTACCCTTGGCGCGATGCGACCGATTCCAACTACAAGTGAAAATCAACCTTGCTACTAAGATATAATGATGCAATTCGATTGACTTGGCGTCGTCGTGGCGATCGTGTTTTGTTTTTCATCTAGCCGTAGATACATGTTTTATGTCATATGTCGTAGTGGTAAGATTGATTTTCACTTGTAGTTGGAATCGGTCGAATTGCAATCGCATCGCGTTATGGATAAGCTCCCTGACGTAAACAATGTGTGATATGCTACGACGAAGCTCATACTATGCTACGACGTTGCTCATTCTATGCTACGACGTTGGTCATTCTATGCTACGACGTAGCTCTGACTATGCTACGACGTAGCTCAGTCTATGCTACAACGTAGCTCAGTCTATGCTACGACGTAGCTCAGTCTATGCTACGACGTAGCTCAGTCTATGCTACGATGTAGCTCAGTCTATGCTACGACGTAGCTCAGTCTATGCTACGACGTAGCTCAGTCTATGCTACGGCGTAGCTCAGTCTATGCTACGGCGTAGCTCATTCTATGCTACGACGTAGCTCATTCTATGCTACGATGTAGCTCAGTCTATGCTACGGCGTAGCGCATATAGATTTGATGGAGTTATAAAATAAATGAAACTAGGAAAGGTTTTATATCTATTTAATCGGAATATTAAGTTTCCATTGCTGGCCCCGCACAATACACAAAATAAATTGTTAAATAAAAATAACCCCTACCGATGTCGACCAACATCGCGCGCTTGCATCGACACAGTCAGTGTAGTGTAAAGCGTCATAAGCGCTTTGGCATTGCTTCTGTAGCGCTTTGAATATATAAAATGCGACTAACTTGCGTTAATAGCTATGACCGTAGACGAGGGACCTTAGACCGGTTTCACTTGAATTTCAACAACTACGATTTTTTACCTAATTTTGGTGAACACTTTTGTTTCTGTTTTTTTTTAAATATTCGAAGATTTTGATAAGAAAAATATTTTTAGGTACACATAATGTTCCCCTCACTAGAGGGCCAAAGCCTGCCGGGGTCGCGGCATGCCGGCGGCGAGTAATGGGCGACTCGCAGTCCGACCATGAACCATGCCCGTATTCTACACGCGCCTCAACGAGTATCAGCACAATAACGGGGCCCTTAGAGGGCCAAAGCCTGCCGGGGACGCGGGACTTAAGAGCTACCGTGACCCCGGAACATAAAGGGCTATTAAAGGACACCGTGGATTTTAGTCAGTACAAGTCTGATAGTATCCCGCCCTGCCCGGGGTGGGAGGACTCATTTGATGATTGTACTACGCAAAAAAAGGTACATATAATGTTACAGAAATTTATTTATTCCTGAAAGTTTCTCACATATTTTTGACACCTGAATTAAGTAAGTTACCAAATTTTTTCATTGAAACACAAAATTAGAACTTCTTGAAATATATTTATTTTGTTACTCTAAATTATGAATTAAATAATAATAAGAACTTATTTATAGTCAATGTAAAAGTTTTAATAAAAAAATAAGGTTGTATAGAAAAACTATTACTGAATACAAATTAAAATGAGTCATTTCTATTAAACTATTGCAGTTTTGTTTAAGCAATGATAATTCCTAGAAAAACATTTTGTGGACGCGCCACCAAACTTAGAATTACGGTAAATAACATTTTTTTAAAATTTATTATTAATACGTTATTTACAAAAATATTTACGGCCCGATGAAGATAAGTACGTCTTCTTTCTTTAAAAAAAAATAACAGTATTGTACAATTGGTTTAAGATATGATTTTCAACCACGCCGCAAAAATGTTACGTTTGAGAAATTCACTGTTATGCAACTTTAAGCCGCAGGAGGCCTGCAGGAGCAGACACACGCGATAAATCGCGCTGCGACAAGAAGCCAAGCTAATTTCCACTCTAAAAATACTGTGAATGGACAGCGACATGTCGCCCCGCGTGATTAATCGCGTGTGTCTGCAGGAGGCGTTAGCAGCGTTTGTTTAAATTAAACGTATAAAGTTATTATTGCGTTTCTCTTTCTCATAAAATAATTTTAGCGGGGCGCAAAATTCGAATCTTACCAGGGGCGCTTTACCATAGCAACGACTGTAGTGAGATTCACTGCACTGTCTGACCATTCAAATAAGAAGTAGTGTGACCTGTGTGAGTATTGGGTATAGGAATGTGTTCACTTGTTCAGCTATGTTTCTATTCTTAAGGGCGCATAACGAGAAAGTTGGCAACGTCGCAAATAGCTGTCAAATATTTACAATATGTAAATTTACTGTATGAAAATAAGAAATATGGCTCTGTAGTGCACTACAAAGTTGATATAGGAATGCAATTAAAACACTGCATTTGATGTTGTCACCTGTTCAGGTGTAAAAAAGGCATTTGGAAGGTTTCCAAATACTTTTTTTACATCTAAAACTATATATTCGGTGTTACGATATTACTTGTTGCATTCCTTTATCATTTTTTTAGTGCACTACAGAGCAATATTTCTTGTTTCCATACAGTAACATTGCTAAATAAATTTTTATTACCTCATAAATTAAGTTCGTGTGAGGTTCATCCATGAAAAGAAATCTAATTCATCTGGACATCTAAATTCATCTGGCCTTAAGAGCCAGATAAAACCAGACTAATGCGAGTCAGATAAATTAGGAATTTGAAGATAATTAAACTCTGCTCTTTTATTTATAAACTTACAAAAGTAATAGTGTAATAAATGTTAATAAACAACCTATTACACACTTTGGTTTTATAACAAAACAAGGACATAATTATGCACAATTCATAAATTAAGACAGATTAATTATGCCGCTTACCTTACAATCGCCAGACCACGAGTTTTAATCGCACTTTTTCGCCAAATACACGGGACGCTTGACCACTCCACGCCATGGATCGGCAATGACTGGCGCAGCCAATCACGAGTCGATTTTATTAAATGAAATACTTGATGTTAACGTTGAATTCATGCATGGCAAAGATGCGGCAGACGAATTATCACTTTAGTCGGGGACAATTTTTAAAGTATTGTTATTACGAGAATATACAAGTATTTCGAATTTAATTATGATAATATTAAGAAATAAACATTCAAATATCGATACAACTTACAATTATTTTTGTATTTCGGCAATTGGTACCAGGAAACAAAATTATTTAACAAAAACCGACGTTGGGACACAGCAGATTAATTAGAATTGACTGTTATCTGCAAACATAAATAATATTTGTTTCAATTAATCGCATTAGTAATATAAGGCCACGATAGATATTAACTATTTACAAAACACCTGTAAAGGATATTTTAATTGGACATTACTTTCTTATGTTCTTCAATGAAAATATGGTCAAAACTGTGTTTCAAAGAATCACCCTGAGAACAAAATTCAAAATTTTAATGATGTCTCGGAAAGGCTTTTTAAAATCAACATACATTCGGCCTTCACAATTATTCGATATTGTTGTTTTGGACCTATAGCCTTCGTTCCTCGCACCCACAACTTTTAGAAAAAGTAGATAAAATCATCAGAAAAACATTGACCTCCATCCTAAATGTGGCCCTGGACGACCGAGCGTGGCAGCAAGCCACACTTCCGAACCAAATGGTTTGGTACGTGACGATGGAAAAAGACCAGACGGTATGACGTTGGTGCCTTGGAAGGTGGGTAGGCCAAAAAAAGGTGGGTAGGGTGGGTAGGTACACCAAAGTGTGGGACGCTACCTGTGTCGATACCCTTGCGCCATCCCACGTTGCAAGCACGGCGGGCTGTGCTGGCGCCGCTGCTGCGGCTGCTGAGAACCTCAAGCGGCGCAAATACTGTAACCTTAATGGTTGCTACAGTTTTGAGCCGTTTGGGGTCGAAACGCTCGGGTCATGGGGTCCGAGTGCGCGTTCCCTTTTTAAGGAAATTTCTCGCCGACTAATCGACACTTTGCGTGACCAGAGGGCTGGTTCTTTGTTTGGTCAAAGAATAAGCATTGCCATCCAACGTGGCAATGCTGCCAGTCTTCTGGGCACGTTTCCAGATGACAGCGATGCGGAGGAGTACTTTGACGCCTGAGTGTCTTTGCCTTTTTGTGTTTTTTTTTTGTAATTAGGTATTTTATTTTAGTTTTAGTTTAAATTTAGTAGTTTTTGTTGTAAATATTTAGTTTTATTTATTTTTATTTTTACATTTTCTAGTTTTAGTTACATACTTACATATGTAAATAATGAATTAAGTTGGTATTAATAATTTTGTACACTTTAAATAAATGGTTTTATCACAAGATACGTAATTTTATTTCAGTTTAGGTACTACATTATAATAGGTAGGTAAGTATTACAGAATAATTTTTAAATTATAACAAATAACACTTAGGTAGTATGTTTTCAAGTTTCTTATTTTTATATTGGTTTGTCTTAAGGCGCGGACTGACTACGATTTTAATCGCTTATGACCGCGTAAACTATTGTCACCACTATGGAGCGTCAATAAGATTGAAAATTGAAAAATGATATTTGTGTTGAAATGTGACGTAAGCTGCGAATGGGCATTTATTTTACTGCTTTTCTTTAGATTATTTAAAATATAGACATAAAATTAAATAATGGTTTGGTTAAAGTTTTAAAAAAATGGAAAACCCACTAAGTTCTTAAAAAAAAAAACTGTTGTTATCGCTGGAAATACAGATCTGCGACGTCAAAGTTTATTTTTGTGCTACAACTTCCCAATTTTTTATTGGGAATATCAAACTTTTTATTTATTATTCTGTTCGGTTTAAATTCTTCTTTATACCCTTCTCTGTTCACTGTATTTTTCGCGTTACTTATTTTTATTACATTACGTCATACTCGACGTTCTTAGAAACCATTTTTTGGGAATATGAGATAAGACCGCGCCTTAAGGCGCGGTGTTATCTCAATATTCCCAAAAAGTGTATTAAGGGTATAAAGAAGAATTTAAACCGAACAGAATAATAAATAAAAAGTTTGATATTCCCAATAAAAAATTGGGAAGTTGTAGCACAAAAATAAACTTTGACGTCGCAGATCTGTATTTCCAGCGATAACAACAGTTTTTTTTTTTTAAGAATTTAGTGGGTTTTCCATTTTTTTTAAACTTTAACCAAACCATTATTTAATTTTATGTCTATATTTTAAATAATCTAAAGAAAAGCAGTAAAATAAATGCCCATTCGCAGCTTACGTCACATTTCAACACAAATATCATTTTTCAATTTTCAATCTTATTGACGCTCCATAGTGGTGACAATAGTTTACGCGGTCATAAGCGATTAAAATCGTAGTCAGTCCGCGTCTTAACAATATAACGTGAAAAGCAACCCGCGCAAAGGACATTAAAATAAAAGGTAAAAAAAAGTTCTGAGTCAAGAAGGTTCCGAGTCTGAGATTTTAACAAAATAATAGTAGATTACGCACCAAGGCAGTAAAACATTGCCTTAACGTCACGGGCGTATTGAATCCCGAAGCGATACTAAGGATTCTGGGGTGTACCTTCGTAGCGCAGCGAGGAGATTCAAGTGTTAATTCCCGAAAGAAACGAGGGAATTAAGTTAAGAATTCTTAGTGTAGAAAGGGATTCAAGTTAGCCCAAGGCAACGCAGCTCTACCCCCGAGGAGCGTACTCTGCTTTTCACACCTACCTACTGCGAGGAAATAAATTCTATTTTTGAAATTTGATGTGGTATCACAACCTTCGAACGTGAAGTCAGCACCACAGCAAGCGATCAGCTGTTGCGGTCACCGGCCGCCATTACTGGTACAACTCTTTAGTGCACACGGTGTTCTAAATTCAATTTACTTTATCCTCTAGAGGATAAAAACGGCTTTTGCGCTCAGATATCGAAGAGTAAAATACTCTTTCCGAGATGGGGGGATGAAAATATACTTTGGCAGCTTAATCCAATGCAGTGCTTGGTTCGATTCAAAGGTCAGACAAAGCGTTATGGGGTTGCAGAATTGTTTGGGGTCGCTTGACTGTCTGGATAAAGCGAGATTATCTCATCAGGTGACCTTGGAACGTAAAGGGCTATAACACATGTCTTCGAGTTTTTGGTTCTAGGACATGCCGGTTTCTTCACGATGATTTCCTTCACCGTTTTGAGAGCCTCAAAGGTGATGAAATAAATAATATAAACTAATGCGCCTGGCTGGGATCGAAACCAAGACCTTATCCGTAAGTCGGGGCCTGTACAACTAGGCCACCACTGTGCACTGCTCTGAGTTTTTATTAAGAGTATAAGTTGTTGGTATACAGAGTGATCTGTAATTCAATGCGGTCCTTGAAATGTGTGATACTTAACCTTATTTGCAACAATTTTAACCTCGTCAACATGGGGTTCAAACTGTCTGGTTTTGGAGATATCGAACTTTAAAGATATTTTTAAAAAATCCACGTCTCTCTCATTAAGTGCTTATTGTAAGTTTACAATGGTCACTTAGAATACATACTTTTCTGATAGAATATGAACTACTGAATCTAGTGAATACAAGTTTGTTAAAAAAAAGTTTGTTTAAAACTAATCAGATCTTGGGAAATTAAGTGTCATAAACTTCCCTTGTCTTTCAAAGCATATTTCTCAAAATAAATGGGCATAATAAAATATATATGATACTTGGTTGGTTGGTTTGAGGAGAAGCTGGATAGGCGTTACGGCGTCCTGACCTACCGCCTGACGCACGTCCTCACCGGACACGGAAGTTTCGGGAGGTACCTGTGTCGGATGAGGAAGGAAGAAACGCCTGGGTGTCACAATTGCTGTCCTCTCCCTCACGCATCCTGCCTCCTCCTTCGCTAGCATGACTGTTTCGCAGAAGGAGGCGACCGCTTCCCACTCCGTCTCACCCCGCAGCATGGCCTCGATCAATCATTGTGGAGGTTTGGCAGATTAGACTGAAAGGCCCAGTACTTTATCTGTATTCTACCACTTGTTAAGTATAATATAAATACACAGAAATATTAAAAACAGGAGAAGTGGCAAGGGGGCGTGTCGGTGAAGCCGTGGTGTTGAGCGGTTCGCTCAGCTATTGACTTGTAAGTACTACTTTATTCTTGTTTTCCTATATTACTCCGACTGTACCTATTGTTTTTGCATTAAATACATTGCTCTTTTACAACCACCTCAGTCTATCACTGAGTGACTTGACAAGCAATGTAAAACTGACATAACGATACCTCACCAAGCCGTAATGTCGCATGGTGCGTCCGTTGTATTTGAGCGGGAGAGTCGTATCCGCCCCCCGTGTCGCGACAACACACAGTGATAATTGTTTGTGTGAGTAAATTATACGGAAAAAGTACGCTGTAGTGTAAAACATTAATTAGGTTTATATTTAAATGACTGAGTTATCGATGGCGCTTGTGTGCAATTGTTCGTAGTATTGTTTTGACAGAATTGTGTACGCAATATTAGCGTTATGGAGGGGCAATTTTGGCTTCATCGGATTTCTATACATTTTGAATTCCACGCCATATCTCCTTCTTTAATATAGCTATGTATAAATATAATTTATTGATCAAGTAATTGTTTCAAACGTGCCCATAAATAGAAATATTTGTGATAATAATTTTAGCCTTATTTAGACTTGTTTTTCAACTTGCGAATATCGATTAAAATTTTCCCCGATCTTTATTGTACGTACTCCGTTGGCTTTTCCTTATAACTCAAAAGTTGTGTACTAACTAGTTCATTATAATTATTAGTAACTTGCGTCAACAAATCCGATTTATCCTATCATAATTGTTGAATAATAAATAAAAATTAAAAATTTTACAATGTTATTAGAACCTATCCTGTATAATTGTCCCGTTTGTTTTCTCACAAGTGGTCGTTGAAATCGAAACAAACAGGAAAAAGCCTCACCGTTTATTTGACATAATTTCGTTATTTTTACACTGAAACTCGAGGATAATTACAAAGTTTTCCTTCACAGAGATTAATGCAGTGGTATCGCTAGGGAGACCATGACACCGGACCGTTTCAGGATAACTAACAACAACGTTCCTTGTACCAATATAGGTACTATGAAGGTTTTATTGTGTAAACAAACCTTACACAGTTCTAGCTGTTTGTTTTCAATCCGACATAAGTCAAACAAAATTAAAAGGGCACTGGAGAGTCCTGGGCACTTTTCCCATTTGATAGCGATGTGGATGATTTTTGTGACACCCTGTAAAAAAAATTGTTTTATTTGAGTAATTTTTGTAAATATTTTAATTTTAGTAATTAAATGTAGTATGTTTATTTTATTTAAATTACTTAAATAGAAAAGAAAAGATATTATACAAAAGAAATATTTTTTATATCACTCCGACGACGCGCGACGGTCAGATATCCTGTGCCCGGCGGCCCAGTGAATAATAATTTTCAATTTATCCTTAAAACATTAAAACAATGGTCACTGCAGGACAGTACATACACACTTAGATCACTGCCGTTATGTGTTTTGTAATTGAATTATAGGTGACATTAATAATTTTATTTGATTTATTTTATTTATCTAATTTACATAAAATGTTAAGTTTGGTTATAAGTATAATATTTATAATATCAAAAGTGGAAGCGAAGGAGTCTGCAATTGGTAAGTTACCATTTTCAGTTGACTTTACAAATTATAGAATTTTAAATTATAATTACTAGGTCATAATTTTTATTATTTAATAAGAGTGCTTTGCTGAAGGATAAGTCTAAGAAGACAGAACGTTTAAACGTAGAAATTCTACGTGAATTTCTACGTTTTAACTTTCTGTTTTCTTACACAGACATAAAAGAATATATTAGGTACTTCAAATCTACAAGGGGTTTCTGTGTCTCCGATCAAGCAGTTCAATAGTTATTTTAAGCTATCTACACACCGAAGCCGCCGGCGCCCGCCGGTACATCCCGGCGGGCAAGGTCGGTGGCCTGACTGAACAATGCAAATCGTCAAAATCAGGCCACCGCGCCTTAAGGACATCCGCCATATTGTTTCATGTCCACACTAATATATTGTCACTCTAGCGCCAGAGATAGCTTATTCTCTAATCCTAATTGCGAAACTGGGTTTGTGCCGTAGTGTAGTATCGTAAAATAGATTTTGATGATTTTTAGTAAAGCGGTAGATGGGGTTCTGAAAACAATTTATTAGAGGGGACTTTTTACACCACTGCCTAAAATAATAATATGTGTTTTTTCGCATGACATGAAACAAATTAGTTAAATCCTAACTTTTTAATACTAACTGAATAATTAAATACTAACTTTTTTAGAAAATGCCTATACGGCATTAAGTCCGCCGTTCTGCCGTGCAGGCCCTAAAGTGCAGTATGAGGAAAAAAGCGGTTTCGAGAAAACCGCGAAAAACTTTTTAACACTGTCTTTTTAAAAGTTATTAATGTGTATGGTGCATATTTTTATTGCTACGAGGACTAAGTGACAACAAAGATGGTATTTACAAAAACAAATATTAATTTAGTTTATTAGATTTTAATTAAAATCGGGTTTTGTAAAATCATAGCAGTTACTGCACTCAAAAAGTTACCCATATGCAGATTAAAATGCGGTAAAAATACTAAATACCACAAAAACTTAGATTTTTTTGCTACTTTGCAGACTTATTTGCAGCATAATGCTTTCTTTACTGCATTTTAATTTGTGTCTTGAACGATTTGCACATGTAGTACATAACGAGTTCTTCCAACTTACGAGTATGTTTGAGGTAGGAATTTACAGAAAAAAAAATGTATGTATAAAATTGACGTTTATTTTTTAATATTATTAGTCCAGTGAACGGGGAGTTTTGCCCTACAAATGTTGGTGAAGTTTTTTTTCAAGTTTTGCTTAAGTTTATTACTAACACTAGTTTGTAAGCTCGTAACTAGTACTAACAAAATATGGATGTAATCGTTAGATGAGTCTGAAATAAATGATTATTATTATTAAGTATTAACTCATGAAAAATTTAAGTTTTCGATCTCGAGGAGTGTCTGCGTTAGCCAGCATCTTGGATTAAAGGGGTCCAAATTCGTTCTTTTTTACATGCTTCAACAGCTGACTTTATGACAAAAATGTCTAAGAGAAGTTTAAAGACATTAAAATTCCACAACAAATTGTATTTTTACGTTACGTATATATTTCGTTTTTTACACGTGAAACTTGTTTTACCGAATGCGTATTAGACGCTAAGATGTCTGAAGTAAAGGACAACTGAAAACACAAGTTGTTATTTGAGCAAATCTAGTTCCTTCCACTCCATTCAGTGCAATCGTCAATTTATACCCATAAATTCCAAAAAAAATAAAATAAAAAATGTTAAATATGATAATGTGTTTTATGCGTTAGAACCACAGAAAACAAATAATTATCCGCAATACATAAAAAATCCCTGTTTAAAAGAAAAAACCTAACTGGCTGACTGACTGATGGATCCCAGCCGAAACCGGTGGGTATAGAGGCATGAAATTTTGCACACAATTATCAAAAAAATCGATACAATATGCATCCTCGCGGACGAAATCGTGGGCAAAATACTCGTCAAATGTGTAGACGATTTTTATGAATGTTGAGTGTTCTTCCTCTTGTAACTTTGAATCTACATGACGTACCTGCAGAATATGTACTTATAAAGTTGTTGTGGAATTTTATTGACTTTAAACTTCACATTTTTGTCGTAAAGTTAACTGTTGAAGCATTATGTGAAAAAGAACAAATTAGGACCCCTTCAATCCAAAACGGCGGCTAACGCAGACACTCCTTGAGCTCGAAAACTTACATTTTTCATGAGTAGCATGTACTTATGAAATACAAATGAAAAAAAACTACACCACATAATGCAACGCAAAGCCTCTTTTTTGTCCCCATTGACTGGACTTTATAAGGTACCTATGTTATTGTAACTTAATTTTAAAATGTTTTGAAGACAAGTGGTAATGAAGACATTTAAGTTAAAAATTAAGTGGTAAGTAGGTATACTTAAAGCTTTTTGGTTCCGCAAGAAACATGAGATTTTTCAATTAAATGTCACATTAATTTATATACCTACAGTGTTTGGTTTCCGACTACCGATACTTTAAGGGGATATAATAGACTCATTTTCATCGACAAATCTGCTTTAAAAAAAATCCTACTAAAACACTTTGCGAATGGCGGCCATTTTGGTTTTTTAACCGGCCGAACTGAAATATGTACAATAAAATGAAACCAAGATATCAATAAACATGCAAATGACTTTATTGCGAAGGTAAACGTTGAGGCTTCCGAAAAACTTACCAGAGTTTTCTAAAAAATAAGAAAAAAGAATAAAAAAACATGGGAAAGCACTTAATTGTACACAAAAATTACTGATTTTTTTCACATATTTCACTCTAGCTCGAAAAGTACCCCTGTTTTTTGCTTGGGTTTTTGTGGTAAATTAAAAGTGTTCGACTGATCGAGCAAGAGAGTTAGAGACAAATTCTGACTAGAACGCAGTAAAATATGACCTGTACTGCAGTGAAATTAGTAAAATCGTTCAAGTTAACAATTATAATGCAGTAACAGAGTGTCATACTGCGTTTTAATTAGCATTTAAGTTATTTTCATATTTTGAAAAATACTGACTATACAGCAGTAAATAATGAACATACTGCAGCACTTGAGTTGGTTTTCACGTAATAAAGTTACTTCAATAATACTAAATAAAATACTACATTTTAGTACTTTGCTGCATTTTAATCTGTAGTTCATTTGAAATAAACTAGTGATCAGCCATGCAGTATTAACACTTTTGGTACAAAAACTGTTTACTGCGTTTTAATTTATATTCCTCAATATTTTTTTTGGGTATAGAATACAGATTTTATGTGGTAATATCGATATTTACTGCGTTTAACTCGGTAAAGTGACGGATCGTGGCAGACGTAACTGGTATAACTGTATTTTAGTTGGTATTGTAATATATTTAGACATGCAAAATTAAGTTACTGCTTTCAAAAGTTTGATTTTTTAACCGTTTAAAGCATCCTAACAAATACCTGATTAAATCTTCATGTTCCTTATAACGTGTCCGTTAAGGTTCTATATTCAACAAAAAAATGACAAAAAACCTGTTACTGCGTTTTAGGGACTGCACGGCAGCGTTGTACATTGTTGTGCATCATCATCATCATCAGCCTATAAAATGTTCCCACAGCTGGGACACAGGCCTCCTCTCTGAGAGAGGGAGTGGGCCATAATCCACCACGCGCACCCAGTGCGGGTTGGTGGATGTCACATGTCTTCGAATTTTTGGTTCTAGGACATGCCGGTTTCCTCACGATGTTTTCCTTCATCGTTTTTGAGAGCAGTGGTGATGAAAATAATAAATTACACAAAGTAATGCGCCTGGCTGTATTCGAACCCACGACCTATAAACTTTTAAGTCGGGGCCGATACCACTGGGCCACCACTGCTCTCAATTGTTGTGCATAAAGTTTAATAAATAAACAAACTTTTATTTTATAAGATTTGATGCTTCCAATTGTACAAAATTTTCTATTTTGATCATTTGCCATTTAATAATTAGGTTTTCGAGAATTTATCATTTTGAGTTTTAGGCTTTTTGCGCTTAATCCCATTTTATAATTACAGGAAATCCTGAAATTCGTCTGGTTAATTTTAATGCAAAGGAAGACTTTACAGTTAGGAAGGACGAACCACTGAAGATAATTATTGAAAACAGTTACCCTCGATACGTATGGTAAGCTAATAAAAAAAAACCCGACTAATAAGTAATGGATTACTATTGACTAACAACAACTACTTAATTACAAATAATTATATATTTATGGGGTTCCCATTCAACACCATGGAGTTTCTTGCCGGTTCTTCTCCATGGAGTCGACCAACCCGAACCGTGCCCTGTTGTCGACGTTTTATAAGTGCTCTCATGGGCCTATGTGAGATGTTTTTTTTTTGGCGTTTTTATTGGTAATCAGGGGGTCTAAGTACGTGAACGAAGACAGGTACGGAGACGGATGTACGAACGGAACTAACGTCAAAATCAAATTTGCGAACGGAAAATACCGCCACGACTGAAGTAGGGTTGACGCGGCGCTAGTGTTTATGTCATTACATCAAATTGCATTAAAAAAATTAGTACCACGAATTTTCCGCAGGTCATGTGTGGCACAGACTCTAAGGAGTTATCTGTGAAATCGTTAAATCATTCATTCATATTTCGGGCTCGTTGTCAAAACCTCTATTGGGCAGCGTTCGGGAAACTACGCAATGTCTTTTCGTCCGACATACCTCAGTGTCTCAAGACGAAAGTCTTCAACCAATGTGTGTTAACAGTGATGACTTACGGCACCGAAACGTGGCCTTTCACTACCGGCCTCATCTCAAAGCTCAAAGTCGCTCAGCGAGCTATGGAGAGGACTATGCTCGGTGTTTCTCTACGTGATCGAATCCAAAATGAGGAGATCCATAGACGAACTAAAGTCACCGATATAGCCCACCGGATTAGCAAGCTGAAGTGGCAATGGGCAGGCTATATTGCTCGCAGAGCAGATGGCCGATGGAGACGAAAAGCATTAGGGCTCCCACACATAAACACGATACGACGTCGCGTCGTACAACGATGCGGCGTCGATTCACGATACGACGTCGCGTCGTAGAAATTTACGATGAGCATCGTTACAGTGGGGTGGTGTTTTAGTTCATTCCGAAAAATGGACCGCTCTAGACACATTCTGTTCCATATTACGGGGCGCTGCTCGACAAGGGTAATTAAATGATCGACTTCAATACCATCCGTCATATTTGAATTTCGAAGAACAACTGCGCAGGATTGCATCGTGAGTCACAATGTCGTATCGTGCATCGACACGTTACGACGTCGTGTCGTAGATTTCCACGACGCGACGTCGTATCGTGTTTATGTGTGGGAGCCCTTAGAGACCACCGGACCACCGGACCACCGGAGGTGGAGACCACGGACTAGCAAGCGCAGCGTAGGACGTCCACCAACAAGATGGACAGACGACGTTATAAAGGTCGCAGGAAGACGCTGGATGCAGGTCGCTTCCAACCCGTATATGTGGAGATCTAAAGGGGAGGCCTATGTTCAGCAGTGGACGTCCTATGGCTGATGTAGCGTTATAGTCGATTCACTTAAATCAACTAAACGCACCTCACTAATTACGTGTCACATCCCTAAATCTTGCACGTATAAACGTCATTCTCGAACCTTCGACGGCTTGGCTATAAAAGGTCTCGCACCTCATTTCGGAGCCTTTCCGACGCCTGCTCGAAGCCGCTAACATACTATTAAAAATCAACCCCGAGATATACGGGTAAGTGAGTGCTCACGGTGATTGATTTATTATTAGCTGTGTCCTGTCAGATCGCATTCTATGTATTTCTTTCTGTCTGCGCGATCTGGCAGCAATCCTATTTTATTGTCTTAGCGTCATAACTATCATCGTATGTAAATTCACCTTTGTCTTCATCACTGCATCACTATGTAAATGCGTGTGCATGCTTCACCATTCTTCACTATGCTTGCCTCGCCACGCTGCGCCTAGCTGCTCGCTTAAATCGCCTGGCCACGCGGCGAGGAACCGTCGTCAATGCCTGAGGCATGTGCACGCATACCTAACCTCTAATTGTAAGCCATCACGATGAGTGAGTCTTCCTGCATCCACCTTGCTTTGGGCTTACTACTGGGAGACGCACGCATCGTCGAGGGCTTGCAGGATTCTGGCTCGACGCTTACGGACGCACCGCTTCCAGGGTTCCAGTCTTGGGCTGCGGCACTTCCAGTCTTGGGCTGCGGCACTTCCAGTCTTGGGCTGCGGCACTTCCAGTCTTGGGCTACATCCAATCTACGGCTACACCCGATTGTCAGACGTCCTGCTGTCTCCCCACCTACCGTGGGAGAGAGACGTCTGACTCGCGAGCTGCGCGGCCACTACCTACCGCCGTCTACTCCCACGTGGTCGTGGTGTAGCGACCCACGCTGCCACGCGCAGGCCCCTTGCCTCTGCAGGCACGGGCCAAGCCTAAAGCGCTATCTGCTGCCCGCCGCCAGTTCCGGCCATCCACGCGGCGCGTGAGTGCCGAGACCTCACGCCTGCCGCGTGTCGAGGACCCTGCCTGAGCGGGCCACGTCCCAGCGCCAGGCCTGCCTGCCAGTCTACCTGCCTGCCTACTGCCTGCCCACTGCCTGCAGGCCTGCCCGGCGCACGCGGCTACCCACGTGCGCGCTCCCAGCCCTGCATCGGCCACGTGTGCCTAAGCCCAGGGCAGTAACACTCCTTCTACCGTGACCAGTGACAGTGCCTAGAGACCTTAGCTAAATACTAGAACCTACGACCCTAATAAATCTGTGTCTCGTGTAATCGCAAAATAAATGTGTAAGTGATACCTTGGTTTCATTCTTATCTACCCAGAAACCCACTTGCCACAGTGGCGCCCACTCGGTAAAGGTTCTCTGGGTTCTAGCACTGGTCACTCTTCCTATACTCTTCATCGTGGTGGTAAGTACGTTGTGTTGTACTAATACTATAAACTGTGTATCCTCTTACTGCGGCCAAGACACCCTTAGCCTAACCACGGTCCTGTGAGTCTGCTTGACCGGCAGTGAGCAAGTCATTTCCTCCTACCTTATTTCCTTCCTATCTTCCGTCTGTTACCTGTAGGTGTCGAGGTACAGACAATCCTGGTTTACTAACAATGCTGCTAGGGTTGAGTAAAATTATTGTAAAAAATCAATCGATGAGCTCTCACCCGGTCTATCTCAGTAGTCATCTTTATCCATCTAAATACTATAGTATTCCCTAACGAGTAACCTAAAACTAAAATTATGACAAAAAACTTTATTAGTATTTAATAATAATGTAGAAATCTAATTTACAAAACAAACTAAAATTAAGATTCTAAATGTAAATTCCTAATGTCACTTTATTTAATGATAAAGAAATCTCATACATTCTAATTATATAATGCAAAACCAAAAATTATATTTTAAACTATTTTCTATTAAACCACTTGACCGTTATTCGAAGCATAAACAAACAATTGAGATAGGCTGTATCTTGATTCCTTTGCCTTTTTTCCTTACGATATAGCTCTCTCGCTCTCGTGACGTCACCAGGTCAGAGAGGGGAGCGCGCTTGTGAGCGCGCGTCGCCCGTCTTGTTCATTGGCGTTCTTTTCTTTGCCGGAGACGGTTGTGGCTTACTAAGCTGGTGAGTTTTATTTTTAAAAAACTTTTTTTCTACAACCGTCATTATTTTTCCTTACGATCAAAAAACTGGCTAACAGTTTTCGATATTTAACTAAAATTGTTTTCAGTGCATTGTTTTTAGTGTATTACAGTGTGTTACTGCTAAGTGTATTACAGTGTGTTACTGATAAGTGTATTACAGTGTAAATCAACGTTGACATTTTAAAAAATTAACGGTTTTCCGTTCGCGTGTTACAAATTCCTTTTTCCAGTGTTTTGGTGTTCGATTGTTTAAATAATTAGTAATGGATAAGGATATAACGTTGATTTCGCACGATGAGCCGGTCGCAGGCCCTTCCTATGCTGCTAATAATAAGGAATCCAGTTCTAAAAGGCGGCGTTCACAATCTAGCAGTAGTAGTAGTAGCTCGGACGATAGTGGTTCCAGTTCATCTAGCTCTTCTGACCATAGGTCTAAACACAAAAGTGCTCGTCGCCGCCGTAACAAAAAAAGGGGGGGCAAACATAAGCACCGCCGCTCAGGGCGTAAAGCAAAACAAAGTGATTTACCTTATCAAAACATGCCTAATAATAATCCAGTGGCCGATGACGCCATTTCCCTTTTTGCCGTGGATGATTTCGAGCAGGAAGGTAGTACTTTTCTTAATGATTTAGATGTTGAAATTAAGCTTAAAGAACCGGCTATTCCGAAAACAGACGTGCGTTACTTGGATATATTAAAAGAAATTCAATTTTTCAATAAACCGGACTGGAGTGAGGTACGTTACGCGGATACCCAAAAATCTTATAATCATAACCCGGGTTTCGTTGAACTCGAAGCAAATGAAGAGATCAGACCCTATGATACTCTTAAGCACCTAAGCTACTCCGAGAGGGCTTATGCTTCGTTGACTTATGGTTTACTAAGGCAAAAAGAGTCCTTAAAAAAGGAACTTTGTACATTTATGTCATGGGTCCGTGAACAAAAAGAGGAAATTAGCTTCGAGGCTATAAACCAAAGGCTTAATGATATTTATACTGCTAGTGATTTTAGTAAGGTTTCAGCAGACCTTTTGCAAATGGTTTGTGGACATAGGGCTGAAACAATTCAAATGCGTAGAGATAGCATAACTAATGCAATTCGCGATCCGTTGGTTAAAGCATCAATTAGGAAAATACCTCCATCTGAAGTCAACTTATTTAATTCTGAACAGTTAGTCGTTTCATTGGAAAAAGTTGGTGGTGTCAAAAAAGCATTTTGGCCTGCTTCCAAATCGACCAGCTCATATAAATCAACTTATAGTTCCGCCTCAACTTCGCAAGTTGGTAAATGGCTAATACGTCCCTCGCAGGGACAATACTCTGTTCCGCCCTCACAGGGTAAGAACTATAACAATAGCATGCCCCCACAGGGTTGTCAGAACTGTAATGCCCCCTCGCAGGGTGGCTATTTGCAGCATAATATACAATGTCCTTCACAAGGACCGCCTCATACGTACTACAACTATCCTCGTCAGGGTAGAGGCGATAGAGATTCCTTTCGTTCTCGGGGGGCAAGACAGAACCAAAGATACCACGCTCACAAACGTGGTGGCCATAAACGAAGGTCATCACCTTCAGATTACAATGCCAAAAAGAGTAAGCATTGACACGAAAATATTCCAAGCGGGTCAGTTATCGAACTTCGTCCATCATTGGAGGGAAATGCAAGCACCAGAATTTCTCATTCAAATAATTCAGGGGTACCGTATACCTTTTCAACAAAAACCACCTTTAGTAATGCCCAGATTAGACAAAAAGGCGTTTCACACACCAGTGTCGCCGGAAATGTCTTTAATAATCCAAAAAATGTTGAATCAAGGAATCCTAGAAATTGCGAGTCCAACTCCAAGTTTCTTATCCACGCTTTTTCTGGTACCAAAAAGCGATGGGTCGGCTCGTCCGATTTTCAATTTAAAAGCCTTAGACGAATTCGTACTGACCACCCCCCTTCAGTCTGATAAATGTATTCAGAGTCCCAGATTTCATTCAACCCAAGGATTGGATGTGCAAGTTGGATATTTCCCAGGCGTACTTTCACCTGAAGATAGCAGAGTGCCACAGGCGTTTTCTACGTCTTATTTACAAAGGACAACTTTTCCAAGTGACCTGCCTCCCATTCGGTCTCAGCACGGCTCCAAAGACCTTTGCCAATTTAACAAATTGGATTGCCCAAATAATGAGAAGCAAAGGTGTGAGAATATTGGTCTTTCTCGACGATTTTCTTCTGGCTCACCAAGACCCAGAAGTTCTCACAAACCATGTGAACCTTCTCGTAAATACATTGCAATACCTGGGATGGCAAATAAATTTCGAAAAATCTATCTTAACACCCAAGAAATCGCTTGTTTATCTGGGCGTACTGTGGGATCCTTGGCAAAATTTCAAATGTCTACCAAAGGAAAAAGTAAATTCTTTATTGGCGAAAATTTGCGGAATTATAAACCTTGGGAAGACAGATCTAAAAAAGTTGCAGAGTATAATAGGATCCCTAAACTTTGCGAGTTTTGTTGTTCAAAGAGGGAGATTACATTATCGAGCTCTAATCAAATTTCTAAACACTCTAGAACTAATCAATTCAACCAGAGTGTATTCTGTACCTGTAGATGCAATGAGCGATCTACGGTGGTGGACCCACAATCTACAACATCCATCAATTCTGCACCATGCCCCAGCAACTCATTTTATCACGACAGACGCCTCCGACTTAAGATGGGGTGCCCAGATGGACAACCAGTCCCTATGGGGAACTTGGTCCCAGAACGAGAGAAATGGTCACTGCAACGTAAAAGAGATGTTGGCAATACTGAAGGTCTTTCAAAGTCATTCTGTATATCTGAGCCAATCTACAGTCACAATACAATGCGACAATCGCACGGTAGTAGCGTATCTCCGTCACGAAGGAGGAACAAAATCTACGCAGTTGATGGACATAACTTACGATCTATTTTGCTTAATAGATCAATATCAAATTCACATCAACGTGCACTACATTCCGGGGAGATACAACAACCATGCCGACCACCTATCACGGTTTCGCCAGGCCCTCGAATGGCATCTGTTACCCAAGATCACCAAAATGATCTTCCTAAAATGGGGGATTCCCCAAGTGGACCTGTTTGCCTCCAGCAACGCCCACGTAGTCCCTTATTATATATCAAAGGATCAAAAAGACATGCAAGCTGTAGCCCACGACGCGTTCTCGATTGCTTGGACATTCGATCTGGCATGGGTGTTCCCGCCCCCGTTTCTGATACCCAAAGTTCTGAGCTACCTCAATCAGGCATCGGGAATTTACCTACTGGTAGCACCGAGATGGGAACGAGTATGCTGGCGCGGCGATCTCAAAGCCCGCGCTCTAGCCCCACCATTCACAATACAGAACCTGAACCAAGTGTTAATAGAGGTAACAACAGGACTGCCACCGCCTCGAGTCCAGGATCTGGTGTTGGAAGTCTGGAAATGTGGGGTGGACACATCATTTAAACGATTGGGATAATTCTCAAATAAATCTTTTGAAAAGTTCTTGGCGTGCTTCAACCCTTAGAACTTACAAACCTGCATGGAACCGCTGGGTGTCATGGTGTAGAGCTTGTGGTATTAACCCTAAGAATCCCTCGGGTTCTGATCTAGCTCGGTTTCTGGCTGATCTGCATATAAAATATAAACTTTCCTACAATACAATCATGTTACATAAATCTGTGGTCTCCACCCTTTGTAATGTAAACAATTCAGGTGCTCTAAGTAATCATGTTTTGGTTAAGCATATTTTGAAATCCATTTCAATCAAAATGCCTAAGGACCCGAAGCTACCCGTTTGGAATATTGATGATTTTGTATCCTTTCTTGGCAGTAGAACGATAAATAATGATAATAAGTTTGATGTATCGAGTCAAGCCGCTGCCCTTTTAGTTCTCTGTTCTGGTAGGCGTATTCACGACTTGACCCTCCTTATGACCGATAAAGATAATTATATTCGATCATCGGAGCATGATTTTATAACTTTATGGCCTGCCTTTGGGTCCAAGACTGATTCATCTGACCATAGGCAATCAGGTTGGAGATTATTTAAAAATAATAATAATAGGAATTTGGATCCGGTATACTGGATTGAACGGACTGTATCAGTGCTTTCCGTTAGACGACAAGAAGCTAATTGTCATAACTTGTTTATTACCACGAGAGGTGCAGCTCGTGGGGCCTCACGAACGGTTATTGCGGGCTGGATCAAAACTCTCATGCGACAGGCTGGCATTGTTGCTACTCCTGGAAGCATTCGTTCCGCTGTTGCTTCCAAGAATTGGTTGGACAACTTCCCTATAGAAGAAATTATGGCTCGGGGAAATTGGAGGTCTTCTAATACTTTTGTAAAATTTTATAAGCGTCAAGTTTTGAATGCTTCTAGAAATAACAATATTACTGATCTATTCAACCCAGTCCTACTGTGAAATATGCACCTAGTTAATTTAATGTTATGTAAATTGTAATTATATTTATGATTGGTGATAAATTATTTTATTATTACACCTATTTTGCTGATTTTAATTCCTACACATTGGCGTTCTCCCTGGACGTCACCAGGCGATAACAGACATATCTCAATTGTTTGTTTATGCTTCGAATAACGGTCAAGTGGTTTAATATTGGCGTTTTTCCTGAAATAAAACGCTTATTAAACTACTTACCTTATTCGAAGCATAAACAGTGATTTCTGCCTGGTGATACAAAGAAAATCATCCAATGAACAAGACGGGCGACGCGCGCTCACAAGCGCGCTCCCCTCTCTGACCTGGTGACGTCACGAGAGCGAGAGAGCTATATCGTAAGGAAAAAAGGCAAAGGAATCAAGATACAGCCTATCTCAATTGTTTGTTTATGCTTCGAATAAGGTAAGTAGTTTAATAAGCGTTTTATTTCAGGAAAAACGCCAATATTAAAATCTATTTATTCTAATGTCATAAATACTAAAATACCTAAGTCTATACAGGAGGAAATAGCTCTCTAACTAAATAATACTCAATTCACAACGAATTATCTAAACTTCTTTAAATAAAATATAACTTTTATCTAGGATACACTACAAACACAACACAACTATTGAAAATAATTAACTTATTAATTCATCTACTTAAACCTACCTAGCTTACACCACAACTAAATAAAACTATTGGAAACGTATCTATCTTCTATTAATTCAACTATCTAAATCTATCTTGTTCATTTCTAAAACTATCAGACTAAATAATGTACAATAACTAACTAAAATAAATCTGCAAAAACTATATAGAATAAATCTACGAAAAGTAATTAAAATAATCTACAATAACTATCCTAACTAATAGAACCAGTAGTTCTACCTACATAAATATAATGTTCAATGTTCTGTTCTAAAAAGCTCATTAACTAAAAATTAATAGTATTTCATCTATCAACCTTTAGGCTGAGCGCTTGGGATTTCTCTCTAACATCTTTGACTCTAAATCAAGATGCTGAACTTAGGCTCTCTCTCTAACCTATTGGTCACTATAGTTTACCTTGCTGAAGGTTTACTCTAGGAAGTACTATTAACTACCTACTTGAGTAAAAAGAACATTGCAACAGTTGCAGTTGGAAGTCTACCAGGTTACTGAGAATAGTAATTATTCTCTAAAATCTAGAACTAATTTCTCTAAATAATATAAATAAAGAGAAATATTAAACTAAAACCTAACTTGCTAAAATTTCTAAATTTAAACTTTTAATTGTTTTTCTGCTAAAACTATTTTCTATCTTTATGACTATACATGTCAAGGATTTATGGTGGAGCTGTCCATCGTAAATCCCGTAGGCCTAGCTAATACTAACTAGTGTCTGACTCACTACTGGGTCAGACGATGCCAAGGGACCTACGACTGTCTTCCATCTGGTTGTAGGAGGTCTACTTGTACCAGAGATTAAGTCTCTTAGTCTCCGGCGTGCAACTTCTACCACTTTCGCCGCCTACCTAAGATAGCTATAACTTAGTTATAGTTATACTATGACATGCTAATGCCATACCTATTGTGTGGATTTTTTTTTTATAAAAATAGACTATAATATCAACTTTTATAAAAAAAAAAAAAAAAAAAAACTAAATAAACTCTAAACTTTAAACTAAACTTTTAACTAAAGACAACTGATCGAATCCTAATCAATTATTGTTTTATAATTGAACACAAGTAAACTCTTAACTCATTTTTACTAAGAAAACTTAATAAAATCTTAACTAAATAAAACTTTAAAACTTAACACAAGTAAACTTTTATCCAAATCTGACTAAAGAAAATCAAAATCTAGCTAAATAAACTACATACCTAATTTTGATTTAAATTAACTTTGTAACAAATTAAATATCAATTAAAGAAACTTAAATTAATAAATATAACTTGAATTATTTGAGCTTACAGCCGTGGGCTGCATGGTTGTGAGCCACTTTAGTCACCTGCCATCTGCTGACCCCACACACACACACACATTCACTACATATCACATCACATACATACTCTGTTTCATTCTGCCTACCCAGTAAATCCTTTCTGTTTTCTTCTTCTCGGCGTTGCCACAAGGGTTGCTGTGGGCTCTTTGGGCGATATTTATTTTTTAGCAGAGTAGTCTCCTTGTGGTACACTACCATTACCGTATGTGCTGTCTTTCATGTTCCTATGAGCATCTTCAAGACGTCCCCCTGAAATACGGGTGTACGCAAACTATTTTCCTATTATTTCTATGTTAAGGCGTAGCTATAGTGAATGCTGCTGACCCAAGGCTACTCTGGTTGTCACAGTAATTCTCTTTATCATACTACCACTTACTATTGTGTTGTCTTCTACTGTTTAACTAAAAAACAGCTTAAAGCCGGTATTTTTCTAAGAAATAACCGCATCTATTTACTAGATTCTAAACCTAAATAGAAAACCTAAAACTATTCTTACTTTAATTATAAAATAACTTTTAAATGGCATAGTCCATAATAATTATTCTAACAACTGTAGGTACTACATACCACAGTTGAAACTTGTATCAGCCTAATCTGGTAACAAGTCTAAAGGTTTTGGCTCTAAACCAAACCATTTAGTAAGTAAATATCACTACACGGCATTTACTTACTATGTATATGCTGGAGCTGACTAAAGCGGAACGCTAAACTAAGTCTTTCGCGTGAAAACTTCCTAATAAATAATTAACTTTAGTCATAAACTATAAATACCTAACTAAAATTCTTTCACCTGAGCACTAAACCTAAAACCTAATCTTACTTTGTCATTCCGTATGATTGTTGAACGCATGTATTCTAGAAACAACCAAAATATAAACTTTCTTTAAACATAACTCTAAAGCAAAACTTTCTATAAAGTTACTACTTCTATAACTTAGCCCTACTAATTATAACACAATGGGCCTAAGTATAGTTGAAACTAATTATTTCGTACTTCACTAGATTCTTTCAAATTATTCGGTCTATCAGCATGTCCTAGATATCCTAATACCTAATAAAATTCCGTTCCGGTCACGGTGTCGTTGACATTTGACGTTTTTGAACCCTGACAACCGATCATTGACAGTTGTTATGGTCTTGGATTTTTGGCTTTTTGCAACATCGTCAATTACATTCGGATATTCTCACAAAATAGTTACGTCTTGGACATTGAACCTATAATGAATCTCAATCGACCATAGACATTGATCGTAGACCGAGACTTAGATCAATTCTATCATAGACCTTGAATATGGACCTTATTGATTTAGCTTTTAAATATTTTTTTAAATGCATGTTTTTAAATCTTTTACTTGAATAAAATAAATTCTTTTAAGCTTTTGCTGTTTTTATAAATAAATATTATTTTAAAATAAATATATTTAACAATATTTTAAAATAAAACTTTGAAATAAATTCTTTTAAGCTTTTGCTGTTTATATAAATAGTTATTATTTTAAAATAAATATAATTAATAATATTTTAAAATAAAACTTTGAAACAAATTCTTTTACTAATTAAACTTCAAAAAAATTTTTTTTTGTTGACAACAATTTTTTTTTTTGGAACAAAATTTTTTAAATAATTTTCTATGAAGACTCTATACACCTTCAAGTTTGGAACATGCATATCAACGTTCAACTATCAACAACGGACTAAACTCTTACTAAACCTAGCTTAAAAATACATTACCCTGCGTTTAAACATCTTGGTTACAGAACCCTATGGAGATTCACTTGCTATTATCTTGTAGTTTTTCCAACTGACTGTCTTGAGTTAAACTACACTACTATTAGTTTACCTCTTGAATGTTATAGTAAGTCACTAACTTAGGACTACTTCCAAGTTGGTGACGGACATAGTATGAATGGATGAATGATTGATGGAATGGAAGCACATGAATGGGATGTATGAACGTAATAGGTAGTCAGTTTAGTGGTTCAGGCCTTCTAGCGGATTTCCCCTAGGGAAAATCCTTTCATAGC
Organism: Agrotis exclamationis; assembly: GCA_950005045.1. Lineage (NCBI taxonomy): Eukaryota > Metazoa > Arthropoda > Insecta > Lepidoptera > Noctuidae > Agrotis > Agrotis exclamationis. The sequence continues at coordinate 1,806,847 of OX465442.1, forward strand.
AGCCGGGGTACTGTAGCGTTATAGTCGATTCACTTAAATCAACTAAACGCACCTCACTAATTACGTGTCACATCCCTAAATCTTGCACGTATAAACGTCATTCTCGAACCTTCGACGGCTTGGCTATAAAAGGTCTCGCACCTCATTTCGGAGCCTTTCCGACGCCTGCTCGAAGCCGCTAACATACTATTAAAAATCAACCCCGAGATATACGGGTAAGTGAGTGCTCACGGTGATTGATTTATTATTAGCTGTGTCCTGTCAGATCGCATTCTATGTATTTCTTTCTGTCTGCGCGATCTGGCAGCAATCCTATTTTATTGTCTTAGCGTCATAACTATCATCGTATGTAAATTCACCTTTGTCTTCATCACTGCATCACTATGTAAATGCGTGTGCATGCTTCACCATTCTTCACTATGCTTGCCTCGCCACGCTGCGCCTAGCTGCTCGCTTAAATCGCCTGGCCACGCGGCGAGGAACCGTCGTCAATGCCTGAGGCATGTGCACGCATACCTAACCTCTAATTGTAAGCCATCACGATGAGTGAGTCTTCCTGCATCCACCTTGCTTTGGGCTTACTACTGGGAGACGCACGCATCGTCGAGGGCTTGCAGGATTCTGGCTCGACGCTTACGGACGCACCGCTTCCAGGGTTCCAGTCTTGGGCTGCGGCACTTCCAGTCTTGGGCTGCGGCACTTCCAGTCTTGGGCTGCGGCACTTCCAGTCTTGGGCTACATCCAATCTACGGCTACACCCGATTGTCAGACGTCCTGCTGTCTCCCCACCTACCGTGGGAGAGAGACGTCTGACTCGCGAGCTGCGCGGCCACTACCTACCGCCGTCTACTCCCACGTGGTCGTGGTGTAGCGACCCACGCTGCCACGCGCAGGCCCCTTGCCTCTGCAGGCACGGGCCAAGCCTAAAGCGCTATCTGCTGCCCGCCGCCAGTTCCGGCCATCCACGCGGCGCGTGAGTGCCGAGACCTCACGCCTGCCGCGTGTCGAGGACCCTGCCTGAGCGGGCCACGTCCCAGCGCCAGGCCTGCCTGCCAGTCTACCTGCCTGCCTACTGCCTGCCCACTGCCTGCAGGCCTGCCCGGCGCACGCGGCTACCCACGTGCGCGCTCCCAGCCCTGCATCGGCCACGTGTGCCTAAGCCCAGGGCAGTAACACTCCTTCTACCGTGACCAGTGACAGTGCCTAGAGACCTTAGCTAAATACTAGAACCTACGACCCTAATAAATCTGTGTCTCGTGTAATCGCAAAATAAATGTGTAAGTGATACCTTGGTTTCATTCTTATCTACCCAGAAACCCACTTGCCACACTGAGATGATGATGATATCAAAACACCCGTAACTAAAGCCGAAAACACGGGTTTCGTGCTTAAAGATTAGACCCCTGAACCCATACGATTTCTGTAAAGGTTGAATGCGATGCGATCTGACGCCGGCAGTTAGAAAGCACATTTAAAAAGTGATGAAAAGGGATGTAGCTGTTGAAACGCATAATAACAACCTTATAATATGTCAATTTACTGTTTTCAGGTGTTCTGACTTTTACGCAAACAGTGATGGGCGAATCATAAAATTCGTACCTGATACGGAATTTCAAAACGACATTGTCACTATTTTAAATGTGAGTATATTTTAACCAGTTCCTCGTTCTTTAAACTGGAGGCGCTTTTTTCTTAGTCACACAATAATTTTAAGTCATAATAGGTACACCAAACATCTACGGAGTACGGTCAAAAATGTAAAATTTGTGCAAGGCCCTCTGATCCGTCGAGAAGACCTTCTAAGCACCCTTGCTTATGACGCAATTGAATTACCAATAATCAATACAGAAAATCGCCCTTACCAAGCGATTATTGATGCAATTCGACTGACTTACGTCGTCGTGTCAATTCTGTTTTGTTTTTCTGTCTAGCCATAGACAACCACACATTTTTTACAGGCAGCGCCTGAATGTCGTTGTAGTAAGAATGATTATCAGTTGTAGTTGATCGTGAATAAAAATCACTCAAAAAGCAACACATGACATCTTGAGCAAGCGCGCTTAGAATAGGTATGTTTTTTTGTTATCGTGGTAAAGTCATCAAATGAGTCCTCCCACCCAGAGCAGGGCGGGAGGGACTGTCAGACTTGTACTGACTAAAATACGCGGTGCCCTTCAATAGCCCTTTACGTTCCAGAGTCACGGGAATTTTTATAAGTCCCGCAACCCCGGCAGGCTTTGGCCCTTTAGAGGCCCCAATTTACAATTAATCTAATAAGTCCGTCAGCTAGAGTTTTTTCTTTTGATCAATCAATACATATTTAAAAAGATATCATCATCATCATCATCTCGGCCATAAGACGTCCACTGCTGAACATAGGCCTCCCCTTTAGATTTCCACACATACCGGTTGGAAGCGACCTGCATCCAGCGTCTTCCGGCGACCTTTATAAGGTCGTCTGTCCACCTCGTTGGTGGACGATAAAAAGATATAACGCATCAAAATTCGAGAGGACTCGTGACGTCAGAAACAAGTAAACACTGTAATTGATTGTGACGTATTGGCAATTTTAAAAGAGTCGTATCTTCGTTATTATTGGTTTACGCAACTTAATTAAAAAATGACAATCTAACTGATAGACTTACCTATTACATTTTTGACTGGCCTATTGGTCTAGTGGTTAGTGACCCTGACTGCTATGCCGGAGGTTGTGGGTTCGATTCCCACCCAGGACAAATGTTTGTGTGATGAGCACGATCATTTGTTCTGTGTCTGGGTGTAATTTATCTATAATATGTATGTATTTAGAAATATATAAGTATGTTTATCAGTTGTCTAGTACCCATAACACAAGCTCTGCTTAGCTTGGGACTAGATGGCGTTGTGTGATAGTTTTGGAATATTATATTATTATTATTATTATTATTATTATATACTTGACTTCGGTCACATTTGCGTTTATTTATGGTTTAAGGTCACAAAAGTTACGGCTGAAATGAGTACGAGGTGGAAGTGCACAGTGTTGCAAACCTATGCTGGTTCGCCAAACCCGGTATATAAGTATAAGAATAAACAATACACTGCGAAAGAATTCCACTTCAATCTCTATGTCAAAAGAGCTAGTAAGTATTTTATTAAATCAATATAGGGGAACAGTGTACAAGACGGGGACACGAGGTATGATGGGAAATCACACACCTAAGGCAAACTTAACACAAAACTAACGTAGCACAAGCGCCAACAGGACGCCATTTGCGTCTGGCCGCTTGCAAATGACGTCCTGATGGCGCTTGCTCTACGTTAGTGTTGTATTAAGATTATTAACGTCTCCGTTTTATACACTGTTCCCCTACAGGGTTATTTGAAAAACACCAACTACCTTTTAAGAGGTCATTCCACTCATTATAATGAACAATTTTTACTATGGAACCAAAACCGAAATCGTGAAAAAAAATCAGGTGTTCCCTAAATTTTGACGAGTTCTGCGAACATAAAGTACGGAACATAGTGGCCCATCGGTATCGGGAATTATTATTATTATAAGCCTGTATCGTCTCACTGCAGGGCAAAGGCCTCCCTTCCCTCCTTCCACTTTTCGCGGTGCGATTGATAGCCAGAGCTATAAATAGCATTTTTGCGAAAGTGCTTGAGGCACGCCGAAAACTTGCTCAATGCTTCTTCAAATATGCAACTGTGCTCTCTTCTAATTATTTAGATATTCTTGATGTAAATGTTGTTCCTTTTTATAAATAAACAAAATTTGATTTGATTTGATTTGAAATTTGAATTATCCCTAAACACAGAAATGCTGACCTGGGTAATAAAAGTGAGATTGATTGTATTTTAAGATGCGCGTTTTTTGGTCCCAAAAAAAGTCCCAGAACCCAAAACCCTATTTCTCAGCCAGGTCTACATTTCCGTGTTTAGGGACAGTTGAAGAAGTATTGGACAAGTTTTAAGCGTGCCTTAAGAGTGTTATCGGTAAAAAATGTCAATTTACATAAAATCGGGGTTTTTTAAAGTTAAATTACTACAAATTGGCACGAAATTATTAAAACTTATTTGAGTACCGCATTAAGCATATCTTTATGTTGTATTTGTATAGAACTGGCCGACACAGCTCGGCGCTGCGTAATTTAGCAGTAACTTTGAAATTTTATATTGTCGATGGAAATTCGCAAAAAAAATGGTTTTTAAAAAAAATAAGAAATTGATTGGGCCCATCTTTATGAAAAATCAAATTTGTTTGCGGATTTCCAAAAGTCTTAGAACAAAAATTGTTCCGTTACATGGGCTGAGTTACCCCGAGAGCTTTTGCGCATTTGGAGTTACATGTTGTAGAAGAATTTATTCACAGTTCTCTGTATAATCTTCATCTCCTATTAATTTCTTCATCTAATACCATCTCCTTATTACTTTGCACCAGTTTTTCTTTTTTTTTTAGTTTTTAAATTCGTCATACGAGGCCTCTCGCCCTGTGTGGAGTGGAAGGGAATGTCGGACTCGTACTGACTAAAATCTACTGTGTTCCTTTAATTGTCCTTTTCATATCAGACATGTCCCGCGACCCCGGTATAGCAAATGAGTAGTACCACGGGCAATAAACGTTTAGGAGGAGTTTTTAATGGTTTATAATACTGATACTGATACTGCTAGCCTACATCATCCCACTGCTGGACAAAAGCCTCTCCCCATGACTTCCAGTTTTCACGATCCAGGGCCAAAGTGGACCACTGGTCATTGGTTTTGTCAAGTTCGTCCCGCCATCTTCTACGAGGTCTGCCGCGACGCCTTCTGGCTGTGTCAGGGCTCCACAAAGTGGTTATTTTGGCCCACAGCTCATTAGGCATGCGGCACACGTGGCCGGCCCAAGCCCATTTCAGTGCAGCGGCCTTTTGACCAACGTCAGCAATTTGTGTTTTGGAGCGCAGTGTGGTGTTGCGTACGCGGTACTAATAGTTTGACGCCTAGAATACTGCGCTCCATTGCACGTTGGAAAACCTTGAGTTTGGACTTTTGAATATTTGTCAAAGACCAAGTCTGGGATGAAAATAGGTCAAAATGGGAAAGAATGCACATGTCCATGATTTTTCGCTTGAGTGTCAAAGGAAGACTTCTTTTATAAGCTCTTTCATGGACCAGTAGCTCTTCGTAGTAGTTTATAATAAATTATTAAAAAAAATACATCATATTAAAAATCTATTTATCTATATTTATATCTTGTTTTGAACATCGACTTATTACTTTATTTATTTTTCTCACCAGAAGCAGTAAGTTTATCTGCAAACAACCGCACTTTGACTTATGTAACGACCGACCTGTCAGTGAGCTATGATGGAGAAGCCAGCTATACATATGTAGCCGGCGAAGACCTGCAAATATCTTGCGAAATGGCAGGAGATGATAAGGAAGAAAATTCCACTCTGCGTTTGGAATATTATAATGCAGCAGGTAAGTCCTCTGTATTCATATACACCGTGTTCCGGACGATATACATAAACTTCGACCAGATGTTCAAACCACGGAAGTAAGCATTTTTCATTATGGACACATTAATAAATTCTTATTTTTTATTTTTTGTTAATTTTCATACAAACTAAATACCTAGACGTAAATAACCCGATATGCATGCCTCTTTATCCGAATTGGCAACGTCACTCATAACATTTGGCGGGCTGAAACAAATGAAATGCAAATAGTATTTGATAGATTTCAAATTAAGATACTTTCTCACTGCATAGCTCAATTAAATTTCATTAAATGAAATTACAAATATCTTTGTAACGAAGCCTTTTTAAGTACTACTTCCTTTGTTGGATTTGATTTGTAAAAGCCATAGAAGTATTTGCTAAAGTTTATGGATAACGTGAAGAACACGGTGTATACCTACACATCAGAAGTTTGAAATCAAAAAATATTTCTTCACACAAACCATGTGGCCAAAATGCACGAATTTAGACTCTGTAGCAGCTACTGAAAATTTTCTGATTTAAAATCCATACACGCTTGTCCTTTTTTTTAATGTGGCAATATCATCAAATGAGTCCTCCCATCCAGGGTGGGACGAGAAGAACTGTCAGACTTGTACTGACTTAAATCCACGGTGTTTCTTTAATAGCCCTTTACGTTCCAGGTAATAACCTGATAAGATAGTCTCGCTGCCCCAGACGGTCCTGAAACTCCATCACGCTTTGCCTGACCTTTGAATTGAACCAAGGACTACACTGGATTAGGAAGGCAGCAGTCAAATTCTATTTTATAGAGTGTCCCGATTCTGTCTGTACAAACTAATAGAGGGCGTAGTTTGTTAAATTGTGTCAATATAATTATTGTACGGAGTAAATGTATTACGTTAACATTATACTATACTACAATACCAATATTTTACAAAACCTATAAATAAAAACTTACTAGTAATATGTAAAAAAAAAAAAGAAAAAACATTTAAAGGGCGTCAAAGAATACGTCCACATCGCTGTCAACGGTAACAGTGCCCAGACCGCTGGCACCATTGCCACATTGTATGGCAATGCTGATTCGTTGGCCTAGGAATAGGCCAGCCCTCTGGTCACCTGAAGAGTCAACTAATCGCCTAGCGATATCTTTAAAACTTTGTGAGCATTAGGACCCCATGGCCGGATAATAATTCCCCCTCGAATGCAATAACAAACCTTCCCCACTTATATCGAAGTTATGTAGCGTAGCTACCGTCTGTTATTATTATTTAGACTAAGGTAGTCTAGCGTAGTTAGTATTTAGTAGCTTTAGATAATTAGATCAATTTAGTAGATTGAATAAGAATTGTATAAGTGTGTTTATATAATACAAATAAATAGTATTTACATCTATACATTTATATTTATATAACTATTTACAACTATATACAATGTTAACTTAATCCTAAACTAAAATATCTACTTTAAATAATTTACATTTAAAACTCAATTCTAGACAACTGTACAAACAGATAATTTTATTAGTAGATAGTTTTATGTGTTTGGTGGAACCCAAACCGGTTGCCGAGCGAGCGCCCGCGTAGGTAACAGGACCGGCGCGAGACCTTTAGTTGAAATACTACACTGATCGCGAGTGCATGTCGCTCGCCCGTCCGCCGTTTTGCGTTCCGATATATTACGTGGCTAGTGCACGCGCTTAAAGCTTAAAACCTAGTATTTTAGTGCTTTCTATTTCTGCCTAAGAACTGTGCTTTCTATTCTGTCGCCTATCATCTCTTTCCTGTGCTCATTCTTCATTTCGCCTTCTACTTTCTTTGTAAATCTGAAGCTATCTCTTGGACAATAAACTTCATTTCCGTAAGTGCTTGCGTTTTATTACCACACCATCGCTTCACTGGTGACCCCGACGAACACGAAGCATGACTGAGCAGAAAGATCGAGAAAATGGCGGCGGTGTTGCGTCAGAAAGCACACCGCATGATATCCAACGGATCGGCATACGTGTACCACCATTTTACCCGGAGAAACCGGCGCTCTGGTTTTATCAGCTCGAAAGCCAATTCTACCTGGCGAACATCACAGCTGACACCACCAAGTTCCATTATGCCATGTCACAGCTGGATCCAATCTACGCATCGGAAGTCGAGGACATTGTAGCTGCTCCTCCCGCACCCAATAAATATGAGCGGCTGAAGTCTGAACTCGTTAAGCGACTCTCAGCCTCGAAGGAGAAGAAGATTCTGCAGCTAGTGACGAGGGAAGAACTGGGCGATCGTAAACCCTCCCAATTCCTGCGTCACATACAGCATCTAGCAGGACCCGACGTCCCGGAGGATTTTCTGCGAACCATGTGGTCCAGCCGCCTGCCGAATAACATCCAGACGATTATAGCCTCGCAATCTAGGGCTACTCTGGATGAGGTTGCAGAGCTGGCTGACCGCATCCACGACATCGCAGCACCCAGTCCGCACGTGGCGGCAGCGACGGCATCAGGTGTTTATCCAGAGCTCAGCAATCAAGTGGCTGAACTCACACGCCAGGTGCAGAAGCTGACCACCAAATTGGACCGGATGACTCGGTCAAGGTCAAGGAGGTCGAGATCAGAAAACCGTGACCGCAGCCACTCCCGTTCCAGTCGTTCGCAGTCCAACTACCGGAAGTACCCTGTGTGTTGGTACCACGCTAAGTTCGCGGAAAGGGCAAGTAGATGTGTGAAACCGTGTGACTATAAGGGAAAAGAATAGGGCAGACTGTGATGACGGCCGACGGCTGCCCTAATCCCGGCCGCTTGTTTATAACGGACCATCGCAGTAAAGTGCAATTTTTAGTAGACACGGGCAGTGATTTGTGTGTTTTTCCTCGTAGTTTAATAAAAGGTAAACAAAACAAAACGAACTATCAACTGTTTGCCGCTAATGGTTCTGTTATTAATACTTATGGCTATGCGCACTTAGTTATTAATATAAACCTACGCCGTGACTTCGCCTGGCGATTTGTTGTAGCCGACGTTACACGTGCTATTATAGGTGTCGATTTTTTATCTTTTTATAATTTAATTGTGGATGTTCGTAATCAGTGTTTAATAGATGGTAATACTATGCTCTCCACCGCGGCTTCGGTCGCGAGTTTTTCTGACGATGTTTCTTCGGTCAAGGTAACGTCGGGTGACAAAAATAATTCGGTGTACCATGCTATACTAGCAAAGTACCCCGACATCACTCGACCATCAGGTATGCACCGTACACCATCACACAACATTATGCACCACATTCGCACTACACCTGGACCACCAGTATCTTGCACACCACGTAGGTTAGCTCCGGATAGGTTGAAAGTTGCAAAGGCAGAGTTTGAAGCCATGTTGCAGATCGGTACGTGTCGACCATCAGAGTCACCTTGGGCCTCTCCGCTTCACCTCGCTCTTAAACGGGACAACAGCTGGCGCCCGTGTGGAGATTACCGCATGCTGAACGCCAGGACGATCCCGGACAGGTACCCCATACGCCATATTCATGATTTTGCCCACAGCCTTTCAGGATGCTCAGTCTTCTCGACCATCGATCTGGTAAAGGCTTACAACCAGATCAGAGTCAATCCCAGTGACATCGAGAAGACTGCTATCACAACGCCGTTCGGATTATATGAATTCCCATTCATGACGTTTGGGCTTCGTAATGCCGGACAGACGTTTCAACGTTTCGTCGACGAAATGCTGCGGGGACTGGATTTTGCCTATCCGTATATCGACGATATCTTGGTCTTCTCAAAAGACCAGGCGTCGCACATTGACCATCTACATCAAATTTTTAGCAGGTTGGCTGAGTATGGCGTCGTAATAAACACGGCAAAGTGCGTATTTGGAGCCTCAGAGGTCACTTTTTTAGGCTATACCATCACGGTGAACGGTACCAAGCCTTTGCCTGATAAGGTAAAGGCCATAAACAATTTCCCGGTACCGAAAACGGTAAGAGAGTTGCGTAGGTTCCTCGGGATGATAAACTTTTATCGCAGGTTCATCCCCAACGCTGCCACACACCAAACGCCTTTGAACGCTCTTTTGACAGGTTCCGTGAAGGGTTCTCATCCCGTAAACTTCACGCCACGAGAACAGGAAGCCTTCGAGGCGTGCAAACAGGGCCTGTCTCAAGCTGCAATGCTCGCCCACCCAGACTGTGAAGCAAAATTGGCCTTGGTAACCGACGCTTCGGACATAGCCATGGGTGGCGTACTCCAGCAGTTGAAGGAGAACACATGGCAACCGCTAGCGTTTTTCTCGCGAAAGCTGAGCCCCTCGCAGACCAAATATTCCCCATACGATCGCGAGCTTTTGGCGATCTATGAGGCGGTCAAGCACTTCCGTCTTACGATCGAGGCACGTGACTTTGTGATTTACACCGATCACAAGCCACTTACATTCGCATTCCACTCCAGGAAAGAGAACTGTTCTCCCAGGCAATTTCGCTACCTGGACTACATTTCTCAGTTTTGTACAGACATTCGACATATTTCAGGGAAGGATAATGTCGTAGCTGACACTTTATCTCGTGTCGATGAGATTGTTTTACCTCTCGACTTACAAAAGCTAGCTACTTCACAAAAAACCGACCCTGAACTGACAAAACTGAGAAATGACAACAGCTCCCTAAACCTGGAGAAGGTAAAGCTACCTGGTAGTCATGATGAGCTGTTCTGTGATGTAAGTGGCACCGTGCCCCGACCATATGTGACGAAAGAGTTTAGGCGACAGGTTTTTGAGAGCCTTCATTCTCTCAGCCACCCTGGTGCCAATGCAACAATCCGACTGATTACCGACCGATATGTATGGCCTGGGGTCAGGAAGGATTGCAGGGAATGGGCACGTACTTGCCTTGCGTGTCAGCGGGCAAAGGTTCACAGACATGCATCTGCACCGCTGGGCACGTACAAGCTCCCACGTGCTAGGTTCAGGGATCTTCATATCGACCTTGTCGGACCCCTACCACTATCTCAGGGATACCGGTATTGTCTCACAGCAATCGATCGATTCAGTCGTTGGCCTGAGGCAATACCGTTGCAGGACATTACAGCCGAGACGGTTGCAAAAGCCCTTCTTAGCGGCTGGATATCTCGTTTTGGCTGTCCCTCAAATGTCGTTACAGACCGTGGGAGGCAATTTAAGTCAGCGTTGTTTGGCCACTTAGCACAAATAGCTGGTTTTCAACACAAAAGGACGACGGCCTACCATCCAGCCTCTAATGGACTCGTGGAGAGGTTTCACCGGCAGCTTAAAGCCGCCATTACCTGCCATGCCGATACAAGTTGGGTCGAGTCCTTACCTCTCGTACTATTAGGAGTACGTAATACTTTTAAGCAGGACCTTAAGTCATCGCCAGCAGAATTGGTGTATGGGGAACCATTGCGTCTACCGGGAGACTTTCTCAGTCCAGACGATCACGGAGACCCTGACGTCACCAGTTACATCGCGCGCCTTCGAAGCTTTGCTAATCGACTGCAACCTACTCCAGCGTCGCGCCATGGTGGACGTCGTACACCCTTCGTATTTAAGGATTTAGCCACAGCAACACACGTCTTCCTTCGTGATGACACTGTGGCTGGATCATTAAAGCCTGCCTATACTGGTCCCTATGAGGTCATACAAAGAGGAGACAAAGCATTCAAGCTTATGGTGAAAGGTAAGATGGTCACCGTATCGATCGACAGAATAAAACCTGCCTACATACTGCGTGATCCAGACACCACAACACACCCCACTAATCTCCCACTACCTCACACTACAACTCACACACACACCCCAATCACTCACTCACATCAAAACTCCACTCACACTCAGGACACAAGTCACGATGACTTACCTGACGCCGGAGAAAACGTGGTCAGAAAGACTCGTTCGGGTCGCAGAGTGAGATTCCCGGACTATTATCGCCCGTAGGACGGTCTCTGGAGGGGGGTGGTGTAGCGTAGCTACCGTCTGTTATTATTATTTAGACTAAGGTAGTCTAGCGTAGTTAGTATTTAGTAGCTTTAGATAATTAGATCAATTTAGTAGATTGAATAAGAATTGTATAAGTGTGTTTATATAATACAAATAAATAGTATTTACATCTAAACATTTATATTTATATAACTATTTACAACTATATACAATGTTAACTTAATCCTAAACTAAAATATCTACTTTATATAATTTACATTTAAAACTCAATTCTAGACAACTGTACAAACAGATAATTTTATTAGTAGATAGTTTTATGTGTTTGGTGGAACCCAAACCGGTTGCCGAGCGAGCGCCCGCGTAGGTAACAGGACCGGCGCGAGACCTTTAGTTGAAATACTACACTGATCGCGAGTGCATGTCGCTCGCCCGTCCGCCGTTTTGCGTTCCGATATATTACGTGGCTAGTGCACGCGCTTAAAGCTTAAAACCTAGTATTTTAGTGCTTTCTATTTCTGCCTAAGAACTGTGCTTTCTATTCTATCGCCTATCATCTCTTTCCTGTGCTCATTCTTCATTTCGCCTTCTACTTTCTTTGTAAATCTGAAGCTATCTCTTGGACATTATACTTCATTTCCGTAAGTGCTTGCGTTTTATTACCAAACCATCGCTTCAGTTACTATACCATCACTTCTGTGGAAGCGACTTCATACTTTCGTTACATTATACCAAATCACTCACACAGCACAGAAGTGATAGTTAATACGCAGAATTCGTGCTATCACCTACAATCTAATCAGCCGCGAGAAACGCCCAAGGCAACAGAATTTGCGAACTCGCCGTCCGATCTCACGTCGCGTTCCACGCGCGCCTCAAAGAGCTGTCAGCAATCTGTCGAAGCCCCCCTTAGAGGCCCAAAGCCTGGCGGGGTCGCAGGTCTGTCTCATCAGGTAACCGTGACCCTGGTATGTAAAGAGCTATTGAAGCCCGCCCTGGGAGGATTCATTTCATGATTACGATAAAAAAAAAAACACAATCTAATAAATGAGAAACATTTCAGGTATTCTTCTATTTCGAACTAAACCTCGAGATAAAAAGCCACACGTATTTGGTTCTGTCTTGAAATCGAACAATGATAATTATTACTTGGACTGTATACACAGTACCCATCCACCTGAGAGAGAATATCGTTACAGAACAAAATTTTTGATGAAGAAAGAAAATTTAGATGCTGGTAAGTGATTTTCCTTTTTTTTAGCGATAGGCCCCTAGCATTTGACACCAGTCTCGCCTGTACGCGAAGATGTGGTAGACGGTGAAATTATTCACACTTGACAAGACCCCAAGTTTGTAGCTATCATTAAATACGGACTCCGGCATTGAACGCAGAGGCACCGCTATTTCTATATTATTATACTAGCTGTCCCGGCGAACTTTGTTCCGCCTTAGAGGCAATAAATGAGGCAGATTTTCGATTTTTTATTAGGATATCAAATAAAATTTTAAAAATGAAGTCAAAAATCAATGATTCTTTATTATTAGCTATGTATTTTGGTGCATGGGTTGCACTGTTCAGTGAAGCACGTGATGGACGACATTTTTTGTTTTATTATCACGCGCAAGAACAAATAACGCAGGCGGTCATCCGACCCGTGAACATGCCACATATATACCTAACTGACCATGTGAAAAACATGGATTTTCTATTTTCAGACCATAAACTTTCAAGCATTGGCCTTGTGATTTGTTAATGGTCATAGCGAATGCAAGACGGATCGGCAATTGAGGTCGTTTAAACTCAAACGCATATCGTTTGGGATCCTCGGAATGAGAACTTCCTCACCTTCGAATTTTCCTTTGAGTATCGTCGCGTAAATCACTTTGTTCATCAACAATTTACTTACCACCAAACGCGTTCTGTTGCACAGTTTTGGTTGGTTTATGTTTCGAAGCAAGATTACTACGAAGCCAATCTTTATTCGTAAATTGTGCGGTGGTAAGCTAGATATTCAAGGAGTTTTAATTCAATTGGAAAGTTGGTGGCTAAATGCAACTGACATTTATTTTTAACGTAGTAAAATCATCATGTGAGTCCTCCCACCCAGGGCAGAGCGGGAGGGACTATCAGACTCGTACTGATTAATATCCACGGTGTCGTTCAATAACCCTTTACGTTCCGGGGTCACGGTAAGTCGTAAATCCCGCGCCCCCAGCAGGCTTTGGCCCTCTAAAAGGGGACCCCGTCATAATGCTGACACTCTTTGAGGCGAGCGTGGAACACAACGCGCCGTCGACCCGGGCATGGTCCATGGTTGGACAGCGAGTCACCCATTACTCGCCGCCCCAATGCCCGGGCTGACGGTGGCTGGAGATCGTCTGCCGACGTCCGTCACCGTAGGCGTCTACCACTGCGGCTGGGGTGGAGGGAGGACGCTGTCCTCTCCCTCACGCGGCGCGCCTCCTCTTTCCATAGCATGACTGCTGTACAGAAGGAGGCGACCGCTTCCCACTCCGTCTTGCCCCTTGCGATGGCCTCGACCAATGCCCGGCGCTCAGTTCTCCACCTATCTCCTACGCTCGTACACGGCGGTGCTCTGCCGCGCGCGAGGCAGTCCTGCACCGTATGCTCCACTGTGACCTCCGGGCGATCTGAGCAGTGGTGACACCCAGGCGTTTCTTCGTCGTATGATTGCATTGAATCTATGCAGTCCTAGTTCATTTTTTGGGTATTCAGTATTCACCAAAATACTTTTTTAGCATTGACGACTGGTGGGCGCTGGGCGGCATGAACATATTCTTCATGTTTTCCTAGTACTTTTTGTTCAGATCCCTCATTCAATTTCGGCACCAACACCTTCTTCTTGATCATGTTAATACGTTTTATGTCACGTCTCACGGAAACAGGATAAAAATTTGATCGTCTCGGTGGCGACATGGCATTGGTAATTATGATAATATCGGCACAATAAGCTTAGAAAGTCAATACAAACACAGCGACTGGTCAATAATTGATGTTTTGATTGATACATTTTTCGTTTTGCTGTCATTCCATGTCAGTTGCGTTTTATTATATCACGTTTTATGTCACGTCACACGGAAATGGCATAAAATAAAACAAAATAAAAAAAGGTAAAAAGTATCCTATATGTTTCTCCTGGTTCTAAGATACCTCCCCACCAATTTTCAGCCAAATCGGTTCAGCCGTTCTTGACTTATAAATAGTGTAACTAACACGACTTTCTTTTATATACTTATATATAGAAGATAGATTTTTGTGTTTTTCGGCACTTTCAGAAATCAGCAAATGTATAAAAATTACGAATTTTTGAACTTGTATAACTCGTCTAAGTTATACAAGCTCAAAGATTCGTAATTTTTATAGCCTACAACTTTTGTGTCACAGTCTCAGATCAAAAAAATAGGCAGATAGAACGTGCGCGAACAACAAAGTGATGGCAGTTTTTATGTATGTGTGCGCGGCAGATAAGTCGCGCCGTGTACGAACACGTGCATCTGTGTGCGTTTACGCTTGCCAGATATTGAGAAATACTCCCACATTTTTGTTATGTTAAATTGTTCTCAAATATTGTACTACTATTTTTTTTTAATTGGAAACGCGATTTTGCTTTATGGTTATACCCAGAGAGCAAAAGCGTGTAGTATTTGAACAGAATAATAATAAACAATAAAAGTTAAATATGCGCAATTACTTACTACCTATTTAATTAATTTATATCAGACAAGATAACACTTCATAACGCTTTTTGGTAATTTGTCAGCTGTTGTGAGGTTTTAAATACTGCACACTAATATGCATTAATAATTTAATAATGTTTTTGAGTTGCGTAGTCCAATTAGTATCGTTAGTAATGCCGGAGGTTAAAATATTCGTCATGAATTTAAATGCACCCTTTAGATACAATATTTCCACGCAACCACGTATGTATAAATTAATCGATATTTTTTATGCACAATACACATTCAGGGCAATTTTCCCGTCCATAAACTAGCAACACAGACGATTTACTGTTAAGGTTTTGTGTTTCAAGTGAGCCGAAAATATTTTATCGAAAATAAATACCAAAACAATAAAAATAACAAGAGTTACCTGTGGAAAGATATTCCATCTTGTTTTCTTAGTTTTTGTGATCAACTTTTGCAGTGTTTAAACACACAAGACGGCATGTTTTGACATGAAATGGCAAATCACTAGTGACGTGTGAGCGAGACGATGCGTAGCTTGGTACTGTCGCGAGTTTGTATTAACTTTTGATTTTGTATTAACTTTGGTCGACACACTCGCGTGTTCTGAGCGCTCTTTCTGCCTATTTTTTTTATCTGAGGTAACAATTAGCAATGAGGTAGCAATTAGGTAACAATTGCTCCAAATGATTAACGTACTGCCCATAGATAGGTACCAATTTTTTTTCGTTGGCTTCCAGAAAAGGCCCAAAAACATTTTTTTTTTTCTAGAACTTTATAGAAACTTCCAGTATAGTCTTTTCTAAAACTGTCGAAAACCTTGTGAAATCTTTGAAAATGTTGTGCACCGTGTGTGATCCTGATCTCGCAATACTGTCCACATAAATATCATCCGCCTAGCCTTTTCCCAACTGTATTGGGGTCGGCTTTCAGTCAAACCAGATGCAGCTGAGTATCAGTATTTTGCATGGAGTGACTGACTATCGGACCTCCACAAACCATTACCTCGGTATTAATACGATGGTAAGACTAGTTGTCATACTTTCGAGCTTCTGACTGTGAGTACGATTGTCAAAGATCTACAAATGACAGCCGGGACCAACAGCTTTACGTACTTTCCGAGGCACGGAGGAAACTCGCTATGACAGATGGTCACCCATCCACAGACCAGCTTCGGCTCCGGCAAGCGCGACTAGACCCAGAAGATCGGCCTGTGGGGCTGTAATAATTTAGCCACGAGCTCCACGAGCAATACTGTCGACATGACAATATAAAAAATAATTATGCTTTTGTTACAGAGGGTGATCAACATGCAATCATTTTGTCTGTCAATGGGCAAAATTTAACATCAATATCCAAAGAAAAATCATATGACGATTATATATTTAGGTACATACATTCAGGTTTATTGGAGGTTTCGTGTCAAAAAATGGGTTTTGAACCAGGCCCCTTGGTTTTCTACGAGTATAAGGATGATAATCTTATAAGAAATAGTTGGAGTCGGAGTAAGTAACAATGCATAATTATCTTACTAAAAACTAATGAGTAATAATACAGATGACTCGGTCGGCGAGGGGCCCCCCTCAGAGGGCCAAAGCCTTCCGGGATCGCGAGACTGTTTCATCAGGTTACTGTGACCCCTGTGAAGAGCTATTGTAAAGATCACCGTGGAATTTAGTCATTACGAGTCTGACTGTGACAGCGTAGGACGTCCACCAACGAGATGGACAGACAGACGACCTCATAAAGGTCGCCGGAAGACGCTGGATGCAGGTCGCTTCCAACCGGTATATGTGGAGATCTTAAGGGGAGGCCTATGTTCAGCAGTGGACGTCCTATGGCGAGATGATGATGATGAGTCTGACTGTATGGGTAGGAGGACTAATTTAATGATTTTACCAAGATAAACAGTACTTACGTCATTCTGCAGCTTGTGTCAATACCGGTCTACCAAATCAAGTATATTTTTCTAGTGTCACTTAAACATTAAATTATTCGTGAATAGTTGCTCCACTCATTGGTAATTCTTATTTCAATCACAAACAGGAACGTTTTCAAGAAATACTTAATAATTTTGTTACAAATTTTGCAAAAAAACAGTGGTATAAAAAGAGTGACTTTATGTATGTAAGTACGTAGGTCTCTTTGATATGACGGGGCCCCCTTAGAGGGCCAAAGCCTGCCGTGGTCGCGGGACTAATGAGCTACCGTGAATCCACGGCGTCCTTCAATAGCCCTTTACGTTCCAGGGTCACGGTAATAGGATACGTCCCGCGACCCCGGATAGGTAACCGGTATCCAATCAAGCTGCGCTGTATAAAAGGGTATTTGACTGAAAAAATCTATATAATTATATACACCGTGACTTTTTAGTCGTCTTACAAAAGTCGTCCACTTAATGTATCCGACCTAAAATACCTCTAGGCAAGTTTAATTTTTTGTAAATCGTTAATAATAATTTATATTTTTAATAAATAGGTACATTAGAAATATGAAACACCATGTTAAAATGTTTACGTATCAATCTGTAGAGTATACCTACCCAGCGCAATAGTCGGGTAGATCATTCCATCTCCATTTTCTATGAGACAAGGGCGTTTCTAACTACGCCTTGTGTCATAATAACCAATCAAAGTTTTATTATTAAATTTTTCAAATCTCTTAAATACATATTTTTTTATTATAAACGTGTTCTAGTCATTGGATACATAAACTGGGCTGCTTTTGTAAGACGACTAAAAAGTCACGGTTATAATATATAATTATAATTAGTCCGTCAGCTAGATTATCAAAAAATATTTGACATGTAATTTTTGTTTTGTTACGTAAACCAAAATTGACGAAGATAGAGACACTTTTAATGTAACCAATACGACAAGCAAGTGTGCAGTTTTCATTTACCTACTCGTCACGATCCCCCACTCTCTTGTAAGCGTTATACGCCGTGACTTTTTAGTCGTCTTACTACGGCAGCCCAGTTCATGTATCCAATGACTAGAACACGTTTATAATAAAAAAATAGGTATTTAAGAGATTTGAAAAATTTTAAAATAAAATTTTAATTCGTTATTATGACGCAAGGCGTAGTTAGAAACACCCTTGTCTCATTTAAAATGGAGATGGAATTATCTGCCCGACTATTGCGCTGGGTAGGTATACTCTACAGCTTGATACGTAATAGTTATTTATGATACTAGTGCGGTAAGTTGGTTTTTACAAACGAGTAGACGAATGTAAGCCCGAGATGAAGTCGAGGGCTTACCATAGTCACGAGTTTGTAAATACAAATTTCTGCACGTGTGTCATACAATGTTTTTCAACACATTTGCGAGAAAACAGTACAATATGTAATTAAGAATTAAACAAACTTTATTTAGAAGTTTCTAATATGAAATGGCGCGAATTTGCAAATGGCGCCACATGCACGTGGTGAAAAATAGAACTACATCTTTCGTCTCATTTACTCTTTAGTATTAAAATGAGACAACGTATTGAGCAAAAGCGCTTCCAAGGAGGTTCGATCAGTCAGGTTGTTTATTCTCATAATGTGAAACTCTTTGGTGGAGCTCTTATTTTTTTTTAATGGAAATTAAAAAAAAAACCATAAGAGAAAACGCACGGTGCTATACAACGAGACGTGCCGTAAAATAGGTACTTAGGTGAGAGTACCTATTTTACCGCACGTTCCGTTGTATGGTGCGTAATTTTTAACTTTCGAACAATGTATACAACGTAAACGCATTTTTCGAGCAAATGTGTTGAAAACATTTTAACAGGAATTTTTCATATTTCTATTTCTATGTATTTATTAATAATAAAAATTATTTTAACGATTAAAAAAAAAACTTGCCTAGAGATACTTTAGGTCGGATAAAATAAGTGGACCACTTTTGTAAGACGACTAAAAATTCACGGTGTATTTTCGTAAATATGCATTAGGCGCGGGCCACATAGAAAAGACGTAGGTACCTAAGAAGAGGGCGCGTCGCGGACGTGCGAACGTGTATGGCGCGGGCCACATAGAAGAGACGTAAGATGAGGACGCGTCGCGGACGTGGGAAAATGTATGAGAGTCGCGCCCGCGACGCGTCTCTTCTGTGTGTTTTACGTCGCGACGCTTCTATACATTTTGTATGAAAGAGACGCCGAAGAGACATTTTTAGAGAGAGTTGAATAGTTTAAATATCTCGGGCATATTGTGACCTCTGACCTGAGGGACCATGCGGACATTGATAGGGAGCGGAGAGCGTTGTCTGTGAGGGCCAATATGATCGCCCGCAGGTTTGCACGTTGCTCGGGAGCCGTCAAAATAACTCTTTTTAGAGCGTTTTGTACGTCCCTGTACACGGCCAGCCTGTGGGTGTCATATACCCAAAAGCAGTACAACGCTCTCCGTGTTCAGTATAATAATGCGTTCAGGATGTTGTTGGGGTTGCCCCGGCACTGCAGCGCATCGGGGATGTTCGCCGACGCCCGTGTCGACTGTTTCTACACGACGATGCGAAAGCGGTGTGCATCTCTGGGGCGCAGGCTCCGGGCCACCTCCAATGGCATCCTGAGTGCATTTGCGAACAGGTTTGATTGTCATTACATTAATCATTGTTATATGATTAATGTAATGATTAATGTAATGGACAAACAGACAAATGACTCAGGCTTTTTTATAATTATAGGCACCTACTTGTTATATGTATGTATGTATATTATTTTTATGTCTGTAATTTGATTTTGTGATCTTGTGAATACTTTTATGATCCGAAATGGATTGAAATAAGTGAATTTGAATTGAATTTAATAAATGTCTCCACCCCGTCGTCTTGCGTCTTTTCTATGTGGCCCGCGCCTTAATTTAAGAAATTTATTTTTCAAGACTCTTACTGATTGATTAATTTAAATTGAAATTATTTTATGGTGTCAACATGCCTATAGGACCTGTGTTTTTTTCAGTTCAGACCGATGCATCAGGGGCTATTTCACTTTGTGTATCCACATCGAATCTAACTAATAAAACTCTAATGTGTAGTATCAATAACACTGTAGTACCAAAGCCCAACGCCAGGATATTATTCTTACATGACGAACTTGCACGTGGTATGTATATCGCACTTTTTTCCTCCTCAATGTTGTAATTTAATTGTTTGTAGGGGAACAGTGTGGGGTGCTAAGACAGGAAACCTCCACGTGCGCCCGTGGACTGGAGTTCCCTCTCGGATACGTCCGGGGGGAAGACCAGCTTTTCGGGCCGGTGCATCCTGGGATGCGGGCAAAAACTCTCCTTAGGCACTGTGTGCCTAAGGGGTTTCTTTGCCCGTATGCAAATAGCCTGTCGGGTGGACGCTCCAACGCGTGTCCCTCTGCTGGACAGCAGGGGGCACAGCGGCGGAGCGGGCTTGCGGACGGTGAGTAATGGGTATGCTCGCCGTCCGACCAAGGACCAAGCCCGGGTCGGTGGCGCGTCGTGTTTCACGCGTCATCGACGGGGCCCCTTATGGGGCCAAATGCCTGCCGGGGTCGCGGATTTTTCTTAATCCAGGACACCGTGGCCCCGGAACGTAAAGGGCATCCGACGGAACACGGGTGGATTTTAGTCAGTAAGAGTCTGACAGTCCCTCCCGCCCCGCCCAGGGCGGGAGAACTCATTTGATGATTTTGCCACCCTAAAGAAAAAAAAAAAAAAAGGGGAACAGTGTATCAGACGGGGACGCGAGGTATGATGGGAAATCACTGGAGAATATGTTACTAACTTTTAACTTGAAACTTGCTCTTAAACAACCAACTCGAATGGCTAATAAAACATGCATAGATAATTTTGCGCATAATTTTAAAAAGACATGTAAAGCAGACGTGCTAGAATTTGCGCTATCAGACCATACAGCACAGCTACTTCAATGCCCAGTACCAAATGTGTGCAGTATAAAATCCTGGTATATAACTAGAAGAGACTATAGGAACGAGAATGTAGTAAAATTTAAAAATTGTATCAACAGTCTAAAATTTTCAGAAATCTATAGTACTGAAGATCCGAACGTGGCTTACAACGAATTTTTCAACATATTTAAATTATTCTATGATCTATGTTTTCCATACAAAGAAATAAAAATCAACATAATAAATAAACCTAAATGGTTATCACATGGCATTAAATTATGCAGCAAGAAAAAAAGGGAACTTTTATGGCAATCCAGATTAAAGCCAAATTATGAAAACAAAAATAAATTTAGTACATACTCTAAACTATATAATAAAATAATTAATCTTACACAAAAAGCTCAGAATAACTACAAAATACAGCAATCTAAAAATAAATCAAAGACTACATGGCAAGTAATTAATCAAACAAAATACAATATCCCTAAACAGCAAATTGAAAAACTTAAAATCGGTAATAAAATTATAAACAGACCCTCGGATATCGCTAATGCTTTCAATGATTTTTTCGTTGATAAAATTCAGCCAAAAATTGATGCTGAATGCAAGCCGAAAGCTGGCATTTCATTCACAAAACATAATTCAATGTTTATGGCACCTAGCACACCACACGATATATATAAAATAATAATAATGTCTTTCAAAAACACCAGCAGTGTAGGTTATGATGGAATTGCTACAAAGATTCTGAAGTCAGTGTCAGCAGAGATATGCAGACATTTAAGTCACATAATTAACCTTAGTATTTGTACAGGTATATTTCCAGAAGCCTTAAAACTATCTATAATTAAACCTTTATTTAAGAAAGAAGATAAGGAGTTAATGGTATATTACAGGCCAATTTCACTCATACCGGTTATCTCTAAAGTATTTGAAAAATACATCTACAGGGAATTAAGTAATTACATTGAAAAAAATAACATACTTTGTGAAGAACAAAAAGGATTCAGACAGCACAAAACCATTAATATGGCAATTTATGATTTTTTATACACCATCACTAAAAATGTTGATAAGCGTTCCCCTATTTGTGCAATTTTCTGTGACATGACTCAGGCGTTTGATTATGTGCATTATAATACATTATTAAACAAATTGGAAGCTTATGGAATAAGAGGTAACGTGCTCGAACTTATAAAATCGTATCTAGGAAACAGAACTCAAATAACCGAAATTAGTCGCATTAATGTAGTCAACAGGCATGAAGAGATTTCAAGGTCACAAGAACGTAAAATTACTTTCGGTGTACCCCAAGGATCGGTAATGGGCCCGCCCTTGTTTATTTTATATATTAATGATATTCCCATGTCTGTTGAACAACCTTTAACTATGTTTGCAGATGATACTACAATAACAATCCCTTGTCAAAACAAAATAACTTATGAAAATGATATAAATACTTCTCTTGACTCTATGGTTAAATGGTTAGACAGAAATAATTTAAATATAAATTTAAATAAAACGAAGATAATGCACTTTAGACAACGAACACCCGGTATAACTAATCTTCACATACATAACAAAAATATCAATATTGAAGAAGTAAGAGAAACAAAATTTTTAGCATTGCAAATAGATTACAGTTTGAATTGGAAAGCGCATATAGATTTACTATGTAAGAAACTGAGCTCGTCTGCATATGTTTTATATAGATTATCTTCCACAGTAGACACTAAAGCGCTTCTCACGGCTTATTATGGCATAGTTGAATCCCATTTACGCTACGGCGTTATTTTCTGGGGGAACTCGACTGATCGAGACACAGCATTCAAGGCCCAAAAAAGATGTCTTCGATCAATGTTCAAACTGAAAACGACAGACAGTTGCAAGCCCTATTTTCAGAAACATAATATCTTGACGCTTCCCTGCGTCTACATCTTTGAAGTAGCTATGTTTGTTAAAAATAATCCCAGTCGTTTTGAGCGCCTTGCAGATGTAGTCCCTAGAAATAGGCGTGACAATAACAAACTACTTCAAGTAACATGTCAAACAACTTTGATGCACAACAGTGTTTATTGCATGGCTCCAACTATTTATAATAAATTACCGAGTGGTTGGAAAGATTTAAATAAGTTACAATTTAGAAGTACACTCCGTAAATTTTTAACAAACAAAACCTACTACAGTATAACTGAGTTTTTAACAGAAAAAAATGCTACGTGAATATGTTGTTGTTTATTAGTTTATTACAAATATTTTTATTATTATATTGTTAGCACTTCCCCTACCGCGTACCTCACTAGAAGCCGCAAGTGTATAAAAACAGGCGCGCAACCAGCGGACGCCCTTTTTCGCTCGCCAGCCTTCGTGGAGTCAGCATCATACATTGCGTTTGTTTGTGAACACGTGAGCCGTTTCTGTGTTAATGTTTTCTTTAAATGGTTGATTTTGTCATAAGTTTGGTTCGTTAATTTGTTTTGATTTAATTATTTTGTGAAAAGTGTTAATAAATGTTAGGTTGTTTTAAATTGTCTTTTTTTTTAATTCTTATTTAGTCTTAATGCTAAAATCAGAAGTGGGATAATTGGACCAATTGTCTCAGTTTTGATCAGAAATTTTAGAACCAAACTTTGGCAAACCTACCCTCGTGTTTTTATTTTTTTTTTCTTTTCTTTTTCATTTTTGGTTGTGTTGCTTGTGTTCAACTGTGACCGTTATGATGGATAGCAAGACGCGAAGTAGATCGAAACATCGTTCCCAAAGCGGCTCGCGTGTTCAGACACGAGACCACTCGCGTAGCAATTCTGGTCACGATTCACGACGCGAATCTCGCAATAGGGATAGACGTCCACCGCATAAACCAACTTCGGCACATAACTCGCGTGATACTATGACACCACCTAGGAACGTCTCGCGTAAATACCGATCTCGGTCTAGGGACATGTCGCGTACTAAACGGCGCCGGTCTAACGATAACTCGAAGTACGACCGTCGTACCCGTAAGATGCGTTCGCGTGCTAGATCCCGTTCCGTTTCATCATATACGGATAGTCAAACGACAGTACGCTCACATCATGGGACTCGAAGTAGGTCACCAGTCGAAATTGTTAGCCGTCGTCATCGCTCAATGAATCGTTCTCATCATACTTCAAATGAAGCAAAAAACGCTGAATCGAGTAGCAATATTGTTCCAAATACCCCCGATTTGAACTCTCAACATTCTGAGGCATCTACCCTCACCCATGCCTTGATACACGCTCTGAAATCAGTACACCCGACTAGATCACAAAACTATTTCGTTTCAAATTTTGACCCTACGATTCATAATATTGAAGCTTGGTGTGAAGAGGTTGATCGTGCCAAAGAAGCAAATTCCTGGAGTGATTATGAGTGTTTGTCTCGTGTTGCCTCGTGTCTCAAGGGCGATGCAAAAGTGTGGTTATCGGAATGGGTCACTAATGATCGAACTTGGACTAATTTTAAGCTGGAATTTAAGCCCCTTTGCCCAACTAAGTTGGATTACGCAAATATTTTGTTTGAAGCAATGAAGTCTACGTCCGATAATTATCCCACGTATTCCGAGTATGCACGCCGAACTCTTCTACGACTAAGAATAATTCCGGGTTTAAGCGATGAACTTAGGACACTCATTGTCATTAGAGGTATTGACAGCCCGCAAGTGCGAGCGGCCACGGCAAATGCTGACGTAACCCCTCAGAACTTAGTGTCTTTTCTTTCCATATACACAAAACCTAATAGTAAAAGTAACAATAACAATAGGTCTAGTTCTCAAACGACTTCTAAGAAACACTATCCTCCGAATACTAAACCACGTAGTGAGGCCAGAGCATGTTTCAACTGCGGTGAGAAAGGTCACATTAGTCGTAACTGTTCTAAGCCAAAATCTAGTAATCAAGCAAAATCTTCACCAGGCAGTTCGGGCACAGGTCCCGTAACTTGCTCATTTTGTAAAAAGCCTGGCCACGTGGAAGCTAAATGTTTTGCTAAAACGCGCGTAGATTCTAACAACGGCCAACGCAAAGTTAACCTTTGCTCTGAACTTTCTTCCTACTCTAACAATAATGACGTTACCATTGCTGTAATAAACAGTGTTCCGATAGATGTTCTCATAGATACTGGCGCTTTAAACGTATCCTTGATTTCTTCTGACGCGTTAAAATATGTTTCTACTCAACCGAAAGAAAAACGATGTGTCTTGAAAGGCATTAGTGATAAGGAAATAATTTCAACATCTTATGTCACGGTCACATTAGAATTTCAGAATATTTCAATTGAAGTAGATCTGGTGATTGTACCGTCTAATTGCATGAATGCGCCGATCATATTAGGAACAGATGTACTTAACCGCGAAGGTGTGACGTATATTAGGACGAAAGACCAACAATATTTAACGCATTCATCAAACATCTCTCTGAAGGCCAATTCGGTCAAAGTCGTTAGTGACTCTGACGTAAATTCACCACTGTTAGGAGACGAACGTAAGGCGTTGATGAATGTTATCAATGAGTTTTCCGAGTTTCTCATATCGGGTACGGCCGCGACCACGGTTAAGACGGGTCAGATGGAAATAAAGCTCACAAGTTCCGCTCCTGTAGTGTATAGACCGTACAAACTTTCTTATCAGGAAAAGCTTAAAGTACGCGAAATTACCAGAGATCTTCTAGCCAAAAATATTATTAGACGATCACAGTCGGAGTACGCGAGCCCTATAATATTAGTGAAGAAACGCGATGGCTCTGACAGGCTCTGTGTTGATTTTAGGGCACTGAATAGGTTAACGGTAAAGGATCGATACCCTCTTCCTTTAATCGATGATCACATCGACCGTTTAGGTAGTCATAAGTACTTTTCAAGCCTCGATATGGCTACTGGCTTCCACCAGATACCGATTAAGGAGGAGTGTATTCATCTAACGGGATTCGTCACTCCAGAGGAGCATTTTGAGTATCTCAAGATGCCCTATGGTTTGGCAAATTCTCCAATTGTCTATCAACGAATAATAAATGATACTCTGCGCAAACTAATCGATGAAGGTAATGTCTTAGTCTACGTCGACGATGTCCTATTACTGAGTAACTCTGTGCCCGATGGGATAGATTTGTTGCGCAGGGTGTTATTTACTTTGACTCAGGCAGGGTTTTCAGTGAACTTAAAGAAGTGTACCTTCCTTGCCACTGAACTCGAATATCTGGGTAGAGTAGTGAGTGCTGGCAAAGTCAAACCAAGCCCCCGTAAAGTAGAGGCACTGCTTAACACTTCTCCCCCGGAAAACGTTAGACAAGTGCGCCAATTTTTGGGCTTGGCAGGGTACTTTCGCCGGTACATTAAAGGTTACGCTGTGAGGACTGCATGTATCGCTCGACTCACTAGAAAGGGGGTTGAGTTCTCCTGGGGACCTGAGCAAGAACAGGCTCGTCGGGAAATAATTAATCACCTGATCAGTAAACCGATTCTTGCTGTCTTCAACCCACACTACCCCACCGAAGTCCATACGGACGCAAGTAGCATAGGTTATGGGGCAGTCCTCCTTCAAAGTCATCCCGATGAAAAAAAACACGTAGTAGCTTATTTTAGTCGAGTGACCCAGGGCGCTGAGAGCAGGTATCACTCCTACGAGCTCGAAACGCTAGCCGTGGTCAAGGCTCTTCAACAGTTTCGACACTATCTCGTGGGAGTAAGATTTGTAGTTGTCACTGACTGTAATGCATTGAAGGCAACCCAGCAGAAAAAGGATCTTATCCCTCGTGTTGCTCGGTGGTGGATATATCTACAAGATTTTGACTTCACCATCGAGTACCGCAAGGGTATAATGATACCACATGCCGATTATCTCAGCCGAAATCCTCAAGTTTCTGTAAATCAAATATCGAAACCTCGTAACTGGGCACAGATAGCCCAAGGTGCCGACAATGAGACACGCGGTTTGTTACAGAAGCTTCAGGAGGGTGCCCTCGATCCCACAAGGTACGTGGTCCATAATGACTTGCTTTGTTATCGTTACACTCCAGTTGGGGAAGACCCAAGATTACTCTGTTTCATACCTAGGGGACACCGTTTAAGTCTCCTCCGAGTGTTCCATGACGAGCATGAGCATATAGGCGCTGACAAGACGGTGGATCTTATATTGAAACATTTCTGGTTTCCTAGTTTAAGGCAATTTGTCGTAAAGTACGTTAAGCATTGTTTAGTTTGTATATCAAAAAAACGTGTACCACGAGCTCCTTTACAAAACATCACTTCTTGGCAGAAGCCTGATATTCCGTTTCACACTATACATATGGATGCTTTAGGCCCACTGTCGGTCTCTGAAGGCTTTAAGTTTATCATTATTATAGTGGACGCATTCACGAAGTACTGTTTACTTTATCCAATTTGTCGACAAGACGCGACAGAACTCAAACGCGTAGTCACACAAGCTATATCACTATTCGGTACTCCAAAATTAGTAGTTACTGATAAGGGTCGCATGTTTGAGTCAAGAGAGTTTGCTTCTTGGATCAAAGACTTGGGATGTGATCTCCACTCGATAACACCAGAGATGCACCACGCCAATGGACAAGTTGAAAGGTACGTGCGAACTGTTCTCAATATGATTCGCATCGAGGTCAATCACAGAGGCTCACCCTGGTCAAAGGTTCTGTGGAAACTACAGCTTGTTATTAACATCACCAAGCAGAAATCCACTCGGGTTTCTCCACTGAATCTTCTTATTGGTATTGACGCGACGACACCGGTCATACGGTCACTAATTCGCGATGTCGCGATGCCAGACTCCAGCGTAAACAGAGAGTCTACTCGGGAATTGACCAGGAGTCGAGCTCAACAGCTCCTTAAGGAGAATCAGTCCAGTCAAGATGAACGCGTCAATCAAAATAGAAGCGCACCACGGCAGTTTAATGTCAATGACTTAGTCTTTGTCATCAAGTACTCACAGGTAACCGGAAAATTGGACCCTGGAATGCGGGGTCCGTACAAGGTGACCAAGGTCCTGCCGAGCGGACGCTACGAGTTAAAACTGCTTGCCGGGGGCTATGGGAAGAAAACGCAGGCTGCCGCACAGTTCATGGTCCCTTGGCAAGGCGAATGGTGTCCAGAAACATGCGCTGCATTTTTCGAAAATGACCCTGAAAATAACGACTCTGAGACAGAATTCTCCACGAGCCCAATGGATCCTGGCCCTGGAGCATCCATGCCCCTTCTTGATGCGGATGCTGATGCTGAGTGTTCGTCAGGAACCGCCGAGCCTCCCAACGTCGAGGACGACTCCAGTCAGGAGAGGCCGTGTTAGCACTTCCCCTACCGCGTACCTCACTAGAAGCCGCAAGTGTATAAAAACAGGCGCGCAACCAGCGGACGCCCTTTTTCGCTCGCCAGCCTTCGTGGAGTCAGCATCATACATTGCGTTTGTTTGTGAACACGTGAGCCGTTTCTGTGTTAATGTTTTCTTTAAATGGTTGATTTTGTCATAAGTTTGGTTCGTTAATTTGTTTTGATTTAATTATTTTGTGAAAAGTGTTAATAAATGTTAGGTTGTTTTAAATTGTCTTTTTTTTTAATTCTTATTTAGTCTTAATGCTAAAAATATATATATTTTTTTAATTTTACATTCTGTTTATCTAGTTTGTTTTGTGCTTCTATAACTATTGTAAATGTTTGCATACCGAATGGTAAAATATGGCAGAACTATAATACTTTTTTAACACCCTAATGTACCACCCATATTTGCAAAATAAAATTCTATTCTTTTCTATTCTATTCTATTCTATTCTATTCTATTCTATTCTATTCTATTCTATTCTATTCTATTCTATTCTATTCTATTCTATTCTATTCTATTCTATTCTATTCTATTCTATTCTATTCTATTCTATTCTATTCTATTCTATTCTATTCTATTCTATTCTATTCTATTCTATTCTATTCTATTCTATTCTATTCTATTCTATTCTATTCTATTCTATTCTATTCTATTCTATTCTATTCTATTATATTCTATTCTATTCTATTCTATTCTATTCTATTCTATTCTATTCTATTCTATTCTATTCTATTCTATTCTATTCTATTCTATTCTATTCTATTCTATTCTATTCTATTCTATTCTATTCTATTCTATTCTATTCTATTCTATTCTATTCTATTCTATTCTATTCTATTCTATTCTATTCTATTCTATTCTATTCTATTCTATTCTATTCTATTCTATTCTATTCTATTCTATTCTATTCTATTCTATTCTATTCTATTCTATTCTATTCTATTCTATTCTATTCTATTCTATTCTATTCTATTCTATTCTATTCTATTCTATTCTATTCTATTCTATTCTATTCTATTCTATTCTATTCTATTCTATTCTATTCTATTCTATTCTATTCTATTCTATTCTATTCTATTCTATTCTATTCTATTCTATTCTATTCTATTCTATTCTATTCTATTCTATTCTATTCTATTCTATTCTATTCTATTCTATTCTATTCTATCACAAACTTAAGGCAAACTTAACACAATACTAAAGTAGCACAAGCGCCAACAGGATGCCATTTGTTAATGGCCGCTTGCAAATGACGTCTTGATGGCGCTTGCGCTACTTTAGTTTTGTGTTAAGTAGGTATGCCTAAAGAGTATGTATGTCCCCATTGTACCCCGCGATTATTATCGTCCCCGTCTTAAGGTGCCGGTTCGCGCGCGAGACCGCGACAGGAGACCGAGACAGGAGACCGCGACACGGCCCGCGACCGGAGATTGTTTACCGTATCTGTCTCCTGTCGCTGTCTCGCTCGCGAACTGCCGCTCATACATTGCCTAATGTTAAGTAGTGTCGCGGTTTCCTGTCGCTGTCTCGTGTCGCGGTCTCGCGCGCGAACCGGCCGGCACCTTTATACACTGTTCCCTATATTGTTACTGTAAAATCTCGAACAACGGTAAATCTTAAGATTTAAGTGTAAGTCTTAGAATCTACCGACATGAGTTGGTAAATGTAAGTATTTCTGAAAATGGGACGATTTTTTCGGATTTTTACCACTCGAATTCAGTTATGCTAGGTTTTACCGCTGTCAGTTGGTAGATGTTGGTTTTAAGAATAAAGCAATGAGTAATTCGTATATGAAAGTGTATACGATTACTGAAATAGAACCACCGAAAAATATATACGCACTACATACCTATAAAAAAATCCCTGTACACAATATGAAACCGACTGGCTGACTGACTGATGGATCAACGCACAGCCGAAACCACTGGGCATAGAAGCATGAACTCTTGCATAAGCATTACTTATAAAACGTAAGTGTATGCTTAGAACGGATTTTTGAAAGTTCATCCCCTAAGGTTTAAAAATTGGATTAAAGTTTGTATGAAAATGAATTTATTCTCACTCGATTTTTAAAACTTTCCAATGTACACTTATCAACTTAAATAGATAAAATAAATTTTAAGCCCGAAATATGCACCCTCGCGGACGAAATCATGGGCAAAGTACTCGTTAACAATGCAGAGGATTTTTTGTAATTACCTACACTTTCTCCCTCTTGTAACTTTGTATCTATAGACATTTAAACTTTACATTTGTTATGTTTAAACATCTCTTAGAATTTTTATCATAAAGTCAGTCAGTTATGTGAAAATGAACGAATTTGGGCACCTTTAATCCAAGATGTCGGCTGACGTAGACACTCCTCGAGGTCGAAAATTTAGATTTTTCATGAGTAGCATATACACCACCTAATGCAAGGCAAAGCCCCTTTTTTGTCCCCATTGACTGGACTAGAATAAATATTGTCAATTTTACTACTTTTTTTTTTCAGAAAATTGATGACATATAAAATATTTTATTTTCAGATATCCGTTTACGAGGCCTGCCTAGTAGTAATGTCATGTACGAGTACACAAATGGTGACAATCAGTGGACAATTGAATATCAATACTCCGTGAATGAGACTTTTAACGTGACTTGTGAAGTTTGTGCTGGATTTCAAAGTCCGAGTGCCAACAGACAAAATGTTTTTAAGTGGAAATTCGAAGGTATTTCGGAAATAAATATTTTGCATAGATAGTAGGTAATCTTCAGCACTTGATTCGCTGTGTATCGGGAGGTCGAGGTATGCCGATAGCGTATGAAGCGTTGAAAATTATTCGCATCTTGCAACAAAAACTTGTAAATATTAAACTTCAGTGGATAACTTCCCACGTAAATAAATGATTTAAAAAAAAAAATAGTAGGTAATAGAGACGACGAAGATACGATACTTTTAAAATTGTCAATACGTCACCAGAAAGTGAGGCAGTCGTTCAATGTCCCTCTTGAACGATGCCGCAAAAATTTATAGTAGGGAAGAGTTATGGGACAATAAATTAAATTAGCCACTATAGCTATGTTTTGTAATTCCTTTTATACAGTTCCAAAGGTATAGAACGGGTAGAACCCTATGAACAAAGAATAAAAACAATTTAATAACATATAACGGTCCTGAGGGCCTGTAGAGGTAATCATCAAATCTAATAAGTACGTTACAAACCTTTATCAGGGTAGATAATATTCGAAGTATTTTATAATAATATTAAAAGTTCATTCCTGTAAAGTTGTAGCAAGCACATAACACATAGGTAACTGAGTTTACTTTAAACATGAAATTAAATAACATAATATTGCAGAACAGATGCAGCGCTTGCCGTGGTACAAATTGTACTGACCAAAAAAGAATTGAAGATAACGTAATGACATAATGAAATTCGAAATATTATGAATATTCAATAATTTAAAAATCAATATAGATCCAAAAGAAAAGAGGTTGAAGCAACAGAGAAGGTGGATTACCCACTCTGTTACAAAAGTACAGTTTTGACTTGCTTCTGACGTCACAAGCCCCCACTCTTGATGCATTATTACGAATTTTGATGCATTATATAATATCTTTGTAAATTAATATGAATTGATTTAACAAAAGAAAAAATACGTGTTGATTATTCTTTAAATCTCTAGCTGATGGACTTATTAGATTTGCAATTGATTTATGCTATGAACATACCTATTCTGTGCTACTTCTGCGCAAACGCCTCATTCTAAAAAGGAGTTGTTAATCTTTTTTCAGGCCAAACGTATGATTCTAGACAAAACCACTTGCCAAATGATGCGTCAATTCAGTGGAGTGAAACGCCATTTACGAAGATCTTGGAAGCAACCCACAACAGAGCGATATTACAATGTATTTATTTCCCTAGTCTGTCGGTCTCCTATCAACAGTCTTATATTAATCATACTGTAGAGCTCATTTTCCGATTAAAACCAGAGCCTTCTGCAGAAGTAGATACTTCAGGTGAGTCCATCATCTGCCTGCCATTCTCAAAACAATATCGGACATTACTTTCATTCATAAATCATACTGGATGCAGCTGCATATTATCAGTATTTTACATAGAACGACTGCCTATCTGACATCCACAACCCAGTGACTGAGTAATACGATACCCCTCGGTAAGACTGGTTGTCAGACTTTCGGCCTTCTAACACTAGGGCTACATTTACGGAAAATACCGTTAGTTATCGCATTACTGGACGTATCTCCGAACATTTAAAGCCCTTTATTGCGAAAATCAGTAACAACTGCCGAAGGCCTACAAATGACAACCGGGACCAATGGTTTTACGTGCTTTTCGAGACACGGAGGAAACTTGTAATTATTAAATGGTCACTGGTCACACATCCACAGACCAACCTTAGCAAGCGTAGCTTTGTTACTAATAAACTTCATTTTGATTCCAGAAGAAGATGCGAGAGTGAAGATAGTTGTAATAGCTACGTCTGTTGGGACTATAGGCATCATAACTGTGATATGCTTAGTACTCTGGCGTAAGAGGTCGAAACGAACTCGACTTATTGAGGTAATTGTTTTGTTTTTATGGTTTTGCTGATGTACAAATGGTCAACTAGACAACACTAATAAATTGTTAATTTGACTAGTCCGTTATCAAGAGTTTTGAAAAATAATGAACACGTATGTTTTCTTTCGTTAAAACAATGTATATTTACAAAGAAATAACGAAAGCCGGGCGCGAGAGATCCTAGCGTCCTCCGGGCGATCCTCGCAATAGAGACACCCAGGTATTTCTTCCCGCCCATTCAGACACTGGAACCTCCCGAACCACTCGTATCCAGTGAGGACCTGTGTCAGGCGGAATATAATAATAATAATAATAAAGCCCGCAGGGCAGCTTGTGGCGAGCTGTTGGGCAGTTGCGACCCCACGGACCTGATCTCCCGGGAGATATCTTGTTCCTCATCTCTGGCTTGCCTTTATTGGCCGGTCAGAGTGAACGCTGACGAGGAACAGACCTCCCACCTCTTTCTTGCCTTAACTGGCTGGCTAGAGTGGAGATTCGCAAGAGCAAACTTGCTCGGAGGAAGGAAGTATTCCAGTAAGTGTTTGTAGGGATCGACCATACTTCCGGGTTCCTGGTCGGTTCTGAGAACCGTGGAATACCTCTCCACTCCTCAAGCACCTCAGGATATGTTACTCCCTTGTCGCTACGTCACTTAGTGCTAGCGATATGTTTGGGGGCCCATTTGTTGAGTGTGCAAGTCACCCCCTGCCATCTTATCTATGTATGTAAAACATTGATCTGGCAGGGGCCATAGTCCTTCCATAATTTTAGATAACCAGTCCACTAAACCCACCAAACGCCATAACCCAGTGTTTTCTTTCCATAATCTGCAATAGTGTAACTCCAACCGGGTGTTGTCCTTGTGTACACTTGCATAGTGCATACAGAGATAACCGCCGGTTGGAGCACCATTTCATTTGAAATGTCTAATGGGCCTCTGCAAGCTGGCTTCGGCTCCTGGCAAGCCCTCCAAAAGCCCGGGACACCATGATCCCGAGATGTGTAGACATTTAAAAATAATAATAATAATATTCCACAACTATCACACAACGCCATCTAGTCCCAAGCTAAGCAGAGCTTGTGTTATGGGTACTAGACAACTGATAAACATACTTATATATTTCTAAATACATACATATTATAGATAAATTACACCCAGACACAGAACAAATGATCGTGCTCATCACACAAACATTTGTCCTGGGTGGGAATCGAACCCACGACCTCCGGCATAGCAGTCAGGGTCACTAACCACTAGACCAACAGGCCAGTCAAATGAGAACAATATGAGAACGCCGTGACGCCTCTCCAGCCACTCCCCAGAGAGGGAGCTCTTACCGGAGCGATTGCGGCGTGTCCGAGTATACGAGTTTCACTGCCGCCGGGTAAAAAATAGGAGGTGTCTAAACACAGTTTATTTTATATTTCAGAGCGAGAGTGATAATCTCTCAAACCAAAACAACAGTCCAATACCAGCATTCCCAAGTCAATGGGAAACTGACTATGATGATTCACACTATTATCAAATTGATGAAGGGGTCATGGAGGAAAATGAAGCATATTTGATGGATACAGACAAGCCGTACAAAATGCCATACAAAAGGCAGAGTAATAATAGTGAGAATCATTATACCGAAATAGATGATAACTTTAAGCCAAAGCCTGGTGGACTAGCAGCTAATTGGAGGAATGCTGTACCAGGAACACAATTACAGAATCCTATTAGTGCTCGCAACAACAACTCAAATCAAGGAATTTACGACAACTTGAGACATGACAATTTACCTATTATTAAAGGTAATGCAAATTATAGCAATGTACAACAAACAGGTAAAATAAAAAATGTTACTTTTGAACCAATAAGAAATGAATTCCCATCTGGACGTTCTTATAACCAAGGAACCTCCAGGCAAGGTGATGAGAAATACGATCCAAGATTAAAACAAAATGGTGTTGATCATTACGTTAATACTAATCAAGGTATTTCCATGCAACCTCGTGATTTGACAGAGAAACACAACTATGAAAACGATTTTGTAAAAAACGTGAAACCTGATGATTTAGACTATGCTGAACCGTATGGTCATCTTGGAATTCGTTGCAAAAACGATTTTTACAGGTAAAATTTTGGTACTTAGAAATACTCATGCTAAAACCTTTGTAAGCTGATTGCTAAATTAAAACTAAGTTAGTAAATAAAGAGAAAGAAACATAATAAACAAGTATGATACGGTATTAGCTCTGAGCTTGAAATAAATATAATAATAATAATAATTATTATTATGACGCTATTATTTGACCGCGATTCGGCAAGCGTCCAGCCGGCCAGGTGGAGTGACGACCTACGAA
The DNA here is from genome assembly GCA_950005045.1 of Agrotis exclamationis. NCBI lineage: Eukaryota > Metazoa > Arthropoda > Insecta > Lepidoptera > Noctuidae > Agrotis > Agrotis exclamationis. The sequence continues at coordinate 1,842,058 of OX465442.1, forward strand.
AGGCGGCCGGCAGAGACTGGATGAGGAAAGCTCAAGACAGGGCTCAGTGGCGCACATTGGGAGAGGCCTATGTCCAGCAGTGGACGAATACAGGCTGATAATGATGATGATGATGGGGACTGTCAAATCGTCAAATCGATAGATGTGACAGAGATGGTGAACTAACTCGGGACTGAAGTGTATCAAGTTTAATGTGCAACACAATCTTTTTAAGTACTTTTATGTAAAAAAAAAAGTAAAACCAAAGTTTTTTTTTCATGAAACACTTTTATATTTTACATACTTACTTATTTACAATGTATAATAATAATTATTGTTTTTTTTTTTAATTAAATTAAACCGTAAAATAGGTAACATAGACTTTTCTTTATATAACAGACTGATAAAATGTAATTCAAATATACATAATACTATAATATTGTGTTTTATATCATTTAGATTAATTCAATAGTCCACAAATGGTTTTTTATTGTATATAAAATATTATCATGATACTAAATGACTTCAATTATTCGTTTTCTTGTTAAATTAGTTTAGCATTTATATTAGTTATTAAGATTAAGATAATATACATAATTTGAAGATAAGAAAATAAAACCAAAGATTTTTTTTTACAAAAGTACATTGTTTTACCTACTCAATTCGCAATGAATTTTTTAAAACATAATTAAATAATAAAATAGTTATGTAACATTTTTTTCTTTATAATTATCATTGGTATAATAATGTAATTACAAATATACCTACAATATATTAATAATAAGTATAATTTAAATTATCTATACACTAATATTTTAAAGAAGAAAACTTTGTAATGAATAGGCTTAAAAACTACTGTTCCGATTTCAAAAATTCTTTCACCAGTTGAAAGCTGCTTTGGTCCTGAGTGACATAGGCAATAAGAGGGGGGGGGGGGGGGGGGAGCAAAGCCGCTGGGAAAAGCTAGTACAATATAAAAATAAAGTTTTGTAACAATAACATAAAATTAAACAAGTTTTGTTCTTAGTTTTATCGTTCTTACACCTACCACCTACTAACAAAAATGTACTTTAGTTGGTTTCACAACATTAAAATATTTGTGTCTAAAATGCTAAAATGTTTTAATTATAACGTTACCTAAAGCTGTGTAGGACGGTTTTATAATTTAATTATCGTTTTCTTTAATTGTCTTTTAAACATAGTAGAATACATTCTCAGTTTTTTTTTTTTTTTTATCTAGCCTACTTTGTCCCACTCCTGAGCAAAGGCCTCCCCCCATTCCTTCCACTTCTCTCGATGGTGTGCCTCTTCTCGCCAATTCACAAGGAAACCATCCAAAGCGTCCCGCCATCTTCTCCTAGGCCTGCCGCGGCCCCGCCTAGCTGTATCAGGGCTCCATTCCTGTGCTATTCGAGCCCACAGTTGTGACGGCATCCGGCAGACATGACCTGCCCAGTCCCACTTTAGTTTTGCAGCCTTGTGAGCTACGTCAGCTATTTGAGTTCTGGAGCGCAGTGTGGTGTTTCTGATTCGGTCAGTTAGTTTAACATTTAGAATACTGCGCTCCATCGCTCGTTGGCAAACCCTGAGTCTGGACATCTGAATGACAGTCAAAGACCAAGTCTGTGCACCATATGTCAGGATGGGGAGAATACACATGTCCATTAGCTTGCGTTTTAAGTGCATAGGCAAATCGCCTTTGAATAGCCCTTTCATGGACCAGTAGCTCTTCCAGGCGTTCTCCGTGCGTCTTGTCACTTCTTTGTCTTGTCTCGCCTGGAAAGAGACTACTTGGCCCAAGTAGATGTATTCTTGAACGTAGCGTATTTTCTCCCCGTCCGTATGCACATTGATAGGTGTGGTATTGGTCATGAGCTTAGTCTTCGACATGTTCATCTTCAGTCCTACCTCAAGGCTTGCATCGCTCAGTTCTTGGAGCATGCTTTCCAGTTCCGCAGCTGATGAAGAGAAGATCACAATGTCGTCAGCGAAGCGTAGATTTGTTAACCTTGCCTCGCCTAGACAAATACCCTTCCCTTCCCAGGCGGTCGCCAGTTTTCTGAAGACTTGTTCTAGGGTGCTGGTGAATAGCTTAGGAGACAGCGGGTCGCCTTGTTTGACTCCCTTCAGAATTTTGAATTTTGAACCTATGCGATCCAATTTTAAAGCAGCTGTGCTGTTTGCATATATGTTTTTTAAGAGATGTATATAAGTAGGTTCCACATTTTGTTTACTGAGAGCTTCAAAGATGGCAGAATGGGTTATACTGTCGAATGCTTTCGAGTAGTCTACAAAAGCAAGGTAGAGTGGGAAATTAAACTCTAGAGATTTTTCTATAATCTGGTTAAGGGTGTGCAAGTGATCGGTAGTAGAAAGTCCGGGACGGAAACCTGCTTGTTCAGGGGGTTGTTGTCTGTCGAGTACTCCAGAGATACGGTTTTCTATAACTTTAATAAAGGTTTTGTATAAATGAGAGATCAAGCTAATGGGTCTATAGTTGTTTATGTCGGATTTGTCTCCTTTTTTATGCAACAAAATGATATTTGAATGGCAAAAGTTTGTGGGGAAGACACCCGAACGAAGAATGTCATTAAACAGGTTTGTGATGTGGGGAAGAAGTACTGGTTCCCCTATTTTCAGGGCTTCAGTGCTAACGCCGTCTTCGCCACATGACCTATTGTTCTTCATTTTACCTAATGCAAAATGGACTTCGCCACCAGAAATAGGTGGAATTGTGTCTGGACAGGAGTAATCAGATGTGTTTAATATTGGTCTATCGGAATATAATGATTGATAAAATCTCGTGCATATATCTATAATTTTGTCCCTATTGACTTGTTTATTTCCGTTACTATCTTTAAGATTCGTAATCCACGATTTTTTATTTTGTATTCCTTGTTTCGCTATTTTGAGGGAACGGTTCTTTTCTAATGCGTGTTGTACTAATATGTTGTTATAATTTCTAATATCTTTTCTAATGCTACGTTTTACTTCCTTATCTTTTAATCTATAGTTTAAATCTTTCTTTTCTGCACCTAAAGTTAGTCTCTCATCTATAAGTTTTAAAGTGTTGTGTGACAGTTTTTTAGCTTTATTTCGGGCTGGCTTCACCACTTTACTAGCCTTTTCTATGCTGTTTAAGATGGCACTAAACTGTTGGTTTATGTCATTATCTTCTTTAAAAGCTGTATTTAAAGAGTTAAAAATATTCTTGAGTTCTAAAATAAATTCTTTTTTATTGGCAAACAGCGTTTCCCTATCCAATCTTCTGATTTGATTTCTAAAAAGATTTTTCCGGTGAATTTTAATATTGAAAACTATCGTTGCCCGTAGCGGCCGGTGATCTGAACTAAATTTGAATTGACTAATTACTTCTATGTTTTTTATTATTTGTCTGTTTGAAGAGAGTATGTAATCAATTTCATTTTTCGTTTTTGTATTTGGAGAGATCCAAGTCCAACGTCTTTGATGTTTTTTGTAGAAGAAACTATTTCCTATACATAGCTGTTGTCCGAAAGCAAACTGAATAAGACGAGAGCCGCGTTTGTTCCGGATGCCAAGTCCGTGTGGTCCTAAGATTCTTTCGTTATCCAAGTCTTGCCTCAGTCCAATTTTTGCATTGAAGTCTCCTAGAATAATATTCCAAGAGCTTCGGTGTTCATCGCAAGCTTTATTAAGTAAGTCATAGAAATTTTCTACTTCATCATCGTGGTGAGAAGACGTTGGTGCGTAAACTTGGATTATAGTTAATGTTTTTGCGTCTGATATTTTAAATTTCAAAACTGCTATCCGGTCAGAATATGAAATAAACTCAAGAATGTTATTTTTCCATTTTTTAGCGACTAAAAAACCTATACCATAGAGGCCTCCACTTTGTCCATTATAATAGAATACACTATTTTCTCTTTCTATCGTATCTTCCCCACTTCTCCTCACCTCTGATAAACCAATTATGTCCCATTTGATGTCATTTATTGCATTTTCAATCTCAAGTAAACGGTCTTCTGTTCTCAATGTTCGTGAATTATATGTTAAAATGTGAAGTGATTTTTCGTTTTCCGATTTGCGCTTTGCCTGTGTCGTATGACGGAAGGTCGATCCCGCCCGGGGATTCTTAGCACCCCCTGCCCTAGGGTACCTCTGCCCACCGTCATCAACAGTAGCACCACTAGGGACGCCGGGCACTAGGGGCCTGTTGTTCTTTTTGTTTGTCATGGAATGAAGGGGATTAGACAATTAACCCATCACGCTTGTCTAATGCGGGTTGATGGGTAAACAGTGAACCTACTAGCTCGGTCCGTGGGTGCTACCGTTGACATTCAGATAATGTTCCTCCGCTACCACCCTAAATTGACGTCCTGTTTTTACGCCAATTGTCCAGCTTAGGCCAATTGCAAACTGTAGCAGTTCGCATGCCCTATGTTGGCTATGGTTTACTTAAGATGTGCAAGTAAAAGTAAACGTAAAACCTATCCCTTAGTCGACTTTTACGACATGCGCGGGATGAAAAGCAGCTGATACATTCTAAGTTTTTCTTTCTCTCCCAGATCAGCGTAGGAAGGTTATAATAAAATAAGTAAAAATATAATATTATTTCTTTTTGTAAATATATTTTTTTTATAAAAAATATCATCATAACACTCATGCCACGGAAAAAAAAAGTGGAACTGATTTTGATTACCAGATTGTGCAGTGATTTCAGATTTGTCCATTAAATATACAACTTAACGGTCCGGCCACATGCTCCGTCTTGCCTGCGAGCATCCCTGCACATGCGTGCGTGATGCCGAAGACATGTGACACCAACCAACCCACACTGGGCCCGCGTGGTGTATTATAAGCCCACTCTCTATCTCACAGAGAGGAGGCCTGTGTCCCAACAAGGAAAATAGGCTGATGGTGATCTAATGCCAGGTAAAGACACAGTGGCACACAAGGAGGTATCCTGTGGCCACAATTAAATGACCGATCATGACGGGGAAGCCTATTTTAAAGAACTGCATGAAGCTGATCTTGTATCCGTGCTGCTCAGCTAAGCCGACGCACACCACGTTGGAGCTGGCTCCTATGAGGGTCCCGTTACCTGGAAAATATTAAAAGTTAAACCAAATAAAACGATTAGGCTTTCAAATGAACTCCTTTCCAAGGATTTCCCAATTAACAACAACATGGGACTCTTCAAAAATACCGTGAAAATGTTTTTGCTAGGTTGGTCACGCGCAAACGATAACTCTGGTGTTGCTTAGCTGGTTCTTTTTTTGGGACAAATCCACCACACTATTCCCAAACCACTGCAACTCCTGAAAGCCAGAATCAACAATGGCGACCACCAGAAAAGCGCCGAGACAATGTAGCTCGACGTGTTCCAGATGGCTTTACCTGTTTTGGTTCCTGCTACGAAATTAATCAGAAAAGAATAGAGGAGGAGTAGGAAAAATAATGTTTAGAGATGCAGACGCTACGGTGACCGCCCATCATGGTGGGAACGGTGTTAAAAAAAGGTATCTAATGGAATCGAATGACTTGGAATCATTACGTAACGCACCTAGCGTTAATTAACATTTAAACTCGCATATACGAACAGCTAATATTCTATGGTAGTGTATCCTTCGTGGATACTGTTCAGACTACATTTACAGTCATTTATTATACGGACATTGTGGAAATTCGAGAAAATTTTCGTGCGTTCACGCGTTTTTGCCATACAGACCTATTATTGGAATCAAAAATAGCAGCTCACAATTTAGGATCAGTAATTTTTACCTGTGGTATTAGGCTACTGGGCTTCTCCCAGTTGTAATGTCCCTTTGTGGCTATTGCCCTTGTTTTGTTCTGTCTCTTGCTTGACATAGAGGGAAGTGGAAACGTATTATGCATACTCCTCCACAATTCTTTTCTGATTAATTTCATTGAGGATCCAAGACAGGTCAATTCATTTTCCGGAACACGTCGTGCTTCATTATCTAGGCGCTTTTCTAGTGGTTGTCACTGTTGATTCTGGCTTTCAGGAGTTGCAGTGGTTTGGGAAGTGTGGTGGGTTTGTCCCAAATACACAAACAGCCAGAACTGGTACAACTACCTGTGGGCCAATCCCCAAGTTGGATTTCAAATACCTTGAAATATCTCATTATTACCTCCCAAACATACTCCGAAAGATAAGGCCCATATGAGCGGCGCCATCGGCAGTTTGAGTGTTGGATGAGTCCCTAGTGACGTGACTACTCGTACCATCATGGTCGTCAGAGGTACGTTGTCGACAAATGCTGATGTTATACCCGACACCTGCAAAAATAGGTGATTTCTGCAACAGACTGATAGTCGATGGCCAGCATTACTTGACCCACTTGAACATTATTTCGCCGTATAAGATGGGTCATGGTAATGATGGGCACCGAATGTACTTCATGCAAAAAGAAATTGATGTAAAAAGCACGCGTAAGGGCTCTTCACGTTAATACTCGATGTTCAAAAGTGTCTCTTTGATGGCATAACGGCTCGTTCATGACCGCAAGGTCACCAAGAGCTGTAAGATCAATGTATAGAAATGTTTGATACACGTCACGAGGCGTGGCCAGTAGCGAATTCGCGTACTTACAAACTAATTTGTGCCGCCCGTCGCACCGCTCATTGCTCAGACCAAAGTTGCGAATCATCATCATCAGCCGGAAGACGTCCACTGCTGAACATAGGCCTCCCCTTTAGACGGCCACGCAGAACGACATTTCGTCACTTGCATCCATCGGTAGCCCGCGACTCTCACGATGTTGTCGGTCCACCTAGTGGGAGGCCTGCCTACGCTGCGTCTTCCGGTCCGTGGTCGCCACTCGAGAACTTTTCTTCCCCATCGGTTGTCAGTTCTACAAGCGATGTGGCCTGCCCATTCAATTGCCACTTTTTCCGAGCTATGATCCTTCTTCTGGATTTTATAAGTAAAATTGTGAATGGTCCATAATAAATGATTTGCCTGTGACTTAATTTAATTGCAATCTCGAGGCTTAGCAATCTTCAACAAAATATTGTTGAAGATTTTTTTTTTTCGTGGTAAAATCATCAAATGAGTCCTCCCACCCAGGGCAGGGCGAGAGGGAGTGTCAGACTCGTACTGACTAAAATCCACGGTGTCCTTCAATAGCCCAGGGTCGGGCCCGTTCCGGGGTCACGGTAATGAGATAAGTCCCGCGACCTCGGCAGGCTTTGGTCCCCTAGAGGGGGGCCCCGTCATCATGCTGACACTCTTTGAGGCGCGCGTGGAACACAACGCGCCGTCGACCCGGGCATGGTCCATGGTCGGACAGCGAGTCGCCCATTACTCGCCGCCGCATATCCGCGCCTACGGTGGCCGGCGATCGTCTGCCGACGTCCGACACCGTGGGCGTCTACCACTGCGTCTGGGGTGGAGGGAGAACACTATCCTCTCCCTCACGCGGCACGCCTCCTCCTTCACGAGCATGACTGCATCGCAGAAGGAGGCGACCGCTTCCCACTCCGTCTCGCCCCGCAGCATGGCCTCGATCAATGCCGGGCGGGAGAGGTCTCCTCCTATCGCCGCCCTGAGGACACGGCGGTGCTCTGACCAAGCGGGGCAGTCCTGCACCGTATGCTCCACCGTGTCCTCCGGGCGATCTTCGCAGTGGTGACACCCAGGCGTTTCTTCCCTCCCTATCCGACACAGGTACCTCCCGAAACTTCCGTGTCCGGTGAGGATCTGCGTCATGCGGTAGGTCAGGACGCCGTGACGCCTTTCCAGCCACTCCTCAAAGAGGGGTCTTACCGCCGCGATTGCGGCGTGCCGATATTGTTGAAGATTGGTAATGAATGAAATCTCCTATGCCTCTGTTCAATTCGATCCATAATTTTTAGAAGAAATAGAAGATGTTACAACACTTACCCACACCATAAGTATCAAAGCCACTGCCAGACGATCGCTCTCATCGACCCTCAGGATCATCGCCTCCGTCAACCCGCCGATGTAGCTTATGAGACCAAGCTTCGACAGAGCCTGGAATCATCAATTCAATTCAATTTATTTGCAATCAGTAAAGAAATACATTATATTAAAACCAGCATTTTCCATACCGACAAGTTTTATGCAAAAAAGCCCCAACCGGTCTTCAAAGCCATTGTACCTTTTTTGTTATTTAAAATTTGCCCATCATCATCTGCTTAGCCTTTTCTCAACTATATTGGGATCGGCTTCCAGTCGAAACAGATGCAACTGAATATCAGTATTTTAAATGGAGCGACTGCCTATCGGACCTAAACAACCCAGTAACTGGGTAATACGATACCCCATGGCAAGACTGGTCGTCAGACTTTAGAGCTTCTGACTTACAGTAACGACTTTCAAAGATCTACAAATGACACCCGGGACCAACGGCTTTACGTGCTTTCCGAGGCACGGAGGAAACTCGCTATGACAGATGGTCATCCATCCACAGACCAACCTCCTAAACAAGAAGATCGGCCTGTGTGGCTGTAATTATTTAGCCACGAGCTTCTTTAACTTTTATCTTTGCCCCACACTTACCACACTAGGAATTTCTCCTGTATTGTGGGTGCGTTTACAAACTTAGAACCTCACATACCTACACAAACGCCCAGACCCGGAACAACTACTCGTAGATAAACAAGAATAGAATAGAATAGAATCATTTATTCGCTAGAGATGGTTTTACAAGGCTGTTATAATTTATGGGTGGTACAAAGACATCTCACCTGCAGTAGGCATGCGAAAATTACAGGTTTATCATATAAGAGGCTTCCGGCGACTGGGACCGCAATAAACTGATACCGCGGTCCCAGTTGCCGGATGCATTTAATTTTAATAGTTGTATTCCGTCGACTGGGACCGATCCATGAATTGAACCAGAACGGTACGGTCAGACGAAAAATGTCTATGGATGTCTTGTTCAATACAAACCAGGAAAACTTATAGGCTAGCATAGGTTCAAAGGAATAGGTTACCTGAAATTGTCTTGTATCGATTCAGAAATATTTAAATAAATACCACTTTGAACTTATGCTAGCCTAGTACTTTTGCTGGTTAGTCATTGAAAAAGGCAAATTCAAGTAATCTCCTACTTAGAATTATTTAAATACCGTATACTGGACTCATGCTAGCCTGGTACTTTCTTCTTGGACAATAGGGATTTTTTTCTTCTAAAAACTCCCTGGCGAGAAACGGGAAAAATATTCCCTTTTGTCACCAGTGAGACAATTAGAAGCTCACAAAAAGTACTAGGCTAGCATAAGTTCCAGATGGGTCTGTATTTAAATAATTCTAAGTAGAAAGTTTCCTTAAATTGTCTTTTTCATTGACTAACCAGCAAAAGTACTAGGCTAGCATAAGTTCAAAGTGGTATTTTTTTAAATATTTCTGAATTGATACCAGACAATTTCAGGTAACCTATTTCTGCCGAGAATTATATTAATACAGACCACTTTGAACCTATGCTAGCCTATTACTTTTTACCTGGTTTGTATTGAACAAGACAATTTCCACAGACATTTTTCGTCTGACTGTACCGTTCTGGTTCAATTTATGGATCGGTCCCAGTCGACGGAATACAAATATTAAAATTAAATGCATCCGGCAACTGGGACCGCGGTGTCACTTTATTGCGGTCCCAGTCGCCGGAAGCCTCCATATAATTATGCATGCATTACATCACTATATAATTATTTTTATTTTTATAATTTATACAATTTTTATTGAAATAAATCGAAGCTAATTACAAATTATACGAATGTCACATAATTAAAAAATGGAAGTGTTAAGAAAATTAATCGTACCATCAAAGTGAATTGAAACCGATTAAGCGATTTAGGAATGACAGCTTTTAAAAATTCTCATACAGTAAAATGAATGGCTTCGGAATATTTGGTACACGTGCCAAAAATAGTTATTTTGACTTTTTTTTCAAAAGCTTTCTAAAGGAGAAGAACGATTTACCTCTTTTTTATTAACCGACTTCAAAAAAGGAGGTTATTTAACGATAGGTTCGCGTTTGCCAACTATCTCGTCTGATGGTAAGCGATGATGTGGTCGACGGTGAAGCACGCTTGCCTAGAAGTAACCTGTTCACTCTTGACTTGAAGACCCCAAAGTTATAGCTACCAGGAAACACCAGACCCCGGAATTCCACTCCTAAGCTGTGCGCACAATAAAAGTATACCTCCATGAGCACGAAGAGCGCAGCGAAGAAGAGGAGCGTGGACCACACGATCCTGTGCAGCACTGGCTCCAACTCCTCGCGGTCTGCCAGCGTCAGCAGCAGCAGCGCACCCAGCAGAGCCGTCCAGCCCAGCGACACGCGATCTGACCGATGACAAGTTAGAATAAAGCACAAGAAACCATCAAATCTTTATTTTTCCATGTGGTAAAATCATCAAGCTGCGGGGCGAGATGAAGTGGGAAGCGGTCGCCTCCTTCTGCGAAGCAGTCATGTTCGCGAAGGAGGAGGCGGGCCGCGTGAGTGAGAGGACAGCGTCCTCCCTTCACCCCAACCGCAGTCGTAGACGCCCACGGCGATGGACCTCGGCAGACGATCTCTGGCCACCGCAGGCGCGGGCATGCGGGCTGCGAGTAATGGACAACTCGCTGTCCGACCATGGACCACGCCCGGCTCGACGGCACGTTATGTGCCACGCGCGCCTCAAAGAGTGTCAGCAAAATGACGGAGCCCCCCTTTAGAGGGCCAAAGCCTGCCGAGGTCGCAGGATTTACGAATTACCATGACCCCGGAACATAAAGAGCTATTGAAGGACACCGTGGATTTTAGTCAGTACGAGTCTGACACTCCCTCTCGCCCTGCCCTGGGTGGGAGGACTCAATTGATGAATTTACCACGATAAAAAAAGGTAGTAAGTTCATCAAATGAGTCCTGCCCAGGGCAGGACAGGAGGGACTGTCAGAGTCGTACTGACTAAAATCCACGGTGTCCTTCAATAGCTCTTTACGACTCAGGATTACGGGTACCTGATATACAGAACCGTAACTATGATGATCTCGTAATTACATTCAAGGCCAGTTTTATTCTTATGGCGCGGTGTTATCTCAATATTCCCAAAAATTGGTTTCTTAGAACGTCGAGTATGACGTAATGTAATAAAAATAAGTAACGCGAAAAATACAGTGAACAGAGAAGGGTATAAAGAAGAATTTAAACCGAACAGAATAATAAATAAATAGTTTGATATTCCCAATAAAAAATTGGGAAGTTGTAGCACAAAAATAAACTTTGACGTCGCAGATTTCTGTATTTCCAGCGATAACAACAGTTTTTTCTTTTAAGAATTTAGTGGGTTTTCCATTTTTTTTAAACTTTAACCAAACCATTATTTAATTTTATGTCTATATTTTAAATAATCTAAAGAAAAGCAGTAAAATAAATGCCCATTCGCAGCTTACGTCACATTTCAACACAAATATCATTTTTAGGGTTCCGTAGCCAAATGGCAAAAACGGAACCCTTATAGATTCGTCATGTCTGTCTGTCTGTCCGTGTATGTCACAGCCACTTTTTGTCGAAAGTATAAGAGCTATCCTGTTGAAACTTGGTAGAAAGATGTATTATGTGAACCGCATTAGGATTTTCACACAAAAATCAAAACAAAACAAATTTTGGGGGTGCCCCCCATACTTAGAATTGAAACTCAAAAAAAAATTTTTCACCAAACCCATACGTGTGGGGTATTTGATTCCCTCAAATTTCAAAAAGGTAAATTTCTGAAGTGTTTATCAGATCTATTGTAATTTTTATTTTTAGGGCTGTGTTAATTTTGTGTTTACTTGTATGTAGTTTGTAGTTTAGAGTAGTGATTTATTATTGTTGTTTCTTTTTTATGATCATGTGGTGTTTACCTTTAAGTAATTGTTGCACTATGTTAAGTTGGAATGCTCGTTTTACTATTGTTTGTATGAGTGTAAACAATTGTTGGTAGACCTAATAAATAAAATAAAATAAAATAAATCTATGAATAGGTCTTTAAAAATGATATTGAGGTTACTAACATCATTTTTTAGGGTTCCGTAGCCAAATGGCAAAAACGGAACCCTTATAGATTCGTCATGTCTGTCTGTCTGTCTGTCTGTCTGTCTGTCTGTCTGTCTGTCTGTCCGTGTATGTCACAGCCACTTTTTGTCGAAAGTATAAGAGCTATCCTGTTGAAACTTGGTAGAAAGATGTATTATGTGAACCGCATTAGGATTTTCACACAAAAATCAAAACAAAACAAATTTTGGGGGTGCCCCCCATACTTAGAATTGAAACTCAAAAAAATTTTTTTCACCAAACCCATACGTGTGGGGTATCTATGAATAGGTCTTTAAAAATGATATTGAGGTTACTAACATCATTTTTTTCTAAACTGAACAGTTTGCGCGAGAGACACTTCCAAAGTGGTAAAAAGTGTGTCCCCCCCCCCGTAACTTCTAAAATAAGAGAATGATAAAACTAAAAAAAATATATAATGTAGACCTCAACCAAAACTACCAACGAAAATTGGTTTGGATGAGATACAGTTAGCAGTTTTTGAGATAATGTACATTTTCAAAAACCGCAAATATAACTTTGCCATTCATACAAATACTATGAAAAACAAAGTTATTTTTATTGTTTGTGTATTTTACTTACTAATCTCAATATAATTATATCTCTAATCTATGCTTGCTGCTACGGAGCCCTTGATGGGCGAGTCCAACTCGCACTTGGCCGGTTTTTCTAAACTGAACAGTTTGCGCGAGAGACTCTTCCAAAGTGGTAAAAAGTGTGTCCCCCCCCCGTAACTTCTAAAATAAGAGAATGATAAAACTAAAAAAAATATATAATGTAGACCTCAACCAAAACTACCAACGAAAATTGGTTTGGATGAGATACAGTTAGCAGTTTTTGAGATATAGTACATTTTCAAAAACCGCAAATATAACTTTGCCATTCATACAAATACTATGAAAAACAAAGTTATTTTTATTGTTTGTGTATATTACTTACTAATCTCAATATAATTATATCTCTAATCTATGCTTGCTGCTACGGAACCCTTCATGGGCGAGTCCAACTCGCACTTGGCCGGTTTTTCAATTTTCAATCTTATTGACGCTCCATAGTGGTGACAATAGTTTACGCGGTCATAAGCGATTAAAATCGTAGTCAGTCCGCGCCTTAATCTAGTTGCTTAGTAAACAGTTTAATTACCTTTACTTTCTGTTTGTTAAGAAGATTAGTTTTATTTCTAAGAAGTCATATACTTTATTTGAATTACTAAAATCACAAGAAAACTCTGACGTAAAATATTATGACAACGTGTTTAGGAGAGTGATCCCAAAGGACACTGTGAAATTTTTTTTATCGAAGTAAAGTCAAATGAGTCCTCCCGCCCAGGGCGAGTGGAAAGGACTATCAGACTCGTACTGACTAAAATTCACTGTGTTCCTTCAGTAACCCTTTACATTCCAGGGTCACGGTTACTTGTTTAGACAGTTCCGCGGCCTAGGCAGGCGTTTGGCCCTTTATGGGGCGTCCGCGGATTGCTGACAGCTCTTTGAGACGCGCGCGCGTGGAACAAGATACGCCGTCGACCCGGGCATGGTCCATGGTCGGACGTCAAGTCACCCATTACTCACTATCCGCATACTAACGAAACTGGGTCGTTGGTGTATTGATTGTAAGTTGGTTCTGCCATCAATTTCTAAGACGGAATAAATACTATTGAGTTGTTTATTGGTGAGGTAATTACACACAGGCAAGCGAACGGCAAGTAACGGTTAGCTCACCGTCAAAAAATAATAAGGTACTATAAAATGACTTACTGAACTCGGGAATGGAGTGTAGAAAGAATACGATGACCACGAAGAAAATGGCGACGGTACACTTGATCAATAACACCTTGTCTCTTATCATGTACTGTGAATTAAAACGATTAAAATTTAAAGGAGTATTATGATACTGTGACGTCTGATAGGGGAGAATGGAAGAAAATTGTTGCGCCGACCACAAGTAGAATGGAATAAGGGCAGGAAGATGATGAAAATTTATAACTTTCTTACAAGGGCAAACACATAAAAAAACATAGGCAAAGGAATTTAACTCAGTGGTTTTAGAGACAAATGGTCATTTTCCGTCTATTTTTCTGAATATCTCCGAAATTTTTCGTCTATTTTTCTGAATATTTCCGAAACTGATAATTTTAAAAGTACAAAAAATAGACCACATGCCTTCTGGCCACAAGTATTGATATTGTTTACATTTCAACTTGATCAGTCAAGTAGGTTCCGAGAAAATGGGCGGACAGGCGAACACACGAGTGATCTTATAAGGGTTCATTCGGACGTACGGGACCGTAAAAATAGCAATGGTCTGCAGCCTCTTAATATCTTTGCCGTGACTGACAACTAATCGTAAAGATTCTCGATGTACTTGGTGCCCACCAGTCGGGGACAGCGATACTTTTTAAAAGTAATAGTGCGGCCAGCGGGAAAGTATGATATATTTTTTTTATTTTGCCGTCCATTTCTAGTTATGGAAATAAAAATTCGCCCTCGAGAATGAGGTATTCCACATAGACAATGGCACCTGAGCTTCTGGCACTTTATCTATTCCACATAAGGCTCAAGTCAAAATTTTTCGCAGGTGCTAGATGTTCAATGTAGAATACCTCTCGATAATTTGTAACTACGACTTCCGGATTCGACTCCGATCCGACTTCTCGCGTTCGAATTTTTCTTTCTATAGAAAATCATTGCTTGTTTACCTTCTGTCTCATCCCAGCAAGAGTCGCTTCAAAGCTTTCTTTAGAACATGTCTTGACTCTTTCCTCCTTGACCAAGGCTTTCAGCTTGACCGTCAATTTTGCGATCTTTCTCTCCAACCGATGTCTGATGATCAGCTCATCTCCACTCAGGTGAGGTAAGGAATCGGCCGCTCGACGCCATATCGCAATCTGGCGACGGAGATCTGACAAAGTTGAAGATTAGTGGTGTTATACTTTAATGGGACATAACACACCGGATCAACTCGAGATGGATGAAATGGCGACAAGTCACCGGAACAACTTGCGACCCACGGATGCCCCTCAAGTTAGAGGGGAAAATACACAAATCCGTGATTAGACCTGTCGTATTGTATGGATCGGAATGCTGGGCTGTGAAAAAGATGGATGAAAAAAGATTGCATGTAGCGGAGATGAGGATGTTGAGATGGATGTGTGGAGTGACAAGAATGGATAAAGTAAGGAATGAGTTTATAAGGGGAAGTTTGAAAGTGGCGCCTGTTACAGAAAAAATGAAAGGGAATCGTCTATCTTGGTATGGACATGTGATGAGGAGGGATGACACCCATGTGACTAAGAAAGTGATGAGTATGAATGTTGATGGATGGAGAGGAAGAGGAAGGCCAAAGAAAAGATGGATGGATTGTAGACAATCCATCCATCTTTTCTTTGGCCTTCCTCTAGAAGAATTCCTTAGAAGGAATGATATGAAAGAAAAAGGAGTAAATGATACTGTGACGTCTGATAGGGGAGAATGGAAGAAGAAAACGTGTTGCGCCGACCCCAAGTAGAATGGGATAAGGGCAGGAAGAAGAAGATACTTTAATGAGTCCTGTTACAGTCGGTCGCGAAGTAGTTTTTATTGTATTTATGTTTTTAAATATTTCACATATTTACGCATGCGTAGCGTATTCCAAAGATTTTCTATAGAAAGAACATCATCGTAAGTCTTTAGGAATGTATTGAAGAATAATTCGACGCTTGTAGGTATGAATCTCAGTGGCTTTATTGGTAAGAGCATTGGATGCACTGAATCCGAAGGTCGCAGGTTCAAGTCCCGCTCGAGGTTCGAATTTTTCTTTCCAAAAAAATTCGTTGAGTTTTTATTTTGTGTCAGGGACGTGGTAAAATCATCAAATGAGTCCTCCTACCCCGGGAGGGACTGTCAGACTTGTACTGACTAAAATCCACGGTTTCCTTCAACAGCCCTCTTTGTTCCGGAGTGACAGTAATGAGATAAGTCCCGCGACCCCGGCAGGCTTTGGCCCTCTAGAGGGGGGGCCCGGTCATCATGCTGACGCTCTTTGAGGCGCGCGTGGAACGCGACGCCCCGTCGACCTAGTCATGAATCATGATCAGACGGCGAGTCGCCCATTACTCACCGTCCGCATGCCCGCGCCTTCGGAGGCCGGAAATCGCCTCGCGACATCTGATGCCGTGGGCGTCTCTCGTGGCGGCTGGGTCGTAAGGTGGAGGATGTCCGCTCCCTCACGCGTCCCGATCCTTTGTTTAGGATCCAGATGTAACCGTTTATAAACTAACTGCAGCGTTTCTTAATCTTACCCTGAACATCCTTGGATTCGTACAGTTTGAACTTGTTAATGTCTCTGAAGATGAACCGGAGTTGGAGGTAAGTCTGAACGGCCACCAGCAGGATACCGAAGGTCATGTGAAGTGTGAAGTTCGGGAAATTGATGCCCTGATGAATAGAAAAGATGAAGACAAGTGTTTATTGCGGAAATATAAACCCAAATGCAATCCTTTTTTTTTGGGATAATCATTCTGAGCTCCTTGAGTTTATGAGTCGAGCTACACGACAATTGAGAAATGCCTGCAGTAACTGGACTGGTCCACTCAAATATTATTATTCCTTAAAAGACCATATCAGACACCTATACGTGGCCGTCGTATGACTTGACCAATATAATATCTGGACTTTAAAACAGACAGTGACCTCTAAGTTTGTTTCGGCTGTTTCTTCTTAGAGTAGTCAGTTACGAAACACCGGCCTCTGTTTGACGTGTAAAAAATCATATTTATTTTGTGATAAGTCTCATTTTATCATTTAATCCACAAAAAATCCTATGAAATTACAATTCACAGACGAATAACGCTAATAAAAGCATTCATTTATATTAAACGACGACGTACATTTTCTTTATCCTAACTTACGAGTTGTAGGTCATGGGTCATGGGTTAGTACTTTTTTTCATCACCACTGCTTTCAAAACCGTGAAGGAAATCACCGTGAGGTCATGCCGGTTTATGACCTAAGAATTATATGTAATATGAACTAAGAATTCGAAGGCATTTCACATCTACCAACCCGCACGGGGTCTGCATGGTGAATTATCACCCACTCCCTCTCACAGGGAGACCTGTGTCCCAGCTGTGGAAAATAATAGGTTGATAATGATGATGATTCACTTACAGCTTGTACAACTTGCTTGTTAGAAGCTATGATGACATTTGGTGGGTCACCGACGGGGGTCGCGGTGCCCCCAAGGTTACAGAATAATACCATCGACAGTAGAACCGGTACAGGGTCCAATTCCATCACCTCACAAAGTCTGAAGACAAAGGCTTTTATGAAAGGAAATCTTATGACGGCTCCATGACTCCATCTAAGTTAAGTTGTTAGGTATTGTGATACACAATACTATCTGTTGTAATTCAGAAATTATCCTACGAAGACATTATTTTGGGATTAAAAGTATCCTATGTGTTAATTCAGCTTATAAACTATCTGTGTGGGCTTGCTAACGGCGAGTAATGGGCGACTCACCATTCGATCATGGACCATACCCGGGTTGTCGGCGCGTCGTCACATGTCGTGTTCCACGTGCGCCGAAAAATGCTGTCAACAATATGACGGGGCCCTCCTTAAAGGGCCAAAGCCTGTCGGCTAGGGGTGCTAAGACAGGAAACCTCCACGTGCGCCCGTGGACTGGAGTTCCCTCTCGGATACGTCCGGGGGGAAGACCAGTTTTTCGGGCCGGTGCACCCTGGGATGCGGGCAAAAACTCTTCCTTAGGCACTGTGCCTATGGGCTCTCTTTGCCCGTATGCCAATAGCCTGTCGGATGGACGCTCCAGAGCCCAGAGCGGGCTTGCGGACGGTGAGTAATGGGTATGCTCGCCGTCCGACCAAGGACCAAGCCCGGGTCGGTGGCGCGTCGTGTTTCACGCGTCACCAACGGGGCCCCTTATGGGGCCAAATGCCTGCTGGGGTCGCGGATTTTTCTTAATCCAGGATACCGTGGCCCCGGAACGTAAAGGGTATCCGAAGGAACACGGGTGGATTTTAGTCAGTAAAAGTCTGGCAGTCCCTTCCGCGGACCCAGGGCGGAAGGACTCATTTGATGATTTTGCCACCCAAAAAAAAAGCCTGTCGGCTATCAGCTAACTGCGGCTCCGGAACGTAAAGGGCTAGGTATTGAAGTACACCGTGGATTTTAGTCAGTACGTCGTCAGTGGGTCGTCAATGAGTCCTCCCACTCATTTGATGATTTTACCAGGTAAAAAAAGAGGTTTCTTACCGTATAGTGACCGGTGTCATCAATAGCACTGTTGTCACGTTATCGAGTAGTAAGGACACTACGGCTGTGATGGCGCACAGCAAAGTTATCAGGGGCCAAATCTTGCCCTTTGCCAACTGGAACATGAAAAAGCAGCATCTCTATTTTATTGATCCCTTTACGGCTTATGAGCGGTGGCGCACTTAGGCTTATGTAGAAATGTTTAGAGCACGATAAGACATGGCGCTTATCCGGTGTAATGTGGAGGCGACCAATTGGTCGGCATTCAATTGTCAAAACAATTGTTAAAAAAATGGCCACAGTTTGAGATTTATAGCGAAAATCCGAGGGGTTTACTACAAACGATACAGGCGCGCGGAACAAGAATCAGAACGACTAATTCTATCTTTATTCTACGATGAATAGACAAAGTTTCTTCTATACAATTAGACATTTTCTTTTGTACGAGTATGGCGCAGCCCGTAGAAGATTGCAGAATAAGAAAAAAACTATATTTTGTACATCACAATGTACATATACAATATAATATCAATCTTTCTATGTTCTGTCATTTTGTCTATTCTACAACGCGTCCTGGGATTGAAAACAAGATGTAATTTTCAGCAATAACGCTTGTGAATACTAGAATAATATTTAGGCCGCTGCCTCGAATCTTGCGGGCAGCGGGGCGGCGGCGCGGCGGCGGTGGAGCGGGAGCGGCAAGATGTTATGCGTATAATCGAATGGACCGACCCTTGAAAACAGTGGCGCGGCAGCGGGGCGGGAGCGGGCAGCGAGCGGTGAACTTTGTCAAGCGGTGACCGACCGCGCGCCTGCGCTGTAGTGTTTTTCCCACAATAAATCGAGCGTTAGGAATAAATTTGAATCAAAAAGATGTTGCCGCCATTGTTCAGACATTTCGTTCGCGAATAAAAACAAATATCTCGACGACAAAATCACGCGCCCGCTAGTTTCGAGAACGGGTCTGCGACGGCCGCGCCGCTCCCGCTCCGCCGCCGCCGCCGCCCCGCTGCCCGCAAGATTCGAGGCAGCGGCCTTTAACAAAGCAATAGTCTGTATCTAAACACAATCTCTTGGCTGTAAATTATTATCATAATCTTGACGATTTCCGTCCGCTTGTCTGCTATTAAACATTATCAGCAGATAGCTTAACTGAGGGACATTATCTTATCTTGATGTTCATGAATCGTACGTCTTCATGTGCAAATCGTCATCAAATGTCAGTGTGGATAAGGTATTTGTAACACCGCCGACGATTAGCGGGAAACGAATAGTTTGAAACTGAAAATAAACGAGTTAGATTTTTGAGGAAAGAAAAATTCTGCTGAGAGTGGGTCTCGAACCCACGTCTTCTGAATAAGTACTCCAGACGCCTTACCAATTAGACCATCGCAAACAATACACTCATTTGAAGCTGAATCAATCATTCACTTGTTTTAGAACGTTTTCCTCAAAAATCTTTACCTAAAACGCATCCCACGGCTATGCCACACATGGAGGGAAAGTACCTTAAATATTGTAGATAGAACATTTTACTAAAAGAAGACATTATTTTAATTTAAAAAGCAATTTAAACTGCTTTCATAGATATTTAAATAATTACAGTCATGGTTAAACCGGAATCGAACCCGACGGAAACGAATCCTTATAATGATAAGGATTCGTTTTTGCTAAATAACATAGTGTCAGAAATAAAAGGAAGACCATGAATTTTAACATTTTTGTTACAAAATTAATCAATATCAAAGGCTCAAAATGAGTCCCATTCACGTCACGACGAAGCTTCAGGTAATTATCGCTCGAATTTTAATGCAGATAATCGGTTTTTGCAATAAGGGTACGATTAGGTCTAGTATCGCCCATATCAAGAAATGCATCCAATTACATAGATCTCCACGTATATTTTGTCCGTTTCATCCGCTACAAAATAGTCGATAGCTTATCGCTTCCTCGTCAGCTTTGGGACAATTGCCTTATATCCTTTATTTATCATTCTGTGAGTTCAATTAAATCGTGAATATGGTTTACTGCGAAAACAAGCGCTAATGACTCCATATTTTTATATTGTACCTTGTGCGATGTATTTAGCTATATTCTGAACTAGGTGTAATTACTATTGAGATGGGTTTTACTGTTGACTCTAATCAAGGTCAGAGGTAACAAAGATAAAGTCTACCATGGAGTGAGAGTGAGCTTAGCCAGAAGAAGCCTGTTCACTCTGACTTTGAAGAGATTCGGGTTGTATGCATTCGGGACAACAGACGTAATGAATTCCACTCTCATTCGGGAAAGAAGACTGAATTCACAACTTATTTATCTTCTTATGGTTATCGATGGGTTTTCAAGAAAAGGACAAAACAAAACTGAAAGCCAAATAAAATGTGTTGATGCAGACGGGATACTGCTTTTCAAGTCAGCTAGTAAAAAATGGACACGCATCAATATGAGTATACTAGCTGTTTTCCGTCGCTCCAACCCCCGCTATGCACCTACTACGTCCTAGCGTGATGTCTCCCTCGATAAATGGACTACCAAAACCAAAAAAAAAAAAAATCAATTCTAAGTAGTAGTTCCTTCGATCAGCGCAGTCAACCAAACAATCACACAAACAAACTCTTTCCCTCTTATTATTAAACTTGGACTAAAGTTACGCCAAGGTTAATCTTCGAATTAAACATACATTTTTTAAGGATTAACCTTGGCATAACTTTAGTCCACGTTTATTAATAAGGGGGATAAGGTTTAAAACATTATATTCAAAAGTACATATTTTAATAATCCCAAAGTCAAAAACCAAGTAAGTCAAATACTATACCCACTTGAAAAGTCAACACAGCGAAGTAATCGAAAACTCCAGTCTCCCCAAGGATAGACACGATTAGCATCATGCTGAACAGCAGCAGCAGCGTCTCCACGTCCAGCCAGGAGATCAACTCCGGCAGTGAGGGTCTTTCGCCAGCCAGGGCCAGGGCTGCCAGAGATGCAGTAGACAGGAGAACTGCTGCCATGGTTCTGTTTATAATCTGGTGGTTAAATCAGAAATTTTATTCCAGTCTAATTGATATTGAAACTTTAGTAAGCTGTGTACCAGTGGCTCACCCAAATTTGTCGCAGAACCGAAAAAAGCTGGAAGTAGGAGGCCCTGGAACTGGCTCATCAGGTAACCATGATTCCGGAACGTAAAAGGCAATTGAAGGATCACCGTAGAATTTAGTCAGTACATGTCTGACAGTCACTCCCGTCCCGCCCTGGGAGGACTCATTTGATTTTACCACGATGAAAAAAAGGTGAAGTAGAAAGGTTCGAATGGAGACCGCGCATAGGTAAACTTAGTGTGGGACATCTCCCGGCAAGATGGACTGATGACCTGAAGAAGGTAGCTGGCAATGGCTGGATGAAAAAAGCGGGTGATCGTATACGGTGGTGCTCCTTGGGTGAGGCCTATGTCCAGCAGCGGACTGCAATAGGCTGAAATAACGATGATGATGAGTTGCTTAACAAGGCTCCTAGCAAGGAGTATAGACAGGTGGAGTACAGGGGTGACCGGGTGGTGGCTAACGAAAACAAAGGCAAGGGTTATTGTTCTGGCGGTGAGATGGGCAATCCAGCACATTTCCAAACCACTACAACTCCTGAAAGCCATAATCAACAGTGGCGACCACCACAAAAACGCCGAGACAGCGATGCTCGAGTCTTGATTCCCAGATTATAAAACTTAATTGGATCAGCAATAGATTGGTTTACTTATAGGTCGTGTTCAGGCTACTTAATTGATGCAAATTTTCATACAAATAAATATTAAAAAATCTACAATATTATTTTGGAAATCTTACCTCAAAAACGATCAAAGAATACAGCGCACAAAGCAGTATGCAAGCGTAAACGATCGACTAAGGTTTGCCCAAAATTACCCCCAATTTAACAAACATAAACAAGAAACGCCTGTAACAATTGTGTGAGCAAATTGTAGTAGCCGGTGTTGCTTTTCGAATCAGTCAGATGTTGTAGGATTCTCATTGCTTCAACTATTGCTATAACATTTCTGAAAGGTGTCCTACATCTCAACCAAATCAGCCAAATACAATTCGCTGGTACTTGCAATGGAGCCTGCACTCAATAAATCTTTATCAGAGTCAAACATCTCTGTTAGTATGGACACTCAACATACTCCACCCAACTTTGCCTCCTTTCGGGCCAAACGGTCACGGGAGTCTGACTACGACTTAGACTTCTGCAAGTTCAAAGATGAAGTCAAGTCACTGATATCCTCGTTGATAGCAAGCCAGAGCGAAGAAATAAAAAAAATGTCTACCACATTGATGGAGATTAGGAATACAAACAACAATATAGAATGTTCCATGGCATCCCTCTCCCTCCAAAATGAAGAATTAAGAAAGAAAGTAGAGCTGCTTGAAACCAAGGCCAAGAATGATGAGAACTGCATTGTTTTGCTGGAAGATAGAATCGAAGACCTGCAACGGGGCAGCCGAAAAGCAAATTTGGAAATAAAAAACGTACCGAGAATAAATAAAGAAACTAGGGATGACTTGATGACAATGATCAAGTACCTTTCAAACGAAATTAATTACCCTATTCAGCAAAGCGAAATTAGGGACATTTTCAGAGTTTCAAACAAGAGAGGCGACACGAAAACAGGTCCAATCATCATTGAGCTATCGTCGACTATCTTGAAGACAGAATTTTTGAAATCTGCTCGGAGCTTCAATCGAACAAACAAGGATAAATTATGTGCAAAGCATTTAGGACTCAAGACTAGTGAAACCACCCCTATCTACATATCGGAGCAGCTAACCGCCAAGGGAGCACGCTTGCATTTTCTCGCACGCGATCTGGCTAAATCTAAAGCCTATAAATACTGTTGGACAGCCTTTGGACAGGTATGCGTGAAAAAAGATGACAACTTGCCAAAAATAATAATTAAAAGTGAAATGCACGTTAATAAACTGATGCAAGAAATATGACTAGTCCTAATTAATCATTGTGCTTTATGCTTATTATTTATGCATAGTAGTCTAAGTAAAATGCATAGTTTGAATATTTTTTATATAAATATTTTGTACATGTACTTTTTGTATAACTCCAAAATAACTAGTATAAGGAGTACAAATTATTTAATTCTAGTGCGCAATCACACATTAAAAACACACACAAATAAACTTAGCCTTCAAGTCATACTTTTTCATATAAACTACACATACACAAATACTCACACATACACCAAAAGTCTAATTGTTTTTTGTATCTATGCACCTTACCCCGATAATGGATAGCACCCTATCAGCCATAACTGAAATTGACAACACAGAAATAGCGCAAGCATCATATTTTTCTTTTCACAATTTTAGCACTGTAATGGAAATTAAAAACACTGACTTTACTATTATATCACAGAACATCAGAAGTATCTATTCTAATTTCAACGACCTTCAACTTACCTTGGCTAATCTTAATTTCACTACTGACCTTATTGTTCTGAATGAATGCAGACTAAACGCAGATAAAAATATTCCTCAATTAGCTAATTACACAGCAAACCAAACTACAAAACATTTAAATAAAGCCGACGGAGTCGTCGTCTTTGTTAGTAACAAACATAAACATCAAGTAAAAGAAATAGAATTAACTCATGCTTCTTGCTTGCAAGTAATAATAAAGCCCGATCTCCTAGTCTTAGGTATATATCGCTCTCCGTCAAAGACTAATGCGGATGACTTCATTAACTCTTTATCTCTTCACCTTGCTACAGTCGCCTCAAATAAAAATATAATAATTACGGGAGATATTAATATAAATTTAATTCATAGACAAGAAGAGCAGTCATACGAGCGCTCAAACAGACTCAATTATCTTAATATGTTGGCAATGCACGGCCTACTCCCGGGACATTCACTTCCAACTAGAGACAAAAGTTGTTTGGATCACTTCATCTTAAAGCTAAGACCAAATAAAAGATCTGCATCTATTGGAGTTATCGATACTAGTATTACTGATCACTGTATGATTTTTTTAAGACTATCTGATCTAACGAAAATACATCAAGTAAGTAAAACTAAAACAATAACAAACATAGATAGTGCAATCGAACTCTTAAAAAGTAAAAATACTCAAGACCTTGTAAACTTAACTAACCCCAATGAGTTAGCAAATGACTTAATAAGTTTACAACAAACAGTTCTTATCGCTAATACTTCTGTAAGAAGTATTCCCCTGAAAAACAGACTTATTAAACCTTGGACGACTATAGGCTTACTGCGCTGCATACAAAACCGTAACATTATGCAAAAAAAATTGAAACTAGATCCGTACAATGAAATCCTGAAAATCACCTTCAAGAGATATCGAAACTACTGCAGCTGTATAATAAAAAAACAAAAACGTCAATACGATCGTGAACAGTTATATAAAACAAACAAAAATCCTAAACAATTATGGCATACGATTAACACAATCACCCAGCGCAAGCCACCTAAAACGCAAAACACGGAATTATTGGAATCAGCCGTTACCCCTTTCGAGGCAGTAAACAATGTTAACAAATACTTCTCCACAATTGGCAAACGCTTAGCCGACGACATACTAAATAACCCTAACAGGCCAGATGACAGCGACAATCTCGACCGACGTTGCGTTCCGCTAAGAGATCCAAACCCACCAGTCTCATCTTTCGTTTTACTCAACACGGACGCTGAAGAGGTCGCTGCTATAATTAAGAACCTAAAATCCGATAGTGCCACCGGATGGGACAAAAATCCCGTAAAATTCTTAAAGGCGGCACAACAAGTTATTTCGCCAATTATCTCCCACCTAGTTAACCTCTGCTTTGAACAAGGAGTATTTCCAACTGCCCTGAAACAAGCTGTAATAACACCTGTGTATAAGAGTGGGGACAGAGCTGACCCGTCGAACTACAGGCCGATATCGGTCCTCCCTTCCTTGTCTAAAATAATCGAACGATTAATAAACCAACGCTTGCTTAGATACCTATCGAAAAATGAAATAATATCACCCTCACAATACGGCTTTAGACAAGGCAAGTCTACAGAAGATGCAGTCATGGCACTAGCTTCTACTGTTGCTGAAAAGGTCGATAGTGGTAATAAGTGCCTAGCAGTCTTTTTAGACCTCAAAAAGGCCTTCGACACAGTCTCTGTTCCCACTCTTCTACACAGGTTAGAAGCCATTGGCGTGAGAGGTGCCCCACTCAGGTTGTTTCAGGATTATCTGAGCGAGAGAAGATATGTGGTGAAGATAGGATCGGTCACTAGTTCTCAAGAAATCGTGACATACGGGGTAGGACAAGGAAGTGTGCTAGGCCCAACATTGTTCCTTGTGTATATTAACAGTTTATGTAATTTGTCTATAGAAAACGCTCACATATTCTCTTACGCCGACGATACCGCAATAGTATTCTCAGAAAAATCATGGGACAGTGTCGGCCGTACCGCCGAGCGTGGATTGTCTGTGATAGCTACCTGGCTCGATCGTAACCTACTGACATTGAATGTCTCAAAGACTAACTATATCTGCTTCTCCATCTACAATCGTTCTCAACCATCACAAGACTTCCAGATTAAAATACATACATGTTCCGACTCTTCTAACAACACCTGCACTTGTTTGAAAATAAACAGGGTCAATAACACTAAATACCTTGGTGTTATGCTGGACCAAAGATTATCATGGCACTCGCATTTAGAACTAATAATGTGTAGAGTTAGAAAACTAATATGGACCTTCAAACTGCTTCGAAATGTGGCCACTAAAAATCTAATCAGGCAAATCTACGTGTCTTTGGGCCAATCAATGTTAATATACTGTTTGCCAATCTGGGGTGGTGCGACAAAAACAAAATTTTTGGAACTGGAGAGGGCGCAGAGGGCTTTACTGAAGGTCATGTTCTTCAAACCGATGAGATTCCCCACTGAAACCCTGTACCTAACCTCGAATCTTTTGTCGGTTAGGAAATTATACATACTACAGACTGTTTTGAAGAAACATAAATCACTCCCGTTTGTCCTTTCGAGGACACAATCTAGGAGGAAAAATACTGTCGCACCAGAAATACGAGTCAGAACTGCCTTTGCCAAAAGACAATTTACAAAACAATCATCACACATATACAATATTCTAAATAAGGAACTAAACATTTATGCCATGACAAACTATGACTGCAAAAAAACGCTCTATCAATGGCTGACAAACAAAACCTATGAAGAAATCGAAACAATTCTGAATGCAATCACATAATTCGAGAGATACATTGACACAAACAAACACACACGCCAACCCATCCACCCACACCCACACCTACACCAACACACACACACCCCCACACACTCACACTTTTGCGCAATTTTTAATTTTAACTTTAATTTGTATTTTGAGTTTAATTTGAATTTGGTATTTTATTCTTATTTTAATTTTAATGTTGATTTTAATTTTGATTCGATTTTAATATTGATTTAAATTTGATTTTTATTGTGATTTTAATTTTAATTTTGATGTTGATTTCAATTTTGATTTTGGTTTTAGTTTTGATTTGATTTTAACATTAATTTAATTCAGGATTAAATTTTTATTGGGATTTTAATTCTGATATTGATTCTAATTTCGATATTAATTTAAATTGTAATTATTTATTTATTTTGATCTTTATTTTGATGTTGGTTTTTTGTTTTGAATTTCTTTTCCTAAATTTTCTCATATATTGTTTCTGTAAAATGGAAGAGCGGAAATACCTAATACAAGCAATTCTTTGCTTAAAAGGTACTTCCTATATTTGTACTGTTTTTTATATATATGTGGAATAAATAAACTTATTATTATTATTATTTTGACTTTTACTTTTTGTCTCCGGCTAGCCGGGAGTTCTGATGGCACGGGCCTAAGCCAAGTGTTCATCAGTTGGGTTAAGTACGGGGATATTTGATTCCACGCGGTTGTGATCAGACTGTACTATACTATCCGACTCACACTGCAGAAACTTTCTAACTAGTCTGCATGTATTTAGAATAACTGCCTTCTGCAGCAGATGGTAAGTGCTAGCTGGTAGGTTCAGAGATATAAGGGACTGATGAAGCTGTTTGGGGATGACTCCTGTTGAAGATATAGCAATGGGGACAATTATTACTTTTTGGAGGCTCCAAAGTCGGGCTACTTCGTCTTTTAACTCTATATATTTGGATAGTTTTTCGGCTATTGTAGTCTGCAAGTTATGAGTATTTGGCACGGCGATATCAATGAGAAATCCAGTTTTGTTTATTTTATTAATCAATGTGATGTCTGGTCTATTGTAATGAACTGTACGGTCCGTATAGATTCCTCGGTCAAAATATAACTTAGTTGTGGAGTTCTCTAGTGTAGGTTCGGGGTTGTATTTATAATATGGTACTATTGTGTCTACAAACTTATATTGATGAGCTAGTTTTTGGTGGATTATGTTGGCTACTTGATCATGTCTATGTTTGTAGTCGGTTTGGGCTATTGACTTGCAGGCACCAGTTATGTGTTGAATTGTTTCTGGGCAGCTATTGCATTTTCTACATGTATCATTTGATAGATTCTTAATGATATGCTTTCTATAGTTTTTGGTTTCTATTACTTGGTCTTGTATGGCTAGCATGAACCCTTCAGTCTCTGGGAAAAGTTCGCCTCGATTTAGCCATGCGTTCGACGCCTCTTTGTCGACATTAGGTTGGCATAAATCTTGGCGGTGTCTTCCATGCAGAGACTTCTGGGTCCATTCTAGACATTTTGTTTTGTCATCAGTTACTGTTTCGTTTCGCTGTGTGGTCCTGTCTTTAAGATTTAAAGGTGTTAAGTGTTTATCGTTTTCCGCTATAAGTCTGTGGAGTGTAGAAGATTCAGCTTTAGAGTGAAAGTATTCCCTAAGAGTTGCAATCTGTCGGTTGTGAAGATTTATAATATCTATGAGACCCCTGCCTCCTTCCTTCCGCGGTAGTGTTAGCCTTTGCAGGCAAGATCTTGGGTGGTGTTTACGGAATTTGGTCATTGTAGTGTTAATTTTGCGTTGTAGGTTTTTGAGGTCTGTTTTAGTCCAACTGATTACTCCGAACGAGTAGGTGAGGACAGGGATTGCAAAGGTATTAATTGCTTTTATTGTGTTACGAGAGTATAGTTGTGTTTTAAGGACTGTGTTTAATCTATGATGGAATTGTTGTTTTAATTTATGTTTGACCTCTTTGTGGTGTATCTGTGTTGATTGTATGTACCCTAAGTATTTGTAGGAACCCTGTTCATCCAGTGGTTCTATCTGTTCGCCTGTTGTTAACGTGTATTGGTGTTGGTAGTTTCGTCCTGCTCTAACTGAGTTTATTTTGCATTTGTCTATGCCAAATTCCATTTTAATATCTGATGTGAATTTTTCTGTAATGTCCAGCAACTCTTTAAGTTGGTTCTCGGTTTTGGCAAATAATTTGATGTCATCCATGTACATTAAATGATTTAAAATGCCATCCTGATTCTCAACCTGCCCATCATTGGTAGAATGTAAAGGGATTCCTATTGAAGTTTTGTTTAATAGTTTTGACAATGGATTAAGAGCAAGGCAGAACCACAATGGGCTAAGTGCATCTCCTTGGAAGATTCCTCTCTGTATTTTAATTGGGCTGGTGTCTATTGTTCCGGTTGGTGTAGTTAGCCTTAGTGCTGTAGTCCAGGTGGTCATTACTGTCTTAAGAAATGCTATTACTGATGGGTGTATTTTGTAGAGTTCTAAAACTTGTACTAGCCATGAATGGGGAACAGAGTCATAAGCTTTTTTGTAGTCAATGTACATGGTAAACAAATCAGATTTAGATTTCTGGGTGTTTTTTAAAATAACTGAATCTATTATTAATTGTTCCTTGCATCCTTGGCTAAACCTTCTACATCCTTTCTGTTGTTCAGCTAAGATATTGTTGGCCTCAATGTGTTCGCATATCAATTCAGATATACAGGATGTAATGATCTTATACAAGGTCTGCAAGCATGTAATGGGTCTGTATTTCGCTGGGTTTGAGAGGTCATTATGGTCTTTTGGGATCATAAACGTTCTGCCAGATGTTATATATGTTGGTATTGATTTGGGGTCTTGAATAAAAGTGTTAATGAAATTATATAGATAAACATGAATTGCTGTAAATTTTTTATACCAATAACTATGAATATGGTCTGATCCAGGAGCTTTCCAGTTATGTAGCCTAGACAGGACTTTATGAAATATTTCTATGGGTACATGTTCAAATTTCATGGGCTGTATATTACTTGACAAGTCTGGCTGTACCCAGTCAGCTTGGGAGTTATGGTCAATAGATTGTTCCCATATTCCTGCCCAGAAGTGTTGCAATGTGTCTGGATCAGGTGTGTTATTGTCGCTGTTTTGTGGAGTATTTTGTTGATTATAATTTGTGGTTGCTTGTTTGATATTGCGATAAAAAAGTTTTTCGTTATGTTTGAATTGGTTGTTCTGTTGTTTTCTTAATGTACAAGCTTTATATCTTTCGAGTCGACCTTTTACGACGGAGAGTTTTTGTTTTAGTGTGTCTAGGGTGTGCGCAGGTTGAGTGTTTGGCTGTTCGTGTATTGTGTGAACTCGATATATTTTCATAATTTTGTTTACGTGGGTTCTTAATTTTCTGCTACTGTTGCCATTAATATACTGCGTCATCCTACCTATTTTCTTTCGTAAATCATTAAGTTTTTGCTCTAGTCTTCGTTGCCATTTCGGCTTATATTCTGTTTTTAGGGCTCGGATACTTTCTTGTGGCTCAAGTGTTATCCTCGCTCCATTTGCTTTAGCAACGGTCCATGCTGCACAGTATATTATGGTTTGCAATGTATTAAAATCTGTGTCTTTGTTAGTATTTTCTGGCAGAACGGTGTTGTTTAGGTAGCTAATTATTTTTGCAAGGTTTTTAGATGGCTTCTGTTTTGGGATATACATCCTATCAGTAGGGCGTACCACTTTGAAAAAATTAAGGGCTTGTTGAAAAGTGTCATCTATCACTGGATATCTTACTGTGTTCGTATGTGGTTGAGGAAGAATATTTGTTAAAACATTGCTTAATTCGGTGTTATCTGATGTTTCAAAAGTTTGTGACAAAGGTGTAAGATTTTCTATAGAATTTATGTCAACGGTATTTGTTGTTTGGTTTATTTGGGTATTAGTGTTGATTAAATTAATATTACTCGTGAATATGTCCCTATTCGAGAGAGAGAGTTCTGCAGCTACCTCTGATTTTATTGAGTTTAATTTATCGTCGGTGATATACTTGTTATTAATTATTGCTCTCCTTTGATCGGCTATTCTTTGTTCGCTTAGGTGAGCAAGTGATGGAAAACATCTAATAAAATCGACATGCATACGTTTTCTATATGCTGTTTCATTCCTGCCTAGATCTGTAACTCTGTAATAAGACCGCATTATGGCTTCATTTTGTTCATTAGTCCACCTCATACGAGTTTGTGTTTTATTTTGGGTGGTATGTGCTTCTATGGTTATAGGTTGCCCTTGTGTTATAGTTGGTGTAAATATTTGCTGTGTAGAATCAATAGTGGTTTGTGTCTGTAGAATGAAATGGTTGATTTGGAGTTGATTTAGCTCTTTTTCTACTTCGTTTCGGATATCGTCTATTGTTTTCTGTGGTAGTAATTTGTTATTTATGATGGCCCTGCGTTGGTCTCCTATTCTCTGTCGGCTAACCTGCATATCTGGGAATTTTTCTACAAATTTTATATGGAGTGGTTCGAGGTAGGTTCTTTTATCTGTATCTAACAAGGTTAACTGAAAATAGGTGCGCAGAATGAACATATTCATTTCAGGTGTCCATCGCCTGCGCTTATTAGGAGCGCTTGTAGCGGGTGCAAGCTCGTTGTCAATGTTGACATCTCGCACAACACTATCAAGCGTGCTGGTGGTGGACAAGCTAGTTTTTCTTCTTGTCATGTAAGAGTAAGAGGGGCGAGTTGATGGGATGGATGAAAATAATGAAATAGTATCATCGCCCGTGGAATCGGCTGTAGCTTCTACGCAGTGAGCCCGCCTGTTCAGCTCACTGCGACCAGCTGTAACAATTTTTTCGGTGGGAGCCCGCTTGCTCAACTCCTCACCGCCGATGGATCGCATGCTGTGGCACCTAGCATCGGCTCCAGATGCGCCCCGGCGCTCCCCGGGAAGCGACCGCAAATTATATATTCTTTTTTTACTACTCATCTCCATGAAGGGTTACCCTGCCTTGTTAGCCGCGTAAGTTTTTTGTACAGTTGTACAGTACGCGTGTCCGCCCCCCACGTAGCTAGGTGTTCAGCTTGGACGTAAGGTTGGATTTTAGGGGGCTTATTATTATTATTAGCATTAGTGTGGAGTTAAAGACGGCGCATTTTTTTCTTCTTTTTTTTTAAGAGAAATTATTTCTCCACGATGTTTTCATTCAACTGCATCGTTTTGAAACCATAAAATTAATGACACAAAGTAAAACAGTTGCCTAGATTCAAAAATATTATCTTGAGTAAAATTAGCATAATTTAGAACAGACAAATCACAGACATAATGTTATCCAGTAACTCGGGTCATAAATTGACGGGCTTTTGCCCCAGAAGTGGTAACATGTTAAAAACTGATTTTATGATGCTTCCAGCAGCTTTTCCTTACCTGCACATCATCATAAGCAGGATTATCATCAACTTCATCGACATCTCTCCTCGCAATCCATTTCTCAAGCCAGATCTCCATCCTGGTCATGTTTATCTTGTCACTGGAGTTCAACTTCTTCTCATATTGTTCTGATAAGAAAGGTCCCGTCAGCTTCAATAGTACTGACAGCCTGTTGTCATCATTTTGAATAATGTAGTCTTGAAAAGGGAAATTTAATAATAGCTCGTACAATTAAATGATGTAAATTGACAAAAACATTTCCTTATATAACTTTGTTAGGGCTTTTTTTTCTGAAAAATCAAATAATATGTCCTCCCGTAATGGGTGTAGTGGAAGGGAGGTGCTTTTTCAAATAGTCCGTCGACCACACTGCGTCAGTAACGTCTTGTGCTTATATATTATATCGATGTCCGACGAATTTGAAGTCATGATGACAGAATTACTCATTACTATTTTAGAAGGCCCCCCATTGGAACCATGGGGGGTTTAGGTTTCCGCACTTAGTCCTCAACCTGGACCATTGTGCGTGAGCCATTGTGGCCAATTACTCCAACCAGCCCACCTCCCTCCAAAAGCAGATCAAACTTCCCGGTCGCCTCAGGGCATCCGCAAGGGATCTTGGTGTTCCCAGGGTCTCCTCGCGAATTTTGGTAACGCCGGTGCACTCAAAGAGTACATGCGCCACCGTTTCCTCCGCCTCCATGCATGCTCTGCACAGGGGACTGTCAGTGATTCCTAGGGTGTGGAAGTGTTTGTTCAGTGAACAGTGTCCAGTGATGGTCCCCGCCACCAGGCGCAGGCTATCTCTGTCCAGGCGCAGGAGGCGCCTGGTCAGCCTTGTATCCAAGGATGGCATAGCTTCCTTGGATTGCCGGCACCCTGGTGTCGAGGTCCACCACCTCTCCGCTTGTATTCGAGTGTGATCCTTTAGCCAGCTTCTTAACTGCTTGAAAGGAATGGGCACAATGGGTTCGGGTCCGTAGGGTTTTGTGCTGGATCCTCTTCTGGCAAGTTCGTCAGCCGCATCGTTTCCAAGTGATCCACTGTGGCCTCTAATCCATTGTAGTGTTACCGTGTTGTGGTTTAGTACCGTGATTCGTTCTAGGGCCTTATGACATTCTAGTATTAGTCTCGACGTGATCTGATTGCTCCTCAGGGATTGTAGAACTGAGGCACTGTCGGAGAGTATTCGTATATTGGCATCCGTAACCTCTCTGGCCTCTATAGCGTGTGCCGCTTGGATAATACCTACACACTCTGCTTGGTATACAGAGTTGAGCATTCCAAGTGGTTTGGATATCTTAATGTTTAGGTCATCGGAGAACACCCCGACGCCTGTCCCATTGTCGGTTTTTGATCCATCAGTGTAGATCCTTAGCTCTTTTGTACCTGAGTAGTCACACGACTCCTCTGTGAGCTCTATGTTGTAGTGTTTTTGGAAGCAGTGGGTCTTCAGGGTTCTGTCGATGGGTGATGCCATCATCGGCTGTTCTTTGATTGCATCTTCTCTGATGCGTGTGTGTTTGATTCTGGAGTCGTTATTTAGGGTGCCGGATACCTCGAGTCTGAAAGTTGCTATGGCTGCCTCCTCTCTTACAACGAGGTGCAGAGGTGGTAACCCCAGCATCACCTGTAAGGCAGCAGTGGGGGAAGTTCTCATGCTGCCGGTGATTGCTACGCAAGCAAATCTTTGTAGTTTCTCGAGATCCTTTTGGGTCGTACTTAGGTTGGTCCTGGGCCACCAAACTAAGGAGCCGTATGTAATGATTGGTCGGATAACTGTGGTGTATAGCCAGTAGGTGATCTTGGGGCTTATGCCCCAATTTCTCCCGAGCAGTCTCTTACATTGCCATAGGGCTATACTGGCTTTTGTGGTGATGTAATTCGTGTGTTGTGCCCAGTTCAGCTGTTTGTCCAAAAATATACCCAGGTATTTGGTTTCAGTCGATAGGCTGAGGGTGGTCCCAAAGAAGCTTGGTAATTGTAGCGTTGCCAGCTTCCTTTTCTTTGTGAAGAGGACGAGTTCGGTTTTGGTAGGGTTCACTGCTAGTCTGTATTCCTTGCACCAGTCTTCTACTATCCTCAGGGCTTGGCGCATAAGGTTGCATAGTGTGTTTTCGTGTGTGCCATTTATTATTATGGTCAGATCATCAGCATAGCCCACCGTATAGTAGCCTCTGCTATTTAGACGTTTGATGAGGCTGTCTACTACAAGGTTCCATTAGTGGCGAAAGGACACCACCTTGGGGGCAGCCCTTCGCCACTATGGCTCTAGTGGTGTTGTTTACCGTAACTTGTACGGCTCTTAGTCGGAGCATATTTGTGATCCATCCTCGCAGGGTCGAGTCCACACCGCGTTCCTCGAGGGCTGCGTTGATGCTATGGAAGTTGGTTTTGTCAAAAGCGCCTTCTATGTCAATGAAGACAGCTAGTGAGGAGCATTTGTGGTCCACTGCACATTCGATCTTGGAGATCACACTATGCAGCGCAGATTCTGTTGATTTTCCTATGGAATACGCGTGTTGTTGTTTATGGAGTGGTCGCTCCCGAAGAGGCCCATCCCGAATGTGTCGATCACAGAGCCTCTCGAGAGTTTTCAGTAGAAAAGATGTCAGACTTATTGGTCTGTACGCCTTTGGTTGTGTGTAGTCTGGTTTGCCTGGTTTAGGAATGAAGATGACTTTCACCTCCCGCCATGCAAGTGGTATGTATTTCTGTGCTATGCAGGCTTGGTAGATGACGGTCAGCCACGGCGTTAGGACGTCTTCTCCCCATTGTAGCAGGGCGGGGAAAATCTCGTCTAAGCCTGCGGATTTATATGGTTTGAAGGTCTTTATGGCCCATTTTATTCTCTCTGCGTTTACTATGGTGCGGGCTCTGGCCCAGTCTTGGTCATTTGGTGTTTGCGTTGGCTCACTTGCCCAGATTCTGTCATCGGAGAGTTTGCAGTCTGGGAAGTGGGTTTCCAAAAGGATTTTACTTGTTTCGTGGTCCGACTTGGTGTATGTGTTGTCTGGGGTTTTCAGCGACCCGAGGGTGCGATCCTGATCGGTAGATAGGATCTTTCTCACCCGCGCGGCTTCGCTGTTTGATTCAATTTCTTCGCAGAATTTCCGCCAGGCTGCCCTGCTGGCATTCCTGACTTGTTTTTTGAAGTTGTATTGTGTTTTCTTGTATGAGTCCCAGTCTTCTGTAAGTCTGGAGTTTTTGGCTCTGTTGAATTGCTTACGCATAGTTTGCCTGAGCTTACTGAGTTCCGCATTCCACCAGGAGTTACCCTTGCTCTTGGTGTTTGGATCCTTTAGTTTGCAGCAGGCGTGGTAGGCTTCAATTATAAATTCCGAGAGTTTTGTTACGGTGTTCTCAAGTTGTTTGGGTTCCGTTAGAATTTGAGGCGTTTGGTTCTGTGTTAGTAGGGTGGCCAAAAGCCGTTTGTAGCCGGGTACATTGGTACGGCGTGGGTTGCGCCTAGGTTCGGGTTTTTTTATGCTAGCTACTAATGAGAAGCGAATCCTTCTATGGTCAGAGCAGGAAGGCTCGTTGGATACGTGCCAGTTAGAAATAAGTTTTGTCGCGCTTTCCGAAGCCAGCGTTAGGTCAATGATCGTTTGTCCGCGAGATGTGACCCAAGTGGGTTCCGAGCCGCGGTTTAAGATGTTAAGGTTAGTGGAAAACAGATATGTGCAAAGTACCTCACCTCTGGTGTTGGCTTTGTTGCAACCCCAAAGCGGGTGATGGGCGTTCGAATCCGTGCAGATGACTAGGTCCAGGTTGTCGTCTTCACAGTACCTTACCAGGTCGGCCATCTCTTTTGGTGGGCAGTCGTCATCCTCGCCTGGCATGTATACCGAGGCCAGGACGATATCAGGTGCATCGCTGTCAGTTTTGAGCCTGACGGCTGTTAGGTCTCTGGAACATAATTGCGTGAGTGTGGTAATGGGTATATCTTTGGGTATGTAGGCACAGGTTCGTGGTTTGTCTGTGCCTTGTGTGTCGAGGATTAGCTTACCTCCAACATTACCAAGGCCGCATATTCTGTTGTTACGGATCCACGGCTCTTGGATGAGTGCAATGGTTCGGGGTTCCATCTCCAGTGCCCTGCGTAGGCAAGCCGTAGCAGTCTGGCTATGCTGGAGGTTGGTCTGGATGATATTTATGGGACGGGATGTGGGCGGTAGTGGGGTGGAGTTAGGAGGAGATTGATCCATCGGATGTTTCCCCCCCGTCCTCCAGTCCGTGCTGGTCCTCGCTCAGTGCCGGTGATGATGAGAGCAGCTGCTCCGTCCACCTTGTTGGTGAGGTTGGCATCCTCACGGCGTCAGCATCAGCCATCGCCGTTCTGGCCATCTCCTCCTCCAGTTGTGTCATGGTCAGGTCAAGCTCAGTCGGTGCCGGTTTCGTCTTTTCCGTGTCAGTCTGGGTGTCAGAGGGACGGGTGTTGGGGAAAAAGCGCACGTATATCGACCCAAGCAGGTACGATATCCGCCGCTCCCTCTCCAAGACCTTTTCGACTTCTTCCGGTGGGATACCCAGGGTCAAATAAGACCCGTAGTTATCACCACCGACCGATGTCGCCCTGTACAGTGTCCATCTACCGATGTCGTACCAAGGGTTCTGACGGGTCAGAATAGTCTGGAGCAGCGCTATGTCCCCATTGTACCTGGGTACAAAGAGCGCTGCTCGGACCCGGGTCGGTACGTCGGACTGTTTCATTACAGTCAGTGTCGCGTCGGTGTTCGGCATTCGTATCTTAGGTACGTTCTGAGTCAGCCAGGTCAGGGCGCTGTCGTCCTCGCACCACATCTGTACCGTGCCGTCCGCTATCCTTGGGTAACCGCGGAAGGCCGGGATGGTTTTGGAGGGGTCAGTGCACGTGTCAATTATGGCGTTTTCAAGGCTAAGCTTGATGTGCTCAGCCTCGTCAACTGTCATGTCTCGGGATGGAGGCGAGAGGCAGATCGCTACGGCGAGTCGCGCAGGGATATCCTTTGTGGCCCGCGCATAGGTTCTCTGCTCCCCTTGAGCAGTCCGGGTTCTAACACGCTTGGCGTCCCCCTGGAGCATACTCGGTGAAACCGAGTCGTCCGGGCGCTCCCTCTTCGCCGTTCCCCGGTCACTTGGACCGGGTTGCGGTTCTGAGGGGCCTGGCACGTTCTGTGCCAGGGACACCCTGCGCGCGAACCCAGACCGCTTGCCTCGCTTCCGTCTGGTTCGGTGCTGGTCTTGGGTCATCTCGGTGCGGTTCCGGTCGTTTTCTCTCGGTGGTCCTGGTACAGGCAGGGACTTTTCGCGTACTGGTCCCTGCCCGCATGGCTCCACGTCCGGCTGCTTTTCGCGCTGGGTTTCCCCTTCGCGTACTTGCGGCTGGTCGTGTACTCCCTTACAACTAACCGTTTGCGCTTCGCGCTGACTATCGCCTTCGCGGATTTTGCGCAAACGGTTGTTGAGATCTCTCTCTCTGTTTCGGATCTTTCCGCGCTTAGCCTTGAGCATGCGTACTTCGTCCACAGAGATGAAACCAGAACCACCAGATTCCGCTTCCTTTCCCGTTCCGAGAGAGTTTATGTCTTTCAGCCTTGCCTCAATCTTCTCGCGCTGTAGTGCCAGCGCGCGGAGTTCGCTGCTAAGGCTGGAGAGTCGTGCTTTGTCATTGTCGTTGTCAGGATTGTTTGTTACACTGTTCCGAACGATGCTCTGTTGCCAGGCCTTCGTGGAAGGTGTAATATTTGTCAGGGTCGTTGGCGCAGAAGTCGCAGCCGTTTCAGGCGCAGGGGTCGCAGCCTTCTTAGGGTCAATAGGCGCAGAAGTCTCAGCCTTAGTCGTGTCGAGTGGCGCGTGAGTCGCAGCCGGTACTGTTGGCGCTAAAGCAGCCAGTCGCGCAGAGGGCGCGGCACTAGTGAGCAGATTGGTGCCCCCCCCCATATTACGGTGGGGGCAGACCGCCGGAGCGGTGTGGGATTCCCCGGCATTGCCGGGACCCACCTGGGGAATATTATTTTTACCACTCTGCATTGTTGGGGTTTGCGGGCTTTTTTGGAGTTGAGGTTGCCCGTCCTCATGGACCGAAAGGAGAAAAGGGAAAAAGGAGGGAGGGGCTGGGTGTAGGATCATGGGAGTGGGGTGTAGGATTGCCCTAGGCCTGGGAATTGGCTTTCGGGATAAATGCGAAAAAGCGCCTGGGGGTTTTAGTTGCGTCTATTTCTTATGGAATTAGACCAAGAACAGGGTGGCAACCTCGTGAAGGTGAATCCCCCAGACTTGCCTTGAGGATCTGCACGACTGTAGCGCTCCCCCTCAAGACCCCGCCACCCTACCGCCTCTGAGAGAGGCAGTAAGGTAGGCCTGCATCTATACTACCAAGCTAAGCAGAAGCAAAGCATGTCGTTGTGCAACCGCGAAAGCATAAATACAGACCCCCCCCTTGATGACAGAATTTTGTTTACTCATATTTTACTTGCACTGATCTAGTGACCTACCATGAACTGTTAACGCGATCCAGTTTAGGCTGTGGGAAAGAGATGGCGCTAGACGACTTGTACAGCTCTGTTTCTTTCCCACTGCCTAACCTGGATCGCGTTAAGAGCTCGTGGTAAGAGCCCAGTACGTAAACGTATTTAACATGTCCGTACCGACAATCTATTTCTTTAAAAAAGCCTAACACACAATTATGATCATAATCATAAGCTTACCCTGTATTTACCCGGAATTACGAGAGTCTGTGATTCCTGATAGCTATAACAACCTTAGAATCTTCAAGTCAAGTGAAGAAGTTACTTCTAGGCAAGCGGGCTTTACCGTCGATTATATCCTAAACTCATGGTAACCTAGTACTTTTGCTAGTTAGTAACATTCTTTCAGTTTCTAAGCTTGTAGCTGGAATTCTGTGCGGAGGGTGAGCTACCAATTATTACATCATAACACAGTTGCCTAGTATCTAAGAAAAGGTGGAACTGGACCCCATACAAAGTTTAGAAGTAGACGAGTTGCCCCTATCAAAACAGAACTACGCAGAATGTCTAGATAAAATCCAAATTTAGTCTGTGCAATCAGCTAGAATCATAGACTTACCTTGCTTTTTTTCTTGGATACTGGGATTTCATGTGATCTACAAATAAAATAATAATGATTAGTTTAAATCTAGAATGTGTGCTTAGCCTAGATTTATAAATGTAAAAATGTATCTATTATATTTTCGTTATTGTAACTTTGTTGCACTTTCATGGCAAATGTTGCGTATAATACCTGTCATAGGCTTACAATATTAGCACATAAGTTTAAATTTTTGTTTTCAATTACTGCATTTGTATGTTTTGCTGTTGGTGTACCTTATATATAAATAAATAAATATAAAAATGGAGATGGCGGAGGCGATAGGCGGCCATGCTGCGGAGCGAGGGAAGAAGTTATCTCTTTCTGCGAAGCAGCAATGCTAGCGAAGGAGGAGGTAGAACACGTGAAGAAGAGGATAATTATGCTCCACCTCACGACCCGGCTGACACTGGTGACCCCCAGAGCGTTGGATATCGTGTGGCGATTTCTGGCCTGGCGCAGCCTTTCAGGTGTCGAGTAATGGGAAGCTCACCGCACGTTCAAGAACCAGAAACTGAGCCTCCTTTTTTTTGCGTGGTAAAATCATCAAATAAGTCCTCCAGGAGGGACTCGATCGGTGGGTGATGCCATCATCGGCTGTTCTTTGATTGCATCTTCTCTGATGCGTGTGTGTTTGATTCTGGAGTCGTTATTTAGGGTGCCGGATACCTCGAGTCTGAAAGTTGCTATGGCTGCCTCCTCTCTTACAACGAGGTGCAGAGGTGGTAACCCCAGCATCACCTGTAAGGCAGCAGTGGGGGAAGTTCTCATGCTGCCGGTGATTGCTACGCAAGCAAATCTTTGTAGTTTCTCGAGATCCTTTTGGGTCGTACTTAGGTTGGTCCTGGGCCACCAAACTAAGGAGCCGTATGTAATGATTGGTCGGATAACTGTGGTGTATAGCCAGTAGGTGATCTTGGGGCTTATGCCCCAATTTCTCCCGAGCAGTCTCTTACATTGCCATAGGGCTATACTGGCTTTTGTGGTGATGTAATTCGTGTGTTGTGCCCAGTTCAGCTGTTTGTCCAAAAATATACCCAGGTATTTGGTTTCAGTCGATAGGCTGAGGGTGGTCCCAAAGAAGCTTGGTAATTGTAGCGTTGCCAGCTTCCTTTTCTTTGTGAAGAGGACGAGTTCGGTTTTGGTAGGGTTCACTGCTAGTCTGTATTCCTTGCACCAGTCTTCTACTATCCTCAGGGCTTGGCGCATAAGGTTGCATAGTGTGTTTTCGTGTGTGCCATTTATTATTATGGTCAGATCATCAGCATAGCCCACCGTATAGTAGCCTCTGCTATTTAGACGTTTGATGAGGCTGTCTACTACAAGGTTCCATTAGTGGCGAAAGGACACCACCTTGGGGGCAGCCCTTCGCCACTATGGCTCTAGTGGTGTTGTTTACCGTAACTTGTACGGCTCTTAGTCGGAGCATATTTGTGATCCATCCTCGCAGGGTCGAGTCCACACCGCGTTCCTCGAGGGCTGCGTTGATGCTATGGAAGTTGGTTTTGTCAAAAGCGCCTTCTATGTCAATGAAGACAGCTAGTGAGGAGCATTTGTGGTCCACTGCACATTCGATCTTGGAGATCACACTATGCAGCGCAGATTCTGTTGATTTTCCTATGGAATACGCGTGTTGTTGTTTATGGAGTGGTCGCTCCCGAAGAGGCCCATCCCGAATGTGTCGATCACAGAGCCTCTCGAGAGTTTTCAGTAGAAAAGATGTCAGACTTATTGGTCTGTACGCCTTTGGTTGTGTGTAGTCTGGTTTGCCTGGTTTAGGAATGAAGATGACTTTCACCTCCCGCCATGCAAGTGGTATGTATTTCTGTGCTATGCAGGCTTGGTAGATGACGGTCAGCCACGGCGTTAGGACGTCTTCTCCCCATTGTAGCAGGGCGGGGAAAATCTCGTCTAAGCCTGCGGATTTATATGGTTTGAAGGTCTTTATGGCCCATTTTATTCTCTCTGCGTTTACTATGGTGCGGGCTCTGGCCCAGTCTTGGTCATTTGGTGTTTGCGTTGGCTCACTTGCCCAGATTCTGTCATCGGAGAGTTTGCAGTCTGGGAAGTGGGTTTCCAAAAGGATTTTACTTGTTTCGTGGTCCGACTTGGTGTATGTGTTGTCTGGGGTTTTCAGCGACCCGAGGGTGCGATCCTGATCGGTAGATAGGATCTTTCTCACCCGCGCGGCTTCGCTGTTTGATTCAATTTCTTCGCAGAATTTCCGCCAGGCTGCCCTGCTGGCATTCCTGACTTGTTTTTTGAAGTTGTATTGTGTTTTCTTGTATGAGTCCCAGTCTTCTGTAAGTCTGGAGTTTTTGGCTCTGTTGAATTGCTTACGCATAGTTTGCCTGAGCTTACTGAGTTCCGCATTCCACCAGGAGTTACCCTTGCTCTTGGTGTTTGGATCCTTTAGTTTGCAGCAGGCGTGGTAGGCTTCAATTATAAATTCCGAGAGTTTTGTTACGGTGTTCTCAAGTTGTTTGGGTTCCGTTAGAATTTGAGGCGTTTGGTTCTGTGTTAGTAGGGTGGCCAAAAGCCGTTTGTAGCCGGGTACATTGGTACGGCGTGGGTTGCGCCTAGGTTCGGGTTTTTTTATGCTAGCTACTAATGAGAAGCGAATCCTTCTATGGTCAGAGCAGGAAGGCTCGTTGGATACGTGCCAGTTAGAAATAAGTTTTGTCGCGCTTTCCGAAGCCAGCGTTAGGTCAATGATCGTTTGTCCGCGAGATGTGACCCAAGTGGGTTCCGAGCCGCGGTTTAAGATGTTAAGGTTAGTGGAAAACAGATATGTGCAAAGTACCTCACCTCTGGTGTTGGCTTTGTTGCAACCCCAAAGCGGGTGATGGGCGTTCGAATCCGTGCAGATGACTAGGTCCAGGTTGTCGTCTTCACAGTACCTTACCAGGTCGGCCATCTCTTTTGGTGGGCAGTCGTCATCCTCGCCTGGCATGTATACCGAGGCCAGGACGATATCAGGTGCATCGCTGTCAGTTTTGAGCCTGACGGCTGTTAGGTCTCTGGAACATAATTGCGTGAGTGTGGTAATGGGTATATCTTTGGGTATGTAGGCACAGGTTCGTGGTTTGTCTGTGCCTTGTGTGTCGAGGATTAGCTTACCTCCAACATTACCAAGGCCGCATATTCTGTTGTTACGGATCCACGGCTCTTGGATGAGTGCAATGGTTCGGGGTTCCATCTCCAGTGCCCTGCGTAGGCAAGCCGTAGCAGTCTGGCTATGCTGGAGGTTGGTCTGGATGATATTTATGGGACGGGATGTGGGCGGTAGTGGGGTGGAGTTAGGAGGAGATTGATCCATCGGATGTTTCCCCCCCGTCCTCCAGTCCGTGCTGGTCCTCGCTCAGTGCCGGTGATGATGAGAGCAGCTGCTCCGTCCACCTTGTTGGTGAGGTTGGCATCCTCACGGCGTCAGCATCAGCCATCGCCGTTCTGGCCATCTCCTCCTCCAGTTGTGTCATGGTCAGGTCAAGCTCAGTCGGTGCCGGTTTCGTCTTTTCCGTGTCAGTCTGGGTGTCAG
The DNA here is from genome assembly GCA_950005045.1 of Agrotis exclamationis. Classification (NCBI taxonomy): domain Eukaryota; kingdom Metazoa; phylum Arthropoda; class Insecta; order Lepidoptera; family Noctuidae; genus Agrotis; species Agrotis exclamationis. The sequence goes on from OX465442.1 coordinate 1,884,646, forward strand.
AGGGACGGGTGTTGGGGAAAAAGCGCACGTATATCGACCCAAGCAGGTACGATATCCGCCGCTCCCTCTCCAAGACCTTTTCGACTTCTTCCGGTGGGATACCCAGGGTCAAATAAGACCCGTAGTTATCACCACCGACCGATGTCGCCCTGTACAGTGTCCATCTACCGATGTCGTACCAAGGGTTCTGACGGGTCAGAATAGTCTGGAGCAGCGCTATGTCCCCATTGTACCTGGGTACAAAGAGCGCTGCTCGGACCCGGGTCGGTACGTCGGACTGTTTCATTACAGTCAGTGTCGCGTCGGTGTTCGGCATTCGTATCTTAGGTACGTTCTGAGTCAGCCAGGTCAGGGCGCTGTCGTCCTCGCACCACATCTGTACCGTGCCGTCCGCTATCCTTGGGTAACCGCGGAAGGCCGGGATGGTTTTGGAGGGGTCAGTGCACGTGTCAATTATGGCGTTTTCAAGGCTAAGCTTGATGTGCTCAGCCTCGTCAACTGTCATGTCTCGGGATGGAGGCGAGAGGCAGATCGCTACGGCGAGTCGCGCAGGGATATCCTTTGTGGCCCGCGCATAGGTTCTCTGCTCCCCTTGAGCAGTCCGGGTTCTAACACGCTTGGCGTCCCCCTGGAGCATACTCGGTGAAACCGAGTCGTCCGGGCGCTCCCTCTTCGCCGTTCCCCGGTCACTTGGACCGGGTTGCGGTTCTGAGGGGCCTGGCACGTTCTGTGCCAGGGACACCCTGCGCGCGAACCCAGACCGCTTGCCTCGCTTCCGTCTGGTTCGGTGCTGGTCTTGGGTCATCTCGGTGCGGTTCCGGTCGTTTTCTCTCGGTGGTCCTGGTACAGGCAGGGACTTTTCGCGTACTGGTCCCTGCCCGCATGGCTCCACGTCCGGCTGCTTTTCGCGCTGGGTTTCCCCTTCGCGTACTTGCGGCTGGTCGTGTACTCCCTTACAACTAACCGTTTGCGCTTCGCGCTGACTATCGCCTTCGCGGATTTTGCGCAAACGGTTGTTGAGATCTCTCTCTCTGTTTCGGATCTTTCCGCGCTTAGCCTTGAGCATGCGTACTTCGTCCACAGAGATGAAACCAGAACCACCAGATTCCGCTTCCTTTCCCGTTCCGAGAGAGTTTATGTCTTTCAGCCTTGCCTCAATCTTCTCGCGCTGTAGTGCCAGCGCGCGGAGTTCGCTGCTAAGGCTGGAGAGTCGTGCTTTGTCATTGTCGTTGTCAGGATTGTTTGTTACACTGTTCCGAACGATGCTCTGTTGCCAGGCCTTCGTGGAAGGTGTAATATTTGTCAGGGTCGTTGGTGCAGAAGTCGCAGCCGTTTCAGGCGCAGGGGTCGCAGCCTTCTTAGGGTCAATAGGCGCAGAAGTCTCAGCCTTAGTCGTGTCGAGTGGCGCGTGAGTCGCAGCCGGTACTGTTGGCGCTAAAGCAGCCAGTCGCGCAGAGGGCGCGGCACTAGTGAGCAGATTGGTGCCCCCCCCCATATTACGGTGGGGGCAGACCGCCGGAGCGGTGTGGGATTCCCCGGCATTGCCGGGACCCACCTGGGGAATATTATTTTTACCACTCTGCATTGTTGGGGTTTGCGGGCTTTTTTGGAGTTGAGGTTGCCCGTCCTCATGGACCGAAAGGAGAAAAGGGAAAAAGGAGGGAGGGGCTGGGTGTAGGATCATGGGAGTGGGGTGTAGGATTGCCCTAGGCCTGGGAATTGGCTTTCGGGATAAATGCGAAAAAGCGCCTGGGGGTTTTAGTTGCGTCTATTTCTTATGGAATTAGACCAAGAACAGGGTGGCAACCTCGTGAAGGTGAATCCCCCAGACTTGCCTTGAGGATCTGCACGACTGTAGCGCTCCCCCTCAAGACCCCGCCACCCTACCGCCTCTGAGAGAGGCAGTAAGGTAGGCCTGCATCTATACTACCAAGCTAAGCAGAAGCAAAGCATGTCGTTGTGCAACCGCGAAAGCATAAATACAGACCCCCCCCTTGATGACAGAATTTTGTTTACTCATATTTTACTTGCACTGATCTAGTGACCTACCATGAACTGTTAACGCGATCCAGTTTAGGCTGTGGGAAAGAGATGGCGCTAGACGACTTGTACAGCTCTGTTTCTTTCCCACAGCCTAACCTGGATCGCGTTAAGAGCTCGTGGTAAGAGCCCAGTACGTAAACGTATTTAACATGTCCGTACCGACAATCTATTTCTTTAAAAAAGCCTAACACACAATTATGATCATAATCATAAGCTTACCCTATATTTCGGCGTAATCGGCGTAATCGGCGTCGGGAGGACGATGAAGTACCTGGGACTCGTCCTCGACGGCCGGTGGAACTTCAAGGAGCACTTCCTGCGTTTGGCCCCAAGGCTGAACCGGGCAGCAGGCGCCCTCAGGCGACTCCTGCCCAACCTCAGCGGGCCAAACGCCTCCTGCCGGAGGCTGTACGCCGGTATCGTGCGGTCCATGGCCCTCTACGGGGCCCCCGTGTGGGCCCTGAGCACGCGGACGCGACCAGCGAGGCTGGTCGCATGCCAGAGGGTCATGGCTATCCGGATGATCCGAGGATACCGCACGATCGCCGGCGAATCGGCCAACCTCCTTGCCGGATTATTGCCCTGGGATCTGGAGGCGACCGCCCTCCAGCGCGTCTATGAGTGGCGCGTGGAGGCGCGGCGCCGGGGAGAATTCCCGTTGCCCCGACAAGTCGAGGCGCGGTGGGAAGAGGTCCGGCGCGATCTCAGGGCAGTATGGAGGGAACGACTGTCGCAACCGAGGTTCGGGCACGCCGCAATCGCGGCGGTAAGACCCCTCTTTGAGGAGTGGCTGGAAAGGCGTCACGGCGTCCTGACCTATCGGATGACGCAGGTCCTCACCGGACACGGGTGTTTCGGGAGGTACCTGTGTCGGATGGGGAAGGAAGAAACGCCGGGGTGTCACCATTGCGAAGATCGCCCGGAGGACACAGTAGAGCATACGGTGCAAGACTGCCCCGCTTGGGCAGAGCACCGCCGTGTCCTCACGGCAGCGATAGGCGGAGACCTCTCGCGCCCGGCATTGGTCGAGGCCATGCTGCGGGGCGAGACGGAGTGGGAAGCGGTCGCCTCCTTCTGCGAAGCAGTAATGCTCGTTAAGGAGGAGGCGGGCCGTGAGAGAGAGAGGACAGCGTCCTCCCTCCGCCCCACCCGCAATGGTAGACGCCCACGGCGTCGGACGTCGCAAGACGATCTCCGGCCACCGTAGGCGCGGGCATGCGGGCGGCGAGTAAAGGGCACCTCGCCGCCCGACCATGGACCATGCCCGGGTCGACGGCGCGTTGTGTTCCACGCGCGCCTCAAAGAGCGTCAGCTCGATGACGGGGCCCCGCCCAAGAGGGCCAAAGCCTGCCGGGGTCGCGGGACTTATCTCATTACCGTGACCCCGGAACATAAAAGGCTATTGAAGGACATGTCCTTCTTAAATAAATCAGCTGGACGGGAGGCAACAAATTCTTTAAAGGCATTTTGTACTGCCTCTCGGGAATTGATTTTTTTCCCCGCCAAGAAGTTATCCAAATTCTGGAAAAAGTAATAGTCTATAGGCGCAAGGCCTGATGAGTAGGGCGGATGACGGAGAGATTCTAACCCCAGTTCTTGCAACTTGGAGACCGTCTGCTGTGCAGTATGAGGTCGCGCGTTGTCGTGCAGGAGCAGCGGAGACGAGCGATTGACCAATGCTGGTTGGAGATGTGCCAGCTTCTCCATTATTGTGTTCAGTTCTTCACAGTACACATCTGCAGTAATGCTCACCCCGTTTGGTGAGAAGCTGTGATGAATCACACCGGCGCTAGACCACCAAACAGTGACCATTACTTTTCTAGGGGTAAGTTTTTGTTTAGGGCATTGATAAGGTGCTGAACCAGGATCCAACCAACTTGCTCAGCGCTTGCGGTTATGAAACAGAATCCATTTTTCATCGCAGGTAACAATGCGGTTCAAAATTCCTGCATTTGTTTGTCTTTTGAGTAGTGCAAGGCACGTCTCGACGCGTACTTCGCGCTGGCGATCATTGAGTTCGTAGGGCACACGTCAAGCTTTTTTATCTTGCCAATTTGACGCAAATGGACCAATATTATTTTGATGCTAACGTCGAAAGATGCTGCTAATTCAGCCGTAGATTGTGTATCAAAAGCTTCCACAATCGCCTTTAATTCGTCATTGTCGACCAAAGTCTTCGAACCGCCGCGAGGTTCATTTTTCAGGTCGAAATTTCCAGAACGGAAGCGAGCAAACTAATAACAGGTGGTGCGTTGGTTTGTAGTGTTAGCCCCGTAGACGTCGTTGATGTTGCGTGCCGCTTATGCCGCGTTGCTGCCACGACGGTACCTACTCATATTCCATTATTACTCGAATTTTTAACGTATCAATGATGACGAAAAAGATTGAAATGCGATGAAAATGTAACACTAATCAATAAACAAATGACTACTTTTGGAAAAAAAAATCCATGTTTTTAAAATAAAATAAATTTGAAATTAGAATTCTTAGCCAAACAAAAATTATTTTGATTTGAAATGGCCAGTACTGCAGAACGGTAATTTCATAGGTAAAGACTCAATATCATATATACAGGGTGATTTGTAATTCGAAGCAGTCCTTGAAATGGGTGATACTAGACCTTATCTGCAACAATTTTAACCCCGACAATATGGGGTCTAAACTGACTGGTTTTAGAGATATCGAACTTTAAAGATTTTTTGAAAAATTTCCACCTCTCACTCATTAAGTGCTTATTGTTAGAAATTAACGATAGTCACCACTTAGAATTTATGCTTTTCTGATAGAATATGAACGACTGAATCTAGTGAATACAAGTTTGGTAAAAAAATGATCATATCTTGGGAAATTAAGTGTCATAAAATTTCTGTTTTGAAGATTTCTGAAAACTTTCCTTGTCTTTCAAAGCATATTTTTCAAAATAAATGTATGACACTTGGTGTACAAATTACAGAAAAAACTTCCTTGTCTCATTACCTTTCTAAAATGGTGCCACAGTACCCACTTTTAGTTAGTGTCTTACCGGAAAATTAAGGTTGTTACTGACAAAGTAGTAAATCAACGAAAATCGGTTATAATGTTTTTTCGACCTAACTTTTTTTTCTGTGGTTTTTGTCCGAACTGCTATCTGATGTTAGCTTTTTGTGTCAGTGTTCTCAATCCTGGTCGATCATATCAGGCAAAATCGGTCTTTATCTGGAGTATTTTTACCTGTGGACCAGATAGTCAAACCATCAATTTTCTTCCATTTGAGAAAGCTACTTGAAACAAATGTACAATGACGGATTATTTATAAGCTCTGGTTTCACGAAAAAAAACTTAACTGTCGTGAATAAAAGTTGGGTCACCATACTGGTAGGACAGGTAAAAATACTCCAGATAAAGACCGATTTTGCCTGACGTGATCGACCAAAATTTAGCGCATTGACTCAAAAAGCTAATATCAGTTAACAGTTTGGACAAAAACCACAGAAAAAAATGTTGGGTCGAAAAAATATTATAACCGATTTTCATTGATTTACTACTTTGTCAGTAACAACCCTAATTTTCTGGTAAGACACTAACTAAAAGTGGATACTGTGGCACCATTTTAGAAAGGTAATGAGACAAAGAGTTTTTTCTGTAATTTGTACACCAAGTGTCAAACATTGATTTTGAAAAATATGCTTTGAAAGACAAGGAAAGTTTTCAGAAAACTTCAAAACAGAAACTTTATGACACTTTATTTCCCAAGATATGATTATTTTTATGACAAACTTGTATTTACTAGATTCAGTCGTTCATATTCTATCAGAAAAGCATAAATTCTAAGTGGTGACTATCGTTACTTCCTAACAATAAGCACTTAATGAGGGAGAGGTGGAAATTTTTCGAAAAATCTTTATAGTCCGATATCTCTAAAACCAGTCAGTTTAGACCCCATATTGTCGGGGTTAAAATTGTTGCAAATAAGGTCTAGTATTACCCATTTCAAGGACTGCATCGAATTACAAATCACCCTGTATATCCTATGTGCTTAATTTGGGTGTGGTACACGATATTAAATAACTTGGTCTGAAACTACATCAAATCCTTTCAGTAGATTTTGCGGCCGTATCCCAGGTTCCATTGTCTAGTTCCATTATGGAACGACCGATTTTGCGAGAAAGAGTAACAAAAATCGACCCTCACAAACTTTCACATATATTTTTAGTAAGACATGATAGATTAGATATTATAAACTCTAGGTAACCTTACCGTGTTCCCTCTCGTAGTAAACTCTAAGCTTCTCCCATGCAGCATCACACTTTACTTCATCAGGTAAGCCCATCCAGAGACGGACAGCATCCTCGGTCACGTCACTTGAGACCAGGGAGTTCTGGCTTTGGGACAGTTCTTCATTCAGCGGAGGCCGCTTGACTGTCTTCAATAGTTTGCCCATGGCGTTAGTTGATCATGACCGTGGTTCAGCTGCTAAAGGCTGTCGATAAAAGAATTTTGCTAAGTTAGGTACATTAAAAGGGCACGCCGCAATCGCGGCGGTAAGACCCCTCTTTGAGGAGTGGCTGGATAGGAGTAAAAAAAAAAGTTACATTAAAAATGATGAGTAAACTACTAGAGATTTGCGTTTTTTTAATGTTTCCCCACACACAGCGTGCCGCGATTCACCAAACATATGGCTTGAAATCCACATCTCTTGTACACTGAAGCCATGTGATTGGTAAATCGCGGCACGCTCTGCTCCGCTTCGCATCAGTGGAACCGCAGCCCTTTTTTTTGTAGCGTGGTAAAATCATTATGAGTCCTCCCAACCAGGACAGGGCGGGAGGGACTGTCAGCCTTGACTGAAATCCACGGTGTCCTTCATTAGCCCTTTACGTTCCAGGGTCACGGTAATGGTATAAGTCCCGCGACCCCGGCAGGCTTTGGCCCTCTAGAGGGGGGCCCCGTCATCTTGCTGACGCACTTTGAGGCGCGCGTGGGACACAACGCGCCGTCGACCCGGGCATGGTCCATGGTCGGGCGGCGAGTTGCCCAGGAACCGCAGCCTTAAAATTTCTCCTCTGTCGTGGGTGCGTTTACAAACATAGAAACTAACATACACAAAGACCCAGACCCGGAACAACTACTTGCAGGTCATATATAATAAAAAAAAAACTAGTTATATTTTTACATTTCTGTTGAACTATATTCTAACTTTTATACGACCACTAAATTACAGCGCGATTTAAAATTAAAATAACATAAAGTTAAGTACCTACTAAGAAAATATAAATCCAATCCTCACAAATTTATTGTTTAGCTAATAATTTACTTTCTTATTTTTACTTTCCTCGTATTCCTTGACAGGCCTGTTGGTCTAGTGGTTAGTGACCCTGACTGCTATGCCGGAGGTCCTGGGTTCGATTCCCACCCAGGACAAATGTTTGTGTGACACGATCATTTATTCTGTGTCTGAGTGTAATTTATCTATACATAATATGTATAATAAAACAGTAAAAAAATGTGTCTGTACATTGCATTATATTAAAAAAAAATAATTGAGAGGGATTTAGAAACAGTAATAGAGCACGAATCCAAAAAAAAATCTGTCTGTTTGTCTGTGTGTCTGTTTGTTTGTACACGCTAATCTTCAGAACTACTAGACGGATTTGAACGATTTCTTTTTTGTCGTATAGACATTAAGTCGGGGCAACACATCTAATATATAAAAATCAATGCCACTTTTCGTTGTAATGTTATAACTCAAGAACGGGCTCACCTATCCAAAACAAATATTTAGGCTTTGTTCGAACTATTTAGTAGATGCTTTATGTGAAGTTTGCACAAAATCGGTTGAGCGGTTCTTCATTTATCACATTTTTTGTAACACGTAGCGAAGCACGGGGCGGGCCGCCAGTTAAAGGCTATAATTTATCTTGAAAACTTGAACACCTGATGCAGAACCGCAACAGACCAGCTAAACTATAACGGCTTTATTACAAAACGTGGTTTAACTTAGACCAAGGTTTAAATCAAAAATAAATTTTTGAATTTCGAACTTTATTTCTACTGTCGTAAAGTTATTAATACAAAAACCGAGTTTAGATCCCGGTCTAAGTTGTCAATGTGCATTTTAGAATTTTATAGCAGTTGGAATAAAGTTCGAAATTCAAAAATTGATTTTTGATTTAAACCTTGGTCTAAGTTAAACCACGTTTTGTAATAAAGCCGTAAGAGATACAAAAATGGCACCATAGCAAAAATTGTTCCACGTGATGAGCATTTTCTGCTGCGAAAATAATTTTGAAGATCTGGAACACTTGATGTGGAACTCCAAGAGCCCAGCTACACTATAGCATAGGAATGGCGTCTTTTTTTTTTTTTTTTTTTTTTTAGGGTGGCAAAATCATCAAATGAGTCCTCCGGCCCTGGGTGGGGCGGGAGGGACTATCAGACTCTTACTGACTAAAATCCACCCGTGTTCCGTCGGATGCCCTTTACGTTCCGGGGCCACGGTATCCTGGATTAAGAAAAATCCGCGACCCCGGCAGGCATTTGGCCCCATAAGGGGCCCCGTCGGTGACGCGTGAAACACGACGCGCCACCGACCCGGGCTTGGTCCTTGGTCGGACGGCGAGCATACCCATTACTCACCGTCCGCAAGCCCGCTCCGCCGCTGTGCCCTCTGCTGTTCAGAGGGACACGCGTTGGAGCGTCCACCCGACAGGCTATTTGCATACGGGCAAAGAAACCCCTTAGGCACACAGTGCCTAAGGAAGAGTTTTTGCCCGCATCCCAGGGCGCACCGGCCCGAAAAACTGGTCTTCCCCCCGGACGTATCCGAGAGGGAACTCCAGTCCACGGGCGCACGTGGAGGTTACCTGTCTTAGCACCCCAGGAATGGCGTCTTAGCAAAAGTTGTTTAATCTGAAGGACATTTCCAGTTGACTTATAAAAATGAAAGATCTGGAACACCTGATGTGGAACTTCATGAGCCCAGCTACACTATAACATGTATATGAATGACGTCTTAGCAAGAGTTGTTCAGCCTGATGAGTACTCTCTGTTGCTCTCTCGCGCATCCCGTTGATTTCCTGTCCACGGGCTCTTAGAATTCGACATCAGACGTTTCAGATCTTCGATTTTGACGACCCCGTTGTCGCAGGCATAAGCAACAGGATCCGCGTACGAAGTCGCGGGCAGAAGCTAGTCTATATGTATTTAGGAATATATAAGTATTTTATCAGTTGTCTAGTACCCATAACATAATCTCTGCTTAGCTTGGGACTTTTTGTGGAATATTATTATTATTATTATTATTAAAACACTTATATACTCCCTCGCCCTCACAAAATAATTAAGTCACTTTTCTTAATCAGTATAGAGTAACGACCTTTAGTTGCGAAAGGGTCTGGTGAACAATTAAATACAGTTTATCATTGGTAAGTAATGTTTTCTAATAAATTACAGTAATGTTTACATTTGCACAATTTGTTACGGCTGATAAGAAGCAAGGAACATGGGTACTACCTACTGTAGTAATAAGGCACTCAACATTATGTAGGTATACGAGTAGAGAGTCGATTTATTTTTTTCAATTCTAATAAATCCGTCAGTTGTTAAATGAGTTGATCATCAAAAAATATTTGACACGTGCCATTTTTTTTGTTACTTTAAACAAAATTGATGGAGATACTTACAACGCTTATAACATTGGCAACACGGTATTATTTTTTTTAAGCTTTTGCATACCTTTTATCGCGGGCTCTGAGCGCGGCTCGGCGGCGCGGCGACCGAATCAAAAAATTCCCAAAAACCTAACGAAAAAAACCTAAGGAAAACATCTAACAGCACGCATCGTCTAACGTCGTTTCAGTTCGGGAGACTTCGGCAATCATAAAAATATCCGTCATAAAGACGATTTACTTTTCTTACTGTTTCTAAACGGCCAGCTACAAAACGGAGTTTTCACAATGAAACCTACTTATAAAATTCTCCTACAACAAGAAGTTCACCACAAACATTTTAAATAAATAATATTCGCGTTGGCGATAATTTTTTCTTTAAAAAAAAAAAAAAAATGTTATGCAATAGCTTCACCGCGGCAGTCTCCGAGTGCCAAATGTTTTTTTATTATCCTTAAAATCAACAAATGAGTCCTCCAACCCAGTGCGAGGCGTCCACAAATTTACATACCTCGGGAGCGTCGTGTTAGAGACTGGTGGTAGTAAAGAGGACATCGTCTCACGGATAGCCAAAGCCAGAGCTACCTTCGCGCAGCTGAGACCTGTTTGGCAATCACGAAAACCGAAGAGGAGACCCGAAGGATTGAACTTATAATATTTGGGTCCAATAAGAAGTCCAAACGACATCTCACGCCAATTACAAGTCTTCGTCAACCGTTATCTCCGTCGCATTCTCGGAATTTACTGACAATGTGGAAATGGATTGGCCACACGCTCTGAAGGGACCCTAACCACATACCCAAACAAGCTTTGGATTGGAATCCCCAAGAGAAAAGAAAGCGTGGCCGTACCCGTCAAACCTGGCGACGCACCGTGCTAGCGGAAGCGGCGAGCATTGGATTGACGTGGAAGGTGGTGAAGCATGAAGCTCAAGACCGATCGCGATGGAAGACATCTGTGGACGCCCTCTGCCCCATCTAGGGGACATAGGACTTTAAGTCAAGTCAAGTCACCGAGGGCCGGGCACGCCGCAATCGTGGCGGTATGACCCCTCTTTGAGGAGTGGCTGGATAGGAGTAACGGCGTCCTGACCTACCGCATGACGCAGGTCCTCACCGGACACGGAAGTTTCGCAAGGTACCTGTGTCTGAGGAGAGAGGAGGAAACGCCTGGGTGTCACCACTGCGAGGATCGCCCGGAGGACACAGTAGAGCATACGGTGCAAGACTGCCCCGCTTGGGCAGAGCACCGACGTGTCCTCACGGCGGCGATAGGCGGAGACCTCTCGCGCCCGGCATTGGTCGAGGCCATGCTGCGGGGCGACACGGAGTGGGAAGCGGCCTCCTTCTGCGAAGCAGTCATGCTCGCGAAGGAGGAGGCGGGCCGCGTGAGGGAGAGGACAATGTCCTCCCTCCGCCCCACCCGCGGTGGTGGACGCCCACGGCGACGGACGTCGCAACACGATCTCCGGACACCGTAGGCGCGGGCATGCGGGCGGCGAGTAAAGGGCAACTCGCTGCCCGACCATGGACCATGCCCGGGTCGACGGCGCGTTGTGTTCCTCGCGCGCCTCAAAGAGCGTCATCATAATGACGGGGCCCCCTCTCTATGCAGGCCAAAGCCTGCCGGGGTCGCGGGACTTATCTCATTACCGTGATCCCGGAACATAAAGGGCTATTGAAGGACACCGTGGATTTTAGTCAGTACAAGTCTGACAGTCCCTCCCGCCCTGCCCGGGAGGACTCATTTGATGATTTTACCAGGCTAAAAAAGTCAAAAGTAATGGTGTCGAGAGTGACAATCAAATTTTTTGAAAAAAAAAACAAATATTCCGTGACTTTGATCTAAGGTAAAGTTGACTTGAAGTCTATGTCTAATTTGTTCTAGGTACTTTATTGCTAGGCTGTTGCATTAGTTAGCTTTGTATATTGCTCTTTTGCGTTTTTTGAACAGCTTAGTAACAGTTGAAACCACATAGTTTAAGTTATCGAACATTTAATAAAAAAAGTTTATGTTGGGGCAAGATGATTATGTTACCGGTGTACAAGATGATCCCCACGGATCTTCTTGCACATTAGTAACATACCTTCTATTACGGGGATATTTTAACAATTCGTATGTTATTATGTTTTACGAGTAGTTTATGTATTTTCTCTAATAAATATGACTTAATTTATATGAACTGCCTGCATATTATTAAAAAAATGTAGTTGATTTTAAATATTAATAAAAAATACTTTATTTTGTTTTTGACTATGCCTCGTAATTATAAAAAAAAACCAAACACGGGTTGTGGTCGGAAGACTCCACGATCTAAGCGCTGGATGCTGTTAAAAATGGCATGCCATATAGCACAGCAAGTAAACAGTTCGGAGTGCCTGTAATGTCACTAAAAAGGCGGGCTAAAGTCAAAAATAAAGTGGCTGTCGGTACAATCAAATATTTAGGTGAAAAAATAAACCCAGATTACGGTTTTATTTAGGTAATTCTTTTTCTGGATCGTGGGATCATCTTGCCCCTACCGCAAGGATCATCTTGGACACCGGGGTGTACAAGATGATCCTTTGACAACGTTTTCAAAATGTGTTTTTTAATAGTAAAACATCTAAAAAATTAAAATTTTGAGTATGACAACAATAAGATAAATAAAACTATGTATATACGTTTTTACATTCGCCCTAAGTAGAATATCATTTGATCTACAAGCAATCTCCCTCAAGTGAATCATCTCGTACACCTTTCCCCTACCTTTTTGAAAGGCGCTTCATAAATTGACTAAATGACTGGCCTGTTGGTCTAGTGGTTAGTGACCCTGACTGCTATGCCGGAGGTCGTGGGTTCGATTCCCACCCAAGACAAATGTTTGTGTGATGAGCACGATCATTTGTTCTGTGTCTGGGTGTAATTTATCTATAATATGTATGTATTTAGAAATATGTAAGTATGTTTATCAGTTGTCTAGTACCCATAACACAAGCTCTGCTTAGCTTGGGACTAGATGGCGTTGTGTGATAGTTGTGAAATATAAAAAAAAAATTGAACTATTGTAGGGATTTTTAGGTCTACGTCGAGGTTGTCGTTGCGGACATAGAACGGTGCTCCCGTGATCTTCCTAAGAAGCCGGTTTTGAATAACCTGCAACTTATGGAGATGGCGGGGGTGGGCTTGAGAAAACACGACGCATGCGTACGTCATGATTGGACGGATCACAGTAATATATACAGCCTCAATTTGCACCTAAGTGACAATTTGCATTTGGCTGTGAACATACAGTGGAGCCTGCCTACGGCGAAGGCAGCTCGGTCTCGCGCTAATAATGCGCGCTTTAATGTGTGCGCGGAAATTAAGCGGCTGTCAAGAGTCACTCCTAGGTACTTGGCTCGCTTCTCCCAGGGGATAGGCTTGCCGTACAAAGTGATGGGAGAGGGGAGAGGGGGGAGGATGCCCCTTCGCGGACTTACGAAAAGAACCGCTTGGCTCTTGTCAGGGTTGACCTCAGTCCTCCATTTACGGAACCAGCGACCTAGGTCGTTGGCTGCGGATTGAAGCTTAATAGCTATGGCGCGGCGGTTGGACTAGTGCCCCAGGTGTACAGGGCGCGTATTGCCAAACTGTATACTGACTCAGACCGGGGTTGCTCTGAGTTCGATCTTAGTATACATACGAGAAAAAGCAAAATACATACGAGTCCAGACGTCCAGCAGCAGTCACGAAGGGAATGATGGGGTCTGAAAGACCCCGCCATCCCCTTCTAACCTAACCTGTCCGTGTCGGGTGCCCCAAAGTCCCGAGCTCGCTTCGCTCGCTCTTGCATTCCTAGGTCAAATAACTAATTACTACTTATCAAGGTGGCGGCCCCGCGAAACAGGTCTCAGTCGAACCATTTTTCTTTATTAATGTCTCGAAAAATATTTGTCCGGGGCCGTAAAAAATAATAATCAATCGAATCGAAAACTCACGATATTCGCGTGTCACAGTTTGCTTTACATACAAGCGAGCAAACTGCATACTATCTCAGAATGCTCTGAGCTCATATGTACTTTGCTCCAATTTGTTTGTGATTTCAACGAGCACGACGTAGTTCAGTACAGATTATGAGTGTCTGGGTCAGTATACAGTTTGGCATTAAGCCTCCTGCAGACACACGCGATTAATCGCGCTGCGACAACGAGCCAAGCTAATTTCCACTCTAAATGCACTGCGAATGGACCGCGACACGTCGCCCCGCACGATTAATCGCGTGTGTCTGCAGGAGGCTTTACGCGTACAGGGCAGTGTCGTCTGCGAACAGAGCTAGTTGAGTCTTTTTATTACTTTTGTGCATGTCACTGTTAAACAGTGTGAATAATAGGGGGGAGAGCACGGCGCCCTGCGCGACGCCAGCTCGTATGGGGTGGGTGTTTTGTATTTTTTTTGCGTCGCGACGCTTTTATACAGTTTTGTATGAAAGGGACGCTGTCTCAGGCAAATGTCTCCGCCCCGTCTGCGTCTTCTTACCTACGTCTTTTCCGTGTGACCAGCGCCTAACACAAGCATAATTACTTATTAACTACGAATGACATAATTCATTGTTTGTTATGTTCTGTATAACCTCTAGATGTGGGTACACTCTTTGTGTTATAACCTTACTATTCATACGACTCGAAACAAAAACAAAGAATAACCAGTTAAATGAGGAAAATTCAAGAACATTTTGTTAGCTTAGCAAACTAATGACGTAGCTTTTTGGTTATTTTTATGTATAAACAAATATCTGCCGTCCATTATCTAAAAGGCCGTTAAGCCCAAAAAGTAATTTTCGAGAAAATGCAAAAATAAGTGGGAATTGATGTCTCTAGAAAAGTATACTACCTAGGAACAAGGTTGCAATTTATATATGTAGGCATAGTCTTTGTGCACTTTATGTGATATATTTCATTCATTTATATTTATAACATTTTATTTAAATTAATTTTCTAACTTTTAGCTATGCATTTTTTTTCATTTTTACTTAATATACTGCACTATAAGGCCGCTAACCACACCTTAACTGCTTTATAGCAAAGCAATTTATTGTTGCCGCCACGTCTTGTACTTTTAGTAAAAGTTATCAAAATATACTTAGTTATAAAGCAGTTAAAGGATTTTAACTCACTTAAAGCCTAGTAACTAACGCTTGGAAGACTAACTTTGCTAACCTAGAAAGCAGTTATGGGACTTTAGACGCCATTAAGCTCGGTATTGTAAAACATATTTTTATACTAGTTCTCCTATTGCTTAACTAAAATGCAGTTAAAAACATCTCGCTCGCAATTAACTGCCTTTTAAGTAAGCACTAACAGGTAAAAAGTTGAGATGTTAAAAATTATTTATGAAAATCAGACCTTTATTTATTAAAAAAGAATAAGTTATCAATCAGTACCTACAACTAATTAAATTGTGTAGGTAATTTTATAAAATTATGCCATTAACTCATTGAGCTTCAATTAGCACCACCAGCAACAGTACCGTTAATATATATAGAAAAAAAGAAGGAAAGAAAAACGTGAAAAATAAATAATAAACATAAAGGGAAATATCCTGTTCTATAATCATCTGTATTTGAGACAATCTCAGGAAGGAGTGACAAAGGTGCGCGTCTACTCATATTTCTCTAGTTGTGTATGTCTTAAGAAGCCACCCTACAGCCACTCAAGTCACTCTACAGCCATTAACATAAGCATAGGACTCAAGTGTCTATTACTCTATGAGAGGGAGTGGGATTTAATCTACCACGCGGTTCCAGTGAAGATTGGCAGATGTTACATTAAAGTTCCTGAATATGCCTGTTTGCTTACGATGTTTTCCTTAACCGTTTCGAGACAGGCGATTAACCGGCCACGCAACAACTGTTATTGAAAAAAAAAAGTACCTAACTGCCTGATTACTATTCGAGTTCACTAACAGTTAGCGCATTTAAGTCATTCTCTTCACTGTGATTTCGTAATAAGATGACTCACACAATAAACAAAATTGGTTATTTGTAGTTGGTTATTCCGCTACGAGCACCCGAGGTGAAAACTAAAAAGGATAAAATTAAAATCTTTCTCAAAAAATTAAAAAATGTACCTACCCGACTTCAAAAACAACCAAAATAAATTTTAAAAGATCCTTTTTAGTTTAAATATTTAACACAAATTCTTGTCAAATACATAATTTTCTTCTATGTGCGAGATGGATGCTGTACCTAATCCGTAGCACCGGTAATGACATCGCCCATGTACACAATAAGCTAAAAATGCTCATAAAATAAAAACTAGTGAACCAAACTCATTAATTTTTATAGGACCAAATGGCAGGTATACCGCCTCGATCAAAAAATCACACAAATCGGACCAGAAACCTCGGAGTAATCGGTGTAGACAATTTTGATAAATTTTTAGAGTTTTGTTGATTTTCGTTTTTGCAACAAAAAAAGAATTTTTCAAATAGATTGGTAAGCGACGGAGATATGCGCGAACAAACATAAAAAAGAAAATATGTAAACATCGATATTGAGAACCTACTCCTTCTTGTCTGTCTGAAGTCTGAAGTCCTTGAAGTCTGTTAAAAAGGAAGAAATTATAGCCTGAGCTAGTCAAACGCAAACGCAAATCACAAGCGTTTAACTGCTATTTAGTCTAGTATCGTCGTTTAGCTGCTCTCTAGCGATTGATATTTAGCTAATACTAATTTCAATACATAACTTAAAAGCCGCTATTGGCGTATAACTGCTTTCTAGTGTAGTTTTTCTTTATAGTTAAGGTACGATGAAGGATATTAAAGACTCTTAGCTGCTTTTTAGTCAAGCATGACTAGATAAAGTACTTTTATTTTTGGCGTTAAAGTATGTTAACGTCTTTCTAGAGAAGTATTGTGGCTTAGCCGCTTTTTAATTAAGGAAGTAACGAAATTTATGTGGTTTAACTGCTCAGCGATGTTCTGTATCTCTAAAACTATTAATCATAGAAAAATGAGTCTTAGACCAAAAGATAGAGCATCGAAAGTTGTATAAGACTGCATTAAAAAGTGAAAAACGACAAACTGTGGCTTAACGGCCTTTTAGATAATGGACGGCAGATATACAAACTTCAAAATGTCAGCCAGGAATTTGGCAAAATGCATCCAGACAGCAACACTTGCACACACTAAAACATTTCTCCAAAAAAAAAAAAAAAGCAAAACCTTAGCTTTTAACGTAAATGGCGGGAAGACAATAATTATGTGTTGCGCAACAGACGTGTGCGCATTCAACCGCGCACGGTTTATAACTGGCCAGTGAATGGCCTTCAAGATAGTATACATGTGTATTTTTATCAGTGGCACATCACAGTCTTACGAACTGAGATGGTTATTTGTTTGTTTATACTATTGGATGTTAATGAACTCTGGATTAAAATTCTACGGCCTGTATCCATCAAAGCGGAGAGGAGATGTGAGCTTTGCGTAGCGTATATGTAAGCTGTGAATCAGTCAAACGAGAGGACAGCGTCCACCTCACAACCCAGCCGCCGCGGGAGGGGAACCGATCACTTTTTCGATGTTTTTTGTTCCAATTTAATTAAACCAAAAATATTATGTCCGACACTTTTGTTGCTATAATACATTATCTATACATACATATAAATAAAATTGGAGTGTCTGTTTGTAATATTGAAATAACCGTTTTTTCTACTTGCATAATTATTATGAATATATACACGGTACATACACCAAAATAACATCGTTTGTCTGTCATACCCCCGAATACTGAAACGTCACTCAAAATTTAAGTAGCACTTATAACAGATGCTCAAAAGGGACGTTTGACAATACGAAATCTAAAGTTTAGGAGGTGCTCAAATGTTAAGCAGCCCTTAAATTTTGAGTGACGTTTCAGTATTCGTGGGTGACTCTGTCTTTCTGTCTGTCTGTTTGTATCGGCTAATCTCTGAAATGGCTGGACCGATTTTGACGGGACTTTTATTTATTACAGGTAGCTGATGTAATAAGGAGTAACTTAGGCTATCTACATACTTTTATTTTTAGGGTTCCGTACGTTCGAATACAAAAACCTAACCCTTATAGGAGCACTCGTGTGTCCGTCTGTCGCTTACAGTCAATTATCTCCGAATCTACTAGACCGATTGGGTTGAAATTTGGTACACATATCAATTCCTGTGACTCAAGCACAGAGGTGTGACGTGAATAGATGAAATCAGTATATGGGAGGTAATTTTTTTTTAAATCTTTTATTTTAGAATAAAAATAGGATTATGTGCACTTGGTATCACAACTTCACGTAACTTTTATAAGCAACAAATAACCTATATATTTTTTTTATCGTGGTCTTATCATCAAATGAGTCCTCCCACACCGGGCAGGGCGGGAGGGACTGTCAGACTTGTACTGACTAAAATCCACGGTGTCCTTCAATAGCCCTTTATGTCCCGGGGTCACGGTAATGAGATAAGACCCCGGCAGGCTTTGGCCCTCTAATTAGCAACAATATGTGAGTAAATTGAAGTAATATTAAGTTTTAAGCTATTGTATGGTTTTTATCACGGGCTCTGAGCGCGGCGCGGCGCGTCGACCGAATCAAGAAATTCCCAAAAACCTAACGAAAAATTTGCCATATTTCGCTCTATAATTACAACTAGCGCCCGTCCCGGCTTCGCACGGGCCTAGGTATATTACTCAGGGTGAATGTAGCTTTCTAATGGTTTCAAAAATTTATTATAAAATGCAACAATTAACATTGTAACACCGAATACACAGAGCAGTGGTAGCCCAGTGGTACCTATCGGTCCCGCCTTACAATTTGTAGGTCGTGGGTTCGAACCCCGCCAGGCGAATTACTTTGTGTAATTTATTACATCACCGCTGCTCTCAAAACGGTGAATACCTAAAATGGTGTTGTTTTGATAGGTACTTGTATATATATTTAATTAATTCCTTATAATGCTATGCTGTTGTGGTTTTAAGGACGTATATGCAAAAATGACAAGTTGAGAATTGAACTACTACATAGACACAAGTCACACACACAAGCGTTAGCGTGTTAGCTGCGGGAATAAATAGTCAAGTGAACTAATTTTGATACGATGAAAATTTTAATTTTTTTTTAAGTAATATGTACTTGTTGGCTAAGATGAAACCTCACCTGCAAACTTGATGGAGTGACCTGAAGATCTAGTTCCTACTGGAACTCCACGACGGATCAAACTACATGTGTCGAGTTTGGGCTCGTTTTGTTAGTTATGAGGTGACCTTACCTCCTGCCTTGATGACGTGACCTGAAGGGCTACTTCTGTGACTCCTACTGGAACTCCTCGATGGATCGAACTAGATGTGTCGTGTTTGGGCTCGTTTTGTTAGTTATGATGAGATCATTCCTCCGGACTTGAGGGACTGACCTGAAGGTCTACTTCTGTGACTCCTACTGGAACTCCTCGACGGATCGAACTAGATGTGTCGTGTTTGGGCTCGTTTTGCTAGTTATGATGAGATCTTACCTCCAGACTTGATGGAGTGATATGAACGTCTACTTCGGTGATTGTAACTGGAACTCGGCGACGGATCGAACTAGATGTGTCGTGTTTGGGCTCGTTTTGTTAGTTACGATGAGATCTTACCTCCGGACTTGAGGGACTGACCTGAAGGTCTACTTCTGTGACTCCTACTGGAACTCCTCGACGGATCGAACTAGATGTGTCGTGTTTGGGCTCGTTTTGCTAGTTATGATGAGATCTTACCTCCGGACTTGAGGGACTGACCTGAAGGTCTACTTCTGTGACTCCTACTGGAACTCCTCGATGGATCGAACTAGATGTGTCGTGTTTGGGCTCGTTTTGTTAGTTATGATGAGATCATTCCTCCGGACTTGAGGGACTGACCTGAAGGTCTACTTCTGTGACTCCTACTGGAACTCCTCGACGGATCGAACTAGATGTGTCGTGTTTGGGCTCGTTTTGCTAGTTATGATGAGATCTTACCTCCAGACTTGATGGAGTGATATGAACGTCTACTTCGGTGATTGTAACTGGAACTCGGCGACGGATCGAACTAGATGTGTCGTGTTTGGGCTCGTTTTGTTAGTTACGATGAGATCTTACCTCCGGACTTGAGGGACTGACCTGAAGGTCTACTTCTGTGACTCCTACTGGAACTCCTCGACGGATCGAACTAGATGTGTCGTGTTTGGGCTCGTTTTGCTAGTTATGATGAGATCTTACCTCCGGACTTGAGGGACTGACCTGAAGGTCTACTTCTGTGACTCCTACTGGAACTCCTCGACGGATCGAACTAGATGTGTCGTGTTTGGGCTCGTTTTGTTAGTTATGATGAGATCTTACCTCCAGACTTGATGGAGTGACCTGAAGGTCTACTTCTGTGACTCCTACTGGAACTCCTCGATGGATCGAAATAGATGTGTCGTGTTTGGGCTCGTTTTGGTAGTTATGAGGTGACCTTACCTCCTGCCTTGATGGGGTGACCTGAACGTCTACTTCGGTGATTGTAACTGGCACTCGGCGACGGATCGAACTAGATGTGTCGAGTTTGAGCTCGTTAGCTCTGAAAGTTATGCCACTGGCACTATGCACAAATAATATTGACGAAGGGAATTCATACTAATTATCAAAAGTATATAAAACAGTATACGTTCAGATCAGCTCATCAATTCCGGCGTTAAGATCTCACCGAGTTCCAGTAACAATCACCGAAGTACACCTTCAGGTCACTCCATCAAGTCCGGAGGTAAGATCTCATCATAACTAACAAAACGAGCCCAAACACGACACATCTATTTTGATCCATCGAGGAGTTCCAGTAGGAGTCACAGAAGTAGCCCTTCAGGTCACGTGATCAAGTCCGGAGGTAAGGTCTCAACATAACTAACAAAACGAGCCCAAACTCGACACACCTAGCTCTACTCGTCTATTAGTTCCAGTAGCAGTCTTCGAAGTACACCAGCAGGTCTCTCCATCAAGTCCGGAGGTAAGGTCTCAACATAACTAACAAAACGAGCCCAAACTCGACACATGTAGTTCGATCCATCGAGGAGTTCCAGTAGGAGTCACAGAAGTAGACCTTCAGGTCAGTCCCTCAAGTCCGGAGGTAAGATCTCATCATAACTAACAAAACGAGCCCAAACACGACACATCTAGTTCGATCCGTCGCCGAGTTCCAGTTACAATCACCGAAGTAGACGTTCAGGTCACTCCATCAAGTCCGGAGGTAAGATCTCATCATAACTAACAAAACGAGCCCAAACACGACACATCTAGTTCGATCCGTCGAGGAGTTCCAGTAGGAGTCACAGAAGTAGACCTTCAGGTCACTCCATCAAGGCAGGAGGTAAGATCTCATCATAACAAACAAAACGAGCCCAAACACGACACATCTATTTCGATCCATCGAGGAGTTCCAGTAGGAGTCACAGAAGTAGACCTTCAGGTCACTCCATCAAGTCTGGAGGTAAGATCTCATCATAACTAACAAAACGAGCCCAAACACGACACATCTAGTTCGATCGGTCGAGGAGTTCCAGTAGGAGTCACAGAAGTAGACCTTCAGGTCACTCCATCAAGACAGGAGGTAAGGTCTCATCATAACTAACAAAACGAGCCCAAACACGACACATCTAGTTCGATCCGTCGAGGAGTTCCAGTCGGAGTCACAGAATTAGACCTTCAGGTCAGTCCCTCAAGTCCGGAGGTAAGATCTCATCATAACTAACAAAACGAGCCCAAACACGACACATCTAGTTCGATCCGTCGAGGAGTTCCAGTAGGAGTCACAGAAGTAGACCTTCAGGTCAGTCCCTCAAGTCCGGAGGTAAGATCTCATCATAACTAACAAAACGAGCCCAAACACGACACATCTATTTCGATCCATCGAGGAGTTCCAGTAGGAGTCACAGAAGTAGACCTTCAGGTCAGTCCCTCAAGTCCGGAGGTAAGATCTCATCATAACTAACAAAACGAGCCCAAACACGACACATCTATTTCGATCCATCGAGGAGTTCCAGTAGGAGTCACAGAAGTAGACCTTCAGGTCAGTCCCTCAAGTCCGGAGGTAAGATCTCATCATAACTAACAAAACGAGCCCAAACACGACACATCTAGTTCGATCCGTCGAGGAGTTCCAGTAGGAGTCACAGAAGTAGACCTTCAGGTCACTCCATCAAGACAGGAGGTAAGGTCTCATCATAACTAACAAAACGAGCCCAAACACGACACATCTAGTTCGATCCGTCGCCGAGTTCCAGTTACAATCACCGAAGTAGACGTTCAGGTCACTCCATCAAGTCCGGAGGTAAGATCTCATCATAACTAACAAAACGAGCCCAAACACGACACATCTAGTTCGATCCGTCGAGGAGTTCCAGTAGGAGTCACAGAAGTAGACCTTCAGGTCACTCCATCAAGGCAGGAGGTAAGATCTCATCATAACAAACAAAACGAGCCCAAACACGACACATCTATTTCGATCCATCGAGGAGTTCCAGTAGGAGTCACAGAAGTAGACCTTCAGGTCACTCCATCAAGTCTGGAGGTAAGATCTCATCATAACTAACAAAACGAGCCCAAACACGACACATCTAGTTCGATCGGTCGAGGAGTTCCAGTAGGAGTCACAGAAGTAGACCTTCAGGTCACTCCATCAAGACAGGAGGTAAGGTCTCATCATAACTAACAAAACGAGCCCAAACACGACACATCTAGTTCGATCCGTCGAGGAGTTCCAGTCGGAGTCACAGAATTAGACCTTCAGGTCAGTCCCTCAAGTCCGGAGGTAAGATCTCATCATAACTAACAAAACGAGCCCAAACACGACACATCTAGTTCGATCCGTCGAGGAGTTCCAGTAGGAGTCACAGAAGTAGACCTTCAGGTCAGTCCCTCAAGTCCGGAGGTAAGATCTCATCATAACTAACAAAACGAGCCCAAACACGACACATCTATTTCGATCCATCGAGGAGTTCCAGTAGGAGTCACAGAAGTAGACCTTCAGGTCAGTCCCTCAAGTCCGGAGGTAAGATCTCATCATAACTAACAAAACGAGCCCAAACACGACACATCTATTTCGATCCATCGAGGAGTTCCAGTAGGAGTCACAGAAGTAGACCTTCAGGTCAGTCCCTCAAGTCCGGAGGTAAGATCTCATCATAACTAACAAAACGAGCCCAAACACGACACATCTAGTTCGATCCGTCGAGGAGTTCCAGTAGGAGTCACAGAAGTAGACCTTCAGGTCACTCCATCAAGACAGGAGGTAAGGTCTCATCATAACTAACAAAACGAGCCCAAACACGACACATCTAGTTCGATCCGTCGAGGAGTTCCAGTCGGAGTCACAGAAGTAGACCTTCAGGTCAGTCCCTCAAGTCCGGAGGTAAGATCTCATCATAACTAACAAAACGAGCCCAAACACGACACATCTAGTTTGATCCGTCGAGGAGTTCCAGTTGGAGTCACAGAAGTAGACCTTCAGGTCACTCCATCAAGGCAGGAGGTAAGATCTCATCATAACTAACAAAACGAGCCCAAACAAGACACATCTAGTTCGATCCGTCGAGGAGTTCCAGTAGGAGTCACAGAAGTAGACCTTCAGGTCACTCCATCAAGTCCGGAGGTAAGGTCTCAACATAACTAACAAAACGAGCCCAAACTCGACACACCTAGCTTTACTCGTCTATTAGTTCCAGTAGCAGTCTTCGAAGTACATTTCAGGTCACTCCATCAAGTCCGAAACTAAATATGAAATTTATAAGTACATATAAGAAACTGTGAATAAAATCTTACCTTGCTTGTCCGTAGTCCGTGCAGAATGCGTGAAGGATCAAGTTTGTTAGGTCAAATATTTTGTATTCGTACAGCGATCTTTTCCTATACGAGGAGCTGCTTACAAGCGTCACAGTGTCCACTCACGACGGCGGCCGAGCGCAGACTAATATTTCATTACAAATTTTTGTGCAATAAATCAAGACAGTGACCAGTAAAATAACCCTTATTTCAATCCAATAAGAATCACGTGTTACCGCTAAATATGTGAAAAAATAAGACTCAATTTTTTTGTTTTCTGAGCGTATTGTAACATTTTGTTAGTTTTTTTTTTGCTACCTTTTTGAGTTGAACATGTCTGCTTACATAAAATATTTTTAAATACATAAATTTATGTTATTAAATAAAAGAAAAATGTCCCTAAAGTCAGTACGATTTCGTCAAATTTGTGTGAAGAGGTAACGGAAATTACTTTTTACAATATTATAAACCAAAATTTTCGAATAAAAAATTGCTACCATTTGAAGATTAAGGAGTAATCTATCTGTGGTAATTATTAGTTACATTTGGTTTTGTATCATTTTGCCGCAAAATGCACCGAAAAACTGCTTATTTTTGTCAGATTCGTAAACGCGTCCTTAATCAGTCGGCTAGTGAATACACCAGTCCAAAACTTTATGATTTGTTAAATTCTTAATACCTTATGAATAGTGTAATAAAACGAGCAATATTTCTGGATATATTATTATATTTTGATGAGGTTCTATAAAACGATTCTAACGATATATCGATGTTGGAATATGGGGGTTTAAGGTTACGAAAAATCGATACAACTAGATCTCATGCCTGCGAAAATACGTTTTCGCTATATTTTCCCGAAAAATAATTTGCCTCTCAAGAGCAAAGTTCAGATACCTTGATCTGCTTATCTTTCTCGGCCTTTATAAGAACCCGTAATAGTACATTGTTATTCAAGGGGTGAAAGTTACTTATTTAGTCCTGACACGAGGTTTGGCGCTCGTAAGGTAGTGAGGGCGCTAATAATTTGAGGGACTAAATAAGTAATGTCACGTAATGTACCCGAGGTAAACACTGTGTATTACGAATACGAGGAAAGTAAAAATAAGAACATAAAGTACTCTCCGGCCCTATTTCAGGCAATGATACTTAGCAGTCATCTGCCTCAGAGGCGGAACACGTGCGTGAGGAAAGAACATCCTCCACTTCACGTGCTAGCCACCACGGGAAACGCCCAGGGCGTCATATTCAGATATAGCCGATTAGACGAGCGGTCAGATATCCGGCCACCATAGGCACTGTCTGTCTGGAAAATGTTGGCATTCCCGTATATTTAAGTTTTCGAAATTATTAATTATCTACATAATCAGGACATTTACCCTGTTTAGTGATTGTATTTCTGCACTGTTGCAACCGAGATCATAGAAACATTATTAAATGAAGGTTTTTTATCGGTTACATTTCATGGAACTTCACAATTTGAATCCTGATGTTCAAAACATCGAAAATGGAAATATCGAACGACCGACGAAATGGAGTATCGAATGGTTAAATTTTATATCCTGCGTATAATATAATATTATTATATCTAAGATCTACAAAAGTTCCGGGCACGCCGCAATCGCGGCGGTAAGACCCCTCTTTGAGGAGTGGCTGGATAGGAGTCACGGCGTCCTGACCTACCGCATGACGCAGGTCCTCACCGGACACGGAAGTTTCGGGAGGTACCTGTGTCTAAGGAGAAAGGAGGAAACGCCTGGGTGTCACCACTGCGAAGATCGCCCGGAGGACACAGTAGAGCATACGGTGCAAGACTGCCCCGCTTGGGCAGAGCACCGACGTGTCCTCACGGCGGCGATAGGCGGAGACCTCTCGCGCCCGGCATTGGTTGCGGCCATGCTGCGGGGCGAGACGGAGTGGGAAGCGGTCGCCTCCTTCTGCGAAGCAGTAATGCTCGCGAAGGAGGAGGCGGGCCGCGCGAGAGAGAGGGCAATGTCCTCTCTCCGCCCCACCCGCGGTGGTTGGCGCCCACGGCGTCGGACGTCGCAAGACGATCTCCGGCCACCGTAGGCGCGGGCATGCGGGCGGCGAGTAAAGGGCAACTCGCAGCCCGACCATGGACCATGCCCGGGTCGACGGCGCGTTGTGTTCCACGCGCGCCTCAAAGAGCGTCAGCGTAATGACGGGGCCCCCTCTGTAGAGGGCCAAAGCCTGCCGGGGTCGCGGGACTTATACCATTACCGTGACCCCGGAACATAAAGGGCTATTGAAGGACACCGTGGATTTTAGTCAGTACAAGTCTGACAGTCCCTCCCGCCCTGCCCGGGGTGGGAGGACTCATTTGATGATTTTACCACGATAAAAAAAAAAAAAAAAAAAAAAAAAGATCTACAAAAGTTACATCGAAAGAT
This sequence comes from Agrotis exclamationis, assembly GCA_950005045.1. NCBI lineage: Eukaryota > Metazoa > Arthropoda > Insecta > Lepidoptera > Noctuidae > Agrotis > Agrotis exclamationis. The sequence continues at coordinate 1,910,527 of OX465442.1, forward strand.
CCAAATATCGAAATACAGATTATCGAATGTCCTAAATATCGAAGTACGAGCCCCGTGAAGCGGAGCTCAGTCGACCTACCTTGATAAGGTAGGAGAGAATAAAACGCTCTGACTGCTGGATGATTACTGACTGTTTATTAATAATATTCGTCTTAAATATATGCGTTACAGAGATACACTACACCTTCCCCGAAAGAAAAAAATAAAATAAAATATTTGTTTTATTTTATTTTGCTAAGATTAACATAATTATCATTCAAACAGTTTAACAATATTTGTTTCTTATACAAATATTAAAATAAAGTATATTGGTAAATATAAGAGTAAAATATTATGAATAATACATTATATACTTAGTTCTATTCTTATGTACTAAGTCAGTTTTTCCATTATCTTTCAATATTTCAACATTTGGCGAAACATCTCTTATCACTGAATATGGCCCATTATAAATACTTTGAAGCTTATTTCCAGTCTCGTTTTTAACTAGTACCAAGTCATTTTGTTTATACGTTATAGGATTACACTTTAGATCATGCCTTTGTTTTCTTAATGACTTACTTTGCAATAAATTATCATATGCTTCTTTTTGCGTTGTTTGTAATCTGTATTTTAATTCTAAGGGATAATTATCGTAGTTATAAAGTGGATCTATTGTATTTTGGGTTAAATTTGATGGTAAATGACATTTTTTTCCAAATACGAGTTCAAAAGGTGTGAATTTAGTAGCGGTGTGAACTGAAGTATTATAGGAAAAACACCAAAGGGGTACCCATGTACTCCATGTACTCGGATGGTTGTTCGTTTGTATTCTTAGGAAATTACCCAAGGATTTATGAGTGTTTTCCAACGAACCTATTGTTTCGTGGTGGTATGCAGTTGAATTTAATGTAGTTATATTGAGAAGTTTACATGTATCTTTAAAAACAGCTGATAAAAATTCTGTACCTCTATCAGTAGCTACTCTATCGGGGATACCAAATCTAAGTATAAAATTATTTACAAAATTTTTCGCTATCTCTTCAGAGGTTTTAGATTTCATAGGATAAGCTTCTACATATTTACTCAACTCGCATTGAATAGTTAATATATATGAGTTATTAAAATCATCGCGATCTAAGGGGCCTACTACGTCCAGGAATACTTTTTCCATCGCCGAATTGGCTGTTGTAGTAACAACCAACGGCTGTTTTACATAATGAGAAGTATGTTTTTGTTTTTGACACTTATCACATTTCCTTATAAATTCTTTTACGTCTTTTTCAAGACATGGCCAGTAGTAATATTTCTTGATATTATTATACATTCGTCTTATACCAGCGTGGCCACTTGTTGGTAGAAGATGAAAATCATTCAATATTACTTTCTGGTCATCGACATTTTCAATTATTTTAGTGTCATTTAGAATACACAATCGTGGGCCGGTCCAGTTTTCATACGACTTAATTTCTGAAAACACTTTTTTAATGAATTCATCGTGAGTTTTACTTCTTATAAAAATTAATTCGTGCACGTTAATTTTCTCACAAAAATATTTCAGTTCCCTCACAAATGCGGCTGGCGTCAATTGTGATCGGGCAACTGGATTTATAAATAACGTCATTCTCGTTGACGAATAACAAAATATATTATTTTCTTTTTCTATCTCATTATACCTACGTAGGTTATTTAACTTATCGTGTTCTATAAATTTAAGTTCAACCAGGCCTGTCTCACTCCGCGGTGTAGGCATAAAACTGCAAGTAGTTGCGGGGCCATTATGTCGTGGCCCATTCACTACGGCTGCCACGCGCCACCCGTTGTGCACGCGCTCCGTCTCCTTAATATTTTTGTTACGTTACGTGTAGTTACGCACAAGTTTCTTGCTTTAGGTGCTTTTGGGAAATTAATAAAACAATATTATTATGAAGAAAAAAAATAAAGTACTTACATATTTAGTAATGATGAACAAAATTATCTCCCTGCTTGTGAAGTATGGGTTTAATTGATCATGATTAGGTAGGTTACAAGTTTGGAAATGAGGCGAGATACTAAGTGGAGGGGGGGGGTGAGCCTACTAGACGACCAAGATAAAAAGACGACACTCTCACTCACCTTAAGCTGAGTACTAAGAATTAAGATCGGTAGAAGTAGAAAGATGTTTGCGTTGTTGTTTAAAAGTTCTAACTCAGAAAATGGCCACACTACGCATTCAAGGTCAGCTATCGTAATTCGCTGCGCGCCTTTTTTACCTACCTACAAAGACACGCAACGCGGGGCCTGTGACAGTATGCGATAGTAATTGGTCGGTTACTAGGTTGAGTGCAAAATAATAAGGACTGGCTATTTTGCCATTAACGATAAAAATCTTTTAAATATTATTCTTTTTTTTTTTTGTAAGACGTAATGTTCAAAAATATAACAATAATAGGTAGAAAAGATAATATTATTAAAAATATCATTCCTCACGTAAGGTGCCGCAGGTACCTACTATTAACATTCTGTGCTAACAATCAATAATGTAGGTATGTAGTAATCGATGACAAAAAGTAATTTAACAAATGCATAAAATACGCATAGGTTCCTACCTATTTCTGCCTAAACTCGCAAGTCGCAACCCTATTGAGCTTGACCCATAGTAACCTTTTAATGTCGTTGGCGTCAGATAAACCAAAATAAACTCTCGCGCGTAATCATTCAGTACATTTTTGCTTGCGCACGGGAAGTTTAGGCTATTATAAAAGTAGGTGGGCGGTACGGCTGCCAGTTAAAATGTACTTTATTCTCTCGTACATAGATTTTACATTTGTTTAATTTTTTTTTGGAGTGGGACTTCTGTTGTACTATTAAGTATTCTGTGGTTCAACAGACATCCTCGATTTACTATGGATTTCCACAACTCTTGGTTGCGCAGGCCAGTCGTCAGTAGAACCCATAGCATTTGGAGAATGTTGTGAAGCAAGCGCTTTTCTATGTTGCAAACGCGTCATAACCGTGATTATACTTTCATGCATATTTTTTAAGTCCGTTGATGTAATAGGTAATCGTGACATTGAGTCAGCTGGAATATTCGTGGCTCCTTTGATATATTCTACGATAAAATCGTACTCTTCAAGTAATAGTCTGAATTTAATAAGACGACTAGATGGATCACGCATACCAAATAAATAAATTAGTGGTTTGTGGTCCGTTTCAATTACGAATGTACGGCCATACAAATAGGGACGAAAATGTTTAACCGCCCATACTATCGCTAACAGTTCTTTTTCCACAGTGGGATAGTTGATTTCGGCCTTATTTAAATTTCTACTTGCGAATGCTATTGGTTTTCTATTGTCATTGCACAAAACTGCGCCCAATGAATATTTGGAAGCGTCAGTTTGTAATATAAATTTACAATTGCTAGAAAAGTCAGGGTATTGAAGTATAGGTGGGCTCGAAATTATAGACTTTAAAGTGGTAAAAGCGTTTTGACATTTTTGATCCCATATAAATAATGCGTTTTTCTTTGTTAACTGTGTTAAGGGATAAGCTATACTAGCAAAATTTTTTATAAATTTTCTGTAATAGTTAGCGAACGCAACAAACCTAATTAATTCTTCGACAGTTTTAGGAACTGGCCAGTTACTTAAAGCATGTATTTTTTCAGGATCGGGCAAAACACCTTCGCTCGTTATTATATGTCCTAAATACAATATATCCTTTTTCAGAAAGTCACATTTATTTGGATTTAACTTTAAATTTACCTGACGTAGTCTTGTAAAAACATCTATGAGGTTTTTGTTATGGCTTTCTAATGAATTTCCAAAAACAATAAGATCATCTAAATAGATTAAGCATTTTTCGTATGTCAAACCCGACATTGCGACAGTCATCATTTTTGAAAAAGCATTTGGGCTTGTTTTTAAGCCCATTGGCATCCTTGTCATCTGGTATTGTCCTGATACGGAAGCACTAATCTTATCTTCGGTACTCGAAACTTTATACTGTCCAGAACAAAATGCTGTGTATTTCCTACTTTTCGGGTCAAGGTCACATTGATAATACCCATTGGAAAGGTCAAGAGTTGTAAAGTATACAGAACCTGAAAGGGAATCCAAAATCTCAGTAATATTTGGAAGGGGGAATTTGTCATCTTGTATACTATTATTTAATTTCCTATAATCAATTACTAAGCGCCAATTTTTATTACCCTTGTTATCTATCTTTTTAGGGACCAATAATAATGGACTTGACCATTCAGATTGACATGGTTCAATAATACCTTCCCGTAACATGTTACTAATCTGCTTGTTTACTTCTTGTGTTTGCGAATATGGTATTCGGTAAGGTTTACTAAAAACTGGTTGAGCATTAGGTTGTAAATTGATTTGATGTGTATAAATGTTTGTTGTTGTTAATTTATCACCTGGTAATAAAAATATATCGGAGAATTTCGCACAAATATTTTCAATCGTGATTTGCTCTTCGTCATTCAAATGATTTAATTTTAATAAGCTAAATAATTTTTTAACACGGTCGGCGTTTACATTTTGACATTGATTAAAATTACACAAATGATAGTCACTAATTTTATGTAAAGTCGGTTCAATAGTGTCAAGGTAGTTCTCAGCCTCATTTGTATTTAGGATTAAAATAGGTATCACTCCATTTATGGGTTTAACTAATACGCTAGCAATGAATACGCCTGCTCGTAATTCAGATGAACAAACAAGACACTCTTCGGTTATGTCAGTGGGTATGTAATGAATTGATTCGGACCTTGGCGGCAAAGTTAAATTACAAGAATACTTTGAATAATTCATTTTTAAAGGCAAAATTACTCTTTCTTTTACAATATTATTATCTAACATTAAAGTTCTATCACTATAATTTAATATAGCATTGAATTTCGTAAGAAAATCCTGTCCTAAAATAGCATGCGCCATACAAGGCAAGGAATTAAAAACATAAAATTTATGATTAAATAAATGTCCACCTAAGTCATAACAATCGCTCAGAGTCAAATAAACATATCCGATTGCTTCTATTGTGCCACCGATTCCGCTTATCTTAATGCTCTCTTTATGGATCGGTATGCTTAATTCAATAACATGTTTATACTTAATGGCACAAATTGAAGCGCCGGTGTCAATTAAAAATGAATAGTTATATTTACTTGCGTATAATTCTATACAACAATGGCTATTACTTGCAAATACAAACCCATTATTCACGAAAAAACTTGCTCTGCTCTCCTGTCGAATTAGTTTTTGAGGGCTCGTCGTCTTTGATGACACGGATATTTGCATCACAACGTTGCTCGTTCCTATGATGCGCACCTCTATAGTCGTTGTTCCTATTATGAGAGTTATAGTACGTACCTCGATTCTGTCTAGAATGACCTCGCCTGTAGTTCTGGGACGAACGACCACGGCCTCGGTAGAAAGTTGTACCACGAGGGGCGTTAGACCTGTTAAAATTATTATATGTGGAGGCACCGCGAGATTGGCGAGTGGCTCCTCGACTTTGCTGACTTTGATAATAATTATTACGTTTCCTATTATAAGTTAAAATATTTTCAGATTGAGACGGCATCGCAATTGTCTCTTCATCTATAGCCGCTTGCACCGCGTCCTTTAAGGTTTCAAAATTTCGGGCAGCTATTATTGTACTGAGACGTCTATTGCGCAATCCGTCGGCAAAACGTTTAATGGCTTGCTTTTCGTTTAATGGTTGTAAAATTTTGAGATTCTCAGTTTTACCTTCGGCTTGCGCTATAGATAAATCCATAAATAGCTCAGTCAACTCCTTTCCATAATCATTGATAGATCTTTGATCTTGTCGCGAAGTTTGAAGTTTACTTTGCAAGGCGACAGCACTCTTTTTAGGCAAAAGAACCATACGCATATCAGTAAGTAATGCATCAATGGATGTGTAATCTTGTTTTAGCATTAATTTAGCTTGTTGAGAGAGACGACTCTTCAAGACAAAGTTAACTAAACTTAATTTACATTGTTCGGTTTTTAAAGTAGAGTTATAGTAATCAATCCCATCAATTAATTGACGCGTCGTCAATTCCTCATTATTCATAACTGGTAACAAAGTCAGGGCAATTTTTAAATCGAACTCCATTTTGGATTCGGGATTCGATGTTGAGCCAAATAGTTCACTTTTACTCTTATCAGTTACTGATATATGCAACTTATTACAAAACTCTTGTATCTGAGAATATAACTCAGTAATTTTATCACAATGCGACTTAATTAATGACAAACTTTCGCCACTATATGCCTTATTTTCTATTTGTTCTCTAATGCTTGGAATTAGAACAGAATAGCTATTGTACACAATATTTGCTTCTATTAGCTTATCTTTCAAACGCTCTGGGGTCCTCTTTTCAATACTTAATTTATATAAGTTTTCTTTAAGTTTTCTCAATTTCTCATATATGTCATTGAGCTCATGGGCCATAATGTGTCATTTTTTAAAATAAAATAAGAAACTAATATACTTAATAACTAAGATTACATAAATTGGGTTACCATAGTTCAACGATTTCCGTTCACTTTACGCACAATTTTACACTTTACGCACTTTAGACACTACACTTTCACTGAAAATCTTCTTTAGGAAGTGAAGACCCTTGGCCGGGACACGACGCACTCCCGGTGTTGACCGTCGAAAATCGCGTTGCACACGCCGAACATCCTTCTGTAGCTCCTCTTCGTCTACGCCGAGAAAATGATGCTCTCAAGTTTTCGCGGAGTATTTGGTTTTGTATCCATGTATGATGGCAGTTCTTATAGCATTTGTAGAAGAAATATAATGCCAATATTAGCAACAAACCCAAAATAATCATCATAACTATGCTGATTGCTGAGAGATGAAATTGTAGCTGGTCGGTAGTGGCCACATTTGAAGCTCCAATGCCATTCTGGTTTATAATGACCTCTTCTCGTTTTGGAGTGTTTGAATTACACATTTTCCGAAAAAAACACCAAGTTCCGTAAAACAAAATCACTTAGAAACATAAGTTTGTGCCACACACAGCGCGCCTACATTGCGTCGGTAAAATTTGAGACTTGACACCACATCACCAAACATGGCAGGGTCGCCATGTAAAGGCTGGGTATTGGAGAGAATAAAACGCTCTGACTGCTGGATGATTACTGACTGTTTATTAATAATATTCGTCTTAAATATATGCGTTACAGAGATACACTACATGGTAATCAGCAATAAGACTAAGGATGCCAAGGGCGAGCCTAATTAATTTTTCGGAATTCTAAATAATCGGTATTTTAATAATACACTCATACCGTCTATATAATTTATTTTTGGTATTATTTGGTACAACATAGGTACCATGCTGGGTGACGAAACCTTCCGGATCGCTACATGCCTGCGTCTGGGCGCTCCTTGCGGGGCTCCACATCGTTGTCAGTGTGGCGAAGGCGTCGACTGTCTCGGGCACCATGGCCTTTCCTGCAGCAAGAGTGCTGGACGGCTAGCACGGCATGCTAGTTTAAATGACATTATCCGTCGTGCTCTTGTCACCGCCGGTGTGCCAGCCGTTTTAGAACCCAGTGGCTTGGCACGCGACGATGGGAAGAGACCAGATGGGATGACTATAATGCCATGGAAGTTGGGTAGACCTTTGGTGTGGGATGCAACATGTGTCGACACCCTTGCGCCATCCCATCTTCCTGGTACTACATGCTGTGCTGGTGCGGCTGCTGCAAGTGCTGAAAACCTCAAACGGCGCAAATACAATGGCTTGACTTCTAGCTATGTATTTGAGCCGTTTGGGGTTGAAACACTAGGGCCATGGGGTCCGAGTGCCCACCAAGTTTTCAAAGACATCGCCAAGCGCCATGGACCGGACGACACCGGCGTTCTGCCTCCGGCTGGAGGCTTTTGGCTCGCTGAGATTGGGCAGGAGTCGCCTGAGGGTGGCTGCTGCCCGGTTCAGCTTTGGGGCAAAACTCAGGAAATGCTCCCTGAAGTTCCATTGGCTGTCGAGGACGAGTCCCAGGTACTTCATCGTCCTCCCGACGCCAATGCAAACCCCTCCCTCTGTTATGTGGGACTCTGACCGTGGCGCATTCAGATGGCCATGAAAACATTATGGGCTCTGTCTTGCGTCCCAATTGCCGGATCCTATCGACGACCGTCGCAAACGCTTGCGTCGCCGTGTCGGACGCTGCCTGGTGCGACTCTCCCTCCGCCAGGACGAGCGTGTCGTCGCCTGACGCCTTCAGGGTGGTCGCCGCGCAGCACCCAGTCGAAACTGATGTTCCACAGGAGTGGCCCCAAGACCGATCCCTGTGGAACACCGCACGACATTTCTCGCCGGTTCCATTCTCCCCGGTGACCGGGGTAGATGACGGCTCTGTCCGTCAGGTAGTCCTCGACTATACGACGGAGGTAGGTCGGCACCCGGTGATACTGGAGTGCCTCCCTGATGCAACTCCTGGGCAGGGTGTTGAAGGCATTGGAGATGTCCAAAGACACCGCCAAGATGACGGTGCTCCGGGCTACCACATCCCCTGTCGTGAGGGCTCTCACGTGCATGATGGCGTCAATTTTTCAACAGGGCTATATCCGAAACTATGACGAATATCGAAAAAAAAAACATTGAAAGGAATCTCGACGCCGATTTTGGCAAAAACTGAAACTGAAATCTTATTTTAGAAAATTCAATAATCCTGGGCAGGAATCAAACCAGTTGATTTTGGAAAAAAAAATCACACCCTGTATCATTACTCTATAATTCGATAGTGTTGATATTTAATAGGTTCGTCTACACAGAGCGCGCAGCCTCGCGAGGCATTTGCTGCGCGAGGAAATTGACAATTGAGGCTGCTCACTCTGTGTGGACGCGTCTATTGTTTCTCGACCGAGCCTCGAAACAATATACGCGAGCAAAACAAAAGCCGACACTGGATGGCTCGGGCGCTCGGTCGCACGACCGCGGCAGCGCTGTCACTTGCATCGCCCGAGACACGTCCACACCAACCGAGCTCGCTCTGTGGGGACGCACCTAAAAAGGATCAAATTCTGGGAAGAAATTGAGGCAAAATTTAACACTGAGCCAATTATGGGTCCCCAGGGGCTTTTTTTCGTTTACTCATACCAAAAAGGGATTAAGAGAAACTCTACAAAGTAATACAGAACTAATTATTAATAGTCCTCCTGACCGATTTTATCCACGGCGGCCAATATCAACGGAGATTAGCAACAGCGCGGGACATTATTATTATAGTGCACAAGTGTGTACGCAAGCACAGGTGCACTCTCTATTCTCGTAGTCGAATAGGATGGCAATCCGACGGCTTAACGTGCTTTCCGAGGCACGGGGGTATCATACCGCCAACTTCCAAACTCCGGGCAGCTACTGAGTAATTATTTTTAGAAAAATACAAAAGTATCTACTTTTTGCCCGACCCGGGAATTGCACCCAGGATCCCCACGTTTAGCAGTCGTGCTTGATCACGAGACCAAACGGGGTAGTGATACAGAATTATGTAAGACTATGATGCAATAGTTGATAGGTTTAGTTTCTTTAGTAAATCTTGACTTAATCGGTCCGGTTTATGGTGCCCACTGAGACGTGATGCCCTTCGCAAATGATTAAACCGGATAATCCGGAGCAGGATCCCATCATCACAATCATTGACTAATAACACCTTGTCTAAGAGTCAGTCCTCACCGGCTTCTTCAATTCCAGCTTCTGATACCAATTCAAAGCAAAAAAAACTTTTTCAAAAAAAAATGTAACCGCCTTCAAAAACAACCATAAAAAAACGGTAAAAAAACCTACAAAATAACTTTTCTTTCGGAAGTCGGTGTCTTTGTTTTCTTTATTTCATTGTCTTTTTTGCCACCGACTTCCGAAAGAAAAGTTATTTTGTAGGTTTTTTTACCGTTTTTTTATGGTTGTTTTTGAAGGCGGTTACATTTTTTTTTGAAAAAGTTTTTATTTTACTCTTTTTAGTTTAAATATTCAACCCGAATTCTTGTCAAATACAACATGTGCACTAGAATTTTTTTAATCCATAACACCGGTAACAACATCGCTCATGTACACAATAAGCTAATAAAATTCCCTCTATATATAAATCTCAAAAACCACTGAACCGATTTTGATGAAACTTGCAATATTCCCTAAGTTAAATGAAACCTAGTACAACAAAAAAAGAATTACTTAAATCGGACTTGTAGTTCCAGAGATATGCAAACTCAAACCAAATCAGTGGATGCCTACTCCTTACTATTAAGGAGTTCTACCTTCCATCATCAGCTCAGCTACATGAAATTATGATTACCATACGCAAGTACTTAAATTACTTCATAAAATTTGCGAAAAACGGTGTGTCGGCCTATAAAATTCGAGGGTTGCCCTCGATTTCTCCAGGATCCAATCATCAGATCCCAACTTGGTGACTATGGGACCACCTCAGAAGAATCTCCTTTCGAACAAAAAAAGAATAATAAAAATCGGTCCACAATTGGCGGAGTAATCGCGTAACAAATATACAAAAAAAAAAAAAAAAAAAAAAACATACCGTCGAATTGATAACCTCCTCCTTTTTGAAGTCGGTTAAAAATAGTTAATTATACTTCTGAGGGTACCTCTAAAATAAAACTAAATACAAAACTTCATAACTGTGTACAAACCCAAATAAATAATGATAATGTAATATTTAGTGATGACATTGGGAAAGACATGGGCCAGTTATTATCTAATATTTGCAAGGGACAGTCAGTTACCAACTATTGTATGCCCGTGTGGCATGTGGGTTTCTAGGTAGATAGTAATGAAACCAAAGTATCACTTACACATTTATTTGCTAAGACACGAGACACAGATTTAATTAGGGTCGTAGGTTCTAGTAATAGCTTAAGGTCTCTAGGCACTGTCACTGGTCACAGTAGAAGGAGTGTTACTGCCCTGGGCTTAGACACACGTGGTCGATGCAGGGCTGGGAGCGCGCACGTGGGTAGCCGCGTGCGCCGGGCAGACCCGCAGGCAGTGGGCAGGCAGTAGGCAGGCAGGTAGACAGGCAGGCAGGCCTGGCGCTGGGACGTGACCCGCTCAGGCAGGGTCCTCGACACGCGGCAGGCGTGAGGTCTCGGCACTCACGCGCCGCGTGGATGGCCGGAACTGGCGGCGGGCAGCAGATAGCGCCTTAGGCTTGGCCCGTGCCTGCAGAGGCAAGGGGCCTGCACGTGGCAGCGTGGGTCGCTACACCACGACCACGTGGGAGTAGACGGCGGTAGGTAGTGGCCGCGCAGCTCGCGAGTCAGACGTCTCTCTCCCACGGTAGGTGGGGAGACAGCAGGACGTCTGACAATCGGGTGTAGCCGTAGATTGGATGTAGCCCAAGACTGGAAGTGCCGCAGCCCAAGACTGGAAGTGCCGCAGCCCAAGACTGGAACCCTGGAATCAGCGTGGAGCGGTGCGTCCGTAAGCGTCGAGCCAGAATTCTGCAAGCCCTCGTCGATGCGTGCGTCTCCCAGTAGTAAGCCCAAAGCAAGGTGGATGCAGGAAGACTCACTCATCGTGATGGCTTACAATTAGAGGTTAGGTATGCGTGCACATGCCTCAGGCATTGACGAAGGTTCCTCGCCGCGTGGCCAGGCGATTTAAGCGAGCAGCTAGGCGCAGCGTGGCGAGGCAAGCATAGTGAAGAATGGTGAAGCATGCACACGCATTTACATAGTGATGCAGTGATGAAGACAAAGGTGAATTTACATACGATGATAGTTATGACGCTAAGACAATAAAATAGGATTGCTGCCAGATCGCGCAGACAGAAAGAAACACATAGAATGCGATCTGACAGGACACAGCTAATAATAAATCAATCACCGTGAGCACTCACTTACCCGTATATCTCGGGGTTGATTTTTAATAGTATGTTAGCGGCTTCGAGCAGGCGTCGGAAAGGCCGCACAATGAGGTGCGAGACCTTTTATAGCCGAGCCGTCGAAGGTTCGAGAATGACGTTTATACGTGCAAGATTTAGGGATGTGACACGTAATTAGTGAGGTGCGTTTAGTTGATTTAAGTGAATCGACTATAACGCTACACCCGGTTTAAGTTTTGTTGACATAGTAACTAAAATAATAAGTTTGAATTTCCACCAGGATACAACTTTAATCATTTTAATTAGTAACAGGGGAAGTGTGAATCAGGACAGTCTGCTACATTATTATAGCAAATTATGCGAGCTAAACTTAAGACAGACTGTTATGTTCACATTTCCTTATAGTCACGCTTTGCCACAGAGGGAAAATAACTTTCTATACAAACTCAATGTGTTATTAAACAATTTGTTATGTAATAATCACAATAATTTTCATGTTATTGACACTAACAGATATGTCAGTAAATATTTATACATGACAAAATACAAATTGTACTTGCCAAAATGTTTAAAGAGACAAATATCTTTATCGCTATACTATTTTTTTTTTTCTGATACATTAGCCAATCAGCTGGATAATTATACATCTATTGCTCCTATTGAGCTTTCTGCCACCTTGTTTGACCAAGCCAAAGATTTGGCTGATACTTATACTGCTCCTATTGAGCCATCTGACATTTTAATTTACTGATATTAATTTAAATTAGAACTTGAGACAAAAGAGATAACCTCTTGCTTTATGAATAGAGATAATTTAAAGACATCCATAGTTTCCTCAAATCATTTAAATGTTAAAAAAGGCTATAGTACAATCAACCTGGTGTACCAAAATATTCAAGGTATGTCGAGAAAAAAAAAAGCCATCAATTTATGTTTAACTAGCTTCCGCCCGCGACTCCGTCCGCGCGGATGTTGGTCTTCGCGTGGATGGTTCATTTCTCCATTTTGAGTAACTCTGACAATGACATCTTATAAATATCCATTGGACCCAAATACGGCTAAGCCTATAATAATTAAGGAGATCTATTGAGCTATTCGCGATTCAGAAATGCGCGTCATAGGCACAACGCCATCTAGTGGTGAGTGGTGGAACCTTTTTAGAAATCAATGGAGGCAGGCGTGGCGTAATGTTCTACTTTGATAATAGGTGTCGCCAGTGGTTCCATAATAAGGTTTGATACAGATTTTTTTTTTCTACGTATTTTTCAAGGATAAAAAGTATCCTATTTTATGCCCAGGATAATAAGGTATAATTATACCAAGTTTCATCGAAATCGAACCGTTAGTTTTCACGTGATGCCTGCATATACAGACAGACAGACAAAATTTTTTTTAATCACATATTTAGGTTTGGTATCGATCCAGCAACACCCCCCGCTATTTATTTTTTCAATATTTTCAATGTACAGAATTGACCCTTCTACAGATTTATTAAATGTATATATAGATTTCAGTAATCACCAGGTTGGTAGTTCATTCAGTAGAGATAATGCAATACATGGTGGCTCATTGATAATATTAAAAAAACATCTTAAATTCAAAGAACGTAAAGATATTGTGAGCCTCTCTGTTGAACGGACTATTGAAATAGCATGTGTGGAGTTGGAGCAGCTTGTTATATTGAGTGTGTACCGGCCACCATCTTCAATTTATGATTGCTTTGAAAATGTAATGGATGATGTTTTGCAAAAACTTTGTAAACTAAAAAAAAAATGTAATTATAATATGTGGTGATTTTTAACCGACTTCAAAAAGGAGGAGGTTATCAATTCGACTGTATTTTTTTTTATGTTTGTTACCTCATAACTTGCGACTGGGTGAACCGATTTTCATGATTCTTTTTTATTTGAAAGCTGGTGCTTCCCGTGTGGTCCCATTGTCACCATTTCAATATCTGATGATTGGATCCTGGAGAAATCGAGGGCAACCCTCAAATTTTATAGGCCCACACATCGTTTTTCGCAAATATTATGAAGTAATTTAAGTACTTGCGTATAGTAATCATCATCTCATGTAGCTGAGCTGATGATGGAAGGTTCAAAAACTCCTTAACAGTAAGGAGTAGGCGTCGACTGATTTGGTAAATAATTTTTTTTCGTTAAGTATTTCAAAGCACTACAATTTAATAAAGGTCTGGAGTATATCGGATGATGGTACCGAGAGACAGTCGAGGGAACTCCTCGACGAATCACAGCAGCTACCTTGTGTTTGAGCTTGATTAATTTGTATTGATAAGAACTTTACACCTAGATGAGTTGTAACTGTTATTAGGGGTCTGATGACGAAGACGAAGGACAGTTCAGGGAATTCCTCAACGGTTTATAGTAGCTACCTTGTGTTTGGACTTAATTCATTTATATTGATGAGAACTTTACACCCAGATGGGTTTTTACTGTCATTAAGGTTCTGATATATATGGAGCAGTGGTGGCTCAGTGGTATCGGCCTCGACTTACGATTAGTAGGTCGTGGGTTCGAACCCCGTCAGGCGCATAACTTTGTGTAATTTATTTCAACACCACTGCTCTCAAAACGGTGAAGGAAAACATCGTGAGGAAACCGGCATGTCCTAGAACCAAAAATTCGAAGACATGTGACATCTACCAATCCGCACTGGGCCCGCGTGGTAGATTACGGCCCACTCCCTCTCACAGAGAGGAGGCTTGTGTCCCAGCAGTGGGAACATTTATAGGCTGATGATGAAGGTTCTGATGATGAAGACGAAGAACAGTTCAGGGAACTCCTCAACGGTTTACAGCAGCTATCTTGTATTTGGACTTAATCGGCTTTATTACAAAACGTGGTTTAACTTAGACCAAGCTTTAAATCAAAAATGAATTCTGAATTTCGAACTTTATTTCTACTGTCGTAAAGTTATTAATACAAAAACCGAGTTTAGATCCCGGTATAAGTTGTCAATGTGCATTTTAGAATTTTGTAGCAGTTGGAATAAAGTTCGAAATTTAAATATTGATTTTTGATTTAAAGCTTGGTCTAAGTTAAACCACGTTTTGAAATAAGGCCGAATTCGTTTATACTAATGACCCATTATTTAACGATGCAGTATACCTGCCATTTGGTCCCATAAAACAATCATTTATTTTGGTGTTCTTGCTTATTGTGTACATAGGCGATGTTATAACCTGAGCTAAGGATAATAAAATTCTAGTGCATAAGTAAGAAAATTATGTTTTTGACAAGAATTTCGGTTGAATATTTAAACTAAAAAGGGTAAAATAAAAAAGTTTTTTCAAAAAAATGTATTTCATTTTTTTGAAAAACCTTTTTAATGTCAACCTTTTGGAGGACTCACCAACATGTTTAAGAATTCTTAATTAATTTCAATCATATAATCTGACCCAATGATATTATAAGTCATAGATATGTTATACTCGTACAAAACAACAGAAAAAAGCGTACCGCGCAGAGAGGCAGCACACATACACACTTTTTATTCACACACATTACATTTCACTACAAGTAAAAAGGATAGCTTGATAAAACCAATATGAAAAAAAGTGACAGCTAGATGGTGACGCTCTCTCTTTTATCTCACTCGCACTCTTTCTTTTACGACGCCATATTATAGAAACGTAATGTTTTATTTGTGAAAATATTAAGATAAATAATATATTTACGAATGATAAGTGATTCTTTGACTTTTAGAAGTCTTGCTTGTATAATTTGTACAATATCTCATCACACACGACGGCATTTTCGGTGGTTTTGAGTCACTTTTACTTTTGACTCACTCTGTAGTACGTGAAGTGCATCCGTTGTCGCTGGCAACGTCGGACTGAGGTCAAGGTTTGTGAATCAACCACATTTGAGCGCTTCTGTTTTTGAGCGCGTATAACGTATCTACAGCTTTTTTACTTATAATATCATTGATCTGACCAGTCAATTTTTAGAGCCCACCAGAATTACAGCCACATCAGCAACATGTGCTGAGGGCTTGAAGCGCTGCTTGCTGAAGTACAGGCTACAGGCCTAGTTTGGCAGCAGATGCATATAAACACAATTACTTGTTTTGGATTTATTTACTCTGCCAAATTTGTGAAAATGTTATTGTGTTATCATGATAAAACGTGTATTATGGTCTAATAAATAAATAAATTATTATTATGTCTAGATAACATTTTCACAGATGTAATACTAATTAAGAAACAAATAATAAACCAACTGGAATCTGACCACTGTGGACAGTTGATTACATTTAATTTACAAGATAAAGATGTGGCTAAGCGTGGTAGTAGTATTAGGGTGGTTCCTAAATCTGCAGGTCGCTTGGAGAAATTCAAAAATAAACTCATTAGTAAATTACCCTACTTACCTTATAGTGATGATCCTAATGAACTGTACAATTCTTTTTTTGCCATGTATTGTACAGAATTTGACTCGACATTCATACCCAAGCAGATCTCAGTTAATGGTTCCACAACCTTCAGTGAATGGGCAACCAGAGGAATACATAACAGTAGAATAAAACTTTATGAACTATATGAACAAAAAAACTTTAACAAGAGTAATGAATTTTATGAATATGTTAAAACATATTCTAAATTATTTAAACAAGTTTGTAAAGAAGCCAAGTTCAAAAATAGCCAGAATAAAATAAAAACCACTTCAGAAATAATTAACAATGAAACTGGAAGAGAAAAAAAGCGTTGCACTGGCTTTAGTCTAAATATTAATAATAAAATAGTTGAAAAGGATGTAGAAGTTGCAATAACAACACACGCACAATACGTGTACTAAATGAAGTGCATGAGAGGACAGACATACACACATCAAAAGTGTCTAGGGATCAAGCATTTTTATGCAGATTTCTTGAGATTGAGATGTGGCTTTGTAATAAATTTATGATTTTATAAATTTATATGGATCCTTTTTGGTGCATTTCATAATTTGAATCAGGAACTGTGAATCAAATTCGAGTAAAAGATGAAAATCAGCTGTCAATATTTTCCCTATAAAAACATACAACGCATTGAAGACATTATTAGTGCTACTGTTTCCCTACTACTGATTAAAACCAACGTTATTATGGAGCGGCGACGTCATTTAAGCAGGGAAGAAATGCTCAGAGCCGTGGGAATGATAGAAGCTGGTTCCCGGCAACGTACTGTGGCTTTAGCTCTGAATACAAGTCAGAGTGTTATCAGTCGACTTTGGACACGTTGCCGAAGCACTGGTACCGTGGCTGAGCGCCATGGAGGACGGTATCGCTGCACCACACGGAGACAAGACCGATACATTCAAATCTTAACTCGAAGAGCTCCAACAATAACCGCCATGATGTTAGCCGTGAGGCTTCATCACTCTTCAGGGAACTTAATTAGCGACCAAACAGTCAGAAACCGCTTGCATGAAGTGAACCTTCATTCCCGAAGACCGCTACGGGTACCACCTATAGCAATGCACAATCGTAGGATTCGATATCAATGGGCTCTTGAACACAGAAATTGGGCAGAAGAACAATGGCGTTTCGTGTGCTTTTCTGATGAGTCTCGTTTCGGTATGAGACCGGATACAAGACGTATACGACACTGGAGAACCCCTGGACGCCAACAGCGATTAAAATCCTGCCAGGAAGTCCATCCTTATAGTGGTGGAACCATCATGGTATGGGCGGGTATTTGGATCGGCGAAAGAACTGAGTTGATTTGGATCAGAGGCAACCTCAACGCTCAAATTTATGCTGAGACGATTGTATCAGACGTCATCGTTCCTCTACAAGTGCAAATCGGTCCCTTATTTCAGTTAATGCATGATAATGCACGACCGCACACCGCAAGAGTTGTAAGACAGACTCTCGCCGCAGCTAACATCAATGTCCTGCCCTGGCCTGCTCAGTCGCCAGACTTGAATCCGATTGAGCATGCATGGGATATGCTACAGAGAAGAGCTCTGCCGAATATGGAGGGTATCCAGTCGCAAGAAGACCTTTTTTTGTTGTTGCAACGAACATGGGCGGCCATTCCACAGCGTGATTTGGATGAACTCATTTTGAGTATGCCAAACCGATGTTCTTGTGTTGTTAGTGTTCGCGGTAGAAACACGGATTATTAATTGTTTAAGTTACCCAATAAAATTTTAAAGAAAACTGTTATTTCAGTCTTTTTTTCGAACTTTTGTGTTAGTGGTTCAAATGTCAAAAATCCCTTTATTAGGAAAATGGCAAATTTCTTTATTAATGCAAAGGTGACTTGGTTTATCGTTACTGTGACAAACGAAAACACTTTATTTGATCAATCCTTAAAGAAAATTTTAATTAATATCAATCAGGAGAAAAGTTATTGCAAAAATATATGTTGATCCCTAGACACTTTTGATGTGTGTATTTTCGTGCAACTTGAGTGAATTCGCAAGAGTTTTATTGAATTTTGTTTCGTATATTTAATTTTTACTTTTTTTTGTGTTGTTTGTTTGTTGTTGTTTAACAAGTAATTTTTAAAGTTTAGTGTTTTTAATAGTATTAGTCGTATGTACCTACGTTATTTTTAAATTATCTTGTGTATTTTTTTTTTGTTTGCAAACCACTATTGTATTGGGTCTGCCTGTAAAGATAGTGTGTGTTTATAAATAAATAAATAAATAATTTTTGAATTTTTTTTTAAAATCAACACCCATTGAGGCCGAGTCATTATTAAAAGAAAATGTTGAAAACTGTAAGCATGATTTTAATTTCGATTTTATTAGTGATAAAGATATTATTAAAACTTTTAATACCCTTAATGTAAAAAAAAAACTGCTGATCTATGGGGAAACTCCGTAGAGATTACCAAAAGCATTATAGAGAGTGTAGTACCTGAATTGGCAATTATTTTCAACAAATGTATTGAGTGTGGTGTAATTCCTGACTTAATGAAGAATAGTAAAATAATACCATTATTTAAATCGGGTAGCACATCAGACCCCACTAATTTTAGACCAATTTCTGTGCTTCCTACATTTAGTAAAATATTCGAAAAATTGATGCTAGATCAACTGCAAAAACATTTTAATAAATATAAATTACTTAATAGCAAACAATTCGGTTTCACGAGGGGTCGCTCGACAACTGATGCTGGTGTCGAGCTTCTTACACATATTTTTGAAGCGTGGGAAAACTCGCAGGATACCTTGGGTATTTTTTGCGACTTGTCTAAGGCATTCGATTGCGTTTCTCATGACACATTAATCAGGAAATTACATCACTATGGTGTTAGAAATATTGCTTTGGATCTTCTTATTTCTTATTTGGATAATAGGATCCAAAGAGTGGACGTTAATAGTAAACGGTCTCCGGGTTCTACCGTCACTATGGGAGTTCCGCAGGGCTCAATCCTTGGCCCCTTTTTATTTCTTATTTATCAATGATCTTCCTTGCCTTATAAAGAAAAATCATGATATAGTGTTATTTGCAGATGACACATCACTTTTATTTAAACTTAAACGACAACAGCCTGTTACTGATGAGATAAATACTGCTCTCTCTAAAATAGTGCATTGGTTTAGTGTTAATAATTTACTTTTAAACGAAAAAAAGACTAAATGTGTAAGATTTCTGACACCTAACGTTAAGCAGGTGAAAACCAGTGTACTAGTAAATGGTGCTGAATGAATGCGACTCTCTGGCTGGAAAGCGTATGGGACTTCTGGGCCAAGCTTACCCTGACCCAGAGGACTACAGGAATCTGCCAACAGGGGGAATTATATCGCTTCTGAGGTATATTTTTGCCGAAGAGGCAGATTGAAAAGGCTAAGGGCTAGACACAATAGATCCAAAAGGGTCGGAGTGTCGTCAAGGTTACATTGGGCCCGCAATAGCAAAAAAAAAAAAAAAAAAAAATGGTGCTGAATTGGGTCTTGTGGACACCACTGTGTTTTTGGGTATAACTCTGGACTCGAAGCTGCAATGGGGCCCTCATATTACGAAATTGTCGAAACGGCTCAGCTCAGCAGCATACGCGGTTTACAAAATTCGTCATATAACTGACGTAGAAACAGCCCGTTTAGTATATTTCAGTTATTTTCATAGTGTCATGTCGTATGGCATTTTGCTGTGGGGAAATGCGGCCGACAGCACAAATACTTTTCTGCACTGACTTTTCTGCAGCACAAATATAGCCTGAAGGCTATATTTGTGCTGCAGAAAAGAGCCATTCGTGCAATTTATAACCTAGGTAGCAGGCATTCACTGAAGGATAAATTTAAGGAAATAAATATAATGACAGTTGCATCTCAATATGTGTATGAAAATTTGATTTTTGTTAAAAAGAATATTAATCTTTACACAAAATATAGCGACATTCATAGCATAAATACAAGAAACAAGGGCATGCTAAAAGTGCCCGCGAGTAGGCTCCATAAAATTAGTAATTCGTTTGAATGCCAAAGTGTACGTTTCTACAACAAACTCCCAAACCATATTGAAGAACTAAGCCTAAACAAATTTAAATCAGTTATTAAACAGCAACTATGTAAAAAAAGTTACTATAAAATCAAAGAATATCTTGATGACAAAATGGCCTGGGAGTAAGCTGCTCCAATGCACCCTCAAGCATCAACCCTTTTTTTTTTGTAGATTGGATGTATTTGTTTTTTTCAATCGCTTTTAATAAACTTTTCTATGACTACTTTGATAATGTGAGGAATATGTTGTTTCAGAGGTCGTTAAGCTCCTTACGTACTGAGTTGAGCTTCCATTCTCTGACACATGCTTGCACTGACTGAACAGGTCCACTTAAAGCTTTTTTGCAGTTCTTTCTTAAAAAGACCATCTCAGGCGAGAATCTACCTACGTGGTCTTCACATGT
Source organism: Agrotis exclamationis (assembly GCA_950005045.1). Lineage (NCBI taxonomy): Eukaryota > Metazoa > Arthropoda > Insecta > Lepidoptera > Noctuidae > Agrotis > Agrotis exclamationis. Next base: position 1,931,221 of record OX465442.1, read on the forward strand.
ATTGACGAAACAATTTTCCGATTGTTAAATCATTTTTTATTCTTTATTTTTTTTACTATTCTTTATTTATTTTTTTATTATATACAAACTGACATATATGATTTTTTTATTTACAATCTGACATGTATGATTATTTTATATTTTTATACAAACTGACATTATTTTATTGTTTACATACAGTTTTTATTTATTTTTTTGTGAACACGAGGACCCGTGTGGGTCAAGTTGTTGTTTTTTATTATTATTAACTATAGTGATTGTCTGACAGTTTGAGTAACTTAAGCGGCCTACACAAGTCCTTTCTTTGGTATTGTTCGTCGTCTCGTTGAGCTCCTTGAGTTATAAGTCGAGCTCCACGTTATCTGACGAATGCTTGCACTGACTGGACAGGTCCACTCGAATTTGTGTGGTTCTTTCTTCTAAAGACCATTTCAGACATTAACCTGCATGGTCCGCGTATAACCTGTTCTAATTTTATGATGTCTGGACTTTAAAAGAGACTGTGACCTCTGTGTTTGTTTCGGATGTTTCTTCTCAGAGTAGTCAGGTATGAAACACCGGCCCCTCCTAGTTTTATGAAAAGACATGTAAAAGTGTTGATATAACCCACTTGCAAAATAAACATCATTTCATTTCATTTCAGGACTCGAGCAAAACCAGGGCGGGTCACTATAGTTAATTTATTAATAAAGCATCAATCATCCTTAATAGTCATAACGACGGTCACTCTACAAGTAAATGTATATTATGCGACATCTGTTGCAATATTATTATTATACTATATAAAGCTCGATTACCACTCACTGACTGACATAATTGTTCTCCCAGATGGTGAAGGGGACGGTGGGTATATTTTGACAGATTCGTAAACAAGTAACTCTCGTGAGTATGGGAAAAATCCCAAACCTCCCCTTTTCGCCCCCCCTCTCCCCCCTCCACGGCGTATCTCGGAAACTAAGAGACCAGTGTTTTGTTTTTTTACGAATTCGTATAGAGGAGGCTCGGAAAAGTAAAAACCACTTTTCAAAGTTCCCCCTCCCTTGCCCCCTTCTCCCCCCCTAAGGCGTATCTCGGAAGTTAACAGACTTGCAACAATTTTTTTTTCAGATTCATAGCAAGGGGCCCAGAGTTGGTCAAAATCATTTTTCCAAATTCCCCCATCTCCCCCTCTTCACCCCTCTTTACCCCTCCCCCCATCGTATCTCGGAAAGTAAGAGACGCGTGTTTTGTTTTTTTACGGATTCGTATAGAGGGGGCTCGGAAAAGTAAAAACCATTTCTCACAGTTCCCCCCTTGCCCCCCTTCTACCCCCTTTAGGCGGATCTCGGAAGTTAACAGACTTGCAAAGTTTTTTTTTTCAGATTCATGTCAAGGGGCCCAGAGTTGGTCAAAATCATTTTTCAAAACTCATCCCTCCCCCCCCCTCGTATCTCGGTAAAACTAGGTAGCGGTAAAGCGAAGCGTAGCGTAGCGTAGGGATAAGGTCACGATAGCTTTCCAGTGGTAGGTAGGTCCTGAGTGGAGCGAGCCTGCGAAACCGAGTGGAGCGAAGGGGGGAAGTGGCGAGCGAAGCGAGCCGGCGACCTCCGTAGCGTAATGAAGGTTGAGTGGGTGAAGCGTAACTCAGGGGTGACGACAAGCAAACTTACAAGTAACTTTCACGAGTGGGGAAACGTGTCTACCCCCTTTTTGCACCCCTCCCCCCCTCCCTATCGTATCTCCGAAACTGAGAGACCCGTGTTTTGTTTGTTTTTACGGATTCGTATAGAGGAGGCTCGGAAAAGTAAAAACCATTTCTCAAAGTTCCCCCCTTGACCCCCTTCTCCCCCCTTTAGACGGATCTCGGAAGTTAACAGACTTGCAAAGTTTTTTTTTTCAGATTCATATCAAGGGGCCCAGAGGATATCAAAATCATTTTTCAAAACTCATCCCTCCCCCCCCCCTTCATCCCTCCCCCATCGTATCACGGAAAAACTAGGTAGCGGTAAAGCGAAGCGTAGCGTAGCGTAGGGATAAGGTCACGATAGCTTTCCGGTGGCAGGTAGGTCCTGAGTGGAGCGAACCTGCGAGACCGAGTGGAGCGAAGGGGGGAGGTGGCGAGCGAAGCGAGCCGGCGACCTCCGTAGCGTAACGAAGGTTGAGTGGGTGAAGCGTAACTCAGGGGTGACGACAAGCAAACTTACAAGTAACTTTCACGAGTGAGGGAAACGTGCCAAACCCCCCTTTTTGCAACCCTCCCCCCCTCATTATCGTATCTCGGAAACTAAGACACCCGTGTTTTGTTTGTTTTTATGGATTCGTATAGAGGAGGCTCGGAAAAATAAAAACTATTTTTCAAAATTGCCCCCCTTCTCCCCCCTTTAGGTGAATCTCGGAAGTTAAAAGACTTGGCACATTTTTTTTTTCAGATTCATATCAAGGGGCCCAGAGTTGGTCAAAATCATTTTTCAAAAATCACCCCTCTCCCCCTCTTCACCCCTCCCCCCATCGTATCTCGGAAACTAAGAGACGCGTGTTTTGTTTTTTTACGGATTCGTATAGAGGAGGCTCGGGAAAGTAAAAACCATTTCTCAAAGTTCCCCCCTTTACCCCCTTCTCCCCCCTTTATTCGGATCTCGGAAGTTAACAGACTTGGAACAATTTTTTTTTTCAGATTCATATCAAGGGGCCCAGAGTATATCAAAATCATTTTTCACAACTCATCCCTCCCCCCCCCCCCCCTCGTATCTCGGAAAAACTAGGTAGCGGTAAAGCGAAGCGTAGCGTAGCGTAGGGGTAAGGTCACGATAGCTTTCCGGTGGTAGGTAGGTCCTGAGTGGAGCGAGCCTGCGAGACCGAGTGGAGCGAAGGGGGAGGTGGCGAGCGAAGCGAGCCGGCGACTTCCGTAGCGTAACGAAGGTTGAGTGGGTGAAGCGTAACTCAGGGGTGACGACAAGCAAACTAAGAAGTATTTTTCACGAGTGGGGGACATGTGCCAAACCCCCCTTTTGCACCCCTCCCCCCCTCCCTATCGTATCTCGGAAACTAAGATACGCGTGTTTTGTTTGTTTTCACGGATTCGTATAGAGGAGGCTCGGAAAAAAACCATTTTTCAAAGTTCCCCCCCCCCCCCCTTTAGGCGGATCTCAGAAATTAAAAGACTTGCAACATTTTTTTTTTCAGATTCATATCAAGGGGCACAGAGTTGGTCAAAATCATTTTTCAAAACTCTCCCCTCTCCCCCTCTTCACGCCTCCCCCATCGTATCTCGGAAAAACTAGGTAGCGGTAAAGCGAAGCGTAGCGTAGCGTAGGGATAAGGTCACGATAGCTTTCCGGTGGTAGGTAGGTCCTGCGTGGAGCGAACCTGCGCGACCGAGTGGAGCGAAGGGGGGAGGTGGCGAGCGAAGCGAGCCGGCGACCTCTGTAGCGTAACGAAGGTTGAGTGGGTGAAGCGTAACTCAGGGGTGACGACAAGCAAACTTACAAGTAACTTTCACGAGTGAGGGAAACGTGCCAAACCCCCCTTTTTGCAACCCTCCCCCCCTCCTTATCGTATCTCGGAAACTAAGAGACCCGTGTTTTGTTTGTTTTTACGGATTCGTATAGAGGAGGCTCGGAAAAATAAAAACTATTTTTCAAAATTGCCCCCTTCTCCCCCCTTTAGGCGAATCTCGGAAGTTAAAAGATTTGGCACATTTTTTTTTCAGATTCATATCAAGGGGCCCAGAGTTGGTCCAAATAATTTTTCCAAATTCCCCCATCTCCCCCTCTTCACCCCTCCCCCCATCGTATCTCGGAAACTAAGAGACGCGTGTTTTGTTTTTACACGGATTCGTATAGAGGAGGCTCGGAAAAGTAAAAACCATTTCTCAAAGTTCCCCCCCTTGACCTCCTTCTCCCCCCTTTAGGCGGATCTCGGAAGTTAACAGACTTGGAATATTTTTTTTTTCAGATTTATATCAAGGGGCCCAGAGTATATCAAAATCATTTTTCAAAACTCATCGCTCCCCCCCCCCCCCCCTTTCACCCCTCCCCCCATCGTATCTCGGAAAAACTAGGTAGCGGTAAAGCGAAGCGTAGCGTAGCGTAGGGATAAGGTCACGGTAGCTTTCCAGTGTAGGGGGGAGGTGGCGAGCGAAGCGAGCCGGCGACCTCCGTAGCGTAACGAAGGTTGAGTGGGTGAAGCGTAACTCAGGGGTGACGACAAGCAAACTTACCAGTAACTTTCACGAGTGTTGGAAACGTGCCAAACCCCCCTTTTTGCACCCCTCCCCCCCTCCCTATCGTATCTCGGAAACTAGGTCGCAGTAAAATGAAGCTTAGCGTAGCGTTAGGATAAGGTCACTATAGTTTTCCGATGGTAGGTAAGTCTTGAGTTGAGCGAACCTACGAGACCGAGTGGAGCGAAGGGGGGAGGTGGCGAGCGAAGCGAGCCGGCGACCTCCATAGCTTAACGAAGGTTGAGTGAAGCGTAACTAAGGGGTGACGGACAGCAAACTTACAAGTAACTTTAACGAGTGGGGGAAACGTGCCAAACCCCCCTTTTTGCACACCTCCCCCTTCCCTATCACATCTCAGAAACTAAGAGACCTGTATTTTGTTTGTTTTTACGGATTCGTATAGAGGAGGCTCGGAAAAGTAAAACCTATTTTTCAAAATTTCCCCCTTCTCCCCCCTTTAGGCTAATCTCGGAAGTTAAAAGACTTGGCAAGTTGGCACATTTTTTTTCAGATTCATATCAAGGGTTGATCAAAATCTATCGTATATCGTATCTCGGAAACTAGGTAGCGGTAAAATGAAGCGTAGCGTAGCGTAGGGATAAGGTCACTACAGCTTTCCGGTGGTAGGTAAGTCTTGAGTGGAGCGAACCTACGAGACTGAATGGAGCGAAGGGGGAGGTGGCGAGCGAAGGGAGGTGGCGAGCGAAGCGAGCCGGCGACCTCCGTTGCGTAACGAAGGTTGAGTGGGTGAAGCGTAACTAAGGGGTGACGGACAGCAAACTTACAAGTAACTCTCATGAGTAGGGCAAAAGTACCAAGCCTTCCCTTTTTGGCCTCCCCCCCCTCCCAATCGTATCTCAGAAACTAAGAGACCCGTGTTCTGTTTTTTTACGGATTCGTATAGAGGAGGCTCGGAAAAGTAGAAACCATATAAAGATAAAGATAAAAATAAGGATAAGGATAAGGATAAGGATAAGGATAAAGATAAGGTTAAAGATAAGGATAAAGATAAGGATAAAGATAAGGATAAAGATAAGGATAAAGATAAGGATAAAGATAGGGATAAAGATAAGGATGGATAAGGATAAGGATAAAGATAAGGATAAAGATAAGGATAAAGATAAGGATAAAGATAAGGATAAAGATAAGGATAAAGATAAGGATAAAGATAAGGATAAAGATAAGGATAAAGATAAGGATAAAGATATCCTAAGCTATAGTCCCCGCCAAATAAGTCTGGAATAAAGGTCATTGATCCTAATAATGCATCGTTCGAATGTCCTACCACCATCGTTCAAACAAAATAAAATATAAGGTCAAGATCGCGTCTTACCACGATGCGTTGCTTTTGGTCGTTCTACATTTTTTCGAATGGTTTTGAAATATTGCAAAATACGGGGGTCAACGTTTCTTATTTTATTTTATTCCATACTTATCTGGCGGAACTATAGTGCTTATTTAATATTAACAGTATTGTGAACAAATTGACACAGCTGTGAACCATCATTCTGGAGCGTACATAAATATCTTGTCCCATCCTGTCCCGTCCTGTTTCGTCCTATCCCGTCATATTCCGTCCTGTCCCGTCCTGAACCGTCCCGTCCCGTCCTGTCCCGTCATGTCCCGTCCTGTCCCGTCATGTCCCGTTCTGTTCCGTCCTGTCCCGTACTGTCCCATCCTGTCCCGTCTTGTCCCGTCCTGTCCCGTCTTGTCCCGTCTTGTCCCGTCCTGTCCCGTCCTGACTATCCTATGATTCCATAAAATCGCTATAATTAAATTACGTTTTTTATAAGATGTAAACTGATTACGATGAAAAAAAAAACAATGTTACTTCAATTTAAACACCTCTATTTCAGGTTTTATTTTAACGCCATCTACCGTTTTATCGTTGAAGTACATATGTTTATGATGAATTATTTGAATATGTAGTTTTGCTATTCCAAGCTAGATCGCGCTACTGAACTGCACGTCTTGGTGTGAACTGACCGTAATTTCACTTCTGAAACACTTTAAATTCAAATAACTTTTGATAGACTGAATCGATTTCGATGAAACAAAAACTTAGTTAAACCTCAAGTTGCGTATAATTTTTGTATATAAACATTGTCAGCATTGAATTCGTAGATTTTACGTGATGTGCGCACAAACAAACAGACAAAAATTTCAAAAATGATGGAAATGGGTTCTGTTACTTATCTTTTCACACGCTGGCTATTTTTAGGGTTCCGTAGCCAAATGGCAAAAACGGAACCCTTATAGATTCGTCATGTCTGTCTGTCTGTCTGTCCGTGTATGTCACAGCTACTTTTTGTCGAAAGTATAAAAGCTATCCTATTGAAACTTGGTAAAAAGATGTATTATGTGAACCGCATTAGGATTTTCACACAAAAATCAAAACAAAACAAATTTTGGGGGTGCCCCCCATACTTAGAATTGAAACTCAAAAAAAAATTTTCACCAAACCCGTACGTGTGGGGTATCTATGAATAGGTCTTTAAAAATGATATTGAGGTTACTAACATCATTTTTTTCTAAACTGAACAGTTTGCGCGAGAGACACTTCCAAAGTGGTAAAAAGTGTGTCCCCCCCCGTAACAACTAAAATAAGAGAATGATAAAACTAAAAAAAATATATAATGTAGACCTCAACCAAAACTACCAACGAAAATTGGTTTGGATGAGATACATTTAGCAGTTTTTGAGATATAGTACATTTTCAAAAACCGCAAATATAACTTTGCCATTCATACAAATACTATGAAAAACAAAGTTATTTTTATTGTTTGTGTATGAATTTTCTACAGATTTATTATATGTATAGATTTTAACTGTCATACAACTGGTATTTTTCTTCTATAAAGTTGCAATCTCTGAGGAGGTACTAATAATTTCCCGGCATTTTTTTTATTTAATCTTTCAGAGATATTTTTTTACAAATAAACAAACTTCAAAAATATGACACGGAAGTGGGAGAATTTTTAATTCTTTAAATAACGGCCTGCAATGGTCTAAATATTCTGCTCCGCTCATGGCTTTGATACATTTCTTTTGTACTTTGAACGCCCTGTCTACAGGGTGTTTGGCAGAACGTTGAACATACAAAAATGGTGGATAGGTGGGGCAACTGCTACTTACTCAGCCCTAATTTATTTGGCCTTCCACGATTCCCGGGTGTGGGAGAAGAGAATTTTCAAAAATCTTTGAATGCAGTTTGCTTTCTATTCAAAAATAAAGGAATGTTTCCTTTGAGTAAAATTTTCTATCTGCAGTATTAAGAGTACTTTCCCTCGCAAGTGGCATTACAAAATTCCACCCTGTATAATGTGAATAGTGGCGGGCCCAGTATGCTTCCCTGTGGAACGCCAGAACTATTAGTTTTTAATTCTGAGCAATATGTCGTCCTTTTATTTTTTACTATTTTAGAGATAACAGTTCTCTATTGGCGATCAGACAGGTAGTTTATAAGCCATTCATGCGCCTTGCCTCTTATGCCGTACCTCTCTAATTTGTATAGTAGTCGTTCATGTGAGACGAAGTCAAATGCTTTGCTCATATCCAAAAAAACAGACAGAACAGACATTTTATTGTTAAGAGCTTCGGTAATAAGTTTTACTAGGGAAAAACAGGCTAGACTTGTTGAACAATTTTTCCTGAAACCAAACTGACTCTCCACAATGATGTTATAAAAAAAAAAACATAAAAATAAGAAATAACCGATGGTCCAGAATCATGTCTCAATCTGTATTTGGCTGTACAGCTTGGCCAGAACGTCTTGAAACGGAACTAATATTTTTATTTGCTGACAACGTTTTAAAATATTTGATATTTGATGTAAACAAAGACGCAGGATTGTAAGATTTATTATTGTGCCATAAAACTAACGTAATTAGTGAAAATAAATAAAATAAAATCATTCTAAGCGCTGGTAGCGAGAAGACAGTGGCGACTTCCGGTTTTCTACTGTTTTTTGCCAAGCTGTAAATAGATTTATTTTGTCATGCATTGCTTTTCAAATTTTTTTGCAAAGATTGGTATCAGCGTAATGGGCCTATAATTACCATATCAGAAAGTTGCCCTTTTTGAAAAGTTGTTTAATAATAGACTCTTTAGTTTAGATGGGAAAACACCTTGTTCAAATGAGAGGTTTGTAAGGTAGCTAAGCGGGGGTGTAATTTTCGCGCTTAATTTAATAATTTTAGTGGTTACTTCGTTATATCCGGTCGAGTTCGTGTTATTTAATGAATTAATTAATTTAAAGACATCAACTTCATTTACAGGAGTCAAAAATAATGTATTTATGTTATTGTTAATGTCAATGTTGCTTAGGTCATGATTATTATTATATGAGTTTTGTGTCAGCTCAATTAAATAATTATTAAATTGATCACATATGTCATTCGGATTATCAATTTTTTATCATGGATTAATAATTCATTTAAGTAGTTTTTGTTATTAGCGTTGTTCAAGTTATTTTTTATGATTGACCATGTCGCTTTGCATTTATTCTTAGAATTATTTAAAAAATTGTTGTTGTTTATCTGTTGTGATTTTGATATGCATTTTTTTTAAGATGTTACTGTAATTATATCTTTTCTTTTGGTAACTTTTACTTATTAGCATCGTGTTGATATGCATAGTATAAAGCTCTCTTCTTATAAGCATGATATTTTTAAACCCCTACTAAGCCATTGGTTTTTTATTGGTTTATTGGTCTTTTTGACGAGTATTTCGGGAAAACACAATTTATAGAAGAGCGTAAATGTGTCGTGGAATACATTAAATGCGTTATTACAGTCTGTCTCTTCGTAAACTTCACCAAAACTTAAGGCTGCTAAGCAGTTCAAAATTTTTTTATGTTGCTCTTATTGTATTCTCTCTTCGTATTATACCAGAACTGTACAGTTTTTGACTTACTATTATGCATTTCATCAGGGTAAAAAGTTAATTTTATGCCTCCCTTCTGAGTTATTAATAAGGTTTTTAGGATTGGATTAGGGGGTTCTTAAGGGGTTTCAAAATCTTTTAAGTGCTCTAATGGATTTTAAAATTCTTTTAACTATTCTAAAGTATTCGAAGACATCCCGGACATCAGCCTGTACGAGATTAGGATGGCCCTTAATCAGCTTAAAAACAATAAGGCGCCGGGTGAAGACGGAATCACTTCAGAGCTTCTGAAAGCGGGTGGAACACCGGTACTTAAAGTCCTTCAGAAGCTCTTCAACTCCGTCTTGCTCGAGGGTATAACGCCAGAAGCATGGAACAAGAGCGTGGTGGTTCTATTCTTCAAGAAGGGTGACAACACCTTATTGAAGAATTACAGACCCATCTCGCTCTTGAGCCATGTTTATAAGTTGTTTTCGAGGGTCATCACGAACCGTCTCGACCGCAGGTTTGATGACTTCCAGCCTCCCGAACAAGCCGGTTTCCGAAAAGGCTACAGTACCATAATAGACCACATACACACGCTGCGGCAAGTTATACAGAAGACCGAAGAGTATAACTTACCCTTATGTTTAGCGTTTGTGGACTATGAGAAAGCCTTTGATTCGGTGGAGACATAGGCAGTGCTTGAATCTCTCCAACGATGCCGGATTGACTATCGGTACATCGAAGTACTTAGGTGCTTGTACAATAATGCCACTATGTCGGTCCGAGTACAGGAGCAGAGTTCGAAGGCGATTCCTTTGAAAAGAGGCGTAAGACAGGGAGATGTGATATCTCCGAAACTGTTTACTGCCACTTTGGAAAACGCCTTCAAGCTCCTGGAATGGCAAGGACTCGGCATCAATATTAATGGCGAGTTCATCACCCACCTTCGATTTGCCGACGATATTGTTGTCATGGCAAAATCGATGGAAGATCTCAGCACGATGCTCGGCGACCTCAATCGAGTTTCCCAACAGGTGGGTCTTAAAATGAACATGGTCAAGACAAAGGTAATGTGCAAAGGCCATGTTGTGCCCACCCCATTGTCGGTTGGGAACTCGGTTCTAGAAGTTGTTGACTCGTATGTCTACCTGGGACAAACCGTCGCACTAGGTAGGTCCAACTTCAAGAAGGAGGTCAACCGCCAAATCCAACTCGGCTGGGCAGCGTTCGGGAAACTGCGTAACGTTTTCTCGTCCAAAATACCTCAGTGCCTCAAGTCGAAAGTTTCCGACCAATGTGTGTTACCAGTTATGACGTATGGTGCCGAAACGTGGTCCTTTACTGTAGGCCTCATTAGTAAGCTCAGTATAGTCCAACGAGCTATGGAGAGGGCTATGCTTGGAGTCTCTCTGCGCGACCGACTCAGAAATGAGGAGATTAGTAGACGAACCAAAGTTACCGACATAGCCCAACGAATTAGCAAGTTGAAATGGCAGTGGGCAGGCCATAATAATATAGCACGCAGAACTGATGGCTGATGGGGCCGTAAGGTTCTCGAATGGAGACCACGCACCGGCAAGCGGCGCAGCGTAGGACGTCCACCCACTAAGTGGGCAGACGATTTTATGAAGGCCACAGGATCACGCTGGATGCAGGCTGCTTACAGCCGGTCCTATTGGAAGTCTAAAGGGGAGGCCTATGTTCAGCAGTGGACGTCTTACGGCTGATATGATGATGATGATGATGAAGGTATTCTCAATTATATTTTTAATTTTGTTTCTTTTTTTGATTTAATTAGTTTTATAATGTTTTAGGGGGTCCTGTTTTTTTTATTCTATTCTCGACAACTTCTCAGACGTGATTTTATTCAAAAATATTGATATGGGTATCGTTTTCGAGTGATTTGGAGGTGCTGATTTAGAATATGACATCCGTTTTTTTTGATTCAAGATATTCGAGAAGAGACTTTAATTTTATTCAAAAATCAGAATATGGCTAATTTTTTCGAGTGATTTGGAGGTGCTGATTTAGAAAATGATCCAAAAAAGAAAGGAGGGCACTTAATTAAATTTTAACATCCTGATCCAGCTTTGAATTTAGATTTTGAAAATTTTGAAAACAAGAATATAAAAACGTGTTCAAGGCGTCGCTTTCTGCAGAATATCCACTAAACCTGACCACTATATTACTTCACAAACAAACATATTTTTAGTTGCGTCATCAGCTTTGATTTTTGTATAGAATAGAATATGAGATCTGAATGGAACTCCATTGATGCCGTAATAGTCTACTTACTTATTCTGCAAATTTACACGGTGACATTCATGTCGTTACAATCTAGCATTCAAGATCACTCATAGAACGTACTCCAAATTCACGTTGCATGGATCACAGAACAGAATCCGCAGAACATTCTTTCGAATCATAGACATAAACTGTGGATACGCTTTTACTATTTCGACGACGATGCTCAATTCGTATCATCCTTTGACCATGAACAGAAGACTAAAGATTGTAGAAAAAATATAATGCAAAAAAAATGCAAAACAAACAAAAAAAAACGAACTAATGTGTACACTATACTTAGTTATTATAATTACTCTTTATAAATTTTAACTATAATACATATTGAAATGTCAGTAGGTAGCTAAGAAAAACGCTAGAAAGCATATTGCAGATGTGGTTCTTAAAGAAAACTTTCCAAACCGAGTCAAAGTGTAAATAAATGCCTTTTGAATTGAGACGGGTCAGATTTTTTATATTTACCTATATTTTTACCTATATCTTTGAATGGAACCTACAAAACTTACATTATTAAGGAATTAACTTAAAAAGAAAAATAATTGAAAATTGAAGCGCTTGTTCTTGCGTTGCACTGAAAATAGTTACATTTTGATTCATACATTTTTTGGTCTGCTTAATTTACTTCTGTATAATATACTAAAAAGTAATACTCAAAATTAATACTAAAAGGAATATCATGCAAGATTAATATTCTATTTAGTTTACACTAGAGGTGTATTTAATAATAATAAACAATTTATTTCAGGTAACAAAGACCCATAGATAAAATACCTTAAACTAAATATACATAAATAAAAATATACACAAAAAAAAAACTAAAACTTTCGGTATCTGCCATTGCCATTTACACAGCAGTAACCGGCTCTTTATTTTTTACTTTACAGTTAAAAGTAACTGAGATATCCCACACTTTCGTGCAACACAGCAGTCCACGCCTTTTTTTTTTTTTTTAGCGTGGTAAAATCATCAAATGAAGGACTCATTTGATGATCCCACTCCCACCCAGGGCAGGGCGGAAGGGACTGTCAGACTTGTACTGACTAAAATCCACGGTGTTTTTCAGTAGCCCTTTGTGTTCCGGGGTCACGGTAATAAGATAAGTCCCGCGACCCCGGCAGGCTTTGGCCCTCTAGAGGGGGGCCCCGTGGTATTTTTTTAATAAAAAGTAACTAAGACATTTGGTATCTGCCATTCCCGTTTACACTCTCGCGTTCTACAGCAGTCCCCGGGTCTTTATTTTTTACTTTACAGTTGAAAGTGACTGAGACCTTCGTGCAACACAGCAGTCCACGCCTTATTATTATTTTATTTATTTTTGTATAAAATAACTAAAACATTCAGTATCTGCCCTTCCCATTTACACTCTCGCGTACTACAGCAGTCCCTGGGTCTTTATTTTTTACTTTACAGTTGAAAGTGACTGAGACCTTCGTGCAACACAGCAGTCCACGCCTTATTATTATTTTATTTATTTTTGTATAAAATAACTAAAACATTCAGTATCTGCCCTTCCCATTTACACTCTCGCGTACTACAGCAGTCCCTGGGTCTTTATTTTTTACTTTACAGTTAAAAGTAACTGAGACATTTAGGATCTGCCGGTTAAACCCACACCTTCGTGGAACACAGCAGTCCACGGCTTATTTTTTTTTTTAATAAAAAGTAACTAAGACTTTATTTGGTATCTGCCCAATAACTCATAACTCTATGCCATTAACTATATATATATATATTAACTCATTCAACCAATACAATGACTTCAACCACACCTTTGCACACTACGACTCATTACTGATAAGACAACAACTTTTACCCATTTTAACGGACATATCTTTCGTCTTAACCAATCCACCACAAGCTAGATAGCATCCACAACTTGACATCGACTCCCATCCTGATTTTCGCGCCACAGACAACGCAAGACATTCCAGCAATCAACCAACACCGACCACACTTTACTGAACTCTCATCACCGGTACGACAACTCACCTCAACGACGAATTCGCAATCACTCGGTTCTATTGACTTCATCACCAACCAGAGCATGTTCTCGGCAGTAAGCCGACTCTGATCAGAATCCAAAGCCTAACTACTTACAGATCATTCGGTTGACAGGGCAACCAACCGTTCCCGATCAACAGTCGGTCAGATTTTCTACTGACCAGTAACATGGTTCAATAACGATCTCGCATTGGGTACGTATTCATCTCGAACTACCTTACGTTCCGTTTTATTTATTTATAATTGACGAATAGTTTGGGTTGGAGTGTTTGTTTGCCATGATTATCAATGACAATTTGTTATAATCATAGATTTATATTTATTTATTTTTCATGTACACATACACTTTGCACGCACATAGTCCGTATTATGTCCATGGCTAGCAATTAGTATGTAAAATGTTGATTAAAAGGGTTATGAATGAAGTCAAGGGGAAGTATGTGTGTGTATATGTGAAATTGCTAGCAAGCAGTATGTAAAATGTTGATTAAAAGGGTTATAAATGAAGTCAAGGGAAAGTATGTGTGTGTGTGTATGTGTGAAATTGCTAGCAATTAGTAGGTATGTAGGTAAAATGTTGATTAAAAGTGTTATGAATGAAGTCAAGGGAAAATATGTGTGTGTATATGTGAAAAAAAAGGATAATAAAAGAACGTTGTAGAATGTAGAAGTATTAAAGATGTAAGCATACAGGGGGACAGGAAGCGGAAAGCGACATGGCTTTATACTATGTAGTGAAGATATAGGCGTCTTTAGAGGGCCGTGCTGAATGAACTAACAATGGTTTATTTTTCAAATTTAGCAAATTGTATGAGAAACCAATGCGGTACCTACATATGTTACTTGCCAAACATCAATTATTATTTAATAGTTTTTGGCTAAGGTTGTGTTGTCTTTTTTAGATATTTTCCTAAGATTTTTTTTTTAGCACGACCCCCTACACCTACATCAATATATTATTTGTTATTACGAATTCACATTATCAGTTGCGGTACATATAAAGTGTTAATAGAGTACATTCCTTGAGTCTTTTTTTTTTTTTTTTTTTTTGGGTGGCAAAATCATCAAATGAGTCCTCCCGCCCTGGGTGGGGCGGAAGGGACTGTCAGACTCTTACTGGCTAAAATCCACCCGTGTTCCTTCGGATGCCCTTTACGTTCCGGGGCCACGGTATCCTGGATTAAGAAAAATCCGCGACCCCGGCAGGCATTTGGCCCCATTAGGGGCCCCGTCGGTGACGCGTGAAACACGACGCGCCACCGACCCGGGCTTGGTACCTGGTCGGACGGCGAGCTTACCCATTACTCACCGTCGGGTACACTACGATAATACGAAAAACTTTATTCCGAAATTCATAAATACGAATTTCAAAATACCGATTTTCATAATTCCGAATGGTTCAAAATTCCTAATATAACAACTCCGATTGATCATTATTCCTATTTTCATAATTCCGAAATTTCAATATTCCTAACATTTATAATTACTATTTTCAAAAAACCGAGTTTCAATAGACCGAATATCAAAAATTCCGAATTAATAATTTTTCGAAACATCAAAAACACGAATTCCGATGGTTAAAATTCCGATTATTAAAATTCCGAATAATTAGAATTCCGAAAATTTAATCGCTTATCAGAGAAAAGTATGCTTTTAAAACGCCTTGTCAAAATGCCTCTTAACTTTTCAATAAAAGAATTTCTTTTGAATAAGAATATTTTCTTTTCAATGATAATAATTTCTTTTATAATTTTTTTTTGAGTAATTAAAATAATTTATTTTTGAGTTACGTATTTTCATTCATAATATTACAAAAAATCCCTGTGAGAAGAACGAAAGCTGTCCGAGTCGGGGTGTCCCCAATCCCGAGCTCGCTTCGCTCGCTCTTACATCCTTGATCAATTTGTTGACTACCACCTACCAAGGTAGATCGACGGAGCCCCGCTTCGCGGGGCTCCTATTTCTGTGAGCAAGGTTTAAAGTAACCTTACACGAAGGGGATGGCGGGGTCTTTCAGACCCCGCCATCCCCTTCGAACCTAACCTGTCCGAGTCGGGGTACCCCCAGTCCCGAGCTCGCTTCGCTCGCTCTTGCATCCTTGGTCAATTTGTTGACTACCACCTACCAAGGTAGATCGACGGAGCCCCGCTTCGCGGGGCTCCTATTTCTGTGAGCAAGGTTTAAAGTAACCTAACACGAAGGGGATGGCGGGGTCTTTCAGACCCCGCCATCCCCTTCGAACCTAACCTGTCCGAGTCGGGGTGCCCCCAGTCCCGAGCTCGCTACGCTCGCTCTTGCATCCTTGGTTAATTTGTTGACTACCACCTACCAAGGTAGATCGACGGAGCCCCGCTTCGCGGGACTCCTATTTCTGTGAGCAAGGTTTAAAGTAACCTAACACGAAGGGGATGGCGGGGTCTTTCAGACCCCGCCATCCCCTTCGAACCTAACCTGTCCGAGTCGGGGTGCCCCAAGTCCCGAGCTCGCTTCGCTCGCTCATGGATCCTAAGTTCTCCTAATAACAATAACAATCCTGAAGGCAAACAGTCAAAGTCCAGAGGATACGCCTCACCACTCCGCGCCTACACAGGCTTAAATAACTCTCTAAGAGTACGGTAGACAAAACTACGTGGAGCCGGTTTTGCAGCAATTCGTTTCTGGCACTGACTTTGTAGAATGAGAAACGAAATTCCGATTTTCAATATTCCGAAAAAATCAGTTTATTCGGAATATTGAAAATCGGAATTTCGTTTTTCGGAATGAGAACTCATCGAGCATTACATTTTTCGAATATGTGAAAATCGGTAAACTAAGAAATCGGATATACGACTTTCGGTTAAATAAATTTCGTGATTCTTAATAATAGATATTGTAATTTTTAGGTATTATGCCATTCGGAGTTTTGAAAATCGGAATACCGAAATTCGGAATAAAATATTTCGGAGTATTTGGGTGTTCCCCTCACCGTCCGCAAGCCCGCTCCGCCGCTGTGCCCTCTGCTATTCAGAGGGACACGCGTTGGAGCGTCCACCCGACAGGCTATTTGCATACGGGCAAAGAGACCCCCTTAGGCACACAGTGCCTAAGGAAGAGTATTTGCCCGCATCCCAGGGCGCACCGGCCCGAAAAACTGGTCTTCCCCCCGGACATATCCGAGAGGGAACTCCAGTCCACGGACGCACGTGGAGGTTTCCTGTCTTAGCACCCCCATTCCTTGAGTCTAAGAAATTTTTTAATACGCTATACATTTTTCAAGTTACACGCAAAAAAGTGGGCCGTGCCAGCCAAACGTTTTCAGCATGGCTCCCTTTTTCTGTATATTTCTTCAAAAGTACGGGTTAGAGTAGTTTTGAAAAGCATAAAAGTAGGAACTTATTTCATTATTTACTTAGTCCCTTACAAGGAATATTATTTTATAGTTTATTCGTACAGACTTTTAAGTAAATCAACTGTAGGAACAAAAAAAAAACATTCAGTTGATTTACTTAGAAGTCCATAAGTACATAAATCCGTACATAAGGGTTTTCATAATATTAAAAATATTTTATATAATTTAGAAAATCTTTTAAGGACTATGTATTTTCCAATTCATTTAAAGATTCTTATAGATTCTCAAAATTTTATAAAGGTAAGGAATACTTCTCCAAAACACGACCCCGCGAGCTGCTTGCAGCTCGCGCAACGCGCAAATACTAGTCATTTATATAATCAAGTGTCTAACTCAAAATTTTTAGTCTAAAAGCAAAATTATTACAACCGTAAACTAAATAATTAATGAAATTCTAACTATGCTTTTTTTTAACTTATCTATAATATGTATGTATTTAGAAATATATAAGTATGTTTATCAGTTGTCTAGTACCCATAACACAAGCTCTGCTTAGCTTGGGACTAGATGGCGTTGTGTGATAGTTGTGGAAAAAAAAAACTAAAATCATTCACGATACTTCAGTAATTCAAGAAAAGTTAAGTAGAATCAATTGGCACAAATATTAGTAACAGTTATCATTGATATAAAACTTCCACTTCTTACACTAAACTCCCTCGTGTAACCCATTATTAACTTAATATTTTACGAATGATAGGGGTATAGACCGAATTTGTTCAGTCTCTAGTCGGTCGAGAGGGTTGCTAAACTCTTCGGGCGAAGCCATCATATAATTAGGATCGAACTTCACTTTTTTTATCGTAGTAAAATCATCAAATGGGTCCTCCCACCCAGGGAAGGCCGGGAGGGACTGTCAGACTTGTATTGACTAAAATCCACGGTGTCCTTCAATAGCCCTTTACGTTCCGTGGTCACGGTAGCTCGCTGGTCTGACGACCAGCGAGCTACCTTACCCCACTTACAGGTAAGTTTCAACAAACAACAAACAATATGTTTCAAAATTTCGGTATCTAAGTAGACCGATTTGTTTTAAACGGCGACTTCCATAGTGATGAACACGGGTTCAAACCTTAGGAAAACAGTTTTTTTTCTTCTTGTTAGTTGTTTTTTTCGGATTGCCTCATTTTTTTAAGGTTTTTCTTATTTACACCCGAGAAGGGCTCAGTTGACCAGGTACCGACATGTAAAATTCGTAGCCTTTTTAGACCCCCATTTGCCATGCACAAGAAGTTAATTATGTCGGCCAGAAGACTCAGATACAATATTGACATATTGTGGTTGAAACAGCCATAAAATAATGTAAATACAATTATTTTATTGAATGTTGCACATGATACACAGAATTTACAAGGTGTTAACGTAAATTATGATTATTGAAACATTTATCAGCTGATAATTGCATTGTGAGAAGGTAAATAACGAACAAAAGTATATTTTATTGCTTAATGAATGTTCATTACTACATGGTTTGTTTGTACCCGTAACTTTTGGTTATTTTTTATTTTATTAATTCACTTTACGTTTTTAATTACATTTCTCTTTGTAATTGTTTTAAAGAAAACTTTCGAAGCATCAATTTAAAGTGAAAACAGCAAATAAATATTTGTTATTGTGTCGAAATTAAACTCGGGACCGGATTTAAATCAATCAGCTATTGTTGAACCAATATCGGTATCCATTTTGAGAATGAAAGTTGTTTGTGCTGAATACTGATAGTTACTTTGGTCGTCTTTCGAAAAGCTCGTGGCTAAATAATTACAGCCGCGCAGGCCGATCTTCCGGGTTAAGTGGCGCTTGCCGAGGTTGGTCTGTGGATGGGTGACCATCTGTCATAGCGAGTTTCCTCCGTGCCTCAGAAAGCACGTAAAGCCGTTGGTCCCGGCTATCATTTGTAGATCTTTGACAGTCGTTACTGTTAATTAGAAGCTCATAAGTCTGACTACCAGTCTTACAATGGGGTATCGTAATGCCCAGCTACTGGGTTCTGGAGGTCCGATAGATTGTCGCTCCATGTAAAATACTGATATTCAGCTGCTTTTGGTTTGACTGGAAGCCGACCCCAATATAGTTGGGAAAAGGCTAGGCAGATGACATCCAGTTTTTTCGATCCAGGGAAAAAGACGCCTTAGTTGCGGAAATGTCTTTATAGAGCACCGTGGCAACGCCAAGATGTGAAATAATAGGGTAGTTTTTAATTAGTAAGAGTCTGACAGTCCTTTCGGGTCTACTCAGTACTCCCAGGATTCATTTAATGAGTTTCACACTCCCAAAAATGGCTAAAAGGAGATGCCAAAGAGTTGAACTGGTTGTTCGTTTTATATATCCAGTCGTCCCGTCATCTTTGACGAGAAGAGATCTTATATGAAAAGTAGATAAAAAAAATTTGCATATTGCAATCACCTCTTAACGCTGTGAACTGCTAATGTACAGAAAAATCTGAAAGAGGTTATAATGAAAGAAAATTTTGTAGTTATTTTTGGATAAAACTAAGTTTAGTTCATTTCTATCTTCCAACATTTTGAAATATCCTAAAACTATTTTTAAGAACCTTAGTGCTATTTAAAAGTAGGGGAAAGCGGGTAACGTGAAAAATTCAGTCTTACTTCACTAGATGAGGTAAATGGTTCGAAAAGATGCATGAGCACATAGAAAACCTTCCTACTAGGATTCCATTGGACTTGATTTACGCGAAGTGTATGCAAAACCACATTTTGGGCGTGTTATATGGACGGTGGTGGTTAGTTGTGGTTTTAATTCAATAAAAAAACACAATAACAATACATTTGCGTTAGGTTGTGTAAAAACAACATTTCTATATTCCTGTACCAAAGATTCGTAAAACAATTGAGTGACGTTAGTTATTATAGGCGGTTCGAGGTTTGCCGGGCCAGCTTGTGCTAATATAAAGAAACATGTTGTTGACCCGGACAGGTTTATCTTGATATCCTCATCCTTGCTACTTAATTTCTTAGCAGTACAGAACCAAAGTCTGTTTCCATTCCAATTTAAAACTTAATCAATAAATTATGGCCAATTTTGGCCGCTAGACTATCGCTTGTAGTAAACGATAAGCATAATGAAATATCGGCGATCTGCCAATATTGACGCAAGTCTATAAAAACAAAAACAATTACTTTATTGTTTAAATATTTAGCAATCCTAGCGCCATAATACGGTCAATTTTGATCTCGTTATAAATTCACAAAGGGTGTTTGTGTTTTTCCATCGCCAATATTATAGAGCAGTTTCGGCCTTATTATAAGTTGGAGGTATGTATTTTATTTAATAGAATATGTATGGTAAATATTT
Organism: Agrotis exclamationis; assembly: GCA_950005045.1. NCBI lineage: Eukaryota > Metazoa > Arthropoda > Insecta > Lepidoptera > Noctuidae > Agrotis > Agrotis exclamationis. Next base: position 1,951,293 of record OX465442.1, read on the forward strand.
GCAACAACGCAACTCTATTTAAGTACATTAAAGTAACTTGTTTTATTACGTTTGTTTGTAAATTAATTTTAAAATTTTTGTGTTTTGAAAAGAAAAAATCGATTGTAATTTGGATTTGGAACTGCGATCTTCTGATTCAGACCACAAGGCGAGGACAAGATGGAAAATTAAAAAAAAATGCAATCTACGTCATGTGATATTATATCGAATGAAAAGGCTTGTTATGAGGATTGGAAATGTATTTTTTCTTTTAATATTTTATTTAGTAATTAAACAAGGAAAAAGATAAAAATGACCATTTGCGCGCCTGCCGCGCCCCGTACTTGGGGCGTCGCTATGATTTCCAAACTTTTATAGATTCGCAATTAGCCGGTTTTTTTTTTCATTTTTATAGACACCTTAAGAGACTGTCATTACGCGGGTGACCCAAGGACTTGATGCAGAACGCAGTATTCTAGAGTCTAGAACATGGAGCGCGTAGTGAGGAGGTTCCTCTCTCTGTAACCACAACAACATCATTTATTTTTTTATAATTATACAAAATGTTTAAAAATTTTGAAATTAAATAAGATTTCATTATGCATAGAGAAAACACAGCATAAATTAAATATAATGTCGATTTCCAGAGAAATATTATATTCTTTTTATTTAACTGTGGTATATTGTATGTAATTATAATATTAGGGACTTCTGGCAACATATTTGTTTATTAAATGTGGTTACGCTGCGCAGAAAGAACGGTTAGGTCTTTTATCTATAACTTCATGTCATTGAACGACTAATCTGATTGGCTGTGAAAGGTCCTATCTCCATCCTTTCCCCGCACATATCTTCTCGCTTTAGTACGAGAGAGATCGCTTATAAGCGGCCGCAGTTGACACTCGTGGCCAATCGGTTACTCACAACGCGCACCTCACGTCAGAGCGCTCCAGTTGCCTGCTGTCGACAGCCGCCCCTCAGCCGCGAGGACGTCTCCGGAGAATTAAGGTATTGTGCAATCCTTCCTATATTTCGATCTGCATTCTGTCTTGTGTTCCCGGCAGAACGTAATTTCCATGTCTTTCGTTCACAGCCAAGTAGCAATTAGAAAAATTTAGCATAACCCGCGCTTCCATTTGGTCCTAACGAGCCTGGATAGTTATTGAAATCAGTGATAACCATTCGCCATTCGTAGTCGGAAAAAATACTCGTATTCTAATTAGTTTTGTACCAAACACTTGTCTCGCCGACAGGTGTGGGTATACCGTTAAATTCTCGGTAAAACCGTTGTAGATTTGTAACACCAGCTAGTAATCGTTGCTATAACTGGTTATTTCGCTTAATCCCGCATTATTTTAAAATATTACCGTTGAATTACCGCTTCGCGCTCAATCACCGACGCATTATTGTAAAAATAAATACCCACTTAGGTAAATTATTCGCTCACATCGCTTTCACAACGTATTTCGCGTGTTACATATTTATTTAATTATCGTTATTAGAAGGTTGCTAGATGGCGCCTACAGATATTACTCTTAAACGATTGTTAGGAAAAAGAGATCGAATATTTTCTCGTATGCAACGTATTTGCGATAAATTGAAAAATATTGATTCGGAGGAATTCGATAAAGAATCGTTCTTGTGTGACTGTGAAACAATAGATTCGTTGCGTACTGATTTTGAATGTGCGCTGGACGATATAATCGCTCATGAACTTAAATTAAATCCTGATTATGTCGTCGACTATCAGGCACTTTCTTCATTCGAAGACTTACTGGGTAGGGTGAAGCGGGCAGAGAAGAAATTGCAGGTTCAGGCACCTAGTGAATGTAAGAAATCTCCTCGCTTGCCCCCGATTGAAATACCCGAATTTAATGGGGATATTAAAAATTGGCCTCTGTTCATCGCCAGTTTTCGAAATGCCGTGCATAATAATAGTTCGCTAACAGCATGCGAGAAATTATATTATTTAATTGGAAAATTAACAGGCAAAGCTCGTTCGATATGTGCAGGAATTACTCCGTCAGCTGATAATTACCCTCTTATATTCGATTCACTTTGTGAAAGGTATGAAGATAAACGGCAATCGGCAACTTCATATCTAGACCAATTATTTGAATTTAAATCTATTTCGTCAGGTTCGCCGGCTACTTTAGAATCATTTCTCGATAAATTCGCAACGTCGGTAGCCGGGTTTAAAAACATAAAGGTCCATGACCACGCTGATTTTATTTTATTGCATATCGCTCTTAAAAAACTCGACATAGACACTGTACGGGCATTCGAATCTAATCATCAATTAAAATCAAGTAGTTCCGAAATTCCATCCTTTAGTGAATTAGTTGAGTTTGTTCGTGAGCATATAAAGGTGTTAGAACGAACTTCGTCAACAGTCTCTAACAATAAATCACCTGCAAATCGCAAACATACTAATGCATACACCTGTATAGCTGATAACGAACCTACCGCGTGTGTTTTGTGTAAGGAGAAACATGATCACGTATATAAATGTAAAGTATTTAATAGTTATAAACCCGATCAGAGATTTAAGTTTGTGAAATCAAACAATTTATGCATTAATTGCTTAAGTCCAAAACATCGTGTGTCCGCTTGTGGGTCAAAGTCCACTTGTAAAAAATGTAGCTCTAAACACCATAGTTTGTTATGTTTCGGCAACAAATTGAGCGACGCGCACGGTTCAAGGTCGACCGGCGCTCGCACGCCCTCTGCTGAGAGACTTACGAAGCAGACTGATATATCGTTGTGCGCGACTGATGAGAACCGTATTAATTCTTTATACCGGGGCCCAACAACCATATTGATTGCTACCGCGCAAGTTATTGTAGTAGATTCTTTTGGCAAAGAACATACATTGCGAATGGCGGCCATTTTGGTTTTTTAACCGGCCGAACTGAAATATGTACAATAAAATAAAACCAAGAGATCAATATACATGGAAATGACTTTATTGCGAAGGTAAACGTTGAAGCTTCCGAAAAACTTACCAGAGTTTTCTAAAAAATAAGAAAAAAGAATAAAAAAACATGGGAAAGCACTTAATTGTACACAAAAATTACTGATTTTTTTCACATATTTCACTCTAGCTCGAAAAGTACCCCTGTTTTTTGCTTGGGTTTTTGTGGTAAATTAAAAGTATTCGACTGATCGAGCAAGAAAGTTAGTGACAAATTCTGACTAGAACGCAGTAAAATATGACCTGTACTGCAGTGAAATTATTAAAATCGTTCAAGTTAGCAATTATAATGCAGTAACAGAGTGTCATACTGCGTTTTAATTAGCATTTAAGTTATTTTCATCCTTTGAGAAATACTGACTATGCAGCAGTAAATAATGAATATACTGCACTTTAGTTGGTTTTCACGTAATAAAGTTACTTAAATAACACTAAATAAAATACTACATTTTAGTACTTTGCTGCATTTTAATCTGTAGTTCATGTAAATTAAAATAGTGATCAGCCATGCAGTATTAACACTTTTGGTACAAAAACTACTTACTGCGTTTTAATTTATATTCCTCAATATTTTTTTTGGGTATAGAATACAGATTTTATGTGGTAATATCGATATTTACTGCGTTCAACTTGGTAAAGTGACGGATCGTGGTAGACGTAACTGCTATAACTGTATTTTAGTTGGTATTGTAATATATTTAGACATGCAAAATTACGTTACTGCTTTCAAAAAATTTATTTTTTAACTGTTTAAAGCATCCTATCAAATACCTGATTAGATCTTCATGTTCCTTATAACGTGTCCGTTAAGGTTCTATATTCAACAAAAAAATGACAAAAAACCTGTTACTGCGTTTTAGGGACTGCACGGCAGCATTACTAACAACTATATGTATTTCACGCAGTGAATGTACGAGTAACTAGGTGAAATACGTGAAACAGGAACGTGCTCCCCATATCAACAAGGTCTTAGTCATGTTGCTTCACAAGCAGCTCGACATGCACCTAGGTAGGTACCTAACAGAGGACCTTGAAGCAACCACAAAATTGAGTTCGCTTTATAAAACTGCTTGATCGAGTGATCACTCATGGCTTGTAAGGGAAACCTATAATATGTAATGTAAGACTATCTTTTGCGTTCCTATGTTGATGATAGCAAAGAGGAATCCTGTCACCTAAATACCTAATATTGAACCTTTTCTAGTCGTACTTAATTGTCAAAAATCTTCTATCACATCACGACAGCATTTGCTCATATCACATACATAACAGATGTAACGATGTAAGGTTTACTAAGAAATTGTACCAATGATTATAATCATAACTAAATTCATCTTCCAACTTTCATAGGCGAATGCAGTGCTGATGACGCACGGTCCATTGATTAAATTATAGAAAATTTCGGACTTTACGCAAACGTTTATAAAATTATCTTCTTCAAAGCAAGTGGAGCTGAGCGAAAGTGGCATATTTAAACGTATATAAATTAGCATTCCCCGTACATGACACTGAATAACGTAACGGTCGCTCGTTCCATTATGTGACATAGAATGTATGTCTTTTTTCTAATATATGAGTACCCACACTACCCACAGCAGAGAACCTTCCTTGTCTGTTTTTGGATTTCTTATAACTCTATTAGGTATTTATTTTTTCCTATTACCTACATAGTGATATTACTGCGGACGATTACCTTTCATTAAAATTTTAGCAGTTCTCCAGCATTCTTGATACCTATGTTTATAAATTCTTTATAAACTCTATGACCTATTTATGATACCTCTAATAGTTATTTGTGCAACAAGAGAGCAAAGTCGTTTTTTGCTGCGAGTGCTGATTTTGAACCCAGAGCAAGCGAAGGATTCAACGATTGAATCACGAGCGTAGCGAGTGATTCTAAAGTTGAATCCTGAGTGTGGCGAGGGATTCAAAGGCACGAGATGCAAAAAACTTTGCTCTCGTGTAACACACATAACTTTTCACTTCAGCAGCGAGAACACTTTAGGAGATAAAATAATAAACAGGAATAGATTGAAATAACTATTAACTTCTTTCTTTCTTTCTTTCTTTCTTTCTTCTTCTTTCTTTCTACTTCTTTTTTTCTTTCTTTACGCCAGCCACGAAATTTTATTCCCGCTCTTTTATTTAAATTAAGGCGTGTTCGGAAATTATGGCACCCATGATATTTTATTATTCAAAATATTTACGTAACATTATTGAAACTAGAAATAAATATTTACAGGTTAAATATCAGTTTTATTTGCAGTAAATACTTATTCTCGTTCAAATACTACGTATACATATAAGTTAAAAATTCAATAAATTACACTAAGTAATAATTATCTTTTTGCAAAATTTCTTTAGTTAGTACAAACCGAGCGTGTTTGTCTTTGAGGTCGAATTCAAAATCGGAATTCCGAAAGGGCTGGTCTTTGTCCCTCTCTCTTTCTAATAGCGTGAAAGAGATGGAGTGTAAATTTTGCGTTTCGAATTGTATGAATACAAGGCTGAATAAGATATTCGCGGCTTTCTGAAAACAAAAATTAAAAAGTTACTTTGTCTCACTCAGTGAGCAAAATCGCATTTTGCTCACTGATTTCAGGCAGCAAAACCTACATGTTTGAGCTACTGAAGTGAAAATGTATTTTTTTTTATTATCTTTATTGATTTAGGGACTTTTATTCCATCATGGAAAATGTCAGTCCCGTAGTTCCTTTCTTAAATAACTAAAAAACTAAATGTAGATAATACTACCTCCTACATTCTAGACATAAACACCAACATAATACTTACTCGTAAATGTAATATGGAGATACTCAGACACGAGAGATATGAACATGGGTACCTACCTAACTAATAATATCATGATTCGCGCAGAAAACAACATAATAAATTCAGCAAGGTCGGTCTGGCTCAAATAGGCACGAAAGTAATAAATATTTCAAAGGCTCTCAAAGTTTCACCTATAATACGAGTTTTGTACCAGCTTGATAGTCTACAACACATGTATTAAACGATATTTTACTTTGTTTTAGATTCGATGAAGGTCGCGATGGTTACCTAGACCTGACTGAAGTGAAACGGATGATGGAGCGACTAGGAGCCCCGCAGACCCATCTTGGACTGAAAGCCATGATCGCGGAGGTTGATGAAGATGGGGACAGCAAAATTAGTTTCCGGGAATTTCTTCTCATTTACAGGTAATTAAATAAAAAAGCAGATTAAACGAGCTGCAATATTTGGTTCAACATACGACTGGAGAAATCGACACGAAAATATTTGGTCGATTTTGACGTAGGTGGTTTAAAAGTTAAAACGATTTTATTTGTACCTACTAGCTGAAAGATAAGGCAAGTTCTTTAAACAGGGACCGACTAGGTACGCGCTGTAAGTTAATCGTCGAACCGCGTTTTATAGCGCTGTGGATCGACTGCAGTGTCGTGAGTTCGATTTTTGCATGACAAAAAAACATTATTAAAGATTAATAGACCTGTTAAAAATTTATAGGTACCTTTATTAAATCAAGATAAATATATACAACTAATATACTAGGTACGAGTATGTACCTATCATAGAATTTCGTGTTTGACTTAAGTGCGTGAGACAAGGTTAGATTCGTAATCAGCTACCTATACGTAACTAAAACTACTGATTAGGTATTTTTTATAATTAGAGGAATTGCTATTTTGAGTGTATTAAATCCAGGTAAATGCTCAATTTTAAGTGATCATAATTACCTCTATTTATTTCCCTAACACCAATGTAACACAATGGGTTTGAGGTGTGAAAACGGTTATTAAATTTTATCCTGTTAGTGGGAGTAATGTACGGGAAAGAACCGCATTACTTAAATAAAGCTATTCACAGATAAACACAATACTTGCGTCACAAAGACTCACAAGCCCTGGTTGCTCACTATATTATAGTATCATCTACCTACAACAGTAATTGACTCACAAACCCACAATTTCACATGTCAGTATTGATGGTTGAGTCAGTCAGTGCTTTGATTTAAATACCTATGTAGGTCCTAAGTCATAATAAAAACCTGTCCCTGATAAGGCTGCCTGTCCATTGGCTGGCGGAGCAGAGCGAGCGAGTATTGCGGAGCGGAATTCGCAGGCTGCCTGTCCATTAAAATTCATACATTTTTGGAAGCGGCGCATGCTGGCTGTGCGAGCGCCGTTTCCAAAAATGTATGAATTTTAAAAACTAGCTCGCAGATCCATGTCCACTGGAGCGGAGCTGAGTTTTTATGCAATCCTATTGGTTAATATTTCCTCGTATATCCGCTCTGCTTCAATGGACAACCAGCCTAAGAAGTGTGGTCAGCGATTATACCCACGTCATCATCTTCACAAACGAGAACTAAACTCAAACCTCTTCCGAATGTAAAAGGGTATAATAGCAAATGTTTTTGGGGTTGAAATCTACCCTACCTACAGCTCTGGGAGGTGGGCATGGGACTGTCGGACACTAAATCCGGGTCCAGACTGGTGTAGCGCGTAATGTAATAAACGGTGTATTCTAACGCGAATTCTAGGTGTGGACGGCATTACGAGCATTACATGTAACTAATGATCGAAGCATGTAACGCTCGTGTGCCGTCCACACTTAGAATTCGCGTTACATTACACGATGGATTACATTACGCGTTACACCAGTCTGGACCCGGCTATAGGTTCATTACTAAAACCTATTTATTCTGTTGCTTCAATTGCCCCTACTATCGCTCCAGAGCCGGAACTCTTGCAAATTTCCGCATTCACAGTCAATAATATAATGAAAGGGGGTTATGTTTACATAATCAAATGCATAAGTATATATTGTTGTCATTATAAAGCCAGTTTTTTTTTTAATTGTTTTGCAGGAAAGCGCGTGCCGGTGAATTGGAGACAGACTCCGGTCTAGATGCATTCGCGCGCCTCACAGAAATCAACGTGGACCAAGTCGGAGTGAACGGAGCGAAGACTTTCTTCGAAGCTAAGATTGAAGAACTCTCCAAAAGCAATAGATTCCATAACGAAATTTTACAAGAACAAGAAGAGAAACGCAGAGAGGCCGAAGAAAAGGCAATGCGGAGGCAATTGTTCAAAGAAAAGGCAGCCGTATTCCAATAATTATTAATGTTAATTTGTAGTTTATCTAGTCTTAAGCTGTTACCATGGCTTTATGAAGGAGGGAATATTATGGATTTTATAAATTGTGTTTATAACACTGACCTCTATAAAATACGCGTTTATAGAGGTCAGGGTTTTATAATTTCCTCTCATGTTTCAAATTAGTCTCTAAAAACTTGGAGATCTAAAACATGTAAATAAGAGTGTATGACAGATTTATGATAGATGAGTTCGAAATAAAGTTGAGAATGGAATTGAAATAAAAGTGGAATTAAAACCATTGAGTGAATGTTTTTCAAATAGGTACTAATATTATACTCGGATCTAAAACTGTTACTTGTAGTTAATCAATAAACTGTTATTATAAAGGTATAATAATGTAACTATAAAAGGCCGAAATTTGTTGCTTCTAATGTTATAAAATATGTCGTCCTACAGTATGCCAATTAGAAAAAATTGTAAAACAATTTTTTTATTTACTATAAGCATGGCCTAAACAAAGCTCAAAATAAAATGCATGTTGCCTTGATATGTTATTCTGTTAGTAAAGATTTTATACTAAGTTAATAATTATTGTGATTAACTATTAAATTCGTCACAAACTAAAGAAATAAAGAATTTATTATACAATAGTGTATTTTATTTGTAATTCTTAACCACTATAGCTTACAAATTAAATTATAATAAGTAACATGGAACAGATTCATTTAAGTCAGAACTTGCTTCCAAGATAACCGACATAGGTTATCGTCGTCATGTCGTTGTCGTGTGGTTGCAACTGCAATCCAATCAAGTCGTTGCAATATAGGCGTAAATAAAACATGCTTCTAAGTTAAATTCTCAGACCTTTCTTTTCTAACCCTTTGGAAATAATTAGCGTAAAATGAAAATAAAACTACAAAAATAAAACTCAAAGCTCTTCAACGGAATGAATATATTCATGATGAACACGAATTGACTGCGCGATGGACAAAAGCCCATAAAACATTTACGGCAACATGCATTTACGAGACTTCCGAATGCATTGGTAAATATTTATACGTTTCGGGAAACGAATTTATAAAAGTAGGTAGGGTTGAAAGGTGATAATGTAGTTTTTTTTGTGTGTGTTTTAATAGTCGACATGGCTTGTTTGTGGTGCACAATCAAGTAACGAACTGCAGGCTTCTATATGTATAATGTATTTATTTAAATTATGTATATTTGTTTATTTATTTATACTTCATGTACAAATTCATGGTACATAGGCGGACTTAATGCCACAAGGCATTCTCTACCAGTCAACCTTTGGGTGTAAGACAACACTGTGGTAGGGTACAAAAAAAAAAAAATATAATAACAATAAAAAAAAACTAGTAAAAAAAAAAATGTATTGTTCACGTCAGTTGCTTTACATACTCAATAATGTATGGTTTAGCATCGGTGGATGGAAATGGCGGATTGTCATAAGGAGGCATTTGATCGGCAGTGGACGCTTTTCGGCTGAAATAAAAATGATTGTTATACATGTTTGTTTTTAGCTGTAAATCTGGAAATAAACTATTATGAGGGATTGAGATTTAATGTCGCGGGGTTCGATTTTCTCTCGGAACAAATATAGGTATTATGACTGTCTTTCTTTTTTTATGGTCTACTAAACGTTGTTCTGTCTCGGGGTGTTTGTGAATGTGAGTTTAAATAGCATAAACGCATTCAGGATATAGGATAAATTCCTAATGGTAATTCAATTATTATAGGGTTTAGTAATCTTAGGGGTCTACTCGTATTTTGAATGGGTCTAATTGACTAAAGACTGTATATCTTATATTATAATAATATAATAAAGCTGAAGAGTTGGATAAATAATAATGATGAGATCATTTCACACATCTTGATGGGTTTAGAACTAGCTGAAGATATAAATGGAAGGCTTACTGCCTTCCGTCTATATCCTCAAACAACATTTTCCAAGATGTCCTCAACAGTTATCAGCAACTATATCGTGTTTGGGCTAATTTCATTTATTTTGATGAGAACTTTAGATATAGCTGGGATTTATGGAAATGTACGAGTACTTCTCTGAAAATTCGTGTTGAACTAAGTATGCAACAGAATGCATCCAAGTGCGAAAAGAAAATGTAATTGAACTTTTTTCACCGAGTGTTGATAAATAATGAATTTCAAAGTTTTTAATATTTAAAGTAGGTACCTATCTTTTACAATTAAGCCTTGAGGAAAAGAATATGAAACCTAAGATAGTGAGCTCACACAGAAGAAACTAGAAATCCTGCGCACCGATGGGTCGCAGTCATAACTATTTGGCCCACGTCGCAGTCATAACCAGGCGGCCCTGAGGAGGCCTACTACCGCTATCTATCTAAGCCATTCATCGGTAGCTTGTGAATCACACCTACTTCAAAAAGTTCACATACTTTCTAGTAATTCTACTTCTATATACATGCCATTGCTTTCACCTAACTAAATATTCATAATCATTGTTCCAGATGCAACAAAGCTATGTACGCCAACCGAATCTCCTACTGGCTGGACAGCAAAGGCCCTTCGTATGCCCTGGACGTGGCCTGTTCAAGCTCCATGGCCTGTCTAGAGCATGCTTATAAGAGTATCAGCAGTGGAATCTGTGAGGCGGCCATTGTTGGTGGATGTAACCTGTGCATGCATCCTAATGTAGCGTTGAATATGAGGAAGTAAGTCAACAGATTATAAAAAAACTAGCGGCACGTCCGGGTTCGCACGGGTGGACATGATATCTAGTCAATGTTACTCAGGGTGAATGTAGCTTTATAATAGTGAAAATATTTTTTTCTCAGATACGGATTCCTCTGCTTGGACGGCAAGACCAAGTGCTTTGATAAGCACGGAGATGGTGCAGTGAGGTCTGATGCCATCAGCATCCTTTTCTTACAGAAAGCCAAAGATGCAAAGAGGTAATTATAAAGATATGTTAAGGTCGCTCATACACGAACGCACAGGCAGTTTTCCATACCTGGCGACAACGTCAAGCAGTTCGGTTGAATCGCTCGAGCTGTAAAATTGCAGATCGGTCTAGAGGCAGTTTTAGAGATTGAGTGATTCCGTCTGCTATAATAATATGCTACTGTAGTTTGCTATGCAGTCACAGCTTGAAGCGTCCTGGTTTCCTCACTATATACCGGGTGTAAGAAGACACTTAACGAAGCTGAAAGCCACGTCTCTACCCATTATTTGGATCATTTTTTTCCTTTAGACCATACCTGGGACTCCACGGGTTCTCGAGATATTGAAGGTCAAAGTTGCATTTTTTTAAACTTTTTTTACGAAATCGTATTCTAAGTATTATTACAATTTTTTTTTCCAAACAAACATTACCTGAATTTTCGATTTTTCTAAAAAAAATTACGCACGCACGTCGATACGTTCTTAGCACAGCGCGTTCCAGCATAGGCGCGCTTGTGTGCGTCAAGCCGCCCGCCTACGCACACAACGACAACAAACCTGTTTGCTTTACATTGCGCGCAATATTTTTTTTTTTTTTGATACCTAAAAATAAAAGTCGGTTCCCAGCGATAATTTTAGCGTAAAGCTACTTAGTTAGATGTACGGCTTAACGGCTTTGTGATGTGTCTAATTACACCCTGTATTGCTAATTCTATTGTTACAATGGCGACACTATTAATTCTATTATTGTCCAGACAACCTCAAAATTGAGTACGAATTTAAAATAACACTAACAAACTAGTAGTAGAGGAAAAAAGGTAGATTGATGTTGAATTAATTTATCAGACGAAAAGTTACTGACATTAGGCGCGGGCCACATAGAAAAGACGTGAGACGAGGACGCGTCGCGGACGGGCGCAAATGTATGAGAGTCGCGCCCGCGACGCGTCTCTTCTGTATGTTTTACGTCACGACGCTTCTATACATTTTGTATGTAAGAGACGCCGATGAGACTATGTCTCCGCCCCGTCTGCGTCTTACGTCTTTTCAATGTGCCCGCGCCCTAGGGAGTAAGAAGTTTGTCTTAGGGTCAGTTCATACCGAGACGCGACGCAACGCGACGTGATGCAACGATACTCCAAATGTGTATTTTTTCGTGTAGTAAATAAAGATAGATTTTTAGTCGCTCTATTGAAAAGTGCGCGCGTGTGTCTTGTCCCTTACTGACATTATCTCATATCCAACAAAACTGGTTACACAAACCATAAACAGTTTATGTATGTACCTAATAGCACCCCCGACAAAGGAGAAATACCTAGTCATCATCATCAGCCTATAAATGTTCCCACTGCTGGGACACAGGCCTCCTCTCTGTGAGAGGGATTGGGCCGTAATCTACCACGCGGGCCCAGTGCGGGTTGGTAGATGTCACATGTCTTCGAATTTTTGGTTCTAGGACATGCCGGTTTCCTCACGATGTTTTCCTTCACCGTTTTGAGAGCAGTGGTGATGAAATAAATTACTCAAAGTAATGCGCCTGACTGGGTTCGAAACCACGACCTACGACTCTTAAGTCAGGTCCGATACCACTGGGCCACCACTGAGAACAACCCAGAAAGGAGTTGGCTAAATGACTGCCCCAGTCATCTATATGACTTTCACATTAACTCGTAGTATTTAAAAATTCATTAATGAATTGTTTAGTGTTTAATAATTTCCTAATACTTATATAAACTGTTAAACATAAAAAAGTATCTGAATTGCTTTCTGTGCATTTTTTATTGACATGACAAGGCCACGATGAAATAATGTAGACTAGGGAAGGGTCATAAAGCTTTTCCAGATTGTCAAAATGAAACTGTACTTAATCGATTTTCACTAACGGGATTCAAAACGATTTCTTTTCTGAAATAATTAAGGAATGGCGTTGAAAATGCAAGTTTTTGGCGGGAATCGATAGAGTTCAATTCAGTGTCCTATTTAGTTTTTTGTTTTTACGTTACACGTTTTGATTCGGAAAACGAATTACCGTGACCCCGGAACATAAAGGGCTGTTGAAGAACACCGTAGATTTAGACTCATTTGACGATTGAAAGAAAAAGTGATTCGTCCACGAAACTCATTTTTTTTTTTTTAAACTTCTGAATGTGCTTCTTCGTTTAATCTTAGTTCATATTTTTTGTCGAATAATATTAACTGAAGTGTTATCAAACTACTTTCTAACCAATCGATTCTTTTATCGATTCTGTGAACTTTGAGTTCGGTCCCATCTTTAAGAAAAAAAAAACAAACGTCAGATGTCATTTGGTATCTCTAAGTAGTCTGTGGTCATTTGAACGCTCTGCCGTTTAATTGTTCGTTGTAATTCTTTATTTTGGCTTTTTCTTCACCCCCGCTTGTTTATTGGACTTTCTGTTTGCTTATACCTACCGACCTATCGCCACTCAACACGGACTTGCATTCAATTCATCATGCAATAAATAAACTGTGGTATACCCACGCAAAGATTGCGGCGGCATAGCAAGCAAGCAATGAAGACGTCATTGCTTGCTGTTCTACTCACCATCGTATCACGATGGTTAACAATAGAGGTAAGACATTTACAGATGGTCCTGGCGATGCTCGGCCCAAACACAATCCCCACACTGTGTCCTCGCAGTGGCGACACGCTTTTATTTTCCGCCCAATCCAACACAAGAACCTCCTAAAACATCCGTGTCCCGTGAGGACCTACGTCAAGCGGAAGATGAGGACGCCGCGGCCCCGATTGCGTTCCCAACAGATTGGTTGCCCTAAATGTCATAATATTCAGATGTGTAGGTAAACAGTAAAGTTAATTCATGTAGGTACTAAAGTAATTTACGTGTTTTATAGGTTCCAAGGAATGCCAACATTTGTCTTGTCATCCTTGTCATGAACTGTTGAATTCAGGAGCAACTTGTGAAGTTTGTATGGCAAAATTCGGTCATGCAACGGTGTGCATAACTTGTGGCCGTTCTGTGAGAAGTTGATAACGCCATGCAGTAGACAGAAACAATTCAAAGTTGAAGAACTTTACAATATGACATCCAGATTTCCATCACGTGAATAAAATGACATTTAAACAGTCTTTCGTGTCATACGCTTTAGGACTATGGTTTATAATAAAATCACAGAATACCGAATAAATATAGTACTACTATTTTTCTTGTTTCATTTCGAAATCATTAAATGTATTTTGAGCTAATTAAAGTGTTCAATAACTGGTTCAGAAAAAAATTATCAATCACGACATGCTTTGCAATATGAAGTCCCCTGGCACGTTTATTTGTCAGCCTGTCTTCACCGATATAACTAACAGATTTTGATGGGGTATACCTTGTGTGGATGGTATTCAACAATATAAACCAAGCAAAAGATAACGTTTGTTTATCAACTACTTATATTGTCTGTGAAAATTGTTTTCACAGTCTGAAGTACCAAATAATGTTATACGTCAGATTATTTGGTACTTTAAATATATTTACTTAATCTGGGTGGGTCGCTAATTAAAAATCAACACCATCGCAGATTTGTATAAACTAAACGCCTGAGTAAAAGTTTCTAGCGATGGATGTTAGCATTATTTTGCAGTTTTTATAGTACTTTTAATGATAGGTGTTCACGTTTTTTTTTTCAAGATTGCAAAGAAATGACAACTTGTTGAAGCTTTTTTTCTGTGAAATATTAATATTGAGCTATTCATCGGTGTATAGTGCTAGGTCCAATGTCTATAGGTGGCTGAATTCTCGTACATACTTCAACTTAGCCAACTCCTTTGCAAAAATGACATTCCTAATAACGCTCTGCCTTAGATGTTCTGGCAGCGATCACACTTTATTACATCATTATTTTGCTAAGGGCGAACAAAATAATACTAATGACGAAGACCTCAAGCAAGGAGAGAATTCAGAGCAAAGAAGCGGCACACCACTGCCTTGCCACTTCGCTGGCCCCGGGCAACAAAGCGGTAATCGCTGGTTACGTCCTTTTTAATGTTTTTTTTTTTTTAATTTTTGGCTTCTCTGAGTATCAGTCTACCACTCCATTTTTAAGGTTAATCTTCTTTTTCTATAATATAAAAATTGATCGCTAAATGTGTTGCTAATCCCCTATCTTGAAAACGGCTGGTCCGATTCGGATAATTCTTTTTTTGTTGTGTTTGTAACCATCAGGACCAGGTCAGGTTATAGAGGACTAAAATATTCTTTTTTTAAACTTTTTGTTATGAAACGCATGCTGTATGTAAGAACGTCTATTTGTAGATCATTGACAGCAACGTCGATGGTCTAGAAGTTATACGATTGGGCATTGGGCTCATTTATATTTAGGGCACAGGTTCGAATCTTAGGTTAGTGTTTTTTTTATGTGGATGTTTTTTAAAATATTTATTAATATATAACATTTGTTAAAAATGCTGATGGAAATTTAAAAATTAAAAGAAAACAGATTTTTCTTATAGTAAGTACTTATTTTTTGTTTTTATTTTGGGATGTTTAAATTATCAAATGAGTCCTCTCGCCTTGGGTGAAGCGGAAAGGACTGTCGGATCACCAGACTTGACCAGAAAATACATTTATAAGCATGTAATTGTAACGCGCAACGCAAACAGGAGACGGCGCGGCGAAGATACGGCGAAGATGCGGCGCAGATACGATGCAGGTGCGATGTCTGCGCAAACAGAGGCGGAGACGATACGGCACAGAGTGTGATTATACAAGGTGCTATCAACTGGAAATAACACTTAATGCACATTCTTTCGGTGGCAAACGGATTTGTGGTAATATGACCGTGAGTAAAAGTATGTATGTGTGAATGTGGGATACTTTAATTGGACCGTAGATTAAGTGAAGTTGTGTAAGTGAGACGGAAGCAGGATGGACAGGGTTCACTTGCTGTCTCGGTCGTTCGCTGGCAAGACCGCTATGTACCTATGATTACGTTATATAACCGCTATGTTTGTTCTTTAAGTGCTTTAAAATAATAATATTATATAATAATAAAAAAAGTTAAATTACATCGGATTTTCATTAAAACCATGGGTTAAATACCCATATACTAAAATGGAAACAGTTGAACAGTTTAAATATATATCGCTACGTATTTTTGTTCATCCTGTATCTAAAGCGACACGCCGCTTGTGCGCCTTACCGTTTTCGCGTCTGCTGGCGACGTCGCGGGGGGTGAGGAAAGGCATGCCTGCGCCGTCCGCTTGCCGCCTTCAGGCACGAACAGATAGTTTTGCAAGAGGCACGTCGCTTTGTTTACAGGATGCGTGACGATATTGAATTTAATATTGGGTTTTGCGAGTTAATAGAGCAACACCCGAATATCTCTTACTTTTGACAATATGTTATGGAAACATTCCAGTGAAATTTATAAACCGTGCTAACTCGATCAGGATATTCATAAAAAGATTTCATTATCTTATGGAACCTGTGCTCTTCTGCTTCTCTCCACACTGGATGTATCCAATATCTCCTTTTTTAATTAATTAATTAATGCAGTAAAGCCAATGCATCTTCATCTTCGTCTGAAGAGGAATACATGTTGTGTCAACAATATCAACCTCTACAGGGTGGTGATGACAATACGACAATAAATTTAACTTCGCATACCTCAAAACGTTCCTAATATACATACAAAAAATCATTTGAAAATATCAAGTGGTTTAGTCACAGGAAATTATTTTTCATTTTCAACATTTGCCACATGATGTATCTGATTTTAAGGAAGCACTAACAGGTTAACGACCGCCGCATCGGTAAACCATCAAAACATTAAAGACACGTTGCCAGCTCGAACTTAAAAATAAAACTTTCGCCAAATTTGATTTACTGAAAATTATACCTTAAACCAGGCCAATAAGAGTCTTAAAGAGTATCCTTAGAGTTAGACAAGAAGATAACGCATGCGGAAGTGAATAGAAAAATTAGTAAGTGCGAAAGAGATAAATAATTTGGTTTGTTTGTACTTAATTTTTTGCTGAAATTTGAACCTATAAATTTAGGTCAGTGTGTCGCTAGAATCCTGTGACGATTCACGCGTCAACGCTTAGCAAACGCACGAGTACCGCAGGACGTACCGCCTCGCAGAGCCTCCTCAAGTACCCGGCGCGTCAGCATTCGTGTATTAGTGATTTGTTAAGCGTTCTGTGGTTCTTTATCATAAGTTCGAAATCGGATGCTTTATTATTTTAGTGATAGGACACGTAACATTTTAATAGGTATCGAGTTAAGTGTTAACAACTAATTATGTGGAGTTAAGTGAATTGAGTGAGATTAGACTCTTAGTTCTTATCGTGTTTTCGTGTTTTTTGTTTTGTTAGTATGTAATAATCAAGTAATAATCATGCCTGTTACTCCTACACAGCTTCGGAATACACCGACATGGTTTTAATTTAATGGCGGCTTTATCGAAAAAAGAAAAATGTAGTGACGTACTTAGCTAAGTGATTTGAACAATAATCCAGGTAGTGATTATTAATTTAATTAAAAAATAACCAGCGGATGAGAGTTGCCTGATTTTTTGGTGAATAGTCTGTGATTAAGTGTAATTGTTTTACTGAACATTAGCCAAAAGATCAAGTCGCTACAGGCCTGCGTTGTTGCCGCTCTGACCACAGGTTAGTGAACCAATATTTTATAAATGGTGTTCTATTTCGTATTCAGTTTTATGCCATTTAGTTTGTTTGAAAAAATTTTTTTTTCTGTTTCGAGTTTTGGATTTTTTGATAGTGTAGAATTATTCCTATGAACTAGTATTACGCGTGTTTTCATTTAATGTCGTATTGTCTTCTCCACCCTGTATAATGACATACCTTGCCGTGTCGTCCCCACGTCTGTTTGCGCAGACATCGCGCCTGTGCCGTATCTGCGTCGCATCTGTACCTTACCTTCACCGTGCCGTCTTGTGTTTGCGTAGCGCCTAAGACTACCACAGACCAAAAACTTCTAATAGAACGACGTTTGTCGGGACAGGTTTTTACTGTTTGCTTAATCGCCAGGTAATCAAACAAGAAATTTCGTTTACCATAAAGTTCTCGGACACGGATGTTTCGGGAGGTACCTGTGTCTGATGAGGAAGGAGGAAACGTCTGGGTGTCACCACTGCGAGGATCGCCCGGAGGACACGGTGAAGCATACGGTGCAGGACTGCCCCGCTTGGGCAGAGCACCGCCGTGTCCTCACGATAGGTGACGACCTCTCGCGCCCAGTATTGGTCGAAGCAATGCGGGCGAGACGGAGTGGGAAGCGGTCGCCTCCTTCTGCTAAGTAGTCATGCTCGCGAAGGAGGGTGCGGGGAGGACAGCGTCCGTCACCCACGCCGCAGTGGTAGACGCCCACGGTGACGAGCGTCGCGGGACGATCTCCGGCCACAGTAGGCGCGGGCATGCGGGCGGCGAGTAATGGGCGACTCGCTGTCCTACCATATGATGTGATGATGTGCAGGAACCTCAAACACCTCATTCACCATCAGAAGTAATGAAGTAATCATGCCCACGCACGGGGTATTGGGTTCAGGTCATGATGAAGGTCAAGGTCAGAGTCAGCCACAATCCAGCAAAGACCTACAACCAGCACATGCAACAAATGATAGAAGAAGAAGAAACCGTGGTCTACGTCCATACTACTAGAAGGCGCATGTATGACCAAGTCCAATTTGACAGGCCTGTTGGTCTAGTGGTTATTTTTATTTATCCTTTATTTCAGGCAACTAAAGGCCCATAATTCAAAGAAAGAAATTCCCTTCCTCTCGGACCGCCGCAAGGTGTTGACGTGCCTCAGTATCTATATTCAAAGTTTAGGCTGCTTTTCCACCAGAGATGCGCTTTGCTACGTTGCTGCGGATGCGTTTGATATCCACCAATCATATTCACTGGTTTACATAGCACAGCACTGGTGGAAACGGATTCAACTAAGATGTGTTTTTTATATGTAAGGATGCGTGCTACGGCTGCGTGCTGTGGCTGCGTGCTGTGGCTGCGTGCTATGGCTGCGTGCTGTGGATGCGTGCTATGGGTCGTTTTCCCTAGTATCGATACATCGCATAGCTCGAGCTGCGCATCTTCATAGCACAGACAGTGATAGGACACGCGATATATGTATATTGACTATCTATAATTTTCGACCTTATTGACATTTTTAATTTGGTTTGTTTTTTCTCACATTCTCGTTCGCTAACATTGCTCCTTCATTAAAGTCAGGTGGTTGAATAAATGTCAATAAGGTCGAAAATCGCTTGAAGTTGTTTTTTTTAACTTGCTATCGTTAAGCAATTGAAAAAACAGGTTCAAGCGATTTTCGACCTTATTGACATTTAAAATTTGGTTTGTTATTTCTCACATTCTTGTTCGCTAACATTGCTCCTTCATTAAAATCAGGTGTTTGCATAAATGCCAATAAGATCGAAAATCGCTTGAAGCTGTTTTTTTGACTTGCTATCGTTCAGCAATTAAAAAAACAGGTTCAAACGATTTTTGACCTTATTGACATTTAAAATTTGGTTTGTTTTTTCTCACATTCTCGTTCGCTAACATTGCTCCTTCATTAAATCCGGTGTTTGCATAAATGACAATAAGGTCGAAAATCGCTTGAACCTGTTTTTTTTATTGCTTAACGATAGCAAGTTAAAAAAAACAGATTCAAGCCATTTTCGACCTTATTGACATTTAAAATTTGGTTTGTTTTTTCTCACATTCTTGCATTATTCTCATTAAGCAAGTGATTGCCTTAAAGCAACTTTGAACACCACGAGCACATCTTCGTAGCGCAGCTACGCATCTTCATAGCACATCTTACCACACAGCTACATAGCGTAGCATCAGTGGAAACGGTCACACAGTTTCGTAGCTCAGCTTTTACATCCTCGCAGCACAGCTACATAGCGCATCTCTGGTGGAAAAGCAGCCTAAACACTGCCTGAGTGTCATGTCAAAATAGTGCTCCGTGTTTTAAAATTAAAAATAATCTATACATATAATAAATCTGTAGAAGGGTCAATTCTGCACATTGAAAATATTGAAAAAATAAATAGCTGGGGGTGTTGCTGGATCGATACCAAACCCAAATATGTGATTAAAAAAATTTGTCTGTCTGTCTGTCTGTCTGTCTGTCTGTCTGTATGTGCAGGCATCACGTGAAAACTAACGGTCCGATTTCGATGAAACTTGGTATAATTATACCTTATTATCCTGGGCATAAAATAGGATACTTTTTATCCTGGAAAAATACGTAGAAAAAGAAAAAATCTTATTTTTCAGTTTTATTCATAGACGTTGTTCTGTAGAACCGCGAACACCCGTTGCATTACCCGCAGTGGTTTCAGCGCCGTAACCTGTAGCGCCGAAAGTCGGATTTGGCTTGAACCGTTTGCGGCACACGCGGGCCACGCCTCCCCGACTCCTATATAAGGAGCCGCGTTCCGCGCCGCGCGATGCATGTAAATTCTGAATTTTGATGCGAGCTGACGTGTCCAGTGTGGCGAGCGGTCGTCCGTGGAATTAATATTGTATGCGTGTCATTTTAAACCGTGCTTTTCAGCGCGACCTTTTTGATTACTGTTCCGATCAGTTATTTGTAAATACAAGGTCGGAATTACTATGAAAAAAATACTTACTACAGAACGCGAGCTCAACAGCAGTAGCTCAATAGAGGGATCTCCTTAATTATTATAGGCTTAGCCGTATTTGGGTTCAATAGATATTTATAAGATGTCATTGTCAGAGTTACTCAAAATGGAGAAATAAACCATCCACGCGAAGACCGACATCCGCGCGGACGGAGTCGCGGGCGGAAGCTAGTTAGTAATAATGTTATAATCCGGTGTAATTATAAATGTGTCGGCGCACATTAAGATGCCAATGTCAAGAGTGACAGCTTGTCATTGTCACTCTAGCGGAGCGTCGAGTCGATGGTAGCGGGGCGGCCATCTTGGTAGGCAGATCCTACAGAGCGGTCGCAAGCGCACCACGTTTTCGACGAATCGCTATCCATCGTCATAATCAAAGTTCTTTTTCAAGTGATTGAGTGTTCATTAGGGTTTATTCCACTTTGTTCACCTGGGTGATATCACCTGGGTGAACAAAGTGGACAACATTGGTGTCCTCAATTCACCTCGGAAAAATATCACCTGAGTGATATCACCCAGGTGAATTGCGGACACCAAAGTTGTCCACTTTGTTCACCTCGGAAAAATATCACCTGGGTGAACAAAGGCGCCTTTTCTTCCGCGATGTAGTGGACTCTTATCACCTATGTAATATTGTTGTCTTCTACTAAAAAAAATGTGTGAAGACAATATTGTTCTTTTTAAGACGCGATTTTTTGGTCCGAATAAAGTGTTTGAGGCATTTCGAAACCCTCATACCTTTAAAATAGATTTTTTATAGAAAGGGAAAATTAATGAGCCAGATGTACAATCACAAGATAGGTATGTTATGCATGGCCAACCTTAATAGATCGCTGCATCGGCATACCTGCATATACATTGCCCACGGCACCTACGGGCACGAAACGCAAGCTCAGCATAACGTGACCAATTGACGTCAATCGAACCTTTCCATAGAAACTTAAAACGTGGAGCGGCACTTTTGGATCTGACATCGACCAATTGACACTAAATAGTATAATTAGTCGTAATTTCAATACTTTGTAATACAGTAATAAATTAGTTTATTAAAATAAATTTGCATTTTTTTGGATCCTCCGGTTGCACCCATCGTAATTGGCGCAGTCGGTAGGATAGTCCAGTAAATTCAGTGAATCGATCACCGACAACGGGCTATTCGAACCTACGGGTGTGCGGCTACGGAGGAGTATCCGAATATCGATACCACAGAGAGATGCAGATTTGGTAAGTACCTAGATCTACTAGAGTTGCTCGCCTTCCTATATTTTAGTATCCCTTGTGTAATTTCCTTTTTTTTTCTCTGTGTTCCTTTGTGTTAATTTCCTCAAGTGTTTCTATTAAACTTTCAAGATTTTTCACCCACGTATATCATGGACTCCTAAGTCGAGTATTTCTAATAGGAACTCGCAAATCGATGCGAATAGGAATTTAGATACTATATTAGAAGATAGTGAAAGTGTAGAATCTTACTTAATTATAGAGAATAATTTAACTAACAAAATGAGTACCGATTTGGTAGATCAAGTTTACAAGGCCTTACGCCTCGTTCCCGAATTCGACGGGAACCCGAACGTGCTCACGCGGTTTGTACGTTTATGTGACCAACTTGTCGCGCAATTTGTTAAGGCAGAGCCAGGTTACGAACTAAGTAATTTATCCTTGTTGAACGGCATACTTAATAAAGTTACCGGAAATGCCGCCCGCACAATAAATTCAAACGGCATTCCCGAAACCTGGCAGGGTATTAGAAACGCCCTGATTAATAACTTCTCGGACCAGCGGGACGAGACCGCCTTATACAATGATTTGGCCCTGTTAACGCAAAAGAATTTATCACCACCGGAATTTTACGAAAAGTGCCAAACTTTATTTAGTACAATTATGACGTATGTGACCTTGCATGAGTCCATATCCACTACCATCGAGGCTAAACGGGCACTATATAAAAAATTAACCCTACAGGCATTCGTTCGTGGCCTAAAAGAACCTTTAGGCTCGCGTATTAGGTGCATGCGACCCGACACCATTGAAAAGGCTCTCGAGTTTGTGCACGAAGAAATTAACACCATGTACTTACAGCAGCGTAATGACCATTTGCCGGAGCGGAGACCTGTGCGTCTTCATTTAATCCGAGTACGTATCAGATTAAGCCATTTAATTTGCATACTCCACAGCCAGTCACTTTTTCAGCGCCGTTTAATCAGCCCGGTCCCTCTAAAAGTTTTCATCAGCCACAACCGCCAAGGCCAATGCAAGCTTGGAGACCCCAAGTGCCTTTCAATCGCGGTCCCACGCGAACCCAACAAATGTTAAGCGCACCCCCGCCTAACTATAGGCCCCAGAGCAACGTGTTCCGATTGCCTCAACAAAGGCCTAGTTACACGCCCATTAATAATGGCCCTAAGCCCATGAGTGGTGTAAGCCACTTTGTTCCTAAACCTATGCCGAGACCTTCGACAGGACATGACTGGACTCAACAAGGAAATCCACCTCCCAGTAACTACTTTAAGACTCGCGAGACGAATGTTAACGAAGTAGACTTTTACGACTATTATGAATACCCTGACTATGCCTATAATGACTATTACGACCAGTTCTACCCCGTACCTTACAATTACGAACCCGTGTATGAGCCACTAGCTCATAGTGATTATGTTCCTGTGCACGTAGAGGAACATCAGAATGTGCCTGAAGGAACATCTGCCCAAGGAATGTCTGCTGAAGGCCAGGATTTTCATACAGCCCCGAAATCAGACAAACCAAAATAGAGATTAACTTACAAACCCAGAGACAACTTCCATTCATTCATATTGCTAATCCACCCATTAAACTATTAGTAGATACCGGTGCGAACCTATCTTTTATTAGCCCGAACGTTGTAGAAAGATTTTATCATCATATCCAGTGTAATTATGAGCCTTTCGAAGTCACTAACATCCACGCGACAACTCGTAATAATTATTCCATTACTATACCGTGCTTCCCGGAATTTAAAGAAACCTGTGACATTACCCTATACATTTACAAGTTCCACAATTATTTTGACGGCTTAATAGGCTTAGATTTACTAGAAAAGTTAGAGTCTAATATAGATTTAAAGAATAAGGTTCTTGTTACACGTAATTCATCCAATCCCTTGCGAATGTATGATTCACGTAATTGTAATCTTTACGAGGACATAGTACCCGCTAATTCATCCAAATTAGCTAGAGCCCCCATTAATCTTCATGATGGTGACGTAATAATATCAGAGCAGACTATTTCCAATTGCACTATTCGCGACTGTGTTACTTCTGTTAAAAATAACCGTGGCATCATAGAAATAATTAATCCAACTAAACATGATGTAGTTTTCTCAATGGATAGGCCAGTTACCGCGGAACTTTTTAACGAGCAAAGCGCGACTATCTATCAGCCTAGCGATCGCGTATCCGAGGTGTTATCAAAACTACGCACTGACCATCTGAATCCTGAAGAACGAGCCAACTTAGAATCTCTTTGTGCACAATATGCTGACGTTTTCTATATCGATGGTGAACCTCTAACTTTCACCAATAAGATAAAGCATAGTATTCATACCACCGACGAATTACCTGTCTATACTAAGACCTATAGATATCCCTTTGTTCACAGACAGGAAGTTCAGGATCAGATTAGCAAAATGTTAGACCAAGGGATAATCCGTCCCTCGCAGTCAGCCTGGAGCTCACCCATCTGGGTAGTTCCAAAAAAATCTGACGCGTCCGGAAAAACTAAATGGCGCATAGTCATTGATTTTCGTAAAGTCAATGAGAAAACCCTCGATGACAAGTACCCAATCCCCAATATTAATGACATCTTAGATAAACTTGGTAACTGTCATTACTTCACAACTCTAGACCTTGCAAGTGGATTTTACCAGGTAGAAATGGACCCAGCCGATATTCATAAGACGGCCTTCAATGTAGAACATGGGCACTTTGAATTTTTACGCATGCCCATGGGTCTCAAAAATTCTCCATCCACGTTTCAACGCGTGATGGATAATGTCCTCAGGGACCTCCAAAATGTAATATGTCTCGTATATCTGGATGACATAGTCGTTTTTAGTGTCTCCTTACAGGAACACATGATAAATTTAGAAAAAGTATTCAAGAGATTAAGGGAATCAAACTTTAAGATCCAGATGGATAAGTCGGAGTTTTTAAAGCTTGAAACTTCATACTTAGGTCATGTAATAAGTAAGGACGGTATTAAGCCTAACCCCGATAAGATCATTGCCATCCAGAAATTCCCTATTCCTAAGACAGCTACCGAGATCAAACGCTTTTTAGGCCTGCTAGGATACTATAGGAAGTTTATTCCTGACTTTGCGCGCATTACGAAACCCATGACGCAATGTCTCAAGAAAGGTTCTAAGATCACCTTCAATGACCCTAACTACATCGATTGTTTCGAAAAGTGCAAATTACTACTGACTAACGACCCTATACTGCAGTACCCTGACTTCTCTAAGGAATTTGTGCATCTAACTTTGCCATAGGAGCTGTCCTTTCTCAAGGACCTATAGGACAGGATAAGCCCTTAGCATACGCGTCTAGGACATTAAACTCCAGTGAGATTAACTATAGTGTAATCGAGAAGGAGTTATTAGCCATAGTTTGGGCTACTAAATACTTTCGTCCATACTTGTTTGGGAGAAAGTTTAAGATAGTTACAGACCATAAACCCTTACAATGGGTTATGAGCCTTAAAGAACCAGGCTCCAGACTCACACGTTGGAGACTTAAGTTGAGTGAATACAATTTTACTACAGTATACAAGCAAGGCAAAAAGAACACTAACGCCGACGCATTGTCCCGCATTGAAATCAACAACGAGGACGCTATGTCTATAGCGGTAAATGTATCTGAAAAGCCTCACTCAACAGTAGGTTCTGAAACACTGAGAGCCCCCACAAACAACCCTGACATACTCGACAACTCTGACACAGCAACTGTTCACACTGGTAACGAAGCCCCTATTCTAGAAGTGCCAATATCAGACGAACCCCTAAATAAATTCAGTAGACAAATCTGTTTTGTACTTGTTGGCGATATTAAAAAACGACCGACAGTGAGTAAGCCATTTGAAACGCATACCCGAACTACCATTCAACTATCTGAGTCTAACCTGACTAACGACGTTATAAATGCAGTTAAAGAATATGTGAACCCTAAAGTCAAAACCGGTTTAATCATCCATCCTCCTCTTGCCATGTATAAAATAATCCCCATAATTCAAGACAACTTCAAAAGCTCTTCAATGAACATGGTCCTAACTAAAGTTGAATTAGAGAATGTTAAAGACTACCTGCGTCAACAAGACATCATAAAGAAATACCACGAAGGTAAAACAAATCATCGCGGTATCACTGAATGTTACTTAGCCTTATCTTCTAAATTCTACTGGCCTAAGATGAAAGAACACATCTCCAAGTACATAAATGAGTGTACTATCTGTGGCCAGGCTAAGTACGACCGTCATCCCATTAAGCAAAGATTTAACATTGTACCACCCCCTAGTAAACCTTTTGAAATTATCCATCTAGATCTGTTCACAGCTCAAACAGAGAAATTCCTTACCATTGTAGACGCTTTCTCTAAGTATGCACAAGCTTATCACCTTAGAGATAGCACCGCTTTAAGTGTAGTACAAGCTCTACTTGTATTTTGCACCCACCATGGGGTCCCACTGACTATTGTCACGGACGGAGGCCCTGAATATACAAATCAGATTTTCTTAGAATTCAGCCGAACTCATAAAATTATTCACCATAAAATATTAGCGCATTCCCCTAACGACAACGGCATAGTAGAAAGGTTCCATTCTACCATTTTAGAACATCTTAGGTTATTGAAATTAGAGAGACGAAATGAACCAGTCGTTAATCTCATGCCCTATGCCATCTTAGCGTACAATAGTTCGATCCATAGCTTCACAAAATGTAGACCTTTGGACTTGATAACTGGACACTTTGACCCTCGAGACCCAGTAGACATTGACCTATCTGAACACTTGCTGCAACAGTACTCACAAGACCATAGGAAACGAATGAGTCAAGTATACGACCTTATTAATCAGACATCCTTACATGACAGGACACAACTGACTGAAACCCGTAACAAGGACAGAGAACCCGAGAAGGACTATACCCCTGACCAGCAAATCTTTGTACGCAATCCCATGGCGTCTCGACAGAAGTTAGCCCCGCGTTATACGCAAGATACTGTACTCGCAGATCTTCCAATCCACATCTATACGAAGAAGAAACGCGGTCCAGTAGCAAAATCTCGCCTTAAGCGAAGTCCTAAAGATCCCACTTTGTTACAGGATAATACTATGGCTGATGACCCTACATCCGGCCCAAGGACAGGAGATAACAGTTGAATCACTTGACAATGGACCAGGACTACTTCCCTTCAAATTAGGAGCGGCAAAGATCGTTTCCCATTTCCATTCTTTCCTAAGTCATATAGATTTAGAGAATATCCATCTTCAAATTGAAGTGGTAAAAACACAGATGGCTGAATTAAGTCCCTTAGTTAACAATAAAACCTTATTCCTATTCGACCCTCATCTGAAACATCTCAATAGTAAAATCAATTTAATTGCTAGTAAAATTAGTATGTTTGAATCAACTCGTAGTAAAAGAGGCCTTATCGACGGTTTGGGTTCTGTAATAAAATCAATTTCTGGTAATTTAGACTACACCGATGCACTTAAGTACGAAAACGCCATAAACACCTTACGTAACAATGAGCATAAACTAGAATTAGAAATTAATAACCATGTTAGTTTAAATAGTAAATTTATTTCACGTAGCTCTCAAATAATAGATAGTATAATTTCAAATCAAGATAAGATGAACAAAGCACTAAACTTAATTTTGGAAAGCAACGCTAATAGGGATACAGATTTAATTAAATACGCCCATCTGGCCCAACATCTGTTAATCTTAGGAGATAATGTAGAAGATCTTTATGAAGAATTACGAAGTTTAGAGAACACCCTAACATTTATTCGTGCGTCGAGTACCCCGTACTCTTTATTTAATTTAGATGAAATTAAGTATATGTTAGGTAAATTAAAGATCTTATATGCTAATGACGAAATACTTGACGTAGAAATTAGGCATTTTTATAAAATAATTAAACTAGGTTACTTCTATTCTAATAAGCAGATAGTAGTAGTTATAAAAGTCCCGATAGTTGTTTCCTCCACATATAATTTGTATAAACTTTCCCTTGTTCCTAACAGAAACCACGAAACTCTTATACCACCCTCACCTTTCGTAGCACTCTCTAGCTCAGACTCTAGGTACATAGAGACAGAATGTCCGAAGGTAAACTCCATATATCTCTGTGAGTCAACAGCCAACCTACAAATCCAGAGCAAACCAGATTGTATCCAGCATCTCATAATCCATCAAGAACTTCAACCCAGCTGCAAGCTGACACCCGTAGCTCTCACCACCGAAGCCCTGGAAACCCTGGACGACAAGCATTATACCTTAAGTTTTCCCGTACCAACAAAAGTGAAGATGTCTTGCGGTCAAGAACAATATCGGACCCTACGAGGCAGCTATTTGGCAATCATTCCCCTCAACTGTAACCTGAGAACACCCGCCTTCACTATCTCTGTTAGAAGACAACAAATATTATCTGTGGTCTAGGATGTTTTATATCTGTATTGTCTACAACACTGTTCCATCCTGTGACGTCACCTCCCTATAATTAAGATGTCGAGTAAAGACGTGCTGCTGTTGAATTTCGTTATTTTATTTTCCACAATAGCCTTCCATCCAAAATAATTCAACAGGTTATCGGCCCAGTCATGCTTATAATCTTTGAAAGTGTTTGTTGGAGGTTATTGTGAAAATACGGTGTGGTAAAGCATCGAGTAAAGTCGTGGTAAAGCGACGTGTAACAGGAGCGGCCATTATTGGAGCAAGCGCGTGGTTCGGTGGTCAGAGTACTGTCATCGCGTGGTTAAGCTTGCGTGCAGAGTCGTGCACATTATGGAGGTCAACAACGAGGTTAAACTTCGTAGCCCGGAGCAATGGGCGGCGTGGAAATACCGCGTAAAGGTACTTTTAAGGGCGGCGGGAGTCCTAAGTATCGTGGACGGTTCCAGTCCAAAACCAGATGAGGCTAAAGAAGAGTTCGCGGCGTGGGCAGATAACGACGCCAAGGCGCAGAACATCATTGTAGCCAGGTTAGCTGAGAAAACCATTAACCAAGTTTTAAGCTGTACCACAGGGAAACAAGTCTGGGATAAGTTACACACAATTTTTGAACAAACAGGGAACCTATCAGTTCACATCGCACAAGAAAAGTTTTATAATCTCAAGTTCATAGAGAAGGAGACCGTGGCAGACTTCTTAGGTAGATTTGAGGAGACCCTAGCAACTTTAAAGTCATTGGGTGTTGAAATTAGCATGAGTATGGCGGTCACCAAAATCACGTCATCACTACCTTCTTCGTTTAATCATTTTGTATCGGCTTGGGAATCTGTTCCCACTGAGAGGCGCACACTAGAGGAACTATCTTCGAGATTGCTGGTTGAAGAAATGCGGATGAAGACTGATACTAATTCTTCAGAAGCGTTCCAAGCAATAAAGAAAGGGCGAAAATGTTTCAGGTGTGGCAAAGAAGGCCATTTCAAGTCTCAATGTAAAGGTAATTTTCAAAGTAATAGTAATAATAAACATTGTACTATATGTAAGAAGCCAGGTCATTTAGTAAGCGAGTGTTGGTTTAAAAATAATAAATCAAAAGGTTCAAAAGGTATGTCAAGTCATAAAAATAAAACTAGTAATGTGTTTCATGTGTGTATGTCGCCAGCCTTGAATGCACAAATGTATCAAAACAATGATGTGTGGATTATGGACAGCGGTGCTTCAGAGCATATGTGCCATAATATTAAATATTTTAATAATTATGTAAGTTTTCCTTCACCGAAGGAGATAATTATAGGAGACGGTAATGTCATTGAAGCAGAAGGTATAGGGAATATATACCTAGAGGCATACAATGGTTATAAATGGATAGAAACAACTTTAAAAGAGGTATTGTATGTTCCAAACTTAAAGCTAAACCTTTTTTCTGTCAGTTCAGTAACAGATAGGGGTTATTTTATTCATATGAATAAAGATAAATGCATTTTTAAGAAAATTTATAACAAAGAGCCAAGTGCAGTAGCTAACAGGAAAGATAAGTTATATATAATGGAATTTAGGTACAAAAAGAGTGATATGGCTTATGTAGGTAAAGTTAATGACAATTTGTCAGAGTGGCATAGTAAAATGGGTCATCAGGACATTGAACAGGTTAAAAATATTTTGAAGAGAAGTGATATCAATGTGTCACCTGATAGTAGTGAGTCTACATGTGAGGATTGTTTAAAGGGTAAGTTACATAAACAACCATTCCCTATAAGTGAGGTCAGAGGTCAACGACCCGGTGAAATTTTACATATGGACTTATGTGGACCCATGGAAGTTGGTTCATTAGGTGGTGCATATTATTATTTGTTGATAAAGGATGATTACTCTCGTTTTAGAACAGTCTTCTTTTTATCTCATAAATCAGAAACAGTAAAGTGTGTTCAGAAGTTTTTAAAATATGTCATAAATAACTTAGGTTATAAAGTAAAAATAATTAGATCTGACAACGGTAAAGAGTTTATTAATCAACAGATGAAATCATTATTGGATAATTTAGGTATCATACATCAAACTAGTGTAGCATACACTCCTGAACAAAATGGATGCGCTGAAAGGGAAATGCGTACTATCACCGAGTGTGCTAGAACAATGCTTTTGAGTAGTGGTTTACATAAAAGTTTGTGGGCGGAAGCAGTTAACACTGCAGTCTATATCTTAAATAGGACAGGTAAAAGTAGGGTCATAAACAAAACACCATATGAGTTATGGCATAACAAGGATTTATTTGATATTAAAAAATTGCAAACCTTTGGTTCCAAAGTAGCTGTATTAGTACCAAATCAAAGAAGATTAAAGTGGGATGCTAAATCTAAAACAGGTTTCTTTGTGGGATTTGGAGAGACAACTAAGGGATACCGTGTGTTTCTACCAGAAGAAAATGATGTCCAGATCAAAAGAGAAGTAGTTTTCTTGAAAGAAACTAAGGTTAGTACCGAGACAACTGAAAAGAAAGACATAGAATATGTTTCAGAAGAATCTGAATGGCCTGTGGAACATTTGGAAGATGAATATCATAGTTTCTATGAAGAAGAGATGCATGATCAAATAATAGAAGAACAGTTAGAAGAATGGGAAGAAGAACAAGAAAAGCAAGAAGAAACAATACAAAAAGAACCAGAATATCTACAAAGTAGTCAAGAGAAGAGTAAATCAGATAGTCATGACCAAGAAGAAAACAATCAGAAAGTACAAGAAAACAAACCATCAAGAAAAAAGACAAAACCACAGTGGTTTGATCAATATGAAACAGGTTTCATGGCAACAAATAATGAACCGTTGACTTATGAAGAGGCTATGACAAGAGTTGATCGAGAGAAGTGGCAAGAAGCAATCAAGAAGGAAATGGATACACTAAATGTGAATAATACTTTTACAAGGGTGAGTGAAATACCAAATGGGACAAACATAATATCTACAAAATGGGTGTTCAAGGTAAAAGACACTGAGGAAGGAAAACTGTATAAAGCTAGGTTAGTAGCTCGAGGGTTCGAACAAAAGGATGAGAACTTAGATGTGTATTCACCCGTTGCTAAACTAGGGACATTTAGAATTTTCATGGCTGTAGCAAATAAATTAAAACAATCTGTTTATCAGATGGATGTAGTTGGTGCTTTTCTACATGGAGATATACAAGAAACAGTGTACATTAAATTACATACAGGAGAGATATGCAAACTTAATAAATCTCTTTATGGTTTAAAGAAATCCCCTAAATACTGGAATGAGAAATTTGACAGTTTTATGATAAAACAAGGTTTTAAAAGATCTAACAATGATTCTTGCTTATATTTCAGAAATATAAAGGGTAAATATATGTATGTGTTACTCTATGTCGATGATATTATCTATTTTGGATCAGAACAACAGGAATTACAATGCTTTAAAGATCAGTTATCTCAAAATTTTAAAATGAAAGACTTAGGGTTGGCAAGAAATTACTTAGGTATTAATATTAGTCAAGAAAATGGTGTAACTACCATGAATCAAGAAAAATATTTAATTTCAATATTAAAGAGGTACAAAATGTTGGATTGTAACCCTGTTTCTACCCCCATAGATCAAAACTTTAATTTTCAAATTTTACAAAGAGAAAGGTCAGAAAGTAGTGAAATAGAAACAAAGTGCAGGCAATTAATAGGTTGTTTATTATATGCAGCATGCGGTACAAGACCAGATATTTGTGTAGCAGTCAGTTTCTTGAGTAGGTTTCAGCATTGCGCCAGTCAGTCGCTATATAAATCTCTGAAAAGGATATTAAGGTATATAAAGGGCACATCACAACTTTCCTTAGTTTACAACTCTAGTAATGTGTTAGTAGAAGGATATGTTGATGCAGACTGGGCTGGTGACATACATGACAGGAGATCTACATCAGGATATGTATTTAAACTATTTGGAAGTGTAATTTTATGGTCTAGTAAGAAACAGATGTGTGTAACTCTATCTTCAGCTGAATCTGAATATGTCGCTTTGAGTTTATGTATTGTTGAAGCAAATTGGTTAAGAAGTATTTTGTCTGATTTTAATATTAACTGTAATAACATAACCATTTTTGAGGATAATCAATCTGTAATTAAATTGGCAAATAATTCAGAAAACAACAAAAGATTGAAACATATTGATATTAAATACAGGTACATTGTTGAACAAGTAAATAAAGGATTAATTTCATTAAAGTATATAAATACTTCAGAAAACATTGCAGATATACTAACTAAACCTTTGGGTAAAACATTGTTTGATAAATTTAAGATTAATATGTTAAAATAACACTGTGTTCTGTTAATTATAAGTGAGTAAAAAGTGTTAGTATAGTTATACAATGTTCTTTGCTAAATAAAGAAAGGAGTATTTAAAGTTTGTTTCAAAGATAATAGATAAGTTTATTTTGTTTTGTGTAAGTATACCTAAGAGTTAGCAAGCTCTATTGTAAGGAAGTCACAGTAGCAACTTAAAATTTTATAGAAATTCCATAGCTTAATTAAAGTAAAGAGATTACACTGAAAGTTGTAAAAGTGTAGTGCTTATTATAAGTATTTTTTTGATTTTGTCTTGGAAACGGAATTGTAAGAGTGTAAACATGGTATTTATATAATATGTGATCATGATATAAGGGTAATGTTTAAGTTGTAAGTGATAAACTATTTTGAAAAATTCCAACTTGTAAATTAGTTGAGAAATATTTGTTGAGGGGGGGTGTTAGAAGACAACAAATATTATCTGTGGTCTAGGATGTTTTATATCTGTATTGTCTACAACACTGTTCCATCCTGTGACGTCACCTCCCTATAATTAAGATGTCGAGTAAAGACGTGCTGCTGTTGAATTTCGTTATTTTATTTTCCACAATAGCCTTCCATCCAAAATAATTCAACAATCTCCAACACTGACGACCACATCAAAGGACATGTCGTGAAGATCATTGAGATGCCCCTATACAACGAGTCGAGGCCTGAAAATTATCCGAAGCTCATCCTAAATTCGCCAAATCTACAAAAACTTCACACCCTTAGCAATGAGATAGCGACGCAACTGCCTGTACATTTAGATGACGTCACCGATCCCGTCATTTACCACACTACTATACCCATGTACCTCGCACTATCCGGTACATGCGCACTCATCGCCACTCTAATCTATCGTCGGCTACGCATAAGAAAAGCATCCAGAGAAATCACAGAAAACTTCAACAGCAACCCTGAAGTCGTCTATGCCATCCCATCACCACGCACTATCAACCCAAGCCAAATAAGGATTGACCCTGGATGTCTACCAGCGACCATCTTGAACAAGTCCATCGATACTCGCTGTTCTACGGGGGGAGGTGTTATGCATGGCCAACCTTAATAGATCGCTGCATCGGCATACCTGCATATACATTGCACACGGCACCTACGGGCACGAAACGCAAGCTCAGCATAACGTGACCAATTGACGTCAATCGAACCTTTCCATAGAAACTTAAAACGTGGAGCGGCACTTTTGGATCTGACATCGACCAATTGACACTAAATAGTATAATTAGTCGTAATTTCAATACTTTGTAATACAGTAATAAATTAGTTTATTAAAATAAATTTGCATTTTTTTGGATCCTCCGGTTGCACCCGTAATTGGTACTTTTATTTCAGTTTAGATACTAACTACTACATCGTAATAGGTGTTTTTAAATTAGTTATAACAAATAATACTGGTTTGTTTTGAAGTAAACATCACGTAATGTTCCTGTATTCTCGTTATAAAAAAAATCCTATAAATGTGCACACTAACTTTAAAAACTAAAAATAAAACTAAAATAATTTACAAAAATAACTAAATTGAAACTAAAATTAAAAATTTATATGGCGTCAAAAAATTCATCCACGTCGCTGTCAATGGGGAAAGTGCCCAGAACGCTGGCAGCATTGCCACGTTGAATGGCAATGCTGATCCTTTGACCGAGAAATAGGCCAGCCCTCTGGTCACGAGAGGCGTCGACTATACGCTTGGCGATGTCTTTGAAGACTCGGTGGGCACTCGGACCCCATGGGCCTAGTTTCGTTTTAGTCCTGTTTCAACTCCAAACGGCTCAGATAAATTTGTTGGTTTTTACACCTCGCCAGGCGAAAAATAATAATAATAATAATAATAATAAGCCCTTTATTCCGAACCAAGGTTTACATTACAATAGTGCTAATCTATAATTACAAAATATCCCTGATATCGGTGTGCCTGTTGGCATAGGCCTCCTCCAACGTCTTCCACTGCCTCCTGTCTCGTGCGACCCTTCTCCAGTTTGGACCTGCTGTAAGTTTGATATCGTCCTCCCATCTAGTGAACTGCCTTCCACGACTACGCTTGCCAGTCCTTGGGTACCACTCTGTCACTGCTTGGCACCATTTTCCTTTTATATCTCGCATCATGTGCCCTGTCCATCTCCATTTCTGTTTGTCTATTTTTGCCAGTATGTCAATCAGTTTGGTTTTGGTACGTAGATCTATATTTCTTATTTTGTCAATTCTTTTTGAGCCTGACATGCTCCTCTCCATCGCCCTTTGGCACTTAGCAAGTCTTTCTCTTAGGTATTTGGTCAGTGCCCATGTTTCGCATCCATAGGTTAAGCATGGGAGTACACATGACTCGAATGTTTTCTTCTTCAATGCCATGCTCAGGTCTTTTGACTTCATGATTTCCTTGAGGGACCAGAATTTTTTCCATCCCATTGCAATCCTCGTGTTTATTTCCTGTGAGATTTGATCCTTAGTCGAGATAATTTGTCCAAGGTATGTGTAACTTTGTACATATGTCAGGATTTCGTCTTTTACTTTTATCTCCACCATAGTTGAATTGGTCATAAGTTTGGTCTTCTTAGTATTCATTTTTAATCCAATTTTTTCACTTTCTTCATTCAAGCTTTGTATCATGGTTTGAAGATTGGCTGGATTTTCTTCGAAAAGCACCAAGTCATCGGCGAATCGGAGGTGGTTCAATTTTGACCCGTTAACATTTAAGCCAAACTTTTCCCAGTTTAATTCACGAAAGATGTTTTCTAAAACTGCAGAGAAAAGCTTTGGGGACAATGGGTCACCCTGTCTCACCCCTCTTTTTATCTCAAATTCTTTACCTATGGATTCTAATTGTATTCGAGCAGTACTGTTGGCATAGATGGTCTTGATGATATTTGTGTATGTTACTGATATTCCTTGGCGTAAAAGAGTCTCTCCTATGTATTCATGACTCAGACTGTCGAAAGCCTTAGCGTAATCAATGAATGCTATATATATAGTCTTGTTGTACTCTTTATACTTTTCAATTATCTGTTTGACAGTATGTATGTGGTCAACTGTCGAGAACCCTTTTCTAAACCCAGCTTGCTCTACAGGTTGCTGCTCGTCCAATTTAAGGCTGATCCTTTCCAGTATTACCTTTGCAAATATTTTATAAATGTTTGACATCAGACTTATGGGCCTGTAATTTTCGATATCATCTTTGTCACCTTTTTTATGTATCAAAATTATGTGTGACTTTGCCCATTGCTCTGGGATGGCGCAGGAGCTTAGTACCTCGTTGAAAATTTGGGTAAGAACGGGTACCAATCCTTCCATAGTTCCTTGCAACAATTCATTAGTAATATGGTCTGGTCCGGGTGATTTTCCCATTTTTTGACTTTTCATTGCTTTTTCTACTTCACTGGGTAAAATTAAGGGGACAGGATCTAGATTAACCTCGAATGGTATTTGTTTTTGCAGTTGTTCTGTATTCCTTTTCTGTTTTTCATATAGATGGCGATAAAAGTCTGTTGCTAGATTACTAATTTGCTTTCTTTGAGTTACAGTTTTTGACTTTCTTTTCAGTTTCGGTACCCATTCTTTGCCTGCCTCGCGAAGTTCTTTTAGTGCTTTTTTCACACCGCCAGTTCTCTGTATATGGTATTCTAGAGTCTGCAGTCTTTTATTCTTTCGGTCCTTTCTCAAGCTTGTTTTTATACTTTTGCTTAATTGAGCGATTAGTTTTAAATTTTCTTTATTTCTACTGTTGTTTATGAGTTCTTTCCTTTTGTTGATTAGTTGCATGGTTTCTTTACTTAGTTGGTATTTGTTGGTTTTGGTATCTTTTCTTGCAGGTATGTGGCTCTGTATGAGTTTTTCCAATTTGTTGTATTTTTGAGTCACTTCTATGTTTACATCTAACATGATACTCTTTGTTTCTTCTTTGAACACTGTTTCACTTATGTTTTGTGGGTTTCTTGGTTTGTAAAGTCTATTGTTGTGCTGTATGTAGCTTCGAGATGTTTTAAGTGGACACTTTCTTAAAGAACTGCGCACCATCCGGTGATCTGTGTTGAAATTTAGTCTGGATATAACGGTAGTATCTACAAATGTTTTCGGGGAGTTGCTTATGATATAGTCAATTTCATTTTTGTATGCGCCACCAGGTGACAGCCATGTCCATTTACTCTTGTGATTTTTCTGGAAAGTTGAGTTCAGAAGAGTTAAATTGTGTTCCATAAGAAATTCGACTAGTTTTTGCCCATTGCGACTCCTCGTGCCATATCCAAATTCTCCTAGAACATACTCTGCATTGGTCGTCTTGGCTCCCACTTGTGCGTTAAAATCACCCATCAGGATTATGTGATTCTCTGCATTATTTTTTATTGTTAGTGACATAGCTTCGTGGAATTTCTCTAACTCTGATACTTCTGCTTGTTCGGTTGGGGCGTACACCTGGATGATTGACCACAGCTTTTTATATCCTGGCAGATTTATATTTAGGACTGCTATCCTGTCTGAAATTCCA
Source organism: Agrotis exclamationis (assembly GCA_950005045.1). Classification (NCBI taxonomy): domain Eukaryota; kingdom Metazoa; phylum Arthropoda; class Insecta; order Lepidoptera; family Noctuidae; genus Agrotis; species Agrotis exclamationis. Next base: position 1,988,452 of record OX465442.1, read on the forward strand.
ATAAATTCTTGAATTGCATTCTTTAAGTACTTTTTAATGATGAAACCAACACCTCTCTGGTCGGAAATACCTCCTTTATGATATAAAATTATGTTTTCGTGTTCTTCTATGTTTTCACCTTGCCGTCTCATTTCACTAATACCTAAAATATCAAATTTTATATTTTCGAGGGCTTTTCTTAGTTCTATCAAACTTTCTGGTGTTCTAAGAGTTCTCACATTGAGTGTACCTATATTAAATACTTCGCATCTTTTGGTTGGAGGGTAGTGGTCTAGTTTTCCCGCGGGGACCAACCGTAGTGGGAAACTTTTGTTTGCTAGTTGTTTATTTAATACTTGTGGTTGTCCGGTATGAGGTGTTCTTTTTCTAGTTCTTGTTTGTGGATTTTTCGGATAAAGAGAGTGTTCTTCCTCGTAGGTATTGAAAGGCATCGAGTTTTTTCACTTTTGGCTCGTTTGTTGTGTTATTTGTGTTTTGTGGGCTAGGAGTTTCTGACCTTTTCCTTTTCTCATTTTCTTTCTTCTCGTTGTTTTTCTTTTGTTTGTTTTTTATGTAGACATCCTTTGGTAGATCATGTGTGATGTAAGCACCGGTTTTCAATTTTTTCTTATTTTTCAGTATCTGGATCTTTTTCTCTAATGTTGTAGTTGCAAGGAGAATTGGCCTGGTTTTTCCACCTCCATTTTCTCTTCTACCCAATCTTCGAACTCTGTCTATCTCTCCCTGACTAAGTTGTACATCAATTTCCGTTAGCGTGGATATTACCAAGGCACTCAAGTCTTCTGGGTTTTCGTCTGTTGTTTCTGTAATCCCGTGGATTAAGACATTGTTCCTTTTACTGTTCATCTCGAGGGTTTCAATTTTCTTGTTGAGGATTTCCACTTCACTTTTCAGTTTTTTATTTTCTTCAATAATAGGATTTAGTTTTTCGTCGACTTTTTGTAGCACTTTTGCGGTAATGGTTTCTGTTATGGTTTTTGTTTGGATGTTTAATTGTTCGGTCATTTTTGCTAAAAGCAGTGACATCTCTGGTGACAGTTCTGAAGTCATCTTGCAATGACTAAACTTGAAACGGAACGTAGTTTCGCAGTAGATTTCTGAACGCAGCGTTTTATTGTTAGGTTGGTATCGCTCACTACTACTCGTCTATGCTTTGTTTGACAACTAACCTCGATATTCCGCAAAGTCACACAAGTCTTACGTGATTTCAAGCTCAGCTGTTATGTTTTCAGTGGTTTCCAGTTGTAATTCGATTCACTTTCGTATGTTGAACTTTTGTAATGCCACTTAGGTGAGTATTTTTGGGTAATTTATGCAATTTTCAATTAAAAACTGAGGAGCGTTCTGTCAGGCGTCTGACTTTTGTAAACACCGGAACCGGACCAGGCGAAAAATATTTTAAAATAATTCTTTAATAGTTTAAAAAACTAAAAACACTCTTTTACGCACGCACTAAAAATAATACTTTTTAGTCTTCTTATTATTCAAACTTAATTTACTACTTATCCGCCACCTTGGGACGGCCGCCATGTTGGGTTTAGGTCATGTGATAATTTTTTTCGTATCCCATTCAGCAAACCCTTTCGTTTAATACCCATGGGGGTGCATTTCAAATAGCCAATCCGCCTTCTTGGATGTCCGCCATGTTGGATTTAAGTAACGTGACTACTTTTTCGTATTCCTGACAGCAAACCCTTTCATTTGATACCCATAGCATGGGGGTGAATTTCAAACAGCCAATTCGCCATATTGGATTTAAGTCTCGTGACTATTTTTTTCGTATTCTTGACAGCAAACCCTTTCATTTGATACCCATATCATGGGTGTGCATTTCAAATAGCCTGTCCGCCATCTTGGGCGTCCGCCATATTGGATTAAAGCATGTGACTATTTTTTTCGTATTCCTGATAGCAAACCCTTTCATTTTATGTCCATATCATGGGGGTGGATTTCAAACAGCCAGTCCGCCATCTTGGGGAGGCCACCATATTATTTAATTTGTAATGACGTTTCTTAGCTAATCATGCATTATCTTCAGAACTCAGAGCGTGTGCGAAATTTCATCCTAATCGAAGACCGGGAAGTGGGTCAAATTCAGATTCCAAGATTTTCTTACATTGTTACAAGTTAAGCTAATATAAGCGTGTTAAAACCGGCCAAGTGCAAGTTGGACTCGCCCATGAAGGGTTCCGTAGTAGCAAGCACTGATTAGGGATATAATTATATTGAGAGTAGTAAGTAATATACACAAACAATAAAAATAACTTTGTTTTTCATAATGTTTGTATGAATGGCAAAGTTATATTTGCGGTTTTGGAAAATGTAATATATCTCAAAAACTGCTAACTATATCTCATCCAAACCAATTTTCGTTGGAAGTTTTTGTTGAGGTCTACATTATATATTTTTTTTAGTTTTATCATTCTCTTATTTTAGAAGTTACAGGCCGCCCCTGTAACTTCTAAAATAACACACATTTTACCACTTTGGAAGTGTCTCTCGTGCAAACTGTTCAGTTTAGAAAAAAATGATTGTACTAACCTCAATATCATTTTTAAAGACCTATCCATAAATACCCCACACGTATAGATTTGGTGAAAAAAAAATTTTGAGTTTCAATTCTAAGTATGGGGGGCACCCCCAAAATTTGTTTTGTTTTTATTTTTGTGTAAAAATCCTAATGCGGTTCACATAATACATGTACCTACCAAGTTTCAACAGGATAGCTCTTATACTTTCGACAAAAAGTGGCTGTGACATACGGACGGACAGACAGACAGACAGACATGACGAATCTATAAGGGTTCCGTTTTTGCCATTTGGCTACGGAACCCTAAAAACGACGGGTTGCACTCCGAGAGTGCCGGCAGAAGTGATTTTTTTTTATGATTGTGTTTTATTTTAAAACTGGAGTGGTACAGATATGAAATTAACGAACTTTGTGACATCTTAGTGTAGTACACGTGTCAATTCACCAATGTTTTCATATATGCTCGATAGATGGCGTTGCACGATTAAAATGCAAGCTATCGTTTGCCTTCTAAACAAAACAGCAGGCCAGTCACGTGTTCAACTTACGAATTTTCGATCAGGGATCACGTGTCCTGACGGGAGTTTAACATTTTTTACTCTTTACAAAAAAGTGTACAACGCCGCGCAAGAAGTTTTCCCTTCAAAAACAAATTCATTATTTTCATAGCAACTGGTTGCGCCCGTGTGTTAGACAGGTAAACAATATACCTAGTAGGTAGTAGGCGCTAAGTGTGCGCCTGAGCAGGCCTGTCTCACTCCGCGGTGTAGGCATAAAACGACTTTTTTACCTACCTGCAAAGACACGCAACCGCAACGCGGGGCCTGTGACAGTATACGATAATAATTGGTCGGTTGCTAGGTTGAGTGCAAAATGATAAGGACTAGCTATTTTGCCATAGACGATAACAATCTTTTAAATTATTCTTCTTTTTTGTAAGATGTAATTTTTTTTAAATATAACAATAATAGGTAGAAAAGATAATAATATTATAAATATTATTCCTCACGTAAGGTGCCGTAGGTACCTACTATTAACATTATGTGCTAACAATCGATAATGTATGTAGTAATCGATGACGAAACCAAAAAGATTTAGGCTGATGATTAGTGATGATAAATACAAAATTCCTTGAGGAACATAGGTATTTTTGGTAATAATGTAATTTAACAAATGCATAAAATACGCATAGGTACCTACCTATTTGTGCCAAGAAACTCGCAAGTCGCAACCCTATTGAGCTTGACCCATAGTAACCTTTTTATGTTGGCGTCTGATAAACCAAAATAAACTCTCGGGCGTAACCATTCAGTATATTTTTGCTTGCGCACGGGAAGTTTAGGCTATAATTATAAAAGTAGGTGGGCGGTACGGCTGCCAGTTAAAAATGTACTTTATTCTCTCGTGCATAGATTTTACATTTGTTTAATTTTTTTTCGGAGTATGACTTCTGTACCTATAGTACTAAGTAGTAGCTTCCGCCCGCGACTCCGTCCGCGCGGATGTCGGTCTTCGCGTGGATGGTTTATTTCTCCATTTTGAGTAACTCTGACAATGACATCTTATAAATATCTATTGGACCCAAATACGGCTAAACCTATAATAATTAAGGAGATCCCTCTATTGAGCTACTGCTGTTGAGCTCGCGTTCTGTAGTAAGTATTTTTTTCATAGTAATTCCGACCTTGTATTTATAAATAACTGATCGGAACAGTAATCAAAAAGGTCGCGCTGAAAAGCACGGTTTAAAATTACACGCATACAATATTAATTCCACGGACGACCGCTCGCCACACTGGACACGTCCGCTCGCATCAAAATTCAGAATTTATATGCATCGCGGGGCGCGGAACGCGGCTCCTTCTATAGGAGTCGGGGAGGCGTGGCCCGCGGGTGCCGCAAACGGTTCAAGCCAAATCCGACTTCCGGCGCTACAGATTACGGCGCTGAATCCACTGCGGGTAATGCAACGTGTGTTCGCGGTTCCACAGAACAACGTCTATGAATAAAACTGAAAAATAAGATTTTTTTTCTACGTATTTTTCCAGGATAAAAAGTATCCCATTTTATGCCCAGGATAATAAGGTATAATTATACCGAGTTTCATCGAAATCGAACCGTTAGTTTTCACGTGATGCCTGCATATACAGACAGACAGACAGACAGACAAAAAATTTTTTAATCACATATTTGGGTTTGGTATCGATCCAGCAACACCCCCGCTATTTATTTTTTCAATATTTTCAATGTACAGAATTGACCCTTCTACAGATTTATTATACATATGTATAGATTCTGTGCGACTACTAACGAACTTACGTACGAAGAGCGGTGATGCTCCGTCTTGGTCGTACGCCACCTTTGTGCATTATTCTGTCTCTTTCTTTGTTGGCGTGTAATAACAATGATTGTTTGTGCGAGTAAATGTGTCTGTGTACGAATAAGAGTCACTGTTTGAATACTTAACGTAAGAACGTAACATATCTACCGCTATTTTATTTTAATCAAAGGTAAAGATATTTTCTTTATGAAATATGCATTACTACGACAATTTCAAAACAGTTACATAGAATAATTTAGCTGTAAATGTTATAATTATAATCACTGCGCGATCATCGTTTGATGATTGTATAATGTTTTAACACCTAATAATTTACTTTTAATGAAACTAAGTTCTGAATTCTTTGAGCTTTCCGTGAGTAATTTTTTTTATTATGTAGCTATAGCAGTTTTTCAGTAGTAATAGTTTTTGCTAAAAGGGTCTCGCGCGGTCGTAAAATACCTATATGAAAGAGACATTTCATGCGCGGACAGGTGCAGCGAGAATCGCCGGCTGCCTGTCTATTGATGCGGAGCGAGCTGGCGGAGCGGAGAAACGAGGAAATAATAACCAATAGGATTGCATCACTGGAGAAGAGTGAAGATTTAGTGCAATCCTATTGGTTAATATTTCCTCGTTTCTCCGCTCCGCCAGCTCGCTCCGCATCAATGGACAGCAGCCTTAAGTGGTTATGCACATGTAACAAGACAGTACAAAGGCGGACTTAATGCCTTGGGCATTAAGTCTGCCTTTGTACATAAGATTTTCATTGCATTACTGGACTAAGAAACCAATTTTTGAAAATATTGAGGTAACGCGGCGTGTTGAAATGAACTTTGCTTTCAGATTTTTTTGCACTCGAACTATTTCCATTAAATGCTACAGTGATGCGATTCTATAGCATTTACGACTACTATTATAAGTTCGACTATTATTTCTATGAGTTTGAAGCTGGAGAGATATTGTATTTGAATTGTACATTAAGGCAGCATAGTTGGCACGAAGGAGTATATTTTGATTGGTACCTACAGTCAGACGATTCTGGTAAGTTTTTTTTATAGAAATAAAGTCGAAATGTAAATACTAAATTATTTATTTGTTATTGTGGTAACAAATAAATAATTAAGCCCCACACCTGACACCATTTGTGGTAAGATTGAGTCAAACGTCATCTTGGGAACGACTGGTTTATTCATCAAATTAGGGCGCAACGCAAACAGAAGACGGCGCGGCGAAGGTAAGGTACAGGTACGGCGCAGGCGCGATATCTGCGCAAACAGACGCGGAGACGATACGGCTAGATAAATCATTATAGAGGTTGATATATTACCGAGATAACATGTATTCCTCTTCAGACGAAGATGAAGATGCATTGGATTTGCTACAGATTATTAATTTACAGCAAAGACCAAGAAGGTATTGGATACAACCAGTGTGGAGAGAAGCAGAAGAACACAGGTTCCATAAGATAATGGAATCTCTATATTAATACTGATAGTTTGTTCTTTAAAATAATAATATTATATTTAAAAAAAGTTAAATTACATCGGATTTTCATTAAAACCATGGGTTAAATACCCATATGGACTAAAATTTGAACAGTTTAAATGTATATCGCTACGTATTTTTGTTCATACTGTATCTAAAGCGACACGCCGCTTGCGCCTTACCGTTTTCGCGTCTGCTGGCGACGTCGCGGGGGGTGAGGAACGGCATGTCTGCGCCGTCCGCTTGCCGTCTTCAGTCACGAACAGATAGTTTTGCAAGAGGCACGTCGCTTTGTATACAGGATGCGTGACGATATTGAATTTAATATTGGGTTTTGCGAGTTAATCGAGCAACACCCGAATATCTCTTACTTTTGACAATATGTTATGGTAACATTCCAGTGAAATTTATAAACTGTGCAAAAACGATCAGGACATTCATAAAAAGCTTTCATTATCTTATAACCTGTGCTCTTCTGCTTCTCTCCACACTGGATGTATCCAATACCTTCTCGGTCTTTGCTGTAAATTAATAATCTGTAGCAAAGCCAATGTATTTTCATCTTCGTCTGAAGAGGAACACATGTTATCTCGACAACATCATTGTTGCAAATTGCATGATTTATTTATTTTGAAAATGTAGACCCACCTTTTTTTGTCTATGGACCATGCTCCAATATTAATGTGAAAAAACAAATAAAAGTTCTCTATGGCTTCAATGGCGAAACTGAAACCGGCTTTTTATTTCTTTCCGCCTAAAACGTAAAAATTATAAAGAACCTGCATATTAAATACGACCGGTACCGCAAAACCCGGTCATCTGGCGACCGTGACAGTGTTTATCAAGAGGGCGGAAGTTTTTTGACTATATTCCTAAAATGGATTTGTCAAAGAAGAGTCGGCGAGCTACAAGGGCGCAGTTCACGAGAATCGCCAATTTGCTGGAGGCAAGCGACGCGTTCACCCCCGAAGGTGAGGCACAATACATTCTCCTAGAAGAACTCGCTACAAAGTTGGCTGTATTAGACAGCGAAATAGAAAAATTCCTTCTCGTTAAAGACGACAAAGATGGCGACGCCGAATTGGAAAAAGAGTTGGAAGATGCAGCTACATACAAATTACGGTGGCTCACAATACAGAACGCTAGGAAAAAGCCACAAATGGGAGTTTATAAACAAGAGGAAAGAAATTATAAGTTGCCAAGGCTGGAACAAATAAAATTCGATGGTAATTTGAAGAGCTGGCTGCCATTTTGGGCTCAATTTGAAAAGATTCATTTGGATCAAATGATGAACGAAAATGACAAATTGCAGTATTTAAGACAGTCCATGACACCTGGCACAGAGGTTAGTAGATTCATCGACAGCTACCCAGCCACCAGCAAAAGCTACCAGCAGGCAATAGCAGATCTCAAAGAAAGATATGCACGCAATGATCTTCTCATACAAGTATACGTTCGAGAGCTACTCACCATGATATTACACAAAGACAACAATAGCAACAGTTTGACTTGCCTGTATGACCAAATCAGTACCCAGCTCAGAGCATTGGAAATACTCGGTGTAACGCAAGAGGGATACTCATCATTTATTTTGCCGATGGTTGAATCTGCTATCCCATTAGAAACACTGAAGGCTTGGGAACGAGCGAGGCCAGCTGCAATGAAGAATGAACTCCAATCATTGCTGGAGTTTCTGAAGAAGGAAGTTGAAAGCGAGCAGAGAATTCAATTAGCTACAACAGCATTCTCACAGGAACAAAAAGACACACCAGTGAAGGAGTCCACAGCAGCAGCTTTGGTAGCCGCTTCAACAACAGCAGGTGCAAGCGAGACCAAGAAACAAGCGACATGTCTTTGGTGTGATAAGAATCATTCGAGTATGGAGTGCTATAAACTAGCAAAAATGAGTCTAGAACAGCGGAGAGATCATATCAAGAATAAGAAGGCTTGCTTAAATTGTCTAAAAATTGGGCACAATGCAAAAGTGTGCAAGAGTTTTGTACAATGTTTTATTTGCAAGAAAAGGCACTCCGTCACTCTATGCCCAGGAAATTCAGAAAATACAAAGAAAAAGAACTCTGAGACTACTGAGAGTTCAACAACCAGCAACTTCGCCGCTCAGGGCAGTACTGAGCCACTGCTGCAGACCACCATGGTGAGGATAGTAAATGAAGACAAGCAGATGATGGTGCGTGCCTTGGTGGACAATGGGTCACAGAGGTCCTATTTGAGGAAGGATGTTGCACAGAAACTAGGTCTCAAGGAGGCAGGTAGAGAAACTCTCACTCACTGCCTGTTCAGTGGAGTTCAAGTAAGGTCAAAGGTCCACAATATTTATAACATATCTGTTCAGAGTCCTGATAAATCATTTAGCATGGATTTAGCTGCCTTAGATCAACCAGTAATTTGTAATAATTTACCTAAGTATAATAATAGTGATAAAAATTTGACAAGATTGTTAGGTAAAAATAATATTGTATTGGCAGACAATGAGTGTACTGAAATTTCATTGCTAATTGGTGCAGATTATTCAGGCTACATAATGACAGACACCATGGTTGTTTTGAAAGATGGGTTGATTGCTATCAAAACCAAATTAGGTTGGGTGTTACAAGGTAAAGTCGAAAGTTCTAAAAATAATTCTACTAATACTTTATTTTGTTCATCAGATATATCAGGGTTTTGGTCACTGGAGTTGCTCGGCATCAGGGATCCTGTGGAGAACAAATCTAAGATCCAGGCTGAAGCTGAGGCAGTGATGGCATTCGAAGAAAGCGTCAACACCAATGTAGATGGCAGGTATGAGGTGTCCCTACCCCTGAAGGTGGGACATGAGGAACTACTAAGCAACAGAGATGTAGCCGAGAAGCGCTTGAGAGCAACAACCAAGCGTCTTATGTCTACCGGTAAGTTTGATGAATATCATAACATTATTTGTAGCTGGGAGACAGAGGGCATAGTAGAAAGAGTACCAGAGTCGCAGAGCGTGAAACAAGGCACACATTACTTACCTCATCGTGGTGTGTCAAAGGACTCAAGCATGACAACAAAGTTAAGACCAGTATATGATGCGTCTGCGTGTGACAAAAACAGTAGGTCACTCAACTCGTATCTCAATAAAGGGGTAAACCTTTTAGACAAAATACCACACTTATTAACAGGGTTTCGAAAAGGTGTGATAGGTATTTCAGCTGATATTGCCAAAGCCTTTCTACAGGTGTCTGTTAAACCATCAGATAGAGATTATTTAAGGTTTTTATGGTGGCAAGATGAGTCTCGAGCAGACATAGTAGAGTATAGACACTGTCGAGTAGTATTTGGTCTAACCTCTAGTCCCTTTTTACTGTCTGCTACTATAGCGCATCATTTGAGGCAGGTCACAGGTAAAGAAAAGAAAACAGCAGAGATACTAGCCAAATCTTTTTATGTTGACAATTGCATTACAAGCATGGATTCAAAAGAAGAAGTAAATAAATTCATAGCTGAGGCAAAAGACATTATGAGGCAGGCTAAGTTCGACTTAAGACAGTGGGTTACTTCACCTAATGGATTAAATGAGACAAGTAGTAAAGTAGTGTCTATCCTTGGGTTAATGTGGAATACAGAAACTGATGAACTTAGTTGCAATCTAGGTAACTTACCCAATTATTCAGAACTTGGTAAAATAACGAAAAAAGATCTTATGTCACTAATACAAAGAATATTCGATCCAATAGGTTTCACTTGCCCCGTTACTCTTCTACCTAGGTTAATAATGCAGAAGACATGGCAACGTGGTCTCACATGGGACGAGAAACTACCAGATGACCTAGAGGCTGAATTTCGTAAGTGGTATGAACATGTGTCACTTCTAGGTGAATGCAAAATCCCACGACGACTGACGAACTATAGAATGGCAGAAAGTACATTAAGTCTTCACCTATTCTGCGATGCTAGTAAACAGGCATATGGCGCTTGTGTACTTCTACGATCTGAAAAAGAAGGTAATGTTAGTGTTCGAATGTTGTCAGCAAAATCTAGAGTTGCACCACCTGGAAAAGCTTCTATTCCTAGACTCGAGTTGACAGCAACACTTATAGGTTCTAGATTACTAGCAGAAGTCAAAAAGAGTCTTGGCATAAAGGAAATAGAGGAATACTGTTGGACCGATTCATGTGTGGCATATTATTGGATAACTAAAAACTTACCTTGGAATGTGTATGTACATAATAGGGTAAAAGAGATAAGAGAAAATTCGAAAATATCATGTTGGCATCACCTTCCTGGAACACTGAACTGGGCAGATGTGGCATCAAGAGGCTGCAATGCTGCGCAGCTGATTTCCCTTCGCTGGTGGGAAGGGCCAGTTTGGTTGAAGCTACCCAGAGAAGAATGGCCAAAGGGTTCACTACACATTGATGGCAAGGAAGCATGCAAAGAACTAAAAAAGACCAAGACAGCATGCAATGCAGACATATGCATAAAGGAAGGACTGACAAGGTTATGTTATTTCTCTAAATATAGTAGAATAGTAAGGATGATGGCATGGATGTTGAGATTTATAAACAACATGCAATCTACGAAAGCCAAAAGGAATGGAGAAATATCAACAGTAGAATATGAAGAAGCAGAAAAGAAAATTGTAAAGCTTATACAAAGAAGTGAAGAAGAATACAATAAAGAGCAGAAAAGAAGTTTGAATACTTACCTTGACGAAGATGGATTATTAAGAGTAAAAACAAAACTATTATTATCAGATTTTCCAGAGTCTACCAAGTCTCCAGCATTGCTTCCGGCAAAGAATATTATAGTAAGAAGATTGGTAGAACAACGGCACAGAGAATTAAAGCATGCAGGTGCAAATCAGCTGACTGCGGACATACGAACAAGATTTTGGATTATTGGTATTAGACGTCTGTCAAAATCAGTTATAGCTGCATGCACAGTATGTGCTAGATTTAGATCAAAACCAGCGCAAGTACCTACTGCTCCACTGCCAAGTGAGAGAGTCCAATGTACAGCTCCATTTCAAGTTAGTGGTGTAGACCTCGCGGGACCCCTATTTTTACGAGAGGAGGAGAAATGTTGGGTGGTACTTTTTACATGTGCTGTTTATCGCTGTGTACATCTAGAATTAACGAAGTCACTATCGACAGAAGCATTTATGCTCACCTTACGACGATTCATTGCTCGGAGAGGACGGGTTCGGCAGTTCATTTGTGATAATGGAACCAACTTTCATGGTACTAAAAACAGACTAGCAGAAATAGACTGGGAAGAAGTACAGAAGCAGTCAACAATTGATCATATTCAGTGGAAGATGAACGCACCAACAGCAGCTTGGTGGGGCGGTTTCTTTGAGCGTCTTATCCGCATTATGAAAGATTTACTGAAGAGGATACTAGGACAATCACGTGTTAACTATGAAGAACTTGAGACAATCTTATGCGAATGTGAAGCAGTAATGAATCAACGTCCACTCACTTATGTACAAGATGACAAGAATACTTGCCTGGAACCATTGACTCCAGCTTGTTTCTTACAATGTATCCCTCACACAGATGTCACTGACCTCGACACAGCTGATGCTAGTTCTTTGAACTTTAGACTGAAGTACCTGCTGAAACTAAGGAAAGACTTCAAGCAAAGATTTAAAAATGAGTATCTGACAGCTTTAGTTCAAAGAGGGAAGGAGAACACAATTAATTTAAATATTGGAGACATTGTATTAATAGAAACTGAAGAAAAAAGAATTAAGTGGCCCTTAGGTATAATTAAAGAGGTATATAAAGGCAAGGATGGTAATTATAGAACTGCAAAAGTAAAAACATCATCAGGTTTTAAAATTCGACCCTTCCAGAGGTTGTATCCATTGGAAGTGTCTAATAAAGAAGAAAGTGATCAACTGCAGAATAGTCAGCAGTCATCAGGTAAGGTTCCTGTTAATCTACCAACAACAGATGTTGATAGTGGTGGAGAAATAGAGAACATTTCCAAGACAGAGACAGGTCAGACTTCAGAAAAGACAACTCGTTGTGGCAGAGCTGTGAAAATTCCTAGTAAGTACATTTTGTAAGTGATAATCCTATTTCTCTGTTCACAGGTTCTCTGATGTCGAGCAATTCCATTTACTTATAGTTTTTGTTTCTTTTTGTTGGTGTGTGTACACTAAACACATATTTCTGAAACCATGGTGTAACTAGTTAGTAAACAGGCACCTAGGTCATTTTGGTTATAATTAGAAAAACATTCGAGTCTAATTGTTGTACTGTGTACTTATCACCTATAGGAAACCAAGCTTTTGGTTAATAATATCAATTTTGTGTTAGTTGTTTATTATTTATTATTCCAAAGTATTTCAAATTGTAATTTCAATTTATGATAAACTATTGGTCAATCTGTGTCACAAGTCAAGTATGAAAGCTAGGTTCAAGTTAATTAATATATACTTGCACATCTTATTAATTGTTGATTAGAATATGTGATGTGATGATTGTATTTCATAGTATAAGGCTGTGGTCCCATTGAATCCTTTATAGTATAAGGCTGTGGTCCTTTTGAATTTGTAACATTTTGTTAAAATGCAGATTTATCTTTTTTTGGCTGTGGAGGGTGTTGCAAATTGCATGATTTATTTATTTTGAAAATGTAGACCCACCTTTTTTTGTCTATGGACCATGCTCCAATATTAATGTGAAAAAACAAATAAAAGTTCTCTATGGCTTCAATGGCGAAACTGAAACCGGCTTTTTATTTCTTTCCGCCTAAAATGTAAAAATTATAAAGAACCTGCATATTAAATACGACCGGTACCGCAAAACCCGGTCAATCATCCTCTATAATGACTTATTTTGCCGTATCGTCCCCACGTCTGTTTGCGCAGACATCGCGCCTGTGCCGTATCTGCGCCGCATCTGTACCTTACCTTCGCCGCGTCGTCTTGTGTTTGCGTAGCGCCTTACATGATACTAAATCAAATTACATCATAAAAAAAATGGTAATTTTTTCGTTCGTACAATTTGTATGAAAAAATATTTTGTTAAATATGACCAACTTCCGCCGTCCCGTTTTTTTTTTTTCGATACAATGAAATGATCCTTACATGACACAGAGTCGAAAGGCATGAAAAAAAAATTTGGTCAATTTCACTCATTTTTGCGGACAACTCACACTTGACCAAAAAAATAAAAACACTAAAATTTTCAAAATCTAAAAAGAGCAAATGGTTCTACAGAAAGTTATCCCGTATCTCTTATGGATGCGGATTTCTCCCTTTTGACCAATTTAAAAGAAAGGTCATGCGTATATTATTATGATTGTTTTTATCCAGATTATAATTAATATTTTGTTATTAAAAATTAATTATATAATAAGTTGAAAACCAGCGTCGAGTACTAGCTACTCGACAATTTGCTGAACTGGACCTATTTGGCGTAGCCGTGGGACACACAATGTCTGTTATTTCGTTGTTGTTTTGTACTATGTAGTAATTTATTTCTTTGTTATCATGTTCGTTTTTGTTTTTATTAATCTGTTTGTTAACATTGTGTGTACCGGTCTACCCAATAAACGTTTTTTCTTTCTTTCTAATTCGACACCTCCATGCAATAACATCGTAACTCACTTTTTTCCAAAAATTGAGTTACAACGGCATTGTTATGTAAAAAAAAATTGCATTTTTTCTGTACTATCATTGTAATTCTATTCCCTTTCGTTTCTAAAATAAACCAACGTCAAAGTATTGTAACTAATCCAAAAAATATTTTTTGTCAACAATATAATTGCAATTTGATTTACAATTTATAGAAAATATGATGAGTAGCTTGTTTATCAAGTACAACAAAATTGTAACATTAGATACAATGTATGTACATGATAAAATTACGGTTTATGATCATAAAATGTACTGTTACTGCATTGTAAGTTGAGTTACAATGATGTTGCACGTTAGTTTTTAGTGCATTACGACAAGTTAAGACGAGTTACGATGTTCTATTTAGTAGTTTACTCCCGCTCATAGAATTTCGGTGTTGTTACGTTGCTTGGTAAATAGAAGTGAGAAGGTGTACAAAGTGACTATTGCGGTGTTTATAGTGTAAAACCATAATAAAATGAAGCGTAACCAAAATATCTTAAATTTGGCATTATCATTAAGTGGAATTTCAACTGTATTTGAATTATAAATTCTCAGTGTTAGCATAATTTAATACCTATTTAAGTTTTGGCATGCGCATCGGAGTTGTTCAGTCAGTTCAAATTAAAGATGTCCCGAATTCAACTTGTACCAAATAACTGAATACAGAGTTTTACTTGGATTTTTACTATTTTTTTAACCGAGTCAAGTAGGTACCACTTTGTCGAGTTACTCGATTCAAGTGTATGCAGGTTTGACGCGAAAACGCGTTTAAACCCACATGATTGCTTTAAGCCTCGGCCAAACAGATGCGATTTCGCCGTACGTGCTACGGAATTTATTCATGTTTCCTTCGCGAGAATAACTGCTTCGCAGAAGGAAGCGACCGCTTCCCACTCCGTCTCGCCCCGCAGCATGGCCTCGACTAATGCCGGGCGCGAGAGGTCTCCGCCTATTGCTGCCGTGAGGACACGGCGGTGCTCTGTCCAAGCGGGGCAGTCCTGCACCGTATGCTGCACTGTGTCCTCCGGGCGGTTTTCGCATTGGTGACACCCAGGCGTTTCTTCCCTCCCTATCCGACACAGGTACCTCCCAAAACATCCGTGCCTGGTGAAGACCTGCTTCATGCGGTAGGTCAGGACGCCGTGACGCCTTTCCAGCCACTCTTCAAAGAGAGGTGTTACCGCCGCGATTGCGGCGTGCCCGAACCTCGGTTGCGACCGTCGTTCCCTCCATACTGCCCTGAGATCGCGCCGGACCTCTTCCCGCCGCGCCTCGACTTGTCGGGGCAGCGGAAATTCTCCCCGGCGCTGCGCCTCCACGCGCCACTCATAGACGCGCTGGAGGGCAGTCGCCTCCAGATCCCAGGGCAGCAATCCGGCAAGGAGGTTGGCCGATTCGCCGGCGATCGTGCGGTATCCTCGGATCATCCGGATAGCCATGACCCTTTGGCATGCGACCAGCTTTAGTGGTCGCGTCCAAATGCTCAGGGCCCACACTGGGGCCCCGTAGAGGGCCATGGACCGCACGACACCGGCGTACAGCCTCCGGCAGGGGGCGTTTGGCCCGCTGAGATTGGGCAAGAGTAGCCTGAGGGCGGCTGCTGCCCGGTTCAGCCTTGGGGCCAAACGCAGGAAGTGCTCCCTGAAGTTCCACCGGCTGTCGAAGACGAGTCCCAGGTACTTCATCGTCCTCCCGTCGCCGATGCGAACCCCCTCCACCGTTATGTGGGACTCTGACCGCGCGAAAAAGATACATAGTGTCTTAATTTTATGTTGAATAATATAAGAAGGTAATCAGTTAAGTTCTGCTATTTTTTAATTTCCGATTCTGATTTTGTGATCTCATTAAATAATATTTAAGTACTACAAAATGTTTCTTTTATCTTCCAAATTAATAAGACAACATAATAACAAACACAAAAATAGGTATAATAATAATACATTATCGCATTATGAGATGTGTATTTACAGATTTGTTTTGGATTGCATGAATTAACTTAATTTTTACTATATAAAAACATTTTATGTAACTTAACACCTTGGAGTTATAATTATCTGACCACAAAAATAAATTAAACTACAAAAAAACTAAATTGTAACTCAGACATACAATGTTTGTCCTCGTAACTTATATGTCATTTCACTGTTTTGTTTTTCACGTAAGTCATGAAAACCCATGAAAACAATTTTTCTTTTACAACTTAACCATACCTATTTATAGTCCGCCTAAACTATATTAAATAAAGCCAGCTTCAAAAAATGTATGGGGTGTTCCGTGTTTTGAGTTTGCTATAATTTTTCAAACTTTAAAATCGCTCTCCTGTAAAATCACAAAAAGTGAGTTACGATGTTATTGCATGGAGGTGTCGAATTATGTTTCCATTTATGGGATAATTTTTGAATTGAGCGGGTAAAACCGCTAGCAACAGCTAGTTTTAAATAATACTGCAACCTCCCCTCATTAATACCATTTTCGGGTTTTGGATTTTTCTCGCGAAATACCCAGTAGCAGAAAAACCCCATATTGCCGGTTTATAAAAAAAAAAAGATAGTGAATTGGTAATGCTGAATTTCTTCTCCAGAGGCTCATGAGCGGTCTATTGGCATAAGCCGTCACCTTAACAATAAAAGCTTGCAAATCTTCAGGAATGCGTTTTAATTACAACAATCTATTTTCAGAAAAATGCAAAGAAGATGGCTGTACTCTTTCTAAACAATTGAACCTAACTCGTGAACGCAATAACACTAAATATTCTTTTTATGGTATGTTGAAAAAAGGATCAACCAACACAAACATCTCAAGAGCAGAGGTCAGAGTGATCTTCCGCATGATTGACAACAAGACTAAATCGTGGCAAAGTTTATATCAAAACAGTGAAGGAAAGACTGCAGGTAACTTGTAGGTATTTTGAAACACCCTAAACTCCAGTTTTCGTACACCTAGATCAGAGAACACCGCAAAACATGCAAAACCAGAAATTAATGCAAAATTATAATAATCTTATCAGAAGACCCGGTTCCATCGCTCACAGAACCGGTTCCACAGACTTACTCAAATACCCAGGTATTGCCAGCTTCACACGACGTGACGCGACGTGTCTTACCACGCCCGCCATTATTTCAAACGCTCTTCACATCGGCGCGGGCTCGCTAGTTAAACACAATACATGTTGAACATTTGTGTTAAAAAAGTGTAGCTGCAAAATGACCCTTATATCAAACGCCAAATACCGTTTTGACGTTGTCAGCTTTTTTTGGACAAGTGATCAAGAGATGTTTAACTTTTTTATAGTAATAGTGTTGTAGTAGTTGTTAAGGTTTAACCTCACTTGAAAATAATGTAAACCATTATTTAAGTATAATTCTTCTTCTTCTTCCTGCCCTTATCCCATTCTACTTGGGGTCGGCGCAACACGATTTCTTCTTCCATTCTCCCCTATCAGAAGTCACAGTATCATTTACTCCTTTTTATTTATTTCATATCATTCCTTAGACAATCCATCCATATTTTCTTTGGCCTTCCTCTTCCTCTCCATCCATCAACATTCTCATCACTTTCTTAGTCACATGGGTGTCATCCCTCCTCATCACATGTCCATACCAAGATAGACGATTCCCTTTCATTTTTTCTGTAACAGGCGCCACTTTCAAACTTCCCCATATAAACTCATTCCTTACTTTATTCATTACACTGGTCAACATGAAAATTGCCCATTACTTGAAACTGCATTACATCTTTAGTATTTGACCCCCTTAATCTAAATATAGAACCTAAAATTAATAGCAGTTAGCTCTTATTATTAATTTATGCCATATTTAAGATAATACCGGGTAACTTGGTAGATTTCACTTTATATTATGAGATTTAAAAAAAAATTGTTAGTGTACCCGTGTAAATTTTGTTATTACGCTTTCGTTTAATGTGTTTGTGTTTCATTTGATTGTTAAAACGCGAATTTTTTTATAATTTTCGACAATTTTTTGGTGCAAAAACTATAATTTTAATTATGTCACGTAACTGTGTAAATAGTGCAGACTTTTTTGCTACATATGTGGTAACGTGAATTTAAGTATTCAAAGATGCCCAATAACCCATCGTTTAGAATCTGCTTACTTTCATTATTTTGGAAATAAAATTAAAAATCAAGATAAATCTTGGGTTTTTAGTTCCAGTACTTGTTCTACTAATTTACTCAAATGGATTAACAAGAAGAATCGTTCAGTGTCATTTGGTGTTCCCATGATATGCAGAGACCTACTAATCATAATTATCAATGATTGTTATTTTTGCTTAACACCTCATAACCAGCACGGTATATCCAAACTTAGAAAAAAAGAGAAATTCTTGAATAAAAAAGGTTAAATACTTCGTAAATATTTTAAAATACTTAGAATCCTGTAAAAAGTTTATTAAAAAGTAATAAACATGTATATTTTTTTATTAATTGATTTATTTTCTATTAAATTTTACTCTTAAGGCGCGGTCTTATCTCATATTCCCAAAAATTGGTTTCTTAGAACGTCGAGTATGACGTAATGTAATAAAATAAGCAACGCGAAAAATACAGTGAACAGAGAAGGGTATAAAGAAGAATTTAAACCGAACAGAATAATAAATAAGAGTTTGATATTCCCAATAAAAATTGGGAAGTTGTAGCACAAAAATAAACTTTGACGTCGAAGATCTCTGTATTTCCAGCGATAACAACAGTTTTTTTTTTAAGAATTTAGTAGGTTTTCCATTTTTTTAAAACTTTAACCGAACCATTATTTAATTTTATGTCTATATTTTAAATAATCTAAAGAAAAGCAGTAAAATAAATGCCCATTCGCAGCTTACGTCACATTTCAACACAAATGTCATTTTTTCAATTTTCAATCTTATTGACGCTCCATAGTGGTGACAATAGTTTACGCGGTCATAAGCGATTAAAATCGTAGTCAGTCCGCGTCTTAAGTCATATATTTCGATAACAGCAATATTTTTAAAATAAGAGCTAACTTTAAAATTTGGTTTATATTTTCGTATTCAGTGACCCCAAATTAGTATAATAACATAGCATTTATTTTATGGGCAAACAAAAAGTTAAATTTTGTAGACCAGTGTTATTTAAGTATAATTACTGTTTTATATCTACTTCTTCTTCTTCGTGACGATGACAATCTAAATTGACTCGGCCCAGAATTGGGCCACAAGTTTAGCGCTCTCTGAACAGTCCATCAGCTCCTGTAATGAACAGTCGGCAGGGCACGCAGGGCACGATAACAATTGCCTCATCGTTTGTGGAGCAGCACCACACTTACACTCCAGAGCAGAGTTATCGATGAAATTCCACCTGAGCAGATTTTCTTTGCTTCGGCCTACCTGGGTACGGAGTATATCTATTTGTGATCGTGTGTCGTGGTGTTCACCTCTCACTCCTAATGATTTCTTGGGTAAACCCCGGTTTTGGATTGTGTTTTGCTGGCTCAGAGTACCGGCACTTTCTGCATCCAAACTGGACTTAAGGGTCGCGGGTCTGTCTCATCAGGTATCCGTGACCCTGGAACGTAAAGAGCTATTGAAGGATCACCGAGGAATTTAGTCAGTACAAGCCTCTCCCCTCTCTCCCTCCTGTCCCGTCCCTCTCGTCCCGCTCTGGGTAGGAGGGCGGAATAATTTTACCATGATAAAAAAAGTCTAAGTCAGGGTTTTTTTTTCAGAGGCATGAATTTGCAATATAATGTCTGGTGTTTTATCATACTTATGTGGTTTTACCTTACATAACCATATTAATTATCGTATATCATACAACATTATTTTTTGTTTATGCATAATTTTGTAAAGAATCTATGTACATAATTTTAAAACCGTATCATAAAAAATCACAAAGTATAACTTTGTGATTTTTTATGATACGGTTTTAAAATAGCTTGTGTATCACCTGGTTGTCCGAATGTCCGTTCAAAAACATGCTCATTTCGCGGTACACCCGCATAAACCGCGTCTCCTGTGTTATATACGTACACTCGTGATAATCAATAGGTACCTAACCGTACGGTGATTGTATTGTAATTAACTGGTAAAAAAATTTAATATAATCTTTAACGAAAAGAAATACCTATACCTAACATGGTGTAAAAATTATTGAAATTGAATCAGTAACTGATTCTGAACAAACTATATTCAGGTTTCGCATATATTATGCTAAAAATAATGTTGTATAGTAAATATGTAATAACAATGTTAATATTTCAGAAGCGACAAACTCTGACCACACGACTACAATAATAGTCTCTGTAGTGTCTACAGTTGGAGGCGCGCTGGTCCTGTGTGGACTTGCGTATGTGATATTTCGGTTGAGGAGAAGAAATTACGAAAGGCAGCTACAATTACTGATAGCTGCGGTAAGTTTAATATTATTATCTATTGCATATACCGCTTTTTACAAAATTTGGCGGACGAAGGAGTATTGTGGCACTATTAAAGTATAAAACTTACTACAAAAATGGCCCAAATATTAACGTTTCATGAGTAAAACAAGTTCCGGTACCACAAAACATTTATAGACGACAGCGCCATGTAGTGAAAACCTCATTGCTTGGCATTATGTTGCTTCACTATCATTACTCTCAATAATATTGAAAATTAACGTTAGACTAACGTTTTATATACTTCGCATTTTTCAGAACACTGCTCCTCAGTTCTATCTCAATCTCATTCTTAGGGAAGACTGCGACAGGCAAATTGCTGAAATTGATCAGCACATCTATGAAGAGATTGGTCCACCCATTTATGACGTAATCGATAATCGAAATTATGAGGAGATCGAAGAGCCGGATTATGCGGAAATCGATAGTCCTGCGTATGCGGAGAATAATGGTGAAGTCTGCGAAGAGAGTGGTGCGTCGGTTTCTGAAGAAATCCATGGTCCCGTGCATGAGAATCTCGATGCTCCCGTGCATGGGGAGATCAATACTCCGGTGCATGAGGAGATCAATACTCCCGTGCATGAGGAAGTCGATGCGCCCGTGCATGTAGATAATGAAGCTTCTGTGTATGAACCGATGCACTGATCTGTGAAGTGACCAATGGAGATGGATAAAACGTACACAGGTATCGCAATCACTATTGTTAATTGTAATTGCTAATGAATCAAACATGATTTGAGGACACGGAGGCAAGTTGTCACAATATTAGTTGTCCGACGCAGCCATCCATTTGCATATTTTTGCCCAACGGCTATTGTGCAATCCCATTTGAGCTTGGCAGCCTTTGTACTTACGCTAATTATTCCAGTTTTAGAGCTCTGCGTGGTGTTCCATATTCTATCGGATCTTCTTACGCCCAGAATGCTGCGCTCAATTGCTCTTTGGCACACTCTAATATGAAATTTTGACGACCCGGGGAGCAACCAAGTCTGATTACTGTGTTTTAGAACGGGCAGGATACTCACATCGATGAGTTTACGCTTCAGGGATATCAGCAGATCTCTGTTCATTAGCGTCTTTATGGACCAGTAGCTTTTCCAGGCGTTGTCGATTCGGCGGTCGATTTCTTTTTCCCACCCGCTTTTGAAAGTTAGGAACTGGCCCAAATACATATAAAATATGTTCCCATCAGCAGATAGTATTTCCAGCCCATCTACCTAAACCCTACGTTTTGTGCTAGTTGTTATCGCTTTAGTTAGATCGATTAATAGCTAGTCCCACTTTGGGGCTAGCCGTACTCAAGTCATAGAGGGCATAAGTAGTTCTAGAGCTCAAGAAGGACTATGTCGGCGGCACATCCGAGGTTTTTTAACCTCTTATTATTTCAAGAGGCTGCTATAGATAGTCTAAAATGTCTCTTCAAGTTTGCTCGTAAATAGTTTTGGAGAGAGCAGGTCACCCTGTTTTACACCTCTTGTATTTTATTGTATTCTAAATCTAGGTCCTGCAGTGTTAAACTTTATGTTGGCGGAGCTATTGATATATGTTTTTAAGCAGATCTAAATGTATATTAAGTTTTAAGATCTAGGTTTTCTAGAGTTCAGATTATTTCGGGGTATTTAAAGCTATGAAATGCCTTCGTATAATCCAGAAAAGCCAAATACCTACATTGAGTTTCTGTTGAAGCTACACCTGAAATACATTTAGATAGACTACGTTGTCTTAAGGCTTTTGCAAACAGCGAGCTTGGCGTGGTGCGACATGGCGTGTTTACATGAGATAAAAATACAAATAGGTGCGTCCCCACAGAGCGCGCAGCTTCGCGAGGCATTTTCCGCGCGAAGCAGCTCGATTGATGTGGACGTGTCTCGGGCGAGGCAAGTGACAGTGCGTCGGCCGAGCGCCCGAGCCATCCAGTGTCGGCTTTTCTTTTGCTCGCGTATATTGTTTCGTGCCTCGGTCGAAAAATAATAGACGCGTCCACACAGAGTGAGCAGCCTCGCTTGTCAGTTTCCTCGCGCAGAAAATGCCTCGCGAGGCTGCGCGCTCTGTGCGGACGCACCTATTGAATGTCGTCACACGCCATGGTAAGAATAAAACATAGAAAATAATTCAAAAGTCATTAGCAGATTGTAAGCGCGCCGCGATGCTAATGAGACTCAAAACTTTTTTTCAGTTGTCCGATCGTAATTATTTTCAATATTCTGAAGACGAACATTTGCTAAAATGGCATTTATTGTTTACAGAAAGAAAAATGAAGAAGAGGGCTGACAATGAAGATGATACGGATACGGCCAAGACAAAAATATGAAATTTTAAAATCAGCTGATGATATATCATTGAATAAGCGTACTGTGGCGGACGGACCGGGATGACCAACGGTGCTCCGCCTAGAGGGGAGGGGGAGGAAACTTTTCGATTTGCCCCCTTGTGCCCCTTGTATGTACGTTCCTTGCGTTGCTGGTGACGCACGTACCCACGCACCCTTGAGTGCGTAACGTTTGACGACTTTCGGAAATAATACTGGGGCTGGGGACCACGGGCAACGGAATAAAACACTGCACTAGAGTTCAAATCTTGAAGGCTTCGGTCTTCTTTTTAGGGTTCCGTAGCCAAATGGCAAAAACGGAACCCTTATAGATTCGTCATGTCTGTCTGTCTGTCTGTCTGTCTGTCTGTCTGTCTGTCTGTCTGTCTGTCTGTCCGTGTATGTCACAGCCACTTTTTGTCGAAAGTATAAGAGCTATCCTGTTGAAACTTGGTAGAAAGATGTATTATGTGAACCGCATTAGGATTTTCACACAAAAATCAAAGCAAAACAAATTTTGGGGGTGCCCCCCATGCTTAGAATTGAAACTCAAAAAAAGTTTTTTCACCAAACCCATACGTGTGGGGTATCTATGAATAGGTCTTTAAAAATGATATTGAGGTTACTAACATCATTTTTTTCTAAACTGAACAGTTTGCGCGAGAGACACTTCCAAAGTGGTAAAAAGTGTCCCCCCCCCCGTAACTTCTAAAATAAGAGAATGATAAAACTAAAAAAAATATATAATGTAGACCTCAACCAAAACTACCAACGAAAATTGGTTTGGATGAGATACATTCAGCAGTTTTAGAGATATAGTACATTTTCAAAAACCGCAAATATAACTTTGCTATTCATACAAATACTATGAAAAACAAAGTTATTTTTATTGTTTGTGTATATTACTTACTAATCTCAATATAATTATATCTCTAATCTATGCTTGCTGCTATGGAACCCTTCATGGGCGAGTCCAACTCGCACTTGGCCGGTTTTTTTCTGGTTTTGTTTCTTCTTCGGTGGCTCAGCTGCGACTGACGCAGTGCCGGCGTTCGTTCCGGCTTTTATACCGGCCGTTGTTACCTTATAGAGGCCCTCGTATTTTGAGCCCATTTTTCCTTGTTTTTCACTAAGATCGAAGCTTTCAGTAACTTTATTTTCAAACCAAATTCGACCTTATTCTGACATATTATACATCATTAGAATCCTTTCTATCTCTACTTTAACCTAATCTAATTATTTTAGACATACATTAACATATAAAAAAAATCCTAGAACAAAAATAGTCAAAGTTACATAGGAACAAAATTTTCACTTTACAAAAATCGCAATAACTTGAAAACTACTGGACCGATCTTCATGAAACATCTTGTAAACTTATTTTTACAATGAAATACAACCCTTTTTTTAATACTTTAATTAACGGACATGCATAAACAAAAAAGTGAGTTTTCAAGTTACGTAATCATCTAAGATATTTTAAACTTTTTACAATTTTCATACTAGAAACTTATCTAACTAGAATCTAATATAAATGACTAAGATAATCTAATAAGAATTATAAATGTACAATCAACATAAACATAATTAATTCCAATTAGAAAATCACCTTACAAACTACACTGTACAACGGCAAAAGTCCTCCCACTACTTGCACCCCTTGTCCCTG
Organism: Agrotis exclamationis; assembly: GCA_950005045.1. Taxonomy (NCBI): domain Eukaryota; kingdom Metazoa; phylum Arthropoda; class Insecta; order Lepidoptera; family Noctuidae; genus Agrotis; species Agrotis exclamationis. The sequence goes on from OX465442.1 coordinate 2,012,792, forward strand.
CGTGGGTCTCGCCGCCGACACACACAATTTCACTTTCACAACACTGTCACTATGGAGGCGCTCTTTCCACTACTTGCACCTCGCGTCCCTACGTGGGTCTCGTCGCCGACACGTACTTTCATACTTTTTGCTTGCAGCACACCTTAAGTTTTAAATTATATGTTATTTACCTATAATAAGCTTTATTTTATGTTATTTATAGGGTAAACTACCAGTCATTGGACACTTAAGGGCCATACATTGACGAAAAATAATTCTTGGACACATTTATGAATCTACGTGCTAGAATTGTTAATATTTTGCTTATTCAATATGTATGTGAACATAATTTCATTTTAAAAATAATACTTTACAGCATGTTCGGTACTTTTGTATATGTACGCACAAATACTACGTATTTTTCTTTTTCATTCCTTTTAAATCGATTAATACTTAATCGACTAGCATATTCCAATTGGGACATGCCTAAAACGAAACGCTAAGTAAAAAGCAGCGCGCAACACGTATAACGGAACGTGTCTATCTTTTCTCTTCTCAACAAGTAAAACCACACGTTTGACTAAGCGCTCGCTCCGGTAGCTTGAGCCTATAAAACCAAATATCCTAAAGAAGAATGACGAACTTCTATGTAAATGGGACCCATTGATATTAGAATCATACATTATTGAAACTTAGTACTACTTATAGAACTATACAAAACTAGCAAAAATGCAAATGGATAGTCAGCTGTAAAAGTTGGGAGAAAAAAGTTATACAAGGTAGAAGATTATAACCTAAAAATCTAAAAGTTAAAATTATCTGTGAACTAGGAACTTGGTGACTATAGAAGCTTGGCTAACTGGCTAAAACTATAGATAAATGATGTCTTTAAGCCCAGCTTAGATTAATCGCAGCAGGCTTAAGACTTTTCTGTTAGCGTTCCCGCCAAACGCAAAGTACACAATGTATGGTAATGACATTACCTGAATAGTCACAAGTGACAGACGGCATAAGTTGAACCAAAACAGCGACCGACTTTCAATGCGCAGTAACAGATTTTCGGGTCAGCGAAACAGCGGGGGGCTGCGCGTAACCATAGCTACGACAGCCATTTTGGTTCAACTTATCTGTGGCCCACTATACCTAACGGTAATGCATAATAAACATTGTCATTTAGTACTTAGTGTTTGGTAGGAACGCTAAACAGAAAAGTCATTTGTCTAAGCCTGCTAGTAAAACTATAGGAACTCATGTTGTGGGCAAAAACCTAAAAACAATTAAAATAGTTAAATAGATAGGCGTTACTTACACTTTTTTTTTTTAAGGTGGTAAAATCATCGAATGAGTCCTCCCGCCCTGGGTGGGGCGGAAGGGACTGTCAGACTCTTACTGACTAAAATCCACCCGTGTTCCTTCGGATGCCCTTTACGTTCCGGGGCTGTAGGTTGTGTGGGTGTCGTTGTCAGGGTACGTAAATGATACGAGTACTCACAGTGGAAGGATGAAAAGAGTTTATTCCACACGAAACACACACACAGAAGAGTTCACAAACAGAAGGATAAAGTCAGACAGATAGGATAGAAGAGAAGCACAGAATAAGCGTAGATAAAGTGATAGCAGTTAAGCACATACGAGTATATAAAAGCGCGGCGGAAAGCGAAGCGGTAAATTACAGCAAATGATAGCTAGCACGCACGACGGCAGTTGTGGGCTCACTGGTCCACCGGCCGGCGCGGGGCATCGGAATGCGCGAGCGGCGGGAGCGAGCGCGACAGACGATCGACCGTCTCGCTCACGCCTAGGCACGCACGCAGTCCGTGGCTCGCTGAGTCTCGACGCCAGAGCCGGGACAAAAGACTACGTCACAAGCTTCGCCACTCGCTGATAACGATTTAACTAATATGACAAAGTTTGTCCGTGTCTGTTTGTTTGTACATATTAGTTAAATCTGTATATAATAAATATTGTGTGATGATTATATTAATGTAAATAATTCTAATGTTAGTTTTGATTTTATATAATGCTATTGTTTGTTTATTTAAGTTTTAATTATATAATATTAAGTTAGGTTAGTTTTATATAATAATTAGGCTAAGTACATTATGTAAACAATAACTATAGTAGGTCACTACAGGGCCACGGTATTCTGTGTTAAGAAAAACCGAACTTAAACGTCCAAAAGCATTAGTAGGTGATGAATTTGTTTAATTATGAAGGTTGGAATGCAATCGGTGACACGCGATGCGTTCGTAAACTGTACGATAACTTATTTTCAATAGATTTAATTTATTTCTAACTTTTAATTGCCATAAGCTAGCAACTCAATATTTTTTATATAATCCTGTATTAAACTCTTATTTTAAATTTATATAGACTTGCAAGTGAACGACGCTTCCTTTATTTTTAAATCATATGGGTCCATTCTCGCCGAACTTCTTTCCCAAGTGATCAGAATCAAAAAGGGACAACAAAAATACGTGTATCGACTCCAGCCTATGCGGGTTGCTACAGTCATCATCGGAGGACAGGGGCCCCTGAGGAAGATCGCTGCTTCATACCAGGTCAGTCCCAAAATTACGGTCTATGCTAGATCTTCATTTATTCGACACAGCATTAACATTAAAAAAAATCCTGTTAGAAAAAAAGTACCCAAATATATAGTCATTGGACAGAATTTCTATTGTTGGACAGTCTATATTAGTTAATGGACAGCACAATTTAGCTCATTAATGTTCTTTTATAAATCGTTAAAATAGCAAATAGGTAATAAAGGGGAAAACAACATTTTAGTAATGTTATTATGATATTATTAAAATTGCTTTTACCTACATATCTCATAGAAGAAACATTAATTGCTTTCAAAACTACTCCGTCTTAGCAACTCTTATGTAATACAAAAAAAACTTTCGTAGTCTTTCACTTTCCCCTTGGGCATCTTTGGTTTACTTCTAAACACCGTTATCAGACAGTACCATTAGTTAGGTAGGTTTTAGTTTGGACAGGGTGTCCAATGACTAATTTTAATCTTAAAATTGGTCATTAGTCTTTGGACAGGGTGTCCAATGACTAATTTGAATCTCAAAATTAGTCATTGGACACCCTGTCCAAAGACTAGTAGAAGTTGCTTAAGAGCAACATGATTAAAAATGGTTCCTTTGGCCTAAATTTATAGGCAGTAGAGTCCAAAATATTTGTGCACCGCGCCTTAAAATCTAGTTATTGGACAAGTGTCCAATAACGATCCAAGTGTCCAATAATAAAGACAAGTGTCCAGATTTTAAGGCGCGGTCTTATCTCATATTCCCAAAAATTGGTTTCTTAGAACGTCGAGTATGACGTAATGTAATAAAAATAAGCAACGCGAAAAATACAGTGAACAGAGAAGGGTATAAAGAAGAATTTAAACCGAACAGAATAATAAATAAGAGTTTGATATTCCCAATAAAAATTGGGAAGTTGTAGCACAAAAATAAACTTTGACGTCGAAGATCTCTGTATTTCCAGCGATAACAACAGTTTTTTTTTAAGAATTTAGTAGGTTTTCCATTTTTTTAAAACTTTAACCGAACCATTATTTAATTTTATGTCTATATTTTAAATAATCTAAAGAAAAGCAGTAAAATAAATGCCCATTCGCAGCTTACGTCACATTTCAACACAAATGTCATTTTTTCAATTTTCAATCTTATTGACGCTCCATAGTGGTGACAATAGTTTACGCGGTCATAAGCGATTAAAATCGTAGTCAGTCCGCGTCTTAAACAAAAAAGTTTTCAGTTATTGGACATTACGAAATAACTTAAAAAATCTATTTGGCTGTATGTTATCATATTAAAATCAGTACAGAATATCATAATACATTACTGTGCAAACTACTAAGAACATAGGATGATCAGGTAGAATTTAAATCGTTAAATAATGTATAGATAAACTTACCAAATTCTTTATTTCTCACTAGAATGACCGCTAACCGTCCGGACGCCGAGAAAAGTAAATAATTTTGACCGATTACTGCCGTCTATTAGAAATGTTTTGAACTTTTAAGTATTACCAATAAACAGAGTGCAGAAAGAGTCAGTTGCATTGTTAGACTCTTGAATCATAACCTTAATAAAAACGATTAAAGGGAGTTCTGTCCAATAACTGATAGCGTCCAATAACTGGTAGTTTACCCTATGAAGAAAACGTAATCTTTTTGTATTGTTATGTTTAGTAAAAGTAAGTGTGGTAAACTTTAAATAATATATTTTTTACGTTATTATTAAGCATTTTCATTTCTGTACACGCGCCAAGCAAGCAAGTTTGGCATAATTATATCATTTCTTCCCACAATTTGATCCTATATTAGCAACACCAACGAATGGTGTAATAATACAGGGTGCGATTTTTTTTCCAACATCAGCAGGTTCGATTCCTGGCCAGGATTATTGAATTTTCTAAAAGTTTTTGTCAAAATCGACCTCGAAACTCGTAGATTTCAACGTTTTGCGATATTCCTCAAAGTTTCGGAAATGGCCACCCACGCCCCGTTGAAAAATTCACACTGTATATCGGTGGCCACTTATAAAAAAAGGCACCAATTTTTCCCTTGGCTTTTGGTCGGTGAATTCCTCTCAAGCGATAATTTATTAGTAGACTAGTGTTTGCCCGCGGCTTCGCTTGCGTTTTCGAATTTGAGAAACAATACGGATGGTGTAAGTGGCGCCATCTGCACCAATTCAAAACACAAATAACAGAAAGATTTGATTGCTTTTGAACAATTAACATTCCTACACCTCAATTAATAAATTACAGTTTAAAAAAAAAAAATCTAAAAACCCACGTTTTTAAATGTCCTAAAAATAAGAAAATAACCCTACGGGGCTGAGAGAGGGGCCACTCATAACGTGGGGGCGTATATTATTTAGGGGATTATTTATGGGATATATTTACATGACGTGTGTAGATCGTGGGTGTAACTTGCAAAGATACGCCCCCACGTTTTGAGTGGCCCCTCTCTCAGCCCCGTAGGGTTATTTTCTTATTTTTAGGACATTTAAAAACGTGCGTTTTTAGATTTTTTAAATCTATTAATTATTTTATTATTTTTATCATTGTTTATCGGGGTTGAAGCTACACTGAAAATTTCAGCCTGCTAGCTTATCGGTAAGTGCCTCAAAGCCAGTCCGCCATCTTGGACGTCCGTCATATTAGATTTAAGTCACATGACTATTGTTTTCGTATTCCTGACACCAAACCCTTTCATTTGATACCCATATCATGGAGGTGGATTTCAAACAGCCAGTCTACCATCTTGGACGTCCGCCATATTGGATTTAAGTCACGTGACTATTTTTTTCGTATTCCTGACAGCAAACCCTTTCATTTGATACCCATATCATGGGGGTGGGTTTTAAACAGCTAGTCCGCCATCTTGGGGAGGCCGCCATATTGGATTTGTTATGACGTTTCTTAGATAGTCATGTATTGTCATCAGAACTCAAAGCGTGTACAAAATTTCAGCCTGCTAGCTTATCGGGAAGTGCCTCAAAATTGAGTTGCAAAAGTCCAACCGGAACGACAAACAAACAAGAAAAGTGAGTGTATAAAAACGTGGGAAGAAAAAAAAAAAAAAAAAAAAAAAAAAAATTGAGTTGCAAAAGTCCAACCGGAACGACAAACAAACAAGAAAAGTGAGTGTATAAAAACGTGGGAAAAAAAAAAAGTGAGTGTATAAAAACGTGGGAAAAAAAAAAAAAAAATAATCGTGGGAAAAAATATCGAAAATATTGGAAAAAAATAAAATTGAAAATAATATTGAAATAAAAGTATACATAAATTTATTTTAATTATTTGAAACTCTCAGAATAAAGACAAACAAAAAAAAAAGAAAAGCAAAAAGTGAAAAAGAAAAATGCAAGATTTGATCCCGAGACCCATTCAACAAAAGGCAAGCAGGTTCCTTACCAGACTGGCTGGGTTGCTGACAAGTGCTTCAAAATAGCGGTTCTTATAGAAATGTCAACAATGACTGAAAATCAACGTATAACATTGCTAATCCCCCAAGGGGAATAGCGTAATTATATATTATACCGGAATATTTGAGGAAAAATTGAATAAAAATTATCCAGTGGTTAAGCCGCTGATCGGAAAGTTTCAGTACCTAGTTTAAGAATTAACGCAAAAGAAAAAACCGGAAAAAAGAAGTTGAATAATTGTCATCAGAATCGATCCCTTAAGGATAAGGATATTTTTTTCTTTTAGATTTTTTTTTTTAAATTAAAAAAAAATCTAAATGAAAAAAATATTCAATGTACAGGAATGACAGCTCTACGATTTTATTATTATGTATAGATAGATAAGATATATAGACTACATCAGAGAGTTGTATTATAAACATTCGAGCTGAAGTTCCGTTCTGCCGTGCAGGCCCTAAAGTGCAGTATGAGGAAAAAAGCGGTTTCGAGAAAACCGCGAAAAACTTTTTAACACTGTTTTTTTTAATGTTATTAATGTGTATGGTGCATATTTTTATTGCTACGAGGACTAAGTGACAACAAAGATGGTATTTACAAAAACAAATATTAATTTAGTTTATTAGATTTTAATTAAAATCGGGTTTTTTTAAAATCATAGCAGTTACTGCACTCAAAAAGTTACCCATATGCAGATTAAAAAATACTAAATACCACAAAAACTTAGATTTTTTTGCTACTTTGCAGACTAATTTGCAGCATAAGACTTTCTTTACTGCATTTTAATTTGTGTCTTGAACGATTTGCACATGTAGTACATAACGATTTCTTCCAACTTACGAGTATGTTTGAGGTAGGAATTTACAGAAAAAAATGTATGTATAAAATTGACGTTTATTTTTTAATATTATTAGTCCAGTCAACGGGGAGTTTTGCCCTACAAAAGGTGGTGTAGTTTTTTTTCAAGTTTTGCTTAAGTTTATTACTAACACTAGTTTGTAAGCTCATAACTAGTACTAACAAAATATGGATGTAATCGTAAGATGAGTCTGAAATAAATGATTATTATTATTAAGTATAGCTACTCATGAAAAATTTAAGTTTTCGATCTCGAGGAGTGTCTGCGTTAGCCAGCATCTTGGATTAAAGGGGTCCAAGTTCGTTCTTTTTCACATGCTTCAACAGCTGACTTTATGACAAAGTCTAAGAGAAGTTTAAAGACATTAAAATTCCACAACAAATTGTATTTTTGTGTTACGTATATATTTCGTTTTTTACACGTGAAACTTGTTTTACCGAATGCGTATTAGACGCTAAGATGTCTGAAGTAAAGGACAACTGAAAACACAAGTTGTTTTTTGAGCAAATCTAGTTCCTTCCACTCCATTCAGTGCAATCGTCAATTTATCTCTTATATATTTTAAAATAAAAAATGTTAAATATGATAATGTGTTTTATGAGTTAGAACCACGGAAAACAAATAATTATCCGCAATACATAAAAAAATCCCTGTTTAAAAGAAAAAACCTAACTGGCTGACTGACTGATGGATCAACGCCCAGCCGAATCCGGTGGGTATAGAGGCATGAAATTTTGCACACAATTATCAAAAAAATCGATAAAATATGCATCCTCGCGGACGAAATCGTGGGCAAAATACTCGTCAAATGTGTAGACGATTTTTATGAATGTTGAGTGTTCTTCCTCTTGTAACTTTGAATCTAGATGACGTACCTGCAGAATATGTACAAATAAAGTTGTTGTGGAATTTTATTGACTTTAAACTTCATATTTTTGTCGTAAAGTTAACTGTTGAAGCATTATGTGAAAAAGAACAAATTAGGACCCCTTCAATCCAAAATGGCGGCTAACGCAGACACTTCTTGAGCTCGAAAACTTACATTTTTCATGAGTAGCATGTACTTATGAAATACAAATGAAAAAAAACTACACCACATAATTTATATACCTACAGTGTTTGGTTTCCGACTACCAATACTTTAAGGGGATATAATAGACTCATTTTCATCGACAAATCTACTTATAAAAAAATCCTACTAAAACACTTTGCGAATGGCGGCCATTTTGGTTTTTTAACCGGCCGAACTGAAATATGTATATCAATATACATGCAAATGACTTTATTGCGAAGGTAAACGTTGAGGCTTCCGAAAAATTAACCAGAGTTTTCAAAAAATAAGAAAAAAGAACAAAAAAACATGGAAAAGCACTTAATTGTACACAAAAATTACTGATTTATTTCACATATTTCACTCTAGCTCGAAAAGTACCCCTGTTTTTTGCTTGGGTTTTTGTGGTAAATTAAAAGTATTCGACTGATCGAGCAAGAGAGTTAGCGACAAATTCTGACTAGAACGCAGTAAAATATGACCTGTACTGCAGTGAAATTAGTAAAATCGTTCAAGTTAACAATTATAATGCAGTAACAGAGTGTCATACTGCGTTTTAATGAGCATTTAAGTTATTTTCATATTTTGAAAAATACTGACTATACAGCAGTAAATAATGAACATACTGCACTTTAGTTGGTTTTCACGTAATAAAGTTACTTCAATAACACTAAATAAAATACTACATTTTAGTACTTTGCTGCATTTTAATCTGTAGTTCATGTGAAATAAACTAGTGATCAGCCATGCAGTATTAACACTTTTGGTACAAAAACTACTTACTGCGTTTTAATTTATATTCCTCAATATTTTTTTGGGTATAGAATACAGATTTTATGTGGTAATATCGATATTTACTGCGTTTAACTTGGTAAAGTGACGGATCGTGGTAGACGTAACTGCTATAACTGTATTTTAGTTGGTATTGTAACATATTTAGACATGCAAAATTAAGTTACTGCTTTCAAAAGTTTGATTTTTTAACCGTTTAAAGCATCCTAACAAATACCTGATTAGATCTTCATGTTCCTTATAACGTGTCCGTTAAGGTTCTATATTCAACAAAAAAATGACAAAAAACCTGTTACTGCGTTTTAGGGACTGCACGGCAGTATAATTGTTGAATAAAAATGGTTTAATTCGTGTAACTATTTTCTTGTATATAATACTAGCAAAGGAGGAGGCGGGACGCGTAAGGGAGAGGACAGCGTCCACCTCACAACCCAGCCGCAGTGGTAGACGCCCACGGCGAACGACGTCGCAAGACGAATTCCGGCCATCGTAGGCGCGGGCATGCGGGCGGCGAGTAATGGGCGATTAGTTGTCCGACCATGGACCATGCCCGACGGCGACGGCGCGTTGTGTTCCACGCGCGCCTCAAAGAGTGTCAGTACAATGACGGCCTCCCCCTTAGAGGGCCAAAGCCTACCGGGTTCGCGGGACTAACGAATACCGTGACCCTGGAACGTAAAGGGCTATCGAACGACACCGTGGATTTTAGTCAGTACAAGTTTGACAGCCCTGCCCTGGGTGGGAGGACTCATTTGATGATTTTACCACGCTAAAAAAAAATGTGACACTCGGAGACTGCCGCGGTGAAGCTATTGCATAACATTTTTTTTTTTTTTTATATTATAAGAATAAATTCACCTACCGCGTATATTTAACGAGAATATAATTTATTTAAAATGTTTGTGGAGGACTACTACTGTAATAAAGAACTTCTTTGTTGTAGGAGAATTTTATAAGTAGGTTTCATTGTGAAAACTCCTTTTGTAGCTGGCCGTTTAGAATCAGTAAGAAGAAGTAAATTGTTTATCGGATATTTTTATGATTGCCGAAGTCTCCCGAACTGAAACGATGTTAGACGGTGCGTGGTGTCAGGTATTATCGTTAGGTTTTTGGAAAATTTTTGATTCGGTCGCCGCAACGCGCCGCGGTCAAAGCCCGTAATAACAGCTATGCAATAGCTTTAAAAAAAGGGAACTGATGGGGACGGGATCATAGGGCCAACGCCTAACATAACATGGGTGAAACCGCGGGCAGAAGCTAGTACTTATAACATAAAACGTGAGGTTATCTACGAGTAAAAGAAATACAAAATACCTATTTATGCTCAAACAATAACATCCGACCAAATTTCTACAAATGTGATTATTATATCAGACCTGTTAGCAATTGACTGGCATAACGAATTTTCTAACTCCGACAATATTAACGATCATGACATGTTTCCACATTTTACACAAAGTTAAACGAACTAATAGAAAAGCACATACCGAAAAGTAGTTGTAAAAATTCAAAATATCCTTCCTGGTTTAGTAAAGCGCTCGTAAAGTTACTATCTGAAAAAGAAAAATTTCGCACAAAATTTCGTAAATACAAAAACTCTCGCGACAAATGGAGCTATGATTTACTTCGAAGCCGTTGTCATACTATGATTAACCAAAATTATAGCGAATACATACATCATATTGAGACTAATATAGGAAAAGATCCAAAAGCATTTTGGCGTTATGTTAAAAATAAACGAAATAGTAAATCAGCAATGCCAGTCAGAATGCAATTGGACGACGTAATAGCTAACAACGGTGCTGGCATAGCAAATCTTTTTGCAACACATTTTTCTTAAATTTTTACTGACCCAAATAATAATACAACAACCGATATCAAAGAATTAGATGGAGTTTTAAGTGGCATTAAATTTACATCTGATGAAATTTTTATGAAAATTAAAAAACTAGATGCCACTAAGGGTGCAGGTCCCGATCTTATTCCGCCTATTTTTATAAAATCATGTGGTAAAGCACTTGCAAAACCGCTGTACTTGTTATTTAACCAATCTCTGGAGTTAGGAGTATTCCCCGACGAATGGAAAAAGGCCCGGATTGTACCTGTGCTCAAAAAAGGTGACTCGAGCAACGTCAAAAACTATAGGCCGATTTCCATTCTGTCATGTTTCCCGAAACTTTTTGAGTGTCTGGTCTGTCCCATCCTAACCAATTATTTGAATGCTAAGCTTTCCGATAGCCAGCATGGATTTTAAGTAGGACAATCTGCAGCGTCAATGAAAGGCGGGAGCTAGCAGTGAACTGGTTTATTGAACTTAGTGATACGATCTACCCACCACCATACAAATATCATAATTATCACATAACAGACGGTACATTTCTCCCCCTTAAGCCATAGTCTTACGTTCTATACAATAGTTATTCTTAATACAAAACCATAAACTAAAATATAAACTAGATATTAAGAATTAACCCGAGCCCGATTATAAGCTCGCAGAGCACGGGCAGACGCACCTGATGGTGGTGGTGGTGGTGTTACCGGTCTTGACGCCGCTTCAAAACCGGCAACCTGTGACCCTTCACCAACGACCTCAGACGCGTCTTCGAATGTGTCATCAGCCTCCTCATGCACTGAGGGAACCTCTGGGGCCGACACTATGTCTTTACTCCCATGAACTATGCTAGTTCGAGATAACGAATGGCGATTCTTGTTTTGTATGGGCATAAACTGGTCGACATGTCTTCGCCAACCGTCTCCACGTCCTACGTCAACTTTGTACGAGACCAGCCCAGTCTGTTCGACTATTTTACCCGATATCCACTTATCCCCCCTCGCGGTGTAGTCGCGTGTCAGTACCACGTCAGCAGGCGCCAGCACCCGCGGCGTGCCGCCCGCAGCGGCCACTTGCCGCTCCTGTGCCACCTTGTACCTGTGTACCTTGATAAAGCGTCAGCCGGCCCATTTTCAGCAGAGCGAACGAATTCAATAGTGAAATCGTATGCGGCCAAGCGCGCCGCCCATCGCTGTAGCCTACTGGCCGCCGTCTGTGGAATGCCACCTCTAGCACCAAATATGTGCGTCAACGGCTGATGGTCTGTGCGTAATATGAAACTTCTACCGTACAAATATTGATGATGTTTTGTTACACCAAACAATATCGCGAGTGCTTCTTTGTCAAGTTGACTGTAATTACGCTCGGCCGCGTTTAGTGTGCGGGACACACAGCTAACCGGACGCTCACTGCCGTCGGAATAGCGGTGCGCCAGCACAGCACCCAGCCCGTACGCACTACTATCGACCGCGAGTACGAGCGGTCGCCCTTCTTCGTAATGTGCTAGCACCGGCTCGCCCACGAGAACACGCTTTGCTTCTACAAACGCCCGCTCACAACTATGACCCCACTTCCAGCGAACATCTTTTTTTAATAAGTTGTGTAAAGGATACAATAATGTACTCAAATTACTAATAAATTTTCCATAATAATTTAACATTCCCAAGAAACTTTTCAGTTGGGTTATGTTTTCTGGTCTGGGTGCGCTGGAAATGGCATCCAATTTGGTGGTATCCGGTCGCAATCCTTTTTTATCAATAATAAATCCTAAATATTTAACACTTTCTTGTAAAAAACGACATTTACTTAGTTTAACTGTTAATCCAGTATCGCGTAATCTTTCCAGTACAGCTCGTAAGTTACTAATGTGATCTTTATCATTAGCACCTGTTACGCAAATATCATCGACAAAAACCACACAGCCTGGAATGCCCCGTAGGGTCTCCTCCATTAATTTTTGGAACTTTTCAGGGACACACGCTAGACCGTATGGCGTACGACGGTAAGCATATGTTCCGAGGTGAGTTGTAATGGCTGTATAGGGTTGAGACTCTTTTGTTAACATACACTGTTCATAAGCATGAGTAGGATCAATTTTAGTAAACTTTTCCCCCCCGCTTAAGCTCGCAAACAACTCATCGATACGGGGAAGGGGGTAATAATCACGCTTAAACTTAGGATTTATTGTAATCTTATAGTCCCCACATATTCTTATATCGCCATTTTTTTTTACAACTGGCACAATTGGTGTGCCATAATCGGAATAGTCAACGCGGTATATGGAGCCGTCGGACTCCAAGCGCGCTAGCTCGCGTTCAACGCGCGCGCGCAGTCCTAAGGGCACGGGCCTCGCCCGCACATACACCGGTTCATCATTGGTCAGCTGTAGTCGAATGGCTCTCTTACAAGTTCCTAACTTATCCGTAAATACCTCCGGAAATTCCGAGCATAACCGGTTCACGAACCCATCGTCGGTTATTTTATAAAGATTAATTTGTGAGACTTTAAGGGCTCGCAACCAATCTCTTCCCAGTAAGGGACACGCTCCATTTCTGATAATATAAAGAGGTAAGGATTTTATTTCAACATCTCGTAATCGAACTTGAACTTCAATATAACCCAACGATTGAATGCGTGCACCGGCATAACTACGTAACATTAAGTTATCTTTCTTAATAGTTTTGTGAGAGAATTGGCGGGTATACATTTCTTCATTAATAGCCGAAATTCGGCTACCGGTATCAATTTCACACTTAATTTCAAAGTTGTCTATGATAACATTAATAAAATACGGTTTATTGTCTTTACCTCCAAGTACAATCTTAAACATATTGTCGGAATCGTCCTCGTCACTTAAATAATTTTGCCGAATGTCCGCCCGTTTACTGACCGACACATCACTATTTTTCACTGACCGACACATCACTTTCAAATGACCTTTCTGTTTACACTCGTCACACGTATAATTCACATAGCGGCACCTGTCTGCGCGATGCGCCTTACCGCACCGCCAGCAAGCTGGCGCCGCCGCCGAGCCGCTCCCCGTTGCACGCGGCGCTACGCCTTCATCGCGCGCCGCACCCGCCGCGCCTGCCGCGCCACGCGGGCCGCGAGCGCGTCCTCGCCCGCCGCGTGTGTAGTGCAGGTCGTCACCTGCCTCGCTGCCGGCACCTGAGGTCGTAGTCGGCACCACTGTACTGCCGCTCACCTCCGCATGCTTCTCTGCAGCCTCCAGAGCTAGTGCTAACTCCACCGCCTCTTTGTATTCTATTTTTCTTTCGGCGAAAATTCTAGAACGCATTGCGTCATTTGTCAGGCCCGACACAAACTGGTCTCTCAGGTTTTCCTCTAAAGTTGAACACTTCTTACATTTGCCAAAATTACAGGTTGTTGCCAGATGTTTGAGAGCCTGCAGATATTCCGTTAAAGATTCGCCGGCACGTTGTCGCCGCAGCCTGAACACGTGGCGCTCGGCGATCTCCGATCGCTGGGGTTCCAGATGATCGGCAACTAGTTTCACTAAATCTTCGTAAGATTTGTTCTCCGGGAAGTCAGGCGAACACAAGTCACACATCAATGAGTATGTGGATTCGCCCACGACGGTTATTAGCATGGGCACTTTCAGGTCATCTTTTACGTCATTGAGTAGAATATATTGATTGACCCGTCGTATGTATGCAGGCCATTGTTTAGAACTTAAACTGAACGGTTCTAATTTCCCGATCGGCATTTTTGTAAAAATTATAACGAAACTGCACGCGTAAAAAAAATGTATAAAATAATCCCATACTCGTCGCCAATGCAGCGTCAATGAAAGGCGGGAGCTAGCAGTGAACTGGTTTATTGAACTTAGTGATACGATCTACCCACCACCATACAAATATCATAATTATCACATAACAGACGGTACAAATCTACCGAAACTAACCTGGTCAGATATTTGACCGATATTTCTGATGCACTCGATAACAGACACGAAGTTGACGCAATATATACACAGACTTCAGCAGCGCGTTCGACAAGGTGAGCCACTCGCTTTTGACAGCGAAACAAGAACTCAGTGGTACTCGTATACTTACATAGGTCGCTGTTGAGGTGGTTCACATCATATCTCACCAACCGCTCACAGTTCGTTGCCATCAATGGCTATGTTTCTTACGAATTTCACGTGCGATCCGGCGTCCCGCAGGGTTCCCATCTTGGTCCAGTTTTGTTTTTGTTATTCGTAAATGACATCATTAGCAAAATCAATCACTGTGAACTGTTCGCTGACGACTTAAAAATTTATAAAAAGATTACGGGACCTGCGGACAGCACGCTTGTTCAATGTGATCTAAATAACATTGAAAACTGGTGTACAGCTAACAACATGACCTTAAACACCCAAAAATGCTTCTTCATCCGTTTCTCTAAAAAAAAGTCATCTTTTCCAACATCCTACACATTATACAACACAGTATTAACACAGGTACGACAAATGCGAGACCTTGGGGTTCTAGTCGACGACGAACTAAGTTTCAAGCCGCACATCAGCGACGTTGTTAAAAAGTCGGCACAGATGCTAGGGTTCGTTAAACGCAACACTCGAGGCTCTCAACTTCCAAAGACCAGGATAGTTTTGTTCAACACTCTGCGTAGTCGATTGGAATACGCCAGTGTCGCATGGAATCCGTACTACGCTGTTCATTCTCAAAGAGTTGAGGGAATACAGCGAGCTTTCTCTAAACATCTCGCCTTTATATCTAGAGGAATAAGCCATCGCTGTCCGTACGAACAGCGCATAAAATTTTGCAACATTATGACGTTGCGAGATCGTCGCCGCTCGCGTGACCTTATCTTTTTATACAAAATTGTTAACGGAATTGTTAAATGCAGTGATTTAGACGAGCGTATTCAATATTCAGTCCCCTTGAAACCCCCTAGACATCCCATCACTAGATTTTTCCATATTCCTTTCCGTAAATCTAACCCTGGTTTTAACGCTCCTCTAATTGGAATATGCAGAAACTATTATTATTATTAATCATTTATTGAAGGCAACAGGGCCCATAGAATAACTTAACCTAGATACGTTATATTCAAAGTGTTAGTAACAATGTAAACTTATACCTATGTTAGTAACACAATAACAACATACAACATTTAAACACACAAATATTTACAATATACACATCTATCATTGCTTCAGCATTTCAGCTGAAATACTGGAGCAACGATTCAAAACTTCATAGTCAAGCCTGTCAGCAATCATGCCCAGAATGCTATTGGAGCTGGCTCGCACCCTGCGCACCAGGGAAGCGCATCTTTTACGCATCAATGCATAAAAACAATCGACGCGCATTTCCGCAAACATCCCTGATGCACTACAGAAACGAGGCAGCCCCATCAGCACCCTAAAAGCATTAAACAGTTCTTACTGAAACACAGTTCTTCTTACGTTAAGCAGTTCTACAATATATTCTTACCATAGCGCCGGTAACTTGAGGCTGAAGTGATAAACATTAAATGACTAAAGGGAACTGAACGAACATCTTGATGAGCTTATATTATAATAACTGTCCTGTTTCAATTCTAATATTATAATGAGGACTAGTATTTGCGCGTTGCGCGAGCTGCATGCAGCTCGCGGGGTCGTGTTTTGGAGAAGTATTCCTTACCTTTATAAAATTTTTAGAATCTATAAGAATCTTTAAATTAATTGGAAAATCCATAGTCCTTAAAAGATTTTCTAAATTCCTCCTCCTCCTCGCGTCGTATTCCTCATTGCTGAGGGTCGTGATTCCCCCGACGTGAAGCCACCTGCTTCTGTCCTTGGCAGAATGAAGAGCATCGTGAAGTTTCGTGTCCAGGGAAGAGCGAATTTGGTCCGACCATCTAAGTGGACTGCGACCCCTCGGACGCTTGCCATCAACCTTGCCAGTAACCAACAATTGTTCAAGGTTGTGACTATCTTTTCTCGCGATGTGACCGAAAAACTCCAGGATTCTTTGAAGACAGGTGGTAGAAAGTCTGGTTTGGATCTTAAGGTCGCGGAGAATGGACTCATTGGAGCGGAATGCAGTCCAGGGTATCTGCAACATTTTTCTCCAGCACCACATTTCAAAAGCACCGATGCGATCGCGACCGGCTTTCTTGAGAGTCCATGTCTCTGATCCGTAACTGAATATGGAGAACACCAAGGATTTGACCAGTTTAATTTTGGTTTTCCGAGAGATGTTACGGTCTTTCCATATTCGTAGCAGCTGGGACATCGCAGTTTTGGCCATCCCTATACGTCTTCTTATCTCCTTTTCGCAAGAGCCTGTGCAGTTTATTGCTACGATCTACCACCATTAACTTGGTTTTAGCGTGGTTGATTTTGAGACCCAATTCCATACTGATCCTTTCCATTCTTCCGAGAAGACGAACCATTTCACTTTCGTTGGCAGCCAAAAGAGTTGTGTCGTCTGCGTATCGTAAATTTGTCAATTTGGCTCCTCCTATTGTGACTCCGCCTTCCCAGTCTTCAAGAGTTCGTCTCATTATATATTCTCCATATGTGTTAAACAGAATGGGCGATAGTATACAACCCTGTCTAACGCCTTTACCAAAACCAAAAGAACCAGATGTGATTTTTTCTACCTTCACGACACCTTGGTTGCTTAAGTAAAGTGATTGTATAAGAGCTACGAGATGCTTAGGCACACCGAGTTCCTCTAACACTCTCCACAAGGCTGACCAGACAACACAGTCGAAGGCTTTGCTGTAGTCTATGAAACATAGCATGATGGGCGTATCGAACTCATAAGATTTTTCAATGAGTATGGCGTATGTTTAATATTTGCTCCCGAGTTCCTTTGCTTTTGACAAAGCCTGCCTGCTCTTGAGGAATTTGCCAGTCTAAGAAATGACGGATTCTGTTATTTAAGATGTGTAGCATCACTTTACTGGCATGGGATATAAGGGCTAAAGTCCTGTAGTTGTCGCATTTTGAGGTGGAACCTTTTTTATGCAGTGGTAGAATCACTGAACTTGCCCAATCGTTCGGCCATTCGCCAGTGCACCAAATTCTGTCGCATATCTTGTGAAGGGCAGTTACACCCGGTAAACCCATTGCTTGAATAATCTCAGCAGTTAGTTGATCTGGTCCGGGAGCTTTTTTGGCCTTTAGTGCAGCAATAGAAGCTGTGATTTCAGATAGCAGTATGGGAGGTTCTAAGTCCAAATTGTCCCATTCAGTTGTCAGGTGCGGTGCTACGTCGTGTGGGTTCTTAGACAACTCCTCGCAATATTTCCGCCATCTTTCTGCTATTTCATCAAGATCTTGTAGAGGCCTACCGTTCTCGTCTTCAATCATCCACGATCGGGGTTTGAACTGTTTCGAGAGCAGTTTTACTTTTTTTAAAAGATCCGAGCTCTGTACTTTCAGCGCATGAGTTTCAATCTCTTGGCAGATATGTTCAACAGATTTGTTTTTATCGCGGCGGCAGTGCAATTGAAT
Source organism: Agrotis exclamationis (assembly GCA_950005045.1). Classification (NCBI taxonomy): domain Eukaryota; kingdom Metazoa; phylum Arthropoda; class Insecta; order Lepidoptera; family Noctuidae; genus Agrotis; species Agrotis exclamationis. The sequence goes on from OX465442.1 coordinate 2,030,738, forward strand.
TTTCCTACTCAGCTCGGAGTATTTATCACGGTCTGTTTGGCTAACCATTCCTTGGTTTTTCAACACCTTCCGCTCTTCAATTATATGCCAGGTATCTGCAGAGAGCCAGGTTTGTTTGCGGGGGATCGACAAACGGTGAGAGGTAGACTTCTCTACTGTGTTCCATATAAGATGCTTTAGCTGATTCCATTGTTCGTTTGCACCAGCGTTCACTGATATTGGCTCATTCAGTATTGCGATATTAAGCTCATTTCGAAAAGATTCTTGCTCTAAAGGGGCCAGAGTGCGTGGTCTTGGAGGAATGGCTCTTTTGGGTCTTTTCAAACGCAAAGCGAACGTTGCGGTTAGGAGGCAATGATCCGATCCACAGTCTGCGCCAGGATAAGTTCTCACGTTGGTCACAGAGGTTCTCCATCGGCTGTTAATCAACACATAATCTATTTGGTTGCGGTACCGATCGCCAGGAGATTTCCACGTATAGAGACGTCTAGGGTGATGTTGAAAACAGGTGTTCATTACACATAATATTTCTAAATTAGGTATATAAAATATTTTTAATATTTTGAAAATCCTTATGTACGGATTTATGTATGGACTTCTAAGTAAATCAACTGAATTTTTTTTTTGTTCCTACAGTTGATTTACTTAAAAATCTGTACGAATAAACTATAAAATAATATTCCTTGTAAGTGACTAAGTAAATAATGAAATAAGTTCCTACTTTTATGCTTTTCAAAACTACTCTAACCCGTACTTTTGCAGAAATATACAAAAAAGGGAGCCATGCTGAAAACGTTTGGCTGGCACGGCCCCCTTTTTTGCGTGTAACTTGAAAAATGTATAGCGTATTAAAAGTTTCTTAGACTCACGGAATGTACTCTATTAACACTTTATACCGCAACTGATAATGTGAATTCGTAATAACAAATAATATATTGATGTAGGTGTAGGGGGTCGTGCTGAAAAAAAAATCTTAAGAAAATATCTAAAAAAGACAACACAACCTTAGCCAAAAACTATTAAATAATAATTGATGTTTGGCAAGTAACATATATATGTACCGCATCGGTTTCTCTACAACTTGCTAAATTTGAAAAATAAACCATAGTTTATAGTTCATTCAGCACGGCCCTCTAAAGACGCTTATATCTTCACTACATAGTATAAAGCAAAGTCGCTTCCCGCTTCCTGTCCCCCTGTATGCTTACATCTTTAATACTTCTACAACGTTCTTTTATTATCCTTCTTTTCACATAGGTAATACACACACACATACTTTCCCTTGACTTCATTTATAACCCTTTTAATCAACATTTTACCTACATACCTACTAATTGCTAGCAATTTCACACATACACACACACACATACTTTCCCTTGACTTCATTCATAACCCTTTTAATCAACATGGCCTTCATAAAATCGTCTGCCCACTTAGTGGGTGGACGTCCTACGCTGCGCCGCTTGCCGGTGCGTGGTCTCCATTCGAGAACCTTACGGCCCCATCAGCCATCAGTTCTGCGTGCTATATTATTATGGCCTGCCCACTGCCATTTCAACTTGCTAATTCGTTGGGCTATGTCGGTAACTTTGGTTCGTCTACTAATCTCCTCATTTCTGAGTCGGTCGCGCAGAGAGACTCCAAGCATAGCCCTCTCCATAGCTCGTTGGACTATACTGAGCTTACTAATGAGGCCTACAGTAAAGGACCACGTTTCGGCACCATACGTCATAACTGGTAACACACATTGGTCGAAAACTTTCGACTTGAGGCACTGAGGTATTTTGGACGAGAAAACGTTACGCAGTTTCCCGAACGCTGCCCAGCCGAGTTGGATTTGGCGGTTGACCTCCTTCTTGAAGTTGGACCTACCTAGTGCGACGGTTTGTCCCAGGTAGACATACGAGTCAACAACTTCTAGAACCGAGTTCCCAACCGACAATGGGGTGGGCACAACATGGCCTTTGCACATTACCTTTGTCTTGTCCATGTTCATTTTAAGACCCACCTGTTGGGAAACTCGATTGAGGTCGCCGAGCATCGTGCTAAGATCTTCCATCGATTTTGCCATGACAACAATATCGTCGGCAAATCGAAGGTGGGTGATGAACTCGCCATTAATATTGATGCCGAGTCCTTGCCATTCCAGGAGCTTGAAGGCGTTTTCCAAAGTGGCAGTAAACAGTTTCGGAGATATCACATCTCCCTGTCTTACGCCTCTTTTCAAAGGAATCGCCTTCGAACTCTGCTCCTGTACTCGGACCGACATAGTGGCATTATTGTACAAGCACCTAAGTACTTCGATGTACCGATAGTCAATCCGGCATCGTTGGAGAGATTCAAGCACTGCCTATGTCTCCACCGAATCAAAGGCTTTCTCATAGTCCACAAACGCTAAACATAAGGGTAAGTTATACTCTTCGGTCTTCTGTATAACTTGCCGCAGCGTGTGTATGTGGTCTATGGTACTGTAGCCTTTTCGGAAACCGGCTTGTTCGGGAGGCTGGAAGTCATCAAACCTGCGGTCGAGACGGTTCGTGATGACCCTCGAAAACAACTTATAAACATGGCTCAAGAGCGAGATGGGTCTGTAATTCTTCAATAAGGTGTTGTCACCCTTCTTGAAGAATAGAACCACCACGCTCTTGTTCCATGCTTCTGGCGTTATACCCTCGAGCAAGACGGAGTTGAAGAGCTTCTGAAGGACTTTAAGTACCGGTGTTCCACCCGCTTTCAGAAGCTCTGAAGTGATTCCGTCTTCACCCGGCGCCTTATTGTTTTTAAGCTGATTAAGGGCCATCCTAATCTCGTACAGGCTGATGTCCGGGATGTCTTCGAATACTTTAGAATAGTTAAAAGAATTTTAAAATCCATTAGAGCACTTAAAAGATTTTGAAACCCCTTAAGAACCCCCTAATCCAATCCTAAAAACCTTATTAATAACTCAGAAGGGAGGCATAAAATTAACTTTTTACCCTGATGAAATGCATAATAGTAAGTCAAAAACTGTACAGTTCTGGTATAATACGAAGAGAGAATACAATAAGAGCAACATAAAAAAATTTTGAACTGCTTAGCAGCCTTAAGTTTTGGTGAAGTTTACGAAGAGACAGACTGTAATAACGCATTTAATGTATTCCACGACACATTTACGCTCTTCTATAAATTGTGTTTTCCCGAAATACTCGTCAAAAAGACCAATAAACCAATAAAAAACCAATGGCTTAGTAGGGGTTTAAAAATATCATGCTTATAAGAAGAGAGCTTTATACTATGCATATCAACACGATGCTAATAAGTAAAAGTTACCAAAAGAAAAGATATAATTACAGTAACATCTTAAAAAAAATGCATATCAAAATCACAACAGATAAACAACAACAATTTTTTAAATAATTCTAAGAATAAATGCAAAGCGACATGGTCAATCATAAAAAATAACTTGAACAACGCTAATAACAAAAACTACTTAAATGAATTATTAATCCATGATAAAAAATTGATAATCCGAATGACATATGTGATCAATTTAATAATTATTTAATTGAGCTGACACAAAACTCATATAATAATAATCATGACCTAAGCAACATTGACATTAACAATAACATAAATACATTATTTTTGACTCCTGTAAATGAAGTTGATGTCTTTAAATTAATTAATTCATTAAATAACACGAACTCGACCGGATATAACGAAGTAACCACTAAAATTATTAAATTAAGCGCGAAAATTACACCCCCGCTTAGCTACCTTACAAACCTCTCATTTGAACAAGGTGTTTTCCCATCTAAACTAAAGAGTCTATTATTAAACAACTTTTCAAAAAGGGCAACTTTCTGATATGGTAATTATAGGCCCATTACGCTGATACCAATCTTTGCAAAAAAATTTGAAAAGCAATGCATGACAAAATAAATCTATTTACAGCTTGGCAAAAAACAGTAGAAAACCGGAAGTCGCCACTGTCTTCTCGCTACCAGCGCTTAGAATGATTTTATTTTATTTATTTTCACTAATTACGTTAGTTTTATGGCACAATAATAAATCTTACAATCCTGCGTCTTTGTTTACATCAAATATCAAATATTTTAAAACGTTGTCAGCAAATAAAAATATTAGTTCCGTTTCAAGACGTTCTGGCCAAGCTGTACAGCCAAATACAGATTGAGACATGATTCTGGACCATCGGTTATTTCTTATTTTTATGTTTTTTTTTTATAACATCATTGTGGAGAGTCAGTTTGGTTTCAGGAAAAATTGTTCAACAAGTCTAGCCTGTTTTTCCCTAGTAAAACTTATTACCGAAGCTCTTAACAATAAAATGTCTGTTCTGTCTGTTTTTTTGGATATGAGCAAAGCATTTGACTTCGTCTCACATGAACGACTACTATACAAATTAGAGAGGTACGGCATAAGAGGCAAGGCGCATGAATGGCTTATAAACTACCTGTCTGATCGCCAACAGAGAACTGTTATCTCTAAAATAGTAAAAAATAAAAGGACGACATATTGCTCAGAATTAAACTCTAATAGTTCTGGCGTTCCACAGGGAAGCATACTGGGCCCCCCACTATTCACATTATACAGGGTGGAATTTTGTAATGCCACTTGCGAGGGAAAGTACTCTTAATACTGCAGATAGAAAATTTTACTCATAGGAAACATTCCTTTATTTTTGAATAGAAAGCAAACTGCATTCAAAGATTTTTGAAAGTTCTCTTCTCCCACACCCGGGAATCGAACCGGCTAAAATCTGAAAAAATTATACCCTGTTCTTTTGCATCGATCGTTAGGGTCAATTAAAAGGATGAAATCTCTCTAACAAACATGATAAATTAAATGAAAGGAAAACCAGGAAATCTTAAATTAATTTAATTATTTACGATTCCCGGGTGTGGGAGAAGAGAATTTTCGAAAATCTTTGAATGTAGTTTGCTTTCTATTCAAAAATAAAGGAATGTTTCCTTTGAGTAAAATTTTCTATCTGCAGTATTAAGAGTACTTTCCCTCCAGGTGGCATTACAAAATTCCACCCTGTCTATAAATGACCTAAGAAAATGTTTAAAATATGAATGTATACAATTTGCAGACGACACTACTTTAACGATTAAATGCTTCAATAAAACTGACAGAAAATAATACTAACACTGAATTAATAAATGTAATAAAATGGCTGGAAGACAATAATTTTCATGTTAATATTAATAAAACCAAAATTGTTCAATTTCAAACATGCAACTCGTCATTAACACCATTGCAGTAACAATTCGACATGGTAATACCCATATAATTTTGCACCCAGAACCAGATGCTTTATTTTTAGGTATAATAATTGACAGCAAACTAAACTGGAAGGAGCATGTAGAAAGAGTATGCAGCAAGCTTGATAAGTTTGTATGTGCTCTTCGCAAGTTACGATTAGTGTCTAGTAAACAGTTCTAAATGCTTATCATGGGTATGTTTCATCGGTATTGCGTTACGGTCTAGTGATATGGGGTAATTCAGTGGATATACAGGGTGTTTGGCAGAACGTTGAACATACGAAAATGGTGGATAGGTGGGGTCATCTGCTACTTACTGAGCCCTAATTTATTTGGCCATGGCCCACTGGATATCCAAAAAAATTTTTTTTTCTTTCTTCTTGTTTCACTATTTTCTTAACTTTAAAGTGTATTTGTTATTAAAAATGGGTAAAACAGGCAATATTGGCCAGGGCCAAATAAATTAGGGCTGAGTAAGTAGCAGTTGACCCCACCTATCCACCATTTTCGTATGTTCAACGTTCTGCCAAACACCCTGTAGACAGGGCGTTCAAAGTACAAAAGAAATGTATCAGAGCCATGAGTGGAGCAGAATATTTAGACCATTGCAGGCCGTTATTTAAAGAATTAAAAATTCTCCCACTTCCGTGTCTGTATATTTTTGAAGTTTGTTTATTTGTAAAAAAATATCTCTGAAAGATTAAATAAAAAAAATGCCGGGAAATTATTAGTACCTCCTCAGAGATTGCAACTTTATAGTAGAAAAATGCCAGTTGTATGACAGTTAAAATTTATAATAAATTACCACCTACCCTAACAACATTACCAATTAACAAATTCAAATTTAAAATGTTTGCTTGGCTCTTAGACATGTTATTTTTCGGTAAATGAATTTTTAAATCATACTTTTTGACATTGTTCTATTATTATTTTGGCTCTTTCGAAAGTCGGTGACAAAAAGTCTTTATCTTTATCTTTATCTTTATCTTTATCTTTATCTTTATCTTTATCCTTATCCTCATCCTCATCCTCATCCTCATCCTCATCCTCATCCTCATCCTCATCCTCATCCTCATCCTCATCCTCATCCTCATCCTCATCCTCATCCTCATCCTCATCCTCATCCTCATCCTCATCCTCATCCTCATCCTCATCCTCATCCTCATCCTCATCCTCATCCTCATCCTCATCCTCATCCTCATCCTCATCCTCATCCTCATCCTCATCCTCATCCTCATCCTCATCCTCATCCTCATCCTCATCCTCATCCTCATCCTCATCCTCATCCTCATCCTCATCCTCATCCTCATCCTCATCCTCATCCTCATCCTCATCCTCATCCTCATCCTCATCCTCATCCTCATCCTCATCCTCATCCTCATCCTCATCCTCATCCTCATCCTCATCCTCATCCTCATCCTCATCCTCATCCTCATCCTCATCCTCATCCTCATCCTCATCCTCATCCTCATCCTCATCCTCATCCTCATCCTCATCCTCATCCTCATCCTCATCCTCATCCTCATCCTCATCCTCATCCTCATCCTCATCCTCATCCTCATCCTCATCCTCATCCTCATCCTCATCCTCATCCTCATCCTCATCCTCATCCTCATCCTCATCCTCATCCTCATCCTCATCCTCATCCTCATCCTCATCCTCATCCTCATCCTCATCCTCATCCTCATCCTCATCCTCATCCTCATCCTCATCCTCATCCTCATCCTCATCCTCATCCTCATCCTCATCCTCATCCTCATCCTCATCCTCATCCTCATCCTCATCCTCATCCTCATCCTCATCCTCATCCTACGTTTCCGAGCCTCCTCTATACGAATCCGTAAAAAGCAGAACACGGGGTCTCTTAGTTCCTGAGATACGATTGGGAGGGGGGGGAGGCCAAAAAGGGGAGGCTTGGTACTTTTGCCCTACTCATGAGAGTTACTTGTAAGTTTGCTGTCCGTTACCCCTTAGTTATGCTTCACCCACTCAACCATCGTTACGCTACGGAGGTCGCCGGCTCGCTTCGCTCGCCACCTCCCCCCTTCGCTCCACTCAGGACCTACCTACCACCGGAAAGCTATCGTGACCTTATCCCTACGCTACGCTTCGCTTTACCGCTACCTAGTTTTTCCGAGATACGATGGGGGAGGGGTGAAGGGGGGGGGGGGAGGGATGAGTTTTGAAAAATGAATTTGATATACTCTGGGCCCCTTGATATGAATCTGAAAAAGAAATTGTTCCAAGTCTGTTAACTTTCGAGATCCGCCCAAAGGGGGAGAAGGGGGGCAAGGGGGGAGATCTTTGAAAAATGGTTTTTACTTTTCCGAGCCTTCTCTATACGAATCCGTAAAAAAACAAAACACTGGTCTCTTAGTTTCCGAGATACGCCGTGGAGGGGGGAGAGGGGGGGCGAAAAGGGGAGGTTTGGGATTTTTCCCATACTCACGAGAGTTGCTTGTTTACGAATCTGTCAAAATATACCCACCTTCCCCTTCACCATCTGGGAGAACAATTATGTCAGTGAGTGAGTGAGTGGTAATCGAGCTTTATATAGTATAAATAATAACTTGTAGTTCTTATGGTGGGCGAAATGTTGGAATGAGAACTATCCATATCTACGAGTATTTATGTTTACCTCATGCCGTCTTTAAAAGCTTTATTTTCAGTATAAAAATTAGTTAGTCGCAAATATACTTGCAATCATACAACAGGTATTTCCTTTATCTGAAACCTGAACAAGCAATGTTGAACCTTAATATAACCACCAGTATGGGAAATAATTATAACGATGAAAACATTGAAAAAATATCCGCGATTAATAAAGTATAACATTACATCATCATAAAATTTTTGATCTACGCCCAAAAAGTAACACCAAAATACCTGAATAAAAAGTAAATAAAAGAAAATATGATCAAAGTTTCTACTCCAACGCTTTTTCTTGTATAAATCTGCTGGGTGCTCTTAAATCGTACAGGTAAGTCCACAAAGTTAGTGAACTTCCCCCAGTTTTATGATATTATCTGTGTTAAGATCGCAGCTCGTGGAATTTAGAAGAAAGTTTTCGAAAATATTTAAATAGGTACGTATCCAGTGACCCGGTTTTGCTTGAAGATTTGGAATGTAGGCTAATTAATCTAGATAAAATCTGTTACTTACTTTATAGTTATTTTTTGTTTATGCGAAACCCGATACACCTGTCTAGTAGTTTTGTGTAAAGAATCTATGTATAAATTATAAATAATCACAAAGTTATAAGCTTCTATATTACCTGGTTGTCCGTTCAAAAATATGCTCATTTCGCGGTACACCCGCGTAAACCGCGTCTCCTGTGTTATACACTCGTGATAATAGTTTGGCAATAGGTACCTAACCGTACGGTGATTGTATTGTAATTAACTGGTAATAAAATTTAATTAAAATGTTTTTGAAAAAAAAATATAACATGGTGTAAAAATTATTGGAATCGAATCAGTTACTGATTCTGAACAAACTATATTCTGTGTTGTTTGTAGTTTGAGTCGTGAGTCGCAGAATTTCGGTCGCTTTCATAGAAAAAAATTGCGTCGCGAAAGAGTCGTCTTTTGTTTTGTATGAAAGCGGCAGAAATTCTGCGACTCACAGCTCAAAAATTACGCTCATTTGGCCTCACCCTAAATATTTTATTTATATTAAATATTTTACTCCTTAAGGTTGTTTCACACGTACATACCTCAGTTAAGCGACATCCACAACCACGCTGTGTGAGTGGTAGTTATTACTTATTGAAAAAAAATAGTGACTTCACACAGACCACATTTTGCAGTATCGAGCGCTTGGGCTACACTGATCAGTAATTTTTTTATCACAACGCAACCACCAGCGACACTGTAAACTTGAAGTCGATCATATTTATCGCAGACACGACGTTGCGACTAACCACATCGTTCGTATTGACTAACCACAACGTAATTGCGGTCGATATGTGGTTACATGTGAATAGAGCCTTAAGAATATTAGGCTAATTTTTGTATACAACATCAACCCAATGTTTTTTATGTAGATGGGTTCAGTAGCCAGAAGTGGGTCGATTTCGTCTAATCTCAAGAATTAGGAAGTAAAAATGTTTTTTAGGAAGTAAATTTGATTTTTTTACCTTCATCAAAATTTCGCTTCTTATAATGAAGGTACTCTCCAAAGTAGCTTCAGCGGTTTCGTGGTCATTTAAAAATTAATTTCGTAACAAGGAAAAATTGCGATTTTTAATAAAATGCAACGTGGTAGACCCTTGAGACTAAAATTGGTTCTAGTTAGTATTACCAAAGGCCTTTTTATGAATGATGTCTACCATCATTCATAAAAAGGCCGCCCAAACCATCTTATTAATTATATATTTTTATTAAGATGGTTTAGGCGCAAAAAGCCTAATTCTTAAAATGGCAACAGAGTTGCCAAAGGAAAAGTTCTCAAAATGGTAAATTCTCTAAAAATCTAATTCTCAAAATGTCAAATTCTCAAAAAGCATTATTCTCAAACTGGAAAATTCTCAAAAGGCCTAATTCACAAAATGGAAATTCTTGGGCCTGTCTCGGTGACGACGACCCAAAATAAAAATAAATCTTGAAGAGGCCCAATAATTATTAATTAAGCATCATACAAAATTAATCTCTTAAAGATTTTGTTTTAGACTTAACCGATATCATAATTGTTACTCGGCAATTATGGTTTCTAAAGCCTAATTAATTAATTTTAACCACTCAAAAAAAGTTTTATTACAATGTCAATTAAAAATTCTGATCATTAATCAGTTGAAGGGCTGAAGGATTAATAAAAATAAAACTCTTAATAAAAGTGCAATATAATTTATTACATAAAACTAAAATAAAATGAATAATGGCCGTATTTAAAATAACTTAACAACTTGTTAAGATTGTATCATTAGTCACAGTAAAGACGATGAGTACACTAAAATGATCAAAGTGAATTAGACAGATTGTGAATCGTCTGAAAGGATTAATGGACACTGACTGAACAACATACGCAAATGTCCGGTATCAACTAATTTGACTGAACCTTAACAATGTTAATTGATTTAAGAATGAACTACCACATTTGAAAAGTTTCAACCAAATACGACTCGCAAAGGACTTCCTTCTCGAATTTCGACTGCAGGTCAGCTCCTAAGAAATTGTTCACGATGTTAGAAACTCGGCAATCGTAAGGTGCTGAAGCGTGGTCGGATTCAATGTTGAAAACTTTTACTGGTTTGTTGGTATACTTGGACAGGTTGTAGTCTTCAGGCAGAGGTGCAGCTCTTGGATGAGGAATGCCCTTCAACAGAATCAGTTCTGAATCTAGCTTGAAGGTCGGCTCATACTGTCTTGCCAACATTATCCGTCTATACGCAGCTTGAAGAATAGACCTCTTGTACTGGTTCGAGTAACTAGCCAACTCTCTTAGATTGTTAACACATACTTCTATTTTCTCCGACCAGCTTTCTGACTTCTTCAAATCCTTCTTCAATTCTTCGCTGTCCCTTCCAGTCATAAGACGGTACATGTGCTCTACTATAGAATTCTGTAACTCCGTATCGGTAAGGTTGCCGACATAAGCATCTAGTTGAACTCTTAATGCATCCGGGCTGCTGTCCAGGCAGTACACAGTTCCCACGCGACCTGAAAAAAATAGTTCACATTATCTTATGAATTTTCATGCCAGTGAATATTGAACTCTGAATGAGTCAAGGAAAAGTTCGAATTTGCGAATCTAACTAATAAAGGAAGACGGAATTTTAATAGATAAGTAAGAGGACTTTTCAAAATTAAAATGTGCTCCATAAAAGTCAAACTTTGAAATAATGTGACGCAAGGGATTCAATCTATGAAAGTCTCCTTTTCTGGTAAATGTTGTCTTAATAAAAACATTATTTCCTGAGGAGACGACAAAAAATAAATTGAAATTGGTTAAAGGAAGTTTTAATTTAACCGCAAAAAGCGCCAATGCGGAACTGAATTTAATAGGCACCTTATTTTCTTATTTAGTAAGAAACTTGGTGGTTGTGTCGAAAGTTAATTAAAAATTAATTCATACCCTCTTTTTCGAACAATGCAGCCAATTCTAGGGCAACATTTACGCCGAAAGAATATCCCAATAGATAGAAATTGGATTTTAGCTCGAACCTCTTTTTCATGAACTGGAAAGTAAAATAATTAACAACGGTTAGTCATATAGGGCGTTCTTTGTCTGTAACCTTATTTTTAAACCCTTTTTTAATTTCTCAGCAGTAGTTGCAGAGTTTGGATCTTTTTTTGGTAAAATCATCGAATGAGTCCTCCCACCCAGGGCTGGACGGAAGGGACTGTCAGACTTGAACTGACTAAAATCCACGGTGTCCTTCAATAGCCCTTTATATTCCGGGGTCACGGTAATGAGATAAGTCCCGCGACCCCGGCAGGCTTCGGCCCTCTAGAGGGGGGCCCCGTCATCTTGCTGACGCTCTTTGAGGCGCGCGTGGAACACAACGCGCCGTCGACCCGGGCATGGTCCATGGTCGGGCAGCGAGTTGCCCTTTACTCGCTGCCCGCATGCCCGCGCCTACGAACGAACTGGGTCTAAATCAGGACAGTCGTAGATAAGAACGAATTTTCCATGAAAACGGTAAAAAGATGAAGGAGAAAGACATAAATGCATTATAAATATCATAACTCAGTTTAAGAAATAAAAGAAAATTACCCGGCATAAAACCTTTTCTTGATAGTCACAAGATAATACATGGATTCAGCCGCCACAATCAATAAATAAACTACAGTAACATTATTGTTCTTTTTAACAAAGAAAGAAAGAAAGAAAGAAAGAAAAGAAATTTATTGGGACACACAGGACAGAACAAACAAAATTACATGAATAAAACAACAAAGAAAAACAAAAATGAAATAGAAAAAAAAAACAAAAGGTAAAACAAACCAATTTAGTCTGGTCCTGTGTGAGGCCAAAAGGCTCCTACCTCAGCATTTGCTGCGACAATTTTAACTGTCACAGCGCTGGTTTTCTGGTAGGGCCCAAAGTGAAGTCACGGTCAGATACATACTTACAAATAAAACGGTGTTACAAAATAATTAAATAACGAAAAACAGAACTAACTATATAAAGTATAATAAACAGATAACTTATATAAAATAAATAATGTAATAGGTTGGAAGCGCGGGTTATGCTAAATTTTTCTAATTGCTAATTGGCTGTGAACGAAAGACATGGAAATTACGTTCTGCCGGGAACACAAGACAGAATGCAGATCGAAATATAGGAAGGATTGCACAATACCTTAATTCTCCGGAGACGTCCTCTCGGCTGAGGGGCGGCTGTCGACAGCAGGCAACTGGAGCGCTCTGACGTGAGGTGCGCGTTGTGAGTAACCGATTGGCCACGAGTGTCAACTGCGGCCGCTTTTTATGCGGTCTCTCTCGTACTAAAGCGAGAAGATATGCGCGGGAAGAGGAACGGGATAGGACCTTCCACAGCCAATCAACTTAGTCGTTCAATGACATGAAGTTATATATAAAAGACCTAACCGTTCTTTCTGCGCAGCGTAACCATAGGTCGATACCCGACGTAACCGATTGTCTATGCCGTAAGTGTCAAGAGGCTGACAACATCGACAAATCAGAGACGCGGGCGCAGACAATACACAATATGTCAACAGGAAAACGAAAACAAAAACAAATTTAATTTAAGTGGTCTAAAAATTATAAAATAGTGTGTGTATAAAGTGAAAGTGTCATCTAGTTAATACTATGGACTTAAACTAATAATTACTATCACCAAGCTGGGCGTAAAACAAACGACAAAACATGCGTCAAGGAGATGATGATTATGTAAACAGTTGCAAAATTGTACTTAGAATCCCTAAATAATGCATCACGATACCAGATATCCGCTATAATAATGACGTCCCAGTCACCATTGCGAACTGCGTGCAAAACACAGTGAGTAATTAATTGGTATTTTGTTGCTGTTGGAGTAAGTAACGTTTAAAATTGATCCTAAAAGTGCCAACTGATTTTAGAGCTCGAAACGGTGGAGGGAGGTCATCCCAGCAGCGACTGGCAGCGAATTTAAAACAACCACGAAAAGAGGCAGTTTTGTGGGAGGAGGCCAACATCAGGTATGATGATGCTCTGGTTTTTATTTGATTAAAGTCGCGCGACCAAGACAGTTTTTTATACAAATAATCTGGTTTTTTTGTGAGAATGATGCTAAAAAGTAGGGTAGCCAGGTGAAGCTTTCGCCGCGCTGACATTCTCATCAAATTACCCTCATTCAAAAAAGGAGTGATATGGGTTCTGGGCGGCACATTGAAACAAAACCTAGCACAAGCATTCTGTACCCGCTGGATTAACTTCTGACTTCTACCGAGAATGCACGCCCCATACACAGTGTCAGCGTAGTTCAGCTTGGATAATACAAGTGACTCACAAAGCATGACTCGCATATCCACACTTATGTAGGGACGGACACGATACAGAAGCTTGAGTCGGTAGAAGCAGTTGCGCACAGCTTCCAGAATGTGAGTTTCAAAATGTAACTGTCCGTCAAAAACTACACCTAGATTACGAGCTTCCAGAACCCTCTCTATAGCACAACCATCAATCCGGAGATCCAGGTTACTAGTGAGCATTTTGCTAAGAAAATCCCTGGACCCCATCACAATGTACTTTGACTTGGTTGGATTCAGAACCAGGGAGTTTCTCCTGGACCAATCAGAGATTCTTTCAAGATCTTCATTAATAAGTCTTACTGTTTCCGCAGTATCCCGGGCGCAGAAGGAGAGGTACATCTGGAGATCATCAGCGTATAGATGGAACTTGGTGTTGGTCAGACATTTGATAATGTCAGCACTATATAAGATAAACAGAAGTGGGCCAAGGATCGATCCCTGCGGCACACCCCTGTTCACATGCTGTGGACTAGAAGACACACCATCACCATTGTCACCAGACACCTGGACAAATTGTGATCGACCAGTAAGATAACTCTCGAACCATTTCACTATTTCCACGTTAAAACCATAATGAGATAACTTTGCGAGTAGAAGAGAAGTATTAATAGAGTCAAAAGCACGAGAGAAATCTAGTAGGACAAGGAGAGTTCCCATACCCTTGTCTCTGGCTTCAAGAATGTTCCCAATTACATCCAGTAAAGCTGTAGTTGTGCTGTGCCCCCTGCGAAAACCAGATTGAACCTCGGGTAAAATAGCATTGTGCTCCAGATAAGACCTAAGCTGATTAGAGACAACCCTTTCCAATATTTTGGATAGACAAGGGAGCAAGCTGATTGGGCGGAGATCCCTCACACTGGTGGGGTTATTCACTTTAGGGAGAGGTTTAACAATTGCCATTTTCCACAGATCAGGGAAGGAAGAAGTTATAATTGATCTGTTGACGATAGCTGTAATGACAGTAAGAGTACGAGGAAGTGTCAACATCAGCATATCCAAAGAGATCCGGTCAGAGCCCTGCGCATTTGATTTGAGACTACGCAGAACTTTCAACACTGCTTCCTCCTGGACTGGCTCAAGCTGGAAAATACTGTCACTGTGCCGATGCTGTTGAAAATATAATAGATCTGCAGTAGCAACCTCTCCACTGCCCGGAACGTCTAGGAAGTGCTGATTAATAGTATCAGGGTTGTTGCAGAAGTGAGGCAAACTGTGTTCTAACTTTTTTGTGTTGATAACAGTAGACTTAATATGACTCCATAACTTCTTAGGCTGTGTAATGTTGTTATTAATATATTTTTTGAAATATGCGCACTTCTCAGTCTCGATTGCCGTTCTTACCAGGTATTTTAATTCTGTATAAGATTTCCTATGACTATCTGATTTGGACGCTTTAAACTTTACATGGCACTTGTCACGCAGCTTTATCATTTCCCTAACAGTGTAGGTTATCCAGGGAAGTGACTTTCCCTTTATTAAGACTCTTTTAATGGGTGCATGCAAATCAAACAGTGCCAAAATGTATTCATTAAACAATTCTACCATTGAGTTCACGTCTTGGAGACTTTCAATATGTTCCCAGTCAATTTTATTTAAGTCGTCATTAAAAAGTTCAGGGAGGACATCTTTGAGCGGCCTATATGTTATCCATTGCGGGACAGGCTTCTCTACTTTAAAGTTCAGTTCGATACTTATAATTGCGTGCTGACCTAGTTCAGGTATGTGTGAGACTGAGTGTCCACACACACGGGCGTCAGTACAAGCTACATCTATTAAAGTTTCACTGTGGTCTGTAAAGTGAGTGGGCTTAGTTATAATTTGTCTGAGCTTGCAACATTGTAAGAAGTTATTTAGCAGCTTAGTTTTATTATCAGAGGGGTTTAAAACATTAATGTTGAAATCACCCACCAAGAGAACCTTGTCTGCATTGGCAAAAGAGGAAAGAGAATCCGTGATCGCATCCAGAAAAACATTGACATCAAGCCACGGCGGTCTGTAGGCAGTGCCAACAATGACCGAATGTGAGTTGATGTTAAGTCTAAGCCACATCTGCTCGACCTGCGACCCCGGCGGGTGCGGCAGAGCGCGCGCGCGCAGTCCGCGGCGCAGGTAGAAGCCCACGCCGCCCCCCCGCCCGCCGCGCACGCAGGCCGGGCGCGGCACGTGCCGCAGGCGGTAGCCCGGTACTGACGGAGCACGGCCCTCCTCTCCCTGCCTGAGCCAGGTCTCATTTATGGCCATGATGTCCACTCTGATTCTTTCCATGGCTACGGTAAACTCGTCATGACGTGATCCCAGCGACCCCGCGTTAAAAAAACCAACTGTAAGATTTTTAGTCTTGTTCATTTGTCAATAATTGTATACAGATTATTCATATTGTATAGAATATAATGTAAATAGTTTATATTAAGTAAATAGTTAATGTGAAGCACTGAGTAGTAGTAACATAAATAATATTGTAAATATATTGTAAAATAGGTAGTGTGTAACGTATATAATGTACTAACAAGAGATAGCATTGTAGAATTATAAAAGATAAATCGCATTATAATAATTATATAAATAATGTAAATAAAAAGCCAGAAGTGATTGGGCACCAGGGCCCCAGCAGAATAATGCCAAAATATACTGAGACGGGAAGAGATCTGACCTCACACAGGAAAAACTTAAAAACAAAACACAACAAAAATGCGCACTAAATGGAAAGAGTAAACAATTCCTAGTTAAAGTTAAAAGGTAGTTGAGATCGTTTACATGATACATATTAATATTTAACTTATTTACACAGATGTCACACCTGATTATTAGCAGATGCCTCAAAACCAAAAACCCGGGAAAAATCGTCCTCCGAGCGGATGCAGTATGTGGGCTTGCCTTCGCCCTGCTTAGCCAGGATGCGCCCGAATTTCGTCCAGGTGTACTTCCACCCCAGACGGCCGCCAGCTTCACGTACAAGAAACAGATGCCTGTTAGTCCTGGTGAGCCTCTCGTTCACGTAGAACCGACGCGAAGGCGCAGGCAGGCCGAGGTCCGCTGTGGTGGCGCCGCGGCGCACGCGCGCGCTTTTAATTAGATCGTCGCGCAGACCGCGCCGCGTCAGGCGCACCAAGATGCGCTGACTACGTGCCGGCGCCGCCGCTGCCGCCGGACTCGCTCCTCCGACTGGACTCGCCGCACCTCCCGTTTGCGGGTCACGGTCAGCTCTTACGCCTATCCGTTGCGCGAACACTATGTCCCGCTCATCGAGGCCCACACCAAGCTTCGCCGCCACCAGACCGACGGTGTGCAGGACATTCTCCCCCGGAACCTCAGGGATGTTAGCTATCTCCAAGTCGGAGCCAAGTGAATCCTGTTCCCGGTCGTTGAGCTCCAGCTGCAACTTAGCCACGATCTGTTCTAGCTGAGTGACCTTAGCATCAGGCAGAGCAGCACTTTGCCTAGCCTCCAGAGCATCAATTCTGGTCTCCAGGTTATCGACCCGCTCCCTGCAGGCTCCCACGGACGAGTGCAGGCTGGCCATTTCGCGGCGGGATTCCCGAACCTCGTCTCTGACCTCGCGCAGTTCGGAGCGGAAGAGCCTTATCTCCTCCCGTAGGGTCAGCTGGGTTTCCAGTGAGGGCTCTCCATCAGTTCCCTGTTCGCTCCCAGCTCGGGACAATGCCTTAGTAGGCAGCTTGGCCTCAGCACCCTTAGCCTGACTCTCCACCACAGGCGACCCAACCATACCGGCCCGAACAGCAGACGAAGGCGCACCCACCGACGACTCTGCCACAGCCGACTCCGCCGCTGCTGACAATGCTGCCCCCACAGCAGGCGATGAAAGCACTGCCGCCGATGCTGCCCCAGGACATGCAGCAGAAAACCCGTTGCCGCTGTGTGTGATTTCACCAATACTCCTGGGCAGCTTCTTCCTGCACTCGGGGCACAGCCAGTCGCTGCTAATCTGCGACTGTTCAGGCAGTTGCAAGCAAGATGGTATCGATTGTGACACCCCGAGGCACCGCACGCAGCGCCCCCTTTTGACGATAAAAATCGTCCGCAAGATGGACACTTCACCATAGTACAGCCTCACCGTGGTACAACCTAGAGTAGCTAGATGGCGCCGCCTTCACAGTTCGGTCCAATGGTGCTAGATGTCGCTACTTGTGTAAAAATAATTGACACAGAGATCTGTGTCAATTATTTTTAACTTAACTTCTGACAAGGTCGCCAGAAGTGTCATATTGAGATCAATATGACACTTCTGGCGACCTTGTCAGAAGTTTAACACACCTGTTGAAGGTATCACTGTTCTCACAAAAAAGGCAAGTGACTCCGATTTAAAAAAACAAACTAATTTTAATATTGTTTCTGTCTAAATTAGACCACTAATCGAAATAAGTCAGTGCTGCAAACGATCACACATGAAAATCAATATAAAAAGCACATGAAAACACTAACGTAACGTGGAATATTGTTTTATTTATATTATTCTCCCGTACAAATATGGACAGCTGACGCGTACCGAATACTGTCCGTGACGTCACTCAAACAAAGCAGAAGTAAGTAAAAGTATAATGTTCTCAGAGGCAAAAGACAAAGCCCAACACGAACCATTGCAATAATTAATCTAACTGTTTATCTTTCGTCCCCAATCGACATCGAAATTTAAAAATTCCGTGTTCCAATGGATATTTAACGAAGTGATGAATAACTCAACGAATTGGGTTAGTAGTATATTATTGGGCATTCTGGACCACTTTTCGCTCGGCGAAACAGTTTCGCCATCGCTCCGGTGGTCCAGAATGCCCAATCGTGAACGGTCGAGTCGATAAGTAGTTAGTAATGCAAAATAGATAGTGGTAGTGGTACGGTTTATAAAAATGTCACGTGGTTAGTGTTATTCTATTGATATGTGTTTAGTGTTTTTCTAGCTAAACAGTGGTATGAATGTATACGACTGTGTATACACACATATTTTATATAGGTAATATCGTATTTAGGTAATTGTGTCTGTATGAGATGTGTGCGAAATGAAGTGTGGGTATGCATACAAGGGAAAAAAAAACAATCATTGAAATAAAACCATATTTATTTACTTATCGTAAAAAACCGGTTTGTCGGGGAACATAACATCTGCAGAACGTACAAAGTCCTGCAGTTTTTTCCACTGAGGAGAGTCAATGTCCGCCTGGAGCTTGATTCGTACCAGTGCCTTTTTCCAAAGCTCCATCGAGTCGGTGTTGCGCGCGTCGTCAGCTCGGTACACCTTGCAATCTATGTAATATTGGCCCTCGGTGTGAGCTGTGCGTCGATCGCACCCGTTAGCCACTCGGTTCACGAACAGCGACAACAGGCTTGCTTGACCTGATGATCCCCCTCCGACTTCCGCGCCTGTCTCGCAGGCCTGGCTGATACCGAATATATCGCTGATACTCGTAGCCGTTTTACTGTAAAAAGAAAACAACTTTTGTTAAATTTATTTATTTAAATAGTACGACCGAAGCCAATTACACTATTTAATTTTTAAACAACATAACTACTTATGTAACCTCGTTAATTTACTAATTACAAGCCTAATTATATTGGATATGAACTGGGTGATCAAGAATTGATATTTAATAAGGCTTTTCAATAATCTCGATGAGTATAACACTTAAAGAATTATCCGTTGAGAAATACTTTTTGCTGCTCTATTCTTGTAAGTACTAACAGTAACGACAATAATCACTACACTCATGAGACTTGATGAGACAATCATAGTGAAACATGTAAAACAATATTGTAATTTACTTGATGAGACCGGCTTTTCACTATTAAATAAATATTGCATCCCGTGGTGTAAAATATTATCTCTCGCCATAGATTTGTACGTGACCGTTCACACTATGCTATAATATTATATTATTAATAACCCAAGCGTCAAAATGTATGGCTAGATGTTAATATTATTACGTCAAGAGATGTAATATATATCCCATAGTCAAAAGCATGCCTGAAACATGTAGAAAAACAATATGTAATTTACCTGGGACGGTCCGATTTTGATTTGCGTTTTCTATTTTCTGTAGGTTTACGACCAGTTTTCGTTTTTCGTTCAGTGGTTGACGGTGTTTGATAGAATGAATCCTCAGAATCGGACCTGAAACAAAAAAGTGATACATACGTTTAAATAAAATAAATTAAAAAGAGAGCGGTGGTCCTGTAATTTAAGTCAGAAGAGTTTCGAATATTTTATACTTACATTTTTCCTTGACTTGTAGAGGACTTACTCAACTTCAAGACGACAGCAGCGCCAGCAGACACGGTGATCTTCAACTGGTGTTGGTGATAGCGGTTGACGACACTGACTTTACTGACTGAGTACAACAATTTACCGATTGCGGATCACGAGTGCACGACTGAAGTCCGGAGTCGCAAGTTACTATTACTTAGTTCACTTGGAATAATTGTAATGATCATAATGAAAAACGTAGTGACTTATAAGGCTGTAAATGTCTAACATGAAAAGATACTTAAAATCTTTGGGTTTTAGCGTGTGATGGAACTTTTTTATTTGGTCGTATTTTAAACCTTCAAAAAGTGAATACTAAGGCAAACTAAAGTACAACCAATTGCTGATGCATCGAAAACACTTAGGGTTTACACACCATTTCGTTACAATTTTCATACAACGGTAGTTATATAAGCAGCATAATGACAGCCCTGTATAAAATAGCTGACTACCAAACATTAGTTAAGGTTGCATCATTTTACAAATTTTGCATTATAACGGAAACGCTGAAAGTTGATATGTAGCAATAGTCTTATTACGAACGCTTGACGTTGTGGAATTTTCCCGAAATTATAAAGACGTTTTAAGTATTTCGGTAAATAAATGTCACTACTAAATATGTAATATTACAAGTGTAATATTGAAATTGTGAAAATTAAACAGGTAATTATTATTTTAATAAATCATTTATAACAGGTAATCTATTTTGATACTTTATGGTTATTTTATTTATAATTTAAATAACAATATTTTTATTCTTTTTCAGCTACACATGCATTACAATTTACAATTTTACAAAGACGATGAGATTGAAGATTTATTCTTAAGGAAAATATTTAGAAGAAAATAATTTTTATCTGGTAATTTCTACAAGTGCGTAAGATCAAATAATTAACAGGTAAATATGTTAAGTATGTACCCTTAACTGTAAGTTTTTGTTGAATTATTAATCTAAGTACATATCTAATAAATCTTTGCATCTTTATTTCTAGAATAAGGATCTATACAATATGATCAAAACAGACAAAACAACAAATGAGGAACGGGAGCTACAACTGATCAAGATTTTTATTTATGGTGGTTCTAACGCATTTTCGAAGCTGTAAATCTGTATGAAAGGTATATAATTATATATTATATTTAAGGACAACATATTGTAATACACGATTTAATATTGATACTTTGGTCTAAAGGCTGAAATAACTATTACTTAATCCTTGTCTATCAATACTAATTCGTGTATTCAATAACAATGCCCTACTGCACAGTATGTCATGTATCTGTAGATAATCGTAAGTGGTCTGGTCATTTACGTAGTAATACACATAAAAACAATAGCGTAGCTCCATTTAGTAATAATGTAAAAATAATCAATTCCTCGTTCAAAGGACGTATTGTAAGTTATAGGATTATTGCAACTGAGGAGTTAGTCCATACATTTCCAGAGAGTTTTCTAATAAAAATCCGAGAACAAGTCAAGGATCTGATAGACCACTCACTAAAAAGGCACACATCTGTTAAAGTTACCTTTGAACTATTTTTGATATTTCTTTTGTTTAAAAACGATCATCAAGAAATGAAATCATTTGCTACAAAAAACTTTATTATTAATTTAAATTACGATTTCGATACAATTTTCAAATCAACAATTTCATTACTTCTCAAAAAAATAGAAGAGTTTGAGGAAAGAGATAGCGGTTGGACATTTTTGAATAACTCCTATTTTGAAATAAATATTAATAAATATCAGCCGCTCAGTGGATCCAAATATATTACTTTACCAAATTTTATAAAAAATAAAAAAGCTTGCTTGAATATTAAGAACAACGATAAGTACTGCTTTCTATGGTGTGTTGTGGCAGCCTTGTATCCTGCAACCCAACATACCGACAGAGTTACATCATATCCTCGTTTTCAGGATGTTTTAAATATTAATGATCTGTCATTTCCCATCACATTCACAGACATAGCCAATTTTGAAAAAAATAATCCAAATATAAATATTTATGTATATGGATTGAAAAATAATAAAACCATTATAGGACCATTATATAAATCAATTAATAAAAAATCTAGGAGCATTCACTTATTGTATTTAGAAAATGATACAAATTCCCATTACTGTCTTATTAAGAATTTGGCCCGTTTAGTTCGAAGTCAAATTTCTAAACATCATGGTAAATTATATTATTGCGAATCTTGTTTATTGTTTTTTCCTACTCTTAGTCAACTTGAAACACATCTGTGTGGAGGGGTTGTCACAATTTTGCCTGATAGGGGATCAGTGCTAAAGTTTAAGAACTTTCAAAGAAAACAAGACATTCCATTCGTAATTTATGCCGATTTTGAAACACTGTTAATGCCAATTTCCAGCGATGAATTTGATACTGCTAATACAACATACACCCAGCGACACGCGCCAGCCGCTTTTGCTTATAACATAGTATCTTCTTTCAATGATAATGATAATAAAAGGTATAGAAGTTATCGCGGTGAGGATTGTGTAACCAAGTTTATAGAGTTTCTTACTCAGGATGTAATTGAAATATATAAAATACTAACTAAAAACAACCCTATGATATTTACTGATAAAGATGATGAGGATTTTAGAAATGCAATTAAGTGTCATATATGTGAAAACTTGCTGTGGTCTGACAGAGTTAGAGATCACTGTCACATCACAGGTAAGTACCGCGGCGCAGCTCATCGACATTGTAACCTCCAACATAAAGTACCAAAATTCATACCAATATTTTTTCATAACTTGTCAGGATATGATTGTCATTTATTTGTGAAAAAATTAGGTGAAATACCTGGTCAAATAAAAATTATACCCAAGACCAAAGAAAAATATATATCATTTTCAAAGTTTATACCCGTTGCAGATAATGAATATGTACAATTAAGATTTTTAGATTCTTATAATTTTTTAGGCACCAGTTTAGACAAACTAGCTAAAACAATGCAGATAAAAGATTTTGTTAGTCTTCGATCTCATTTTTCTGATAATAAACATTTTAGTTTGCTGACACGAAAAGGTGTTTATCCATACGATTATATGACAAATTGGAAATGTTACGAGCAACAGGCGCTACCGCTAAAGTGTTACTTTCACAATTCCTTGACAAACGAAGACGTCAGCGATGACGATTATAATCATGCTAAAACTGTCTGGAATTGTTTTAATATCAATAATTTAGGAGAATACACTGATCTGTACTTAAAAACAGATGTACTCTTACTAACAGATATATTTCAAAATTTTAGAAAAACTTGTAAACAATATTATAAACTTGAGCCTGCATTTTATATAACAACTCCTAGTCTATCTTTCGATGCAATGCTACTTAAAACAGGCGTTCAATTAGAGCTGTTGACAGATTTGGCGATAGTTAAAATGATTCAGGATTTTATTAGAGGAGGTTTGTGTATGTGCTCGCATCGGTACGCAAGAGCCAATCATAAATATATGCTAGAATATAATGCTGTAAAGCCAGATTGTTTCATAGCCTATCTAGACTGTAATAATTTATATGGTTATAGTATGTGTCAGTATTTGCCATATTCTAGTTTTCGGTTTCTTAATGAAAACGAATTAATTAATTTACGCGTTCAAAATATTGAAGATAATGCTGACTGGGGATATATATTAGAAGTTGATCTTTTATATCCTGATCACTTACACAATTACCATAATGACTTGCCTTTTTGTCCTGAAAAATGCATTCCTCCAGGTGGTAAAACAAAAAAACTTATCGCAAATTTATACAATAAGTACAATTATGTCATCCACTATGTTCATTTAAAAAAGTGTCTGGAGCATGGTTTAATATTACGAAAGATTCATAGAGTTATTACTTTCAAACAAAGACCCTATTTAAAAGAATACATAGAATTAAACACTCGATTACGTCAGAAAGCAAAAAGTACATTCGAGCAAGACTTTTTTAAATTATTAAACAACAGTGTCTTTGGTAAAACGTTGGAAAATACTGAAAAGAGAGTCACCGTACATTTAGTTAATCAATGGTGTGATAAAACAAATAAAACCAACAAATCAATATCCGCTGAGAGGCTTATAGCTAATCCTTATTTTCATAGTGCAACAATATTGACTGAAAATTTAGTTGCTATACAAATGAAACCAGATCAAATAATCTTAGATAAACCTATTTACATAGGATTCACAGTTTTAGATCTTTCTAAGTCCCATATGTATAATTTTCATTACAATGTTATTAAACCTGTTTATCATGATCGAGTACGATTATGTTATACAGATACCGATTCTTTTGTGTATGAAATATATACTAACGATTTTTATAATGATCTGAAGTACCATTTCTTGCAATACTTCGATAGCAGTAACTATGATAATGAGAACGAATTTGCAATACCTCTAATCAATAAAAAAATTCCAGGCCTTTTTAAAGATGAAATGGGTGGTAAATATATCTCTGATTTTGTTGGGTTGAGGTCAAAGCTCTATTCTTTAAAAACTTCAAATACAGTTATCAAAAAAGCCAAGGGAATTAAATCATATGTGCTCCGAGATTTAGATATCAGAGACTACGAAAGCATTTTATTGGATGGTGGAGTTATTAGAAGAAAAAATATAATGTTTAAATCATTGAAACATGAAATTTTTACACAAAATGTTAATAAAATTACTTTATCTAATAACGATGACAAACGAATTATTTTGAAAGACAAAATAGCAACGAAAGCCTGGGGTCATTCATGTATATTAGGTAAACAAAAATGAAACACGTCATATCTTGGAATTATTACTAAGTATAAAGTATTGATAAAATAAAAGAGTTGTCCTATATTATAACATTCTTAGTTAAGTAAATAAATGTACTAGTGTTAATTAGCATTATATTATTTAGCTTTAGTTTTTAAATGTGTCTATTATATCAATTCACTTGTTCTATTTGTTTAACAGATAAAAAACCTTTGATCATTTTAAAAATGTAATGTAATTAATAAGTTATGATTACAGAAATATCAATAAAAATGTGTCGCCATGTACTTGTTTTATTTATCAGAAACTTGTTCAAAAACATCATCCTCTTTTTTGAAGTTGGTTAAATAATACGACGAAACCTCGACTCATCGAAGTTTCTTCATCCAGAATGTAATATGATCACAACATCCGTTTCGACGTTCGTCATTATACTACTGTCCCTAAAAATGCTTAGTAAACATTTTATGGTTAAAGGTAGTCACTGACTGGAAGCATGTGCGTGTTCTGTAATTATGCATGGTTCGATTTTGTGCATTTCGTAACACTATTGTACCTGCTCGATGTACTTATTAGAGAGCATTCGCTCTATAACAATAGCTCAGACGTATGTACTGATTTAATACTTGAATTATACACTCAGTGAGTGACAACCTTAACGTGCTCTTTTATTGAGTAATTTTGTTTTGCTTCAATTGTATTTTATTTTTGTCATTTACCAAATATAACTCGCTCAGAGACCTTGTACGTATAAAATTAAAGTGCATCATAATTATGGAATCGGTAAGTTACTTAACTGTTAAATTTATTATCTTACTCAATATGTAACTAATAATAGAATTGTGTTCACAACAGCGTCAATAATTTTTATTTTATTATTGTTCCAGATGTCTGAATCAGAGATTGCGTTCAGCCAATATGCTCAAGAACCTTATAGCGGGTTCTCTGAGATGCTTCGCTTCGAACCCGAGAATTCCAAACGTGTTACGAAAGATAAGAAATCGAAACAACAACGCAGAGAAAAGTTACAGAAACAAAAACCAACAAAATCTTTCGTTATGAGCCGAATACAGCGACGAGGTTTAAAGCTTATAAAAATTTCAGTCATAGATATCTCTAACAGTCCTCAAACCAGTGACAGTGAAAGTGATAGTGAGAATATTATTATAAATGCGCAATATATTGTAAAAGACGCTATTGACAGTGTTATGGACGAAACAGAGTCATTAGTTAAGAAAATATCAAAATCTTTAATAGACAGTGATTTTTAAATATAAATTTTGAGTATGATTAATTTGTTTTCACAACAGTTGTTAAAATAAATAAATAAATATATATTATCGTTTTTATTGTGTTGTTTTATTTTATTTTCTTAGGTATTTTATGGAAATAAAAGAATTTCTATTTATTATAATTATTTTTATTTAAAAACCATCATTGACCTAAATTAGATATTATTACCACTCTAAATATTTTTTTAAACATAATACATTTTTCAGTGCACATTGCTTTAAATGGTAATTACAATTTAAATTCGAATCTATATTACAGTATTTTTTATGCAAAATAGATAAATTAGGACATTGATTTTCACCAAGTTCTGATACTTTACAATTTACACATAGATTCTTTATCCATTGCACCTTCTCCATGCCTTTGACAATAATTTCTTTATTTTGTAAGTATGGAACGATTATACGATGGAATTCCTTATAGTCAATATATCCTTCATTCCAATGTATGCCTCTGTTTCTTTCTAACCATTTAACTTGCTTCTGTTCATCTCTTGTTAAGTATCTGAACAAGTGCGGAGGTTTAACTAAGAAGGTTTGGGTGTAATCACGAGTAGCCAAAGCTAATTCTTTTACTATAAAATTGTTGTAGAGGTCCTTAAATCCTTGGACGTCTAATAATATTGTTGGTGCGCCTGATGTTAATGCCATGGCAGCAACTTACTTTTTGTCACACAAGCTATTAATTAGCACACAATAGTTATGTTTCTATTCTTTAATTATATTTCTTGCACTGAGTATTTCTGCAGTTATTCTTCCAGCAAAACCCTAATTCCGTACAAATATACATTCAGGATTCATGATATTTTCCTCACGGTATTGCTTAACGGTTTATACTGAATTATGCAGTCGTTTAGTATAAGACAGTATGCTGAAGTTTGATCGGGTATAACCGAATCAGTTTCAATTTCCACTCTTACATCCACAACAGGGCCTGCTTTCAGGTTATCTGCTTGCCTGGAGCAGTCAATAACGAAGAGCGGAGCCAAGTCCTTAAATTGTTTTTCGCTTAACAAAGGCTCCGCGCGGCGTCCGTAATATGACTGTTGAAATCTAGTGTATTGCTCATATAATAAAGCAATTCTGTTATCGGCAAAATTCACATTTAGATTTTCATACGGGAAGTAGTTTGAATTGAGGTATACTTTAACATCACGAATATGACAGTGATCGAACAGGGACATATCAGAGTTTGCATTGTTTTTTCTGTTTGTCTGTAAACCAATAATGACATATCTCGGTTTCTCTATTTGCGATGAAGTTTTAATAGACCAAGTATGTTTCGTTGTTTTAGGTAAAGTAGGATATTCGTACAGATCCCAATTTCTAAAAATCATCTGGAGCGGTCGGTCTTTCTCTAGCAGTTTTAACAAACTTATTTTCTCTTTATCTGATACTTTAACATGCGGTACACGCCAAACAATTTTATTTATCTGAACATCATCTACGACTTCACCGGTATTCAGTTTTACAGCGTTGAGGTTAGTATTGCTTCGTAACAATATCAATTCGTGTCTACTATTTATCACTACTTTCTTAAAATCTTCTGCAAATCCGAGAATGTTACAAAGTGGTATGGAAGCAGAAAAATTACCTCCATTAATATTTTTTATGCCATCAATATTCCAACCCCATGCATAAGATATCTTCGATTCACTCTCATTCATAGAAACTAATGATTTCATAGTAGTTGTCACACCAGCGTTTTTGATTTTATCAATTTCCACTCCATTTAATTCGTATCTTATATCTTGAAACAAGTAGAGTAGAAAATTATTTGTCAAAGAAACACTACTCGCTTTATCTTTTGAATCTTTTTTGCTCACGATTATAGTTCCTTCTAAATACAAAGTGCTCGCTGACGGTAGTATATACAGATCCTGTTGATTAATAGGTATGCGGATTTCATCGTTCCTGTTGAAGCTCGTTACGTAGGGTTTGTAAGAATGAAATTCAATTCCCTCAACAGTGTTGTCGTAACTTGGAGCAGATAAAACATCTAAGATATTCATTTTAGCAAACCAATTGCTTTAAGAAATTCTTTATTCTCTCTTGTTAATTTAATTTTTTTCTTAGACCGAGGTCTTATTTGCTTGATCACTTTAGTTGAACTGACGTTCCCAATTTGTTGATGCACATATTTATTGTAGTCAATCATTTTTTCTTCTAAGATGTAAATATAGCTGCACTTCTTCACCACGTAAGTTTATTAATCGATTGTTTATATCTAATAGCCTGATATGTATACAGCTTATGTTGTTTTGGTTGATTGGAAAGTATATGGCGTTTTTCGGAATTTCTATAATTCTATATCCAGGTGGCACATTGAGTGCGAATTCGTGTACAATGTGACTGGGTTTTCCGTTTATGTACGAGCCACTTACAATATCACATTCTATCCTGATGACAGTCGTAGGCAAAATGTTGACTGGTAACTCAGACACATGCCATTTATTGGCTTTTAAAATCTGTTTATTAAACCCTAATAATCTCCTAAAAGTTCCTTCTTTAGTAAAATTGATATCTTTGGTACAGTATATCAAAGTTTTAAGAGTATTGTTATTACACTGTATTTTTATTGAACAATCTTTTATTTCCGATTTTAAATAATCGCTAATATCTTGTAATTCATAAGTGCCCTCAGGTATTTCAAGCACTTCGTTAGAGCCGTAATATAACTTATTATTTGTTTTGTCGATGTTTGGAATTGAATTAAATGTTGAGAAATGTAATAAGGCACACTCATAAGGTCCATAAAGTTGTAATGTATTAGGATAATATGTACATAAATCGGACGAGTTTGCAGTTATCGACAAGGTGAGTGACATGATGAAAATGATAGAAATAAAAGAAATACATAATATTTATACGTATTTATTCCAAAAATTCCATAGATATTCTAAACACAAGTGTCCACAGTTTACTGTATTAAAATGTTGAAATCTAGTATAGTTATAATACACATCACAATTTTTAAAGTACTTCATTAATTCCCTCGGAGGTTTCAAATCCCCGAAGCTATCAAAGTATTCACAATAATTGTTTATTTTAGCATAAGCTACCCAATGCGTTCCTTCATTTCGTGAATCGTCTAAGTTGACGATAGCACATTCAATGCGTTTTGGTGTTCTTGGTAACCGATCCTTCATATAGACTCCTCGAAAATATGGGATGTCACGTGCATGCTCACTGATATCGATATTAGTTAAAGGACGATTAGGTAGCTTTTTATTTAGTTTTTTGAAGATTTTATAAACAGTCCTTTACCGTTTTTATGAGGCTTGATATACAACCCTTTGCCCAACGCTAAAGCTTCCATTGTCTTGTTGTGTCGTTCTGATTCTTGCAAGCTTTTTTGGGCTGCTTTGTATTCGTTTACGGTTTTTGCAATACCAGCTGCACCGCCGGCTAAACTTCCTAAAGCAGATAATCCAGCGAAAATTGGAATTAAAGGTAAGACTCCTCCTGTCTTTGGTATGGGTATAACTCGTGGTATGCGAATCTTCTGAATATCAGGAAATATCTTTTTCGCAGCTGAGTAAGCAATGTTGATTAATGTTTTACGATTTTTAGGTTTTAGTTTCTTAATTTTTGACTTAATTTTTGACACAAAAGCATTGAATGTTTTAATGCCGGCACCCGACTTTAGTTTGGCTATCATAACTTTACTCACTATCCATGAGCTAAGTTTTTCACCTTTCCCGGCATCTTTTGATTTTAGTCTTTGCTTAGCCATGTTTAAAAGTTGTAAATCTGCTTTGTGACGATTAGATAAGTCTGTGTAATTTGCATATGCAATGTCGTGATGCATACAAGCTTCGTCTAGTTTATTTACACCTCGATCGCCTCGCAACAATCGCTTCTCAAGTTTTGTTCCCGGTCCGCAATAGTTATAACCAGGCAAATGAAGTTCAAATGGCAGATTATTAATCACGCTATTGACTAGTCCACCGCCTTGCATAGTGAAAAGTGTAATGAATGAAGAAATCCTTTTAAACACGGTTATATATTCATAATTCTAATCCACAATTGCATCTTTATCAATCCAACTGTTTTCTTCGTTGCTTAATCCCAGCCATTTCACGTAAACTTTCTTTCCTCTCCTTCTAAGAACCTTTTCTATCAAATAGACATCTGGATAGCTAGTTTTTTGAAGTTCTTGTTCGTAGAAACATCCTCTAATGGTTTGCTTTCGATGATCTTCTAAATGATATGTCACTGGCATGGTTTTATTAATCTTTTTTACAGTAAATATTTCAGTTGACCAATTAGGAGTGTAACCTTTATCAAAAATATGTTTGTATTTACTGATCCGAACATTTTCACCCACTTTAAACTTTGGTTGATATCGGCGTGATGTAAGTTTCTTGAATTTGAGTTTTTTGAATATTTTCTCTTATCTTAAACTCGTTCAACTTATTTACTTCGAATGGTTTAAATTTAGTTGTACGATGTTTTGTACTATTATAGGTTTTTACAATAACTTGTAATGGTAAACCTAACCATTTGTAATTCCCAATGAGACTAAAGTACTTATACAATTTATTTTTAATCGTTTTAATAACCCGTTCTACAATCGAAGCTTTCTTGGTAGAATACGAAGAGTAGTGGTTAATATTATAGTTCTTCATAAGCTTTTGGAATGTTACGTTATAGAATTCTGTCCCAGAATCAGTTTGTAAATGTTCAGGTTTTCGATTGCTGGTAGTTAGTATTCGCTCAAATGCACGAGTAACATCAAGTTTACATTTGGATTTTATTGGCTCTGTCCAAGTATACTTTGAGAAACAATCAATTACCACTAAAATATAATTATATCCTTTATTCAACTTTTTTAGATTTTGCATATCTATCAGATCAGCTTGCCATAAGTCATCTATGCCTTTTAAAATAACTGAACGTCTAATAAAGTTTCTTCGTGCTGCTTTATGCAGTTCATTAACAATTTGTTGCTTCGCCATCATGGAGTTTTTTCAAGTAATTTTTGAACTTCTGCTTTGTTATAAAACTTATCTTCCAACTGAACTAAAACTTCAGGTATCTTCGCTTTTAAAGTGGTTTGGACTGTTATTTGTGCATCTTTTATGATTTGAGCACGCAACAATCCAATCATTCTATTCTGTTCCTTTATTATCTGATCGTACAATCGATCGATGTAATCCTTATTTACAGCATCATCTATGTCTACAGGAGATCTAATGCCTCTCAATCTAGATTTTTTCAAGTCAAAATCACCACTTTCGGATTTTAGCAACGCATTTTCATTGAACTCTAATAATTCAGAGAAACGCATTCTCTTATGAATATGGTGTCCAAATTTATCTATATTCATATTTAAGGTGTATTGTATTTAAAGGTTGATAATAAAATGAACGGTGAAAATTTTGTACCATTTATTTATTACTTAATAATTTTACTTTCACGCAGTTCTTCAATAATAGATATAATTTCGTTGTCTAATCCAGTGTTACCAGCGTCTCGAGATGCAATTAATAATTTTAACCTATCCACAAGTTCATTAGGATCATCCCAATATACAAAATCTATATTTTTTTTCCACATTTTTGTCAAGGGTAGCCCTTTCCCCTTTGCTTGACTGTTTTGAATAGTATTCGGCAGTTTGAAAAGAGGTTTTATAACTTGCAAATATTTTTGCCCCTTATTACTTTTAATTGGTTTGTTCGAATCAAAGTCTCGACGATGTGCGTTTGTAGCAATCAACATCATTTTATAATTCTGCATATCAGACTCTGTAACTGTGCTTAAATCTACGTCCTTTTTCAATAATAATTGTTTCAGTCCTGGAGTACTGCGATATTTCCGTCCAGTAACGGTGATGTAATCATCGCTGATCGATATGACAGCAGAACCTAACATCAATTGTCCTCGCTCCGCTCGAACACCAAATGGAATATCTGTTAGTGCTTCTGTAGATACTGACCAGGATGATGTATTATGCTCTTGATTATT
Organism: Agrotis exclamationis; assembly: GCA_950005045.1. Taxonomy (NCBI): domain Eukaryota; kingdom Metazoa; phylum Arthropoda; class Insecta; order Lepidoptera; family Noctuidae; genus Agrotis; species Agrotis exclamationis. The sequence continues at coordinate 2,062,743 of OX465442.1, forward strand.
GTCTCCTAATGATTGGTACGACTCATCACTGTCGGTATCACAATCATTTTCTTCTAGGTCACTATCTCCTTCGTTATTAGAACTGTCTTTCTGTAAAGCATTGTTTTTGAACGGAACTTTTGTTTCTTCAACTTCTTTAGATCGCAAGAGGTCAGTTTGCTTATTGGTATTAGCTATAAAATTGAGAGACTCTGTTACAGGTCGAAAAACTGATTCCAATGCTTGCTTATTTTCAGTCTCCAAATCTCGCATCTTTCGTACTTTTTTCTTTACAGCTTCTGCAGCATCAACAATTTGCCTTTTCAGTGATTTTTCCATTATTACGATTTTGCGGACTATAATAGTTATCGATGAAGAGTTGGCCAAGGAATAATGATATCATGTAAGTACCATGTCTTAAATATTTGTATTTCTAATCAAAGACTACGAAAGTGTCAAATTTATTTCTATAGCATCCGTTATTTTTGTTGCAATCTTTATTAATTACAACATAATTAAAGGGCTCACTCCATATTTTAGAACACATTTCACGAAATTCAATCCATGCCATATCAGTATTAACATGTTCTTCATAAACATGCCTCAAGTTAATATCATCTTGTTTGAATAATATAATTAAGTTAGCATTATCTCTTACTAACTGTTTAGGGATTTTGCTATATGTTTGATTGAGATAAAAACAGTCAATGTGTTTGTGCCTTCCCATTGCGAAATAATCACGCATGTTAGTTTGATTCTCGCAAGCAACGTCATCAAATATAATCACAGAGTTGGGTTTTGCGTTCTGAACGTTAATAACTTCCTCATTCCCTTGATATTTGTGGAATGAGATAATTGGTACCTGTTGTAAAACTTTTTCTAAAAAAATGTACTTTGGTTGGTGTAAGGTTTTTGAATAGACATAAACATTTTGAAACCGTAAACCATTTTCATGTATAAGGAGTCCAATAAGTAAATTGGTTTTTCCACAATTCGATGGTCCACAAATGATGCATCGGACTGAATTAGGTAACAATTCTCCATGGCGCGAACTAGTTTTACGAAAATCATCGCAAATTGTGCTTACTTGCAACGATTGTGGTTGTTTAACAAATTTCATGATTACTGTTGTCAACGAACTGATTAACAATGAGCAAAAGTTTACTACAACAATATTTTTAAACCTACCTACTGTTTATTTCGCGTTCATTTATGCGAAGTGAGATTAACTCGAACAATCGTTGGTCGAGTAGAGAGTCGAGTCGATTACCGATTATTGGGCGTTCTAGACCACTTTCGGCAGCGAGGCGAAGGTACTCGCCGAGCGATTTGCCGAAAGTGGTCCAGAATGCCCAATAATATACTACTTGGGTTCCCAGTTGAATGGACAAAGAACACAAAATCTACCACAATTTATTCACCAATCACGGTCTATTTTATTACAACGTCCACTGAGTTCCTGCATCAGTGTTCCTTGGGAAATATCAATTGGATTAATTCAATCTTTTATAATAAAAGAGAACGACAACTGTTCGGGAACTATAGTACGGCGGTGGGGCTCGCGTGCAGGCACGAACGGTTCCCAATACTAGGTCACAGCGTTCAATACTTAATAAATATACGGGAAATTGTAGATGAATCGAGACGCTGTATTTTCCTTAGGAAATATAAAGAGTAAATGCAATATTTTTCGTGTACGCTTCCGAGGATAGAGGGATTGTTTTCGATATTCTGTTCAGCTGGACAATGGATATTGGAAAAGTTGAAACAATTTCAGTAATTGTTGAAACCAATTTCATAAGATTCTTAAATGTTTCTCGAACTCTGTTCTGATTCCCCAAATATCAGTTACTGGAATTTTAGCAGAAATTTTCAAACACGTTTTTTCCATATTTAATGTTAGATTTGTTTACCTTCATAATATTGCTAGCCATTTTCGGAATGCTGTCCTCATTCATATCGGGAACAAGCTGGAAAGTCGTGGCTTGAACCTTCAACCTTTCGGAGACGCGAGTGAAGATTTGATGGTGACCTTCAAATCCTGGTATCATCACCAGATATGTTTCTTTTGGGTCTATTTCTTGTTCTTCCTGGAAATTAAATGTTTAATTATCATTAACTTGAGAGTCGTCATGATTGACATGGACTTCCCAAAAACATCGCTACATCAGATGGTAGTATGCTTCGTGCTCCATCGTCACTGGGACATCATTTCGTTTTAAAGGCACTATTTAGGTACCCTACATATTCTGGTACGAAATAACCACTCCATAGTCAGTCAGTTATATCATTCCTTGTTCGTTAAAGAAGTTATAATATCAATTTAAGTTATCCAAAAAATTAAGGTCATAGGCAACCAAACTTATTTGAACCAGTAGTGGACTGAGGCATCATAATCATTAGCCAAAGCTTTTCCCAATTATGTGGGTCGACAGCAACCTTCCAGGCTTACCAAATGCAGCTAGATAACAGTATCTAACATGGATTGGCTGCCTATTTGACGTCCGAAATCCAGTAACTGGGCAATACGATACGCCTTGGAAAGACTGGCTAGTTTGGAAAGACCGGGACCAACGGCTTTACATGGATTCCGTTGCATGGAACAATCAGTATTCATCAAAGATAAAAATAAATCCATGCCATTGAGTAAATATTATGTAGGAACAAAACATTTGACTGAATGCAATTACAACATGGAGTAATACGGTATATTTCACAAACCTCATTGCCGTCACTGAGTTTGGTAGGCATTTGAATCATAGGTTCCGAAGCCATGCACTCATCCTCATCAGTGTAAGTGAAGAATGCTTCTAGACCAGCGTCGAACTTTGTGTTTTCTCTCTTCTTTATAGTTGCAAAATTCTTCAAACTGGGTACAGAACATGTTAATAAATTAGTTTTTTAGTAATGTACATCATATATTCTAGGTACATACGTATTTAATAAATAAATTAATAAATAAAGTCTCACCTCTCAATAACTAGTTGTGCCACCCGCTCATTAGAAAAGTCGATATCATATATTTTTTTGATAAGTAATTTAATTTCTTGTAAGCTGGTCTCCTTCAGGCAGAGTTGGCTCAGTGTTAAGTTTTGTCCAATATTGTCAACATGTTGCACTCCTGGATACAAAGAACAGTTTTATTAGAAATATATTTTCTTTCGCTGTATTTTATAGAATTTAATAGATGAAAATAAGTAAATTGAATAAAGTGATTGTTTTATGATTTATTTAGTTCCAGAATATCTTATTTTACATGTAAAATGAAAAAAATTTAAGCTCGGTTGGTAAAAAAATTTAAGCTTTCAAAGTGTGGGGTGCTAAGACAGGTAACCTCCACGTGCGTCCGTGGACTGGAGTTCCCTCACGGATACGTCCGGGGGGAAGACCAGTTTTTCGGGCCGGTGCGCCCTGGGATGCGGGCAAAAACTCTTCCTTAGGCACTGTGTGCCTAAGGGGGTTTCTTTGCCCGTATGCAAATAGCCTGTCGGGTGGAAGCTCCAATGCGTGTCCCTCTGATTAGCAGAGGGCACAGCAGCGGAGCGGGCTTGCGGACGGTGAGTAATGGGTAAGCTCGCCGTCCGACCAAGGACCAAGCCCGGGTCGGTGGCGTGTCGTGTTTCACGCGTCACCGACGGGGCCCCTTATGGGGTCAAATGCCTGCCGGGGTCGCGGATTTTTTCTTAATCCAGGATACCGTGGCCCCGGAACGTAAAGGGCATCCGAAGGAACACGGGTGGATTTTAGTCAGTAAGAGTCTGACAGTCCCTTCTGCCCCACCCAGGGCGGGAGGCCTCATTTGATGATTTTGCCACCCTAAAAAAAAAAAAAAAAAAAAAAAAAGCTTTCAAAGTGTTTTGATTTTTAGAACTAGTTCCATCTTATGTTAATCATATGCTTGTTTGACCTTTCCATCAATACTATCAATAATATAATTTCATATTATTCAAGTCCTTTGCATTTTTAAATGGTACTCAGAAAAGTTAAAACTTACCAATTATTTTAGTGACCTTCTCCAAGAACTCATAATTGTTGCGTTTTTTCAAATCATATGACACGACATTAGTATGATTCAATTTTAAACAGGTTTCCAAAGCGTTCATAACTGTTGATAGTTTCTGTGATCGTGTTTTCGTTTCATTGCCTAAATCATCGAACTGAAAACATAATTATAAAAGCTCATAATAAAAGGGCAAAGAGACAATTAATAGATTTAAATTACTAGTACTGAGTTAGTTCCGACTGGAACTGTTTGCTTAAAGCCCAGCTACGTTTTTGACGAATGGTAAAAAAAATGTAGGTTTAGGGTTTTCACAAATTGTTTGCTTACTACTATTTGTTAACTTTTGATCAAATAACTAACCCTATGTGAGTGTCATCTACCAAACCGGTACATGCGAATTTTAGAAACGGTTCCGACGGCAGAAACAAAAATGTCAGTGTACCTACATTTACTTAAATACATATCCAGTATTGAAAACGTTAATCATAGGTGATGAGCTGTAGGTATGAACTTACTTTTATAATGTGGGAAATGCGACAAAATTATATGAAACACCTCTGGATGTTAAAATGAGCATCATCAATGACTTATTTAGTCAAAACCAAGAGTCTCAATGTATAGGCTCAACTATTGTAGTACTCACATACCTAACACCGTAGGATATAAATTTTAAACCAATTAATACTAAAGTAAGAAAAAACAAATCAACAACAGCAGTGGGATGAAGTAGGCTAGCAGTATCAGTATCAGTTAATAAAAACTGCGGGTCAGTTTGTCAACACCAACATAAAGCTGCAAAGACTTGAATACCAACAGTGCAGTGCTATTTCGTCTTTCATTTATATTTCGCTAAATGTAAGTGAAAATAGCCTTAAGTAGCGACTGCACAAATACTTTTATTATTAAAAAGCCGATTGAAAAAGACACTCATTTCACAACTAAACAGATAAGTAAACCTCAGAACATACACAAACAGTGTGCCACTTTTATTCCCCAGTACCACTTTCACAACGCGTCAAATGAAATGCAAATATTGAAATAACTCGGAACAGGAATACCTCGTTGATCGAACGGATGCGGTAGGAGAGCGCTGGTAAGCACACCTCATTGCGGGCCTCACATATTTTCTCAATCACAGAGACTGCATACTCGTCGCTGGCAGTTTTCGAAGCGTAGTTCAGGACTACGAAATGCCTGTTGAAGAAAATTTTATTGTTAAAAATGTTGTGCTTATGGAATCTTCCTAATTCATCTCCCTTAAGCGCTTGCATCAGTGATTTTGAATGTGTTTTTTTTTAACCATTATTATTATGGCGTATCTCCGCTGTTCTCATTACTTAACTCAATTTAATTAGTATCGACAAACTATTGTTGAAACATTTTGGAAGTTAAGGGCAACTTAATTTATTAGGTCCCAGTAACTGGGATGCGGACACAATCCCTATCAGACATGACTGTCAATTTGCTGACAGAGATTCTTGAGGTGCCGCCAGGACGAGCGTGTCGTCAGCGTAACATATTACGCTGACGCCGTCAGGGAGGTCGCCGCACTTACTTACCTACTTAAAACAAAATTAACTGTAGAAATATAAAATAAAAAAGAATGTGTGTAATGTAAAGAATATTTTTGATTTTGTTCAATAAAAGTGTCAGAAAAAACTATATTTCAATTAATAATAGTTTTTACCCAAAAAAGCTTTTACAATAAAAAATGTAACCGACTTCAAAAATAACCACAAAAAGGGTAAAACAGCATTTCATTCGGAAGTCGGTGGCTTCGTTTTTTTTTCTTCACTCAAAATCGGTGAAATTTAAGTAATAATGAAAATCTGGCTGTTATTATTTAGTTACGAACTTGTCAAAGAATAAACTAGTTATACTTCTTAATGTAACCTAAAAATATAGGTATAAGAACATACGTGATATCTACAACCGTTTGAACAAACGAGTGGAGCATTTGTTTTTCGCGAAGAGTTATAACCCTTCAGGTCGCCCAAGCGAAATTCACGTCGGTGAGGCTACCTGCACACTCATAAAAAAAAAAATGGCGGGAGCCGCGCGCCGGGCGGTCCGATAAGATAAACATTTACGGCTGGGCGCTCGGCGTAACAAAGGAGCACTTAATCGTTGTTTTTATGAATGCTTATGAATGGCCCATTCATTTTGTGTTGAGTGTTTGCTGATAATTAGTTTCTCTATTTTAAAATGTAGCTGTAAACATTGACTACTGTTGAAAAAAACATCACGTGAACTTTAAACAGGATTATTTTAAAAAGTAAATGGATAACGTATGTATTTTATGAATTTTATTGTTAGGGGGTTTATATCTACATACGATAAAATAAAAAACAACATGCTTTACAGTACAAAAATATATATTTACAGGCGTACAACTACCTCAAAAAATTTTCTGACGGTTAAAAAATTTTCACGGAAATTAAATAATTTAGTACAACTATACCTTTTCACAAACATTCAAAATATTGTTATCATCTGAAAGCTAAGTTAATATTGTAACTACTGTGTAAAAATTATGTTGATAAGTTTATCTAATACAGAAAAATATGATATTGATTGAAGTAATACCCACTCGTAAACTGCGTTTTTACATTTCTTGTTTGTTATTGTTCAGTAAAGTTAGAGTAGTTAAATCATACGTAACTATTTTCTACAATAAATATTCTTTCCAATGATGTATCAAACTTGTTAATCAATAATCATAGAAAAATAATAAAAATTATGAAATTTCACAATCCGGGAAAGTTTGTTTACAATGGCCGCCATTTTTGTTTGTTTACGTTCGCAAAAATTCTAATCGTATTCTAAATTTAGTATCTTTTGTTTATGTTTTGGCTGAAATCTATTGTCGAGTAAACATTCAATGCGATAGTAATTAGTTTTTACTCAGAACTGGTCTCACAATTTAATAAATTACGATAATATTCTGACAAAATTCAAGTCTTGTTACAAGCGTTACGAAAATCACACAGAAAAATTATTAAACTCACCCTCAGGTTAAAACTCACATGCACACACATTAAATATAAACTTATTTCACCATTACATCAGTAATTCACTCAATAACACTTATCAACAACGTAAAAAACTATTTTATTTCATTATAATCGGCAGCCATGTTAGCGCGTAAGCATAGACTAACTTTGTCATTTTTTTTTTTAATAAAGAGATGCGTTCCGAAACGCGTTTCGTATTTGTTGCATGTAGAATTTTATGACGAATCGAGTGTGACACAGACGTATTCAACAAATCTGGACTGAGTTCAAAAAATTGAAAAATTTGAAGCGAAATCGGGAACGGTAGTAGACTACCGTGCTTTCACTTACGCTTACGACCATTAAGCCCTATTTAGGCATGCAAAAACTTGCATACCAGTTTGACTACATTGCGGTCTTTGTTTGATCAGCTGAATTTACAGTCCAATAATAATAATTTCTAAATAGGGCTTTAGACCAAATAGAGTGCAAAAAATCTTACCATCCAATTGTGGGAAAATTTTGAGCAGCATTTCTTTCTTCTTTGAATCATCTACGCCAGCATATACAGGGAATCCCATCGAAAGTGCCAAAGAAATGATCGCTTGGCCTAACGGTTCATCAGCTGCGTTTATGAACACGGATTTTTCTAGGTACATTTCAGATAAAATGGTTTTCTGCAAAATAAACACAAAACAATGCAGATTTAGGAAAAAATACATGATAAAAGATTATAAAGCCACCTAAAGTTACATAAAACCACGGGTAAAAGCTCGTAGCAAACAAAAGAAAGAAAGAACTGAATTCAAGGACAAAGTTTAATATGATTGTGGTTATTCTCAATTCATCATCTGCTCGCCCTTATCCTATTCTACTTGGGGTCAGCGCAACACGTTTTCTTCTTCCATTCTCATATCCGACATCGTTTTTCTTTTTTATCATTCCTAACACAATCCATCCATCTCGTATTTGGTGATCCTCGTCCTCTCCGGCCATCCACATAAATTATGCATGAGGAATAATCTTACCAAACAATAATATGCTGTCACATAAGCCAATGGCACTGTGGCTGCATCTTCCAAGCTCCAGTGTTCTGGAACAGGCCATAGTAGTGCTGGATCTGCTTCCACAATGCTGTCTAGTGCACCTTCAGGAAGCAATCCCATCACTCTTTGACCACTGAAAGAAACGACGCAGTCAATATTTTGTCACATTTTAGCAGATCTTGAAATGGAAAAAAAAAATTGGAAACACAGAAATATTTAAAAGAGATTGCAAAGATAATGATTTTATAAACAAACCCAAGTATTTTATAGGAATTTTAGGAACGGCAAAAAAATATGAAGCTATGCTACGCATGTATAAGCACCTTTTCAGATCAATCACTTCGAAGGGAGTAAAATACCTTCACACGTGCCTTCTGCTTGCTGCTGATCAGTATAACTCTCTTTTACGGTTCATTGATGCAAGTTTAGAAGCATTTCTTATACTCTAGCTACAACAACAACTGCTGAAACTGTCGATGCGTCAACACGTCCTCTACGGCCTAACTAAATAATATAATAGGTAATAACTTACTTGATATCAATGCCACTGAACTCCTGCCCGAAACTCTTGCCTGGTGTAGTAGAAATACCAGCTGCAGTGTCAGCATCTTTACTTGAAAGACCAACGTAACACACCTGTACAAAAAACACTTAAACATTTAAAAAATAATTATTTCTGTCAATATGACCATTTTAAAACAATCACTGTCTGGCATTTTTGTTGTGGAAAGAAAAAATAGATTCCGAGCAGGATTTGAACCTGTGACTTTCTGATTCATTACATCAGACGGTTTTACCAACCGAGCTATCGCAGCCATGCTCACCGATGGCGCTTAATAGCGCCAACGTCACCAAATCACGTATAGAATGGAATAAACAATTCAACCCCGTGTATAATCAAAACGACACAGATTCAAATCCTGCTCGAAATAGATTAATTCTTCTCACTCAAAAAAAACAATACAATTCGTGGTTTGTATTAACATAATTTATGTGGTAAACTTGCTTGTGTGTGTGTTTTTTCTTACCTGAACCATAGTTTTGCTTGCAGGCATTTCAGGTTGTTCAACCCATTTCAAACTATCCAGATCACCAGGTAATGTGCTGGTTAACGTAACGTTCCTTATATTTGTACTTTTGGCACTTGGTATACTGTAATAGCCTCCCCAGTGTCCCTAAAAACCAAATAATTTGCTAATGACTATCGATATTATTATTGTGATGCTAAAAAGAAACGCAATGTTCAATAGTTTACTTAGCAACATTATTGTTTATTGTATTTATGTCCCTACCTTCTTCAAAATGTTAATAGACAGTTTCTTCTGAAGCTGCTTCTTGAACACTTCTGATTCCGGTTTGAAATTCTCTACATGATAATCGTCGATTAACACCAATCCAATTTTATTTCCGTATTCTTCTCTGAGCTTTCTCACCATACCTGAGATAAAGTTATTATATTTGAAATGTGTCATAATTTAATGTAAGGTTGCCTTTCCGAGACCAAAATAAGTTTTCTCGTCTTTTCTAACTCCGATTGTACTCTCGGAACCCATGTAAACTTATTATCATTAGCTATTGGCATATACGTGATATTCTCACTGTCACTAGCATCGACAGTGTTTACCAAAACCAGAATATGATCTGCGACGGTCAAAGATGTCAAGACATTTAATAAATCGTGTTTTGGTGGTATTTTTGCCGTATCTTTTTCAATTGCCAAAATGAATGTAGATTTTGGTAGGACTCTTGATATGGTTTGTATTTTCTGAAAGAATAAAGTATTTTACATTGTTTATTCTATTGTACAAAATGTTATGATTGATACTAACTGTTTCGTTAAAATCAAACTATATTTTATTAGCGTCTTCACTTACATGTTCATCTTCCAATAAATTGTCGAGCACAAAAACGGTAGACTTGTCCACAGTATCCTTATTAAATCCATTTAATACGAAATCTTTGTTGGGAATTTCGTCAGTTACTTCTTTTAAGACATTTGATATTTCTGGATAGTCCGTTGAAAATAATTGAGTTACTTTTATTTGCCTATCTGCTGTGTTATCGGCTACAATTTGCATGTTCACGTGAAGAGCTGATTTGAGCTACAATACAAACAAATAAGATTTATAAAGTGGGCTGGAGTCTTCCTGATAATTTTCGGTAAGACAGACATCAACTTAGCAAATACAAGCTATCGAAGCAGGAAAGATGAATTGTGCCTAAACAAAGAATCGTTTTCAATACACTCGTAGACTTGGGTTCGTATAAGGATGTACGAACGTAAATGGCGTCAAAATCAAATTTGCGGACGGATAATAACGCAACGACTAAAGTCCTTTTGACGCGGCGCTAGTGTCGATGTCGTTACATCAAATTGCATTATACATAATTTAGTACCACGAATTTTCCACTCGTCATAAGTGGTGGCGCAGACTATAAGGAGCTATCTGTCAAATCGTAATAACATTCATTAGTTCGGGCTCGATGTCACGGGGCTTGGAAAACGTCAGTAACCAAGGGCGAAACGACAGGTTTCGTGCTGAGAGATTAGATCCCCTGATATAACCAGAGATTAGGTATACAAAATATAATTATTATGTCGTATTCACTTACGTCAATTTTGCCTTGTAGGAAGTGTGGAACAAAGGTATGAGTTTGTAGAACATCAGGTTCAGATTCGACGATTGGTATATCATTATATGTAACGTTACTGAGTTCTACTCCACCGCATCTGGAATAAAAAGATTGAGATAGGATAATATTATTTTTTAATCATGGAGATGAATCATAATTCTAACAGGTGACAAATACCTTGTAATACCGTGTATATCGTAATACTCAGCTGTCAAACAGGGAACACCATCTACATCTGTTTGATCAACATTTGAGTGATATGTAGTATCTATAAAAAGTTTGTTCAAAAATTTCAACTGTGACATTCCAGCGTATTCCCTTTTGATCACATTGAATTGTAAAAGTGAGTCTAGAAGTGGAATCCATTCTTCAGTGTACTTGATATTTGCAGTTGTACTGTTAGATGTTATGGAATGGATCGATTGGAATTTACCCCTGAAAAATTTATATAAATTATAGTTTACACGCTTATCGTTTTTATCATCACACTACTACATATTATATTCAGTATTCTTTAATGTACTTACTCGTAGTTATAACCTTTTACACGTAGAATTTGGTATATGTCTTTGGCACTCAGGAGAAGATTGTTTTCATCTGCAGGCTTTACCAATTGATGCACATATTCCGTACGTTCCTTTTCTTTGATGTAGCCTTTAGCTACCGTCGTTAAGTCACGATTTACCTGTAATTTAAAATTTATTACTTGCACTGCTGGCAAAATTCAGAAATTTTCATTCCAACTCCATTATCTGTTTTCGAGAGTGACTATTGTTCTTCAATCACAGCTTTAATAAATACTTACCTAATGTATTTAGCAGTAGGTTTATACGAGTATGTGTGAAAATGTATGGTAATTAAACACACAGCTTTTAAAAGATATAGATAGACATTTTTGGATGTATACACCATCAAACTAATAGACTTCTTCTCTGGCCATGATCATAATCTCGATAAAATGATCAGTAGTTCAATATATTAATTTGAAATAATTTTACTTCTAAGTCAATAACGTATTCAAAGAGTTTTAGCATTATGACGGGGAGGGCCACGGCCTGCCGGGGTCGCGGGACTAACGAATTACCGTGACCCCGGAACGTAAAGGGCTATTGAATGACACCGTGGATTTTAGTCAGTACGAGTCTGACTGTCCCTCCCGCTCTGCTCTGGGTGTGAGGACTCATTTGATGAATTAACCATGTTTAAAAAAAAGTCGATAACGTGTAGTTTAAAAGTTTCAAACTTACTTACCTCAAAATAATTATTTCCCTTATTAATCATTATACCAAGCTTTAAAGGAACGTCGGCTTTGATTTCAACTTCTTCATTGAAGTGCACGTTAGTAAATTCGACCGGCATGGTCTTATAGTCTACTCCTGAATACATCGCAAAAGTCTCCCACACTGTGGTCAACAACGCAGCTTCAGGGAAAATATAGACACCTGTAATTTTAGTAGTTAGTAGCAGTTCATTTGATACCATAAAGCGATTCTCACACGACATCGTTTGATTGTGCGGTTGAGCGGAGGTCGTCAAGAAAATTAAGGCTTCGGCCATACCACCAGTGGCACGCTTAGCGATAAAAGGTTAGTTGTACTCATACTTTTGTTAAATAGTCAGCTTCAGAGAAATTTTAGCCCCTATGGTAGTGTTTTTACTACCAAAAGGGGTGAGTTTCCTTTGAAGTTTACCATACTTAGCAGTCTATTAAGCAAGCGATGTATTCAAGTAGTGCGTTGGTTCATTAGAATGAGTCTTATTGTTGCCAAATGTACCATCTGCTTTGTGGCCAATTCTAGTTTATTTGTCCAAAAAAATAAGTAAAAATAACTAAAACCCGACTACGAAAAAAACGCGCACTGAAAAGTATAAAACAAGAACAATATTCATTTGACCGATATTGTGCTAGCCGTGGTCGTATGCCACCTAACCAATAAAGATTGTGTGATACAACCGCAGGTGGCATACGACCACGGCTAGCACAATATCGGTCAAACTGAGATGCTTCTAACGACACCTCATTTGTCATGTAGTGATAAGTAGTTATGAGGGAACAGACAAACATACATACATACAAACATACATACATACATACCGGCAATGATATTATAAAGTCATAGATATGTTATACACTTACAAAACATCAGAAAAAAATGCTCCGCGGCGAGAGGCTGCACACATATACACTTTTTATTCACACATTATATTTCACTACAAGTAAAAAGGATAGCGTGATAAAACCAATAAGAAAAAAAGTGACAGCTAGATGTTGTCAGTGCCAATCAGCGCACGTTGGCATCATAGAGAGATAGAGAAAGATAATTTGTTGTCGCACTCTTTCTTTTACGACGCCATTAATATAGAAACGTAATGTTTTATTATTTTGGGAAAATATTAAGAAAAATAGTATATTTACGAATGATATGTGATTGCTTGACTTTTAGAAGTCTTGCTTGTATAATTTGTACAATGTCTCATTTCATTTTCAATGGTTTTGAGTCACTTTTACTTTTGATTCACTCTGTTTACGTGACGTGCATCCGTTGACGCCGGCAACGTCGCACTGAGGTCAAGGTTTGTGAATCAACCACATTTGAGCGTGTTCTTTCTGAGCGCGTATAACGTATCTACACCTTTTTACTTGTAATATCATTGCATACCGGTCAAAATCATAACCCTCCTTTTGGCTTTGCCGTAGTCGGGTAAAAAATAACTTGTTTCTTACCGTTTCTTTTATAATTTTCAAAGAATTTGTAGTCATCATCATGAATGGACAGAACAAATTGTCGGATTGCTGCTGTGATTCTGTTTTTCGCGTTGTATCTCGCTACAGGCCTTTAAAACAGTTTTAATGAACTTTTACTATAGGTTTATAATTGAAGAAGACTGTATGAAAATGCGCAAGTGTACAGTAAACCCTTTAATAACATATACAACACAGTTATTTGCAGACGATAGTACGGCTATAGTAAAATGCGGCAATAAAGATTACTACGAAACAGACATTAAAAATACATTGAAAAGAATAATTAATTGGCTTAATCAAAATAATTTAATCATTAATCTCCAGAAAACACAAATTATGCATTTTCATCAGCGCTTACGTGTTGAACATTACGATGTGGAATTCAATGGACAAAAAGTAGACTCAACAAATGTTACAAAATTTCTCGGTAATTTAATTGATAATAAACTATCTTGTAAACCGCACTCTGAGGAGGTATGTAAGAAGTTAAGTAAGTCAGCATACGTACTATAGAACTTATCAAAAAAAATAAACACTCGCTCTGTGCTGGCAGCATACCATGGTCTAGTTGTGTCAGTTTTGAGATTTGGAGTTATTTTCTGGGGTAACTGTACTGAGAGGGAGAGGATTTTCAAAGCTCGAAAACGTTGCATAAGATCAATGACTGGTCTTAATAATACCGACAGCTGTGAACCTGTGTTCAAGTCTCTAAAATTACTCACCTTTCCATCTTTGTATGTACTTGAAGTTGCAATATTTATTAGAACTAATAGACACCTATTTACCCTAATGGAAGATATACGAACACGGCCAGGATCTGTTAGATCGCAATATAAAAATCTAATGTTCACAGGTAGGCACAAAACAGCATTATTGAGAAAAAGTATTTTGTCAATGGGGCCCGTCATATATAACAAAATACCCCATACTATTAAAGATCAGTCATTAAGTATATTTAAGAAGAGGCTAACATCATTACTAATAAATAAATGCTATTATTCAGTACATGATTTTTTGACTGATAAGAATTTATAATGTTATATTAAGTAATCTATTAATTTTGATGCAAATTTAATTATAAGTACTTTCTTTTGTTTATTACTATTTTTAGAATTAGATTATTGTTTTATTTATTGTATATGCATGAATGATGTTTGTTCCATCTATCCACTGTATTTTGTTTATGTACTTTTGTTTTTTTTGTTCAACTTAGTGGATCTAGTAACTTTTATACCTACTTGTTACCTTTGCATGCCGTAAGGTAGAATGTGGAAGAGCTCTATTATGTTAAAATGTGAACACCTTATTTTGTACCCACAGTCTTTGCAAAATAAATGATTTCTGATTTCTGAACATTATCTGCCTATAAAAAAATAATTTAAACTATTTTTTTTTCTTTTGCAAAGATCATTGTCCCACACTAGGAATTTCTCCTGTGCGTGGGCGCGTTAACAAACATAGAAACTCAAATACACCTAGACCCGGACCAACTACCTGGCCATTAAAATATTATTTTGTTCCATGCGGGATCGAACCCTTGACACGGTGCGCAACAGTCGATCACTCGACCGCTGCGCCAACCGTGCTGTAATTTATGAGCAGGAATTTTTCTTTTGTTAAATTAATATTTGAAAATATTAAACACAAACTCTCGTGACGTCAGAACACAGTAAAAATATTGATTCGTGTAAAATAATCTTTGACAATCTAACTGACACAACATTAATATGAAATGATAAAACAACCACTTACCATGTCTCACTGTGTTCCCATCCGACTAAATGCGAGAGCAGTGGAGTTTCTGCAGCAACTGGGTATTCTATTCTTGGATATAGCGCCTTCACTTTAGGCACAAGGCCTACTAAGTACAATCTGAAAAATAAAATAAAATGAAGAATTCCATGTTTTGCCTTTGAAAGCAGACTTTTCTAAAACTTTTTTGTGGAAAGGAAAATTCTGTTGTGAGCAGTTGTTGTAACTATGACTGGTACAACATTGATTTGACTGTAATCGCGACATGTTAAATCGAGTTATCGAGTTCGATGCACTTGATTCAATTGATAGATGAGCCAAGAGGCTTATCGGCAACGATGCTCTGCTCCATTCTAAACTCCAGAGCCTTGAACCGGCGTGTCGGTTTTTTATCAGTTATATTTTGGTGAGTGTGGGATTGAACTGCACACCTTGATTCCGCCTGGCCCTTTCCATCATCGGACTACAAGTCGTACGGCAATGCGCCATCGATATTGTTCATGCAATAGTGACATCCCTAGTAGCGTGGCGCGTCACTAGTGACTGTCGACATGGACGCACTTCCTTCCGCCCAGGCGCCCACTCACTTCAACGATGGCCGCGGTGCGCAGCGCAAACGTCATTACCTTTACCGGCAAAAACGCCATCTTGTTCCTTGTGCGAAGGATTAGGTATATTAATTTACGGCGTGGCTGCCACAAGACTGTTTAGTTTACTGTTGTATTACGAACTTAATAAAGGTGCAAGTTGTAAAACCAAATTTATTCAGTGACTATGTAGTAACCTCCCAACTTATAAAACCCGCGACCTACATTTGGCACACCGGCACACGTGGAATGGTAAGGGGACGAAGAGCTCGAGACACCAGCGATGCGCCAGGATTCCTCGCACTGACGCACCTCCCACAAGGTTCGCGATCGCGGAGCAGCGGACGCGCGCAACAGATATAATATGGTGAACATCCCATAACGTTTTGCCAATACTTTTATTATGCGCACAGCTTAGTAGAGGAATTCCCTGCCGGAGTCTGTATTTCCCGACAGCTATAACCTTGGGGTCTTCAAGTCAAGAGTGAATTGGTTACTTCTAAGCAAGCGTGCCTCACCGTCGACCACATCTTCGCTTACCAGGCGAGATAGTGGTCACACGCGAACCTATCATTAAATTAAAAAAAATCTAAAAACCCACGTTTTTAAATGTTCTAAAAAGAAGAAAATAACCCTACGGGGCTGAGCCGGGCCGGTGGCCCCTCTGGCCACTCAAAACGTGTGGGCGTATATTATATAAGGGATTATTTATGGGATATATTTACATGACGTGAGATCGTAGGTGTAACTTGCAAAGATACGCCCCCACGTTTTGAGTGGCCAGAGGGGCCACCGGCCCGGCTCAGCCCCGTAGGGTTATTTTCTTCTTTTTAGAACATTTAAAAACGTGGGTTTTTAGATTTTTTAAATCTATTAATTATTTTATTATTTTTATCATTGTTCATCGGGTTTGAAGCTACCCTGAAAATTTCTGCTAGCTTATCGGGAAGTGCCTCGAAGCCTGTCCGCCATCTTGGACGTCCGCCATATTGGATTATAGCATAGCCTAGCCTAGCATAAGCCACATGACTATTTTTTTCGTATTCCTGACAGCAAAGGCAAACCCTTTCATTTGAAACCCATATCACGGGGGTGGATTTCAAACAGCCAGTCTACCATCTTGGACGTCCGCCATATTGGATTTAAGTCACGTGACAATTTTTTTTCGTACTCCTGATAGCAAACCCTTTCATTTGATATCCATATCACATGGGTGCATTTCAAATAGCCTGTCTGCCATCTTGGACGTCCGCCATATTGGATTTAAGTCCCGTGACTATTTTTTTCGTATTCCTGACAGCAAACCCTTTCATTTGATACCCATATCATGGGGGTGGGTTTCAAACAGCCAGTCCGCCATCTTGGGGAGGCCGCCATATTGGATTTGTTATGACGTTTCTTAGCTAGTCATGTATTGTCATCAGAACTCAAAGCGTGTACTAAATTTCAGCCTGCTAGCTTATCGGAAAGTGCCTCAAAATTGAGTTGCAAAAGTCCAACCGGAACGACAAACAAACAAGAAAAGTGAGTGTATAAAAACGTGGGAATAAAAAACACTAAAATACATGGCACCAAAACGTACCACAGAACTTTAGAAATTTAATTAAATGAAGTCATGTTCAAATCTGGTTTGTATCGATTTTTACTTTAAATAAAGCTTAACGATTAGCGATGCAGGCGTATTTAAATAATATGAGTCAAATCAAATCATTAATTTGCATAGGATAAAAAACCGTTACTGATTTAACTACTTACTTTCCAATAGCTTCCAAAAAGAATTTGATAGGATCAACGTGGCCTCGTCTGGTGAGTGGTATATGATTACATTCTGCCAGAGAACGTTTCAGAATGGCCTGAAGAAGACCATGAGGAGCTACTTCGATGACAATGGCGTTTGAAGGTATTAGTTTCGATGTCTCTTCGAAGAGGACTGAATTCTGTTGAAAAATAGAGAATCGGTTATGGATTACGTAAGGTTTTGCAAAGTCTAGGAGCACCTACAGTGAATATTATATGTCTCTTTCTAAGAGATTACACCACCTCAAGCTTTTTTAAAAAAATTGCCCCAAAAAGTTGATTTTAAGACTAGATACAAACTTAATATGGTTATTTTTAAATACTGAGGATATTTTATTACGTACGCACTACCTACGTAAAAAATAACCTTGTATAGTGACATGATTGTGTTTACTTACCAATAAGTTGTTAGTGTGGTATTCAGCCGAAGAGTACTTAGCAGCAGGCTCATCCCATTGATCTTGTGGTACAGATGTAGACACCCACTTCTTACTGCGTTCTTTTGGGCTTTTGATTACTTCACGCAAGTATTTTAGAAGGCCAGGTCCTGTAAAAACATTATCCGTCTTATCACAAGAAAGATAAACATCTGTTGAACACTTGTCTAAAAACTATCAACGTCAAACGGCATTTCACGTTGATATAAGGGTTGTTTTGCAGTTACAATTTTTTTAGAGAAGCGTTCAACAGTTCTTTTTGTGCTAAGGCGGTATGTGGTTTACAACAGTTTTATTTTTCGTTTATTAAGGCATACTTACCTACTCTTAAACTAGATCGAAATTGTTGCAAAAGGATCAAAAATGTGTATGAAAGAAACCTGTCCAGTTTTTGTAAAATTACAGATAAGAAATAGTCCTCAGAAGGTCCGAGCTAAAGCGACTCGAACGCAACACTGCGCATTCATAGGGTCGGGCAGTAAAATCTAAAATATTACAGCATTATCTTACCAGCATCTTTGATATATCTTGAATGATAGGCTATATTGGAGCAGGGCACCTCCTTAGCGAAGATACCACGAGCAGTCAGTTCTTCAACGAAGGTCTTCATGATATCAGCCGGGCCAGATATGGTTGATGAATCAGAACTGTTGTGGCAGGCCACTTCAATTTCTGGGGGGCACAGGGCTTTTACCTAAAAAAAAAAAAGAACTGGAACTCTAGAGAACATCTAGAGTTAGATGAATGTGAACTATTAAAAGGTTCAATATCCGTCCCAATGTGATGAATGGAAATAATAAGATTAACTTGACGTTTAAGATGAACATTAAATTCCACACAATAATCTTGTCAATGTAATAATAGGAAATGTAGATTCGATTAATTCACGTAGACCAACATACAGAAAAGCGAGATTGAAGCAAAGGAGGAACATAAAATTAAATGAATTGTATGTCAACAAAAGGACGACCAACTGTACCTATCGGGATAATTATTTTACATGGTGCCACCTCATATTAGGACCGCATATGGGCAAACGTTGTTTGGGACTCCCCGGAGCACGATGTAGTGATGATATGGCTTGCAGCTGAATTCCGACTGCTCAAGGCCTGGATGATTGCCGCTCTTTTGAGAAAGGCTTACGTTCAACAGTGAACGGCGAAAAGCAGCTATTTTTTCATTCAATCATTTGGTCAAAATGAAAAATGAGAATGTCCTCATGAAACTTACCGCCTTGAAACCAAGTCCAACAGCAGCCATGGAACCGCGGATGAACGGTGTCTGCAGGGAGACAAGACCACGACTGTAAGCCGAGAGAATCATCTCCTCAGCAGTAAAGCAACCATCAGCGTAAGCGCATCCTAGTTCTCCCACACTGTGTCCTGTAATGAGAAAGAATTTAGAAAGAACAGTCATTTATATGATGTAGATGAAGTGGCAGTCTGCTAAGCCAGTTTGTCGATGGTAGAAACAAGTTTTGGAGTATTTTCTTTTACACCATAGAGGTGAAAAACTAGCATACGAACCACAAGATGAAAATCAGTCAATATAGCCCATAAACGCCTGCAACGTCTGAGGTATCACTTGGGCGTTGCTGACCATGCAAATTTTCCCATCCTTTTAGAGGAAGAAAAAAACGTTGTTCCGACAATTAAAGGGATAACACTTTCGGTTTAATGTGTTTACACCGTAGTTGTAGGTCCCCCAGCAAGCTCACCTGCATCCGCGGACGACACACAGACAGAAGAAAGAGTACCACGGCGCAGCTTGGTAAATCTTTGCCCAGTAGTCAACTGTGATAGGCTAAGGCCGAGACAACTAGTCGTACTTAAACAACAGCTAAGCCAAAGTCAGTGCAGAGCAACGTTCTAAGCATCCATTTCGTATAAATAGACCGTACTTTAGTATTTACTTTCGATGAAAGCCGACCTAATACTAAGCCAATACTTTGCTTAGTCATAGTATCGATTTTCGAAGACTTAGCACGTTCTAAGTATGGATTTGACGTTAGTGTTTGTGTTAATGTCAAATGTAGTGTATTGATAAAGTACTCACCAATAATGTTATCAGGAACAATTCCCAGTTCTCTCAGAATATCAGTCAGACCAATCTGCACAGCGGCAATACCGACAAACGAATGTAGAATGTTATCGTAAATGGTCTTGTCTGGGTTGGTCAGGATGTTCACGAGATCAATGCCTTTGGGTTGTAGAGCCCGTTGACATCTAAAAGAAATTAAGATATAGATAGATACATAGAATAGTGTTACTCTTTATTATAATGCACAATTATGTACTCCTGTTACGTGGGTACAATCATTTAAACTCACATACAGAAGCACCCAAACCGGACCAACACGCAGCGCTGTCGTTCGCTGTCGATCACACAACCAGTGCGGCAACCGTGCCGTCTACCATATAAAAACCAGTAATTAAACCATGAGAAACACTTACTTTTCAATAGACGCAGCAAATATCGGAATGCGCATTAGTTCTGCACCCATAGTTGCCCATTGCGATCCCATACCGCTGTACACGAACCAAACTGGTCGCGATAACCCGTCAATGAATTCAACTTCCTTTGTTAGACAAACAGTTTCATTCTTGTCATTTGTATCTGAAATAAAATAATGTTATACCTACTGATAATGCTTTTAAATATTTCGTAGGCATAAACACCATTTTTTTGGGGTAATATCATTAAATGTGTCCTCTGGCCTTGGTGGAGCAGAAGTGACTATCAGACTCATATTGAACAAATCCACAGTGTTCCTTCAGTTGCCTTTTACGTTCTAGGGTCACCTACTTAGGTAGTGCCACGAAAACGGCAGCTCTTTGAGGCGCGCGAAAACACGACACGCAATCAAGCCACACAAGACATGGTCTATGATTGGACGGCAAGCTACCTATTGTAAATTAAATATTGTAGCAGATTTTACTTACCAAGAATAGCATAACCTCTACAAGTATGCCCAGCAATAGGTTTATCATGAATATCATGCAAAAGACCAATTTGTTCAGCATCTATAGGCTTCTTTTTCAATTGATCTATCATGGCCTTCACACATTGGTCTTGTCTGCCCGATGCGAGAACGATGTGTGGTATACTGCTACGGTAGCGATCGAGGTCCTGAAAGTAATAAGGTTATTTACACTTAAGCGAAATCATTTTGTTTTGTAACATGCTCGCTAGGATTTTTTTTGTATCGTGGGTGCATTTTTAAACATGCACAAACAATCCAGGCCTTATTTTGGTACTATTCCACCAAAATACTGTGCGGCACATTCGTACCCGCACTTTTGTTCGCGCACTTCAGCAGTGCGCGTACTAAGCTGTCGTCGCGTTTAGACTCCTGGTCCACCAGCATTTGCCGTGCAACACAAATGCCGAGAGATTATTAATACTATTTTTACTACAAAATAGGGCCAAATTCAAAGAAATCTGAGTTTTACTAAGTGGCTGTGAGTATTAATACGTATATTTGAGACTTAATAAAATTAGATTTAATCTTCCTTTAGCCCTTCGAACCCTTGGAAAACGAGACGCCTAGACATTCAACATAGCTATATGCTCAAAAACAAAATAGTATTTCTAAGATCTAAAGGTCTTAAGGTCGCCTACGTTAGGATCTTAGGTAAAAATTGACGGCCCATTTAAATCTTAAATTCTTACTCATATTATTAAATATTTCGATGAATGGATGGATGTTTGTTAATCAATTACTTCAGAACGGCTCAGCAGACCTGATGTTTGAGTCAGAGATAGTCTCAAGGGATAGGGTGTTCTAGGGACTGTCAGACTTGCACTGACTAAAATCCTAGGTAATCTTTCAATAGCTCTTTACGTTCCAGGGTCACAGTTACCTGATGTGACAGTCCAGACAGAATACAAACGGCACGGCTGATTGAAAACTCAAGAAAAGTTCTTACCTTAGGTTTGTAATGTCCTTTCATAAGCACATGAATATTAGTTCCGCTGTACGAGAACGAGTTCAAAGCGCTAAAACCTCGATTGAAAGGAATATTCTTAGTCACTACTTGGACTTTTCCTTCTTGTACTGCCGGGATGTGGTCCTGTGGCTCATTGAAATGGAGGTTGGCAGGAATTTCACCAGTTTGGTATGCCAGACACACCTGTAAATAAAATAGATGTAGTACCTAATTGAGAATCCACAAGAAATTTTCTTTTTTTGCGTGGCAATATCATCAAACGTGCGAAACAGAGGGGCCTCGTCGACCCTGGGTCGACGAGGCCCCTCTGTTTCGCACGTTGGCCTGGCACATGGCCTGTACCGGACGGCGAGTCACCCATTACTTATACCATTACCATACTCGCCTCGCGACGTCCTTTGAGGTGGTAGTGATTAAGATATGGATAATCGTTTTGAGATGATAATGATGTTATTATGACTTTACCTGTCGGTTTCCATATGTTTATCACCTTTATAAAACAGCCCGAGCGCGACATTAAATTTTTTGACAAATATGTCGAATTGTCAGCTTTATAAAACAGGGCCCTGAAGTTAACCTATCTAGTCTTTTAAGTGCTTGTTACGCTTACCTTGATATCATTAATAGTTTAAAAGCAACAAAGCTTAAAATTATTACCTTCGTTAGCGAGCAAACTCCAGAAGCTGGCTCACTATGACCCATATTAGACTTAACGCATCCAACCGGGATTGTCCTGTCCTTTGCGAAAACTCTGCCAATCGCTTCCAACTCATTGCCATCTGCTTCAGCGATAGCTGTTAAAACATAACAAAAACACAATGTTTTAAAAGAATAATGTTTCTTCGAAGAATTTGATAACGCTCTAGCTTTAATTTGTAACATTTTTTTCGAAACCAAAGTATTTCATTTCACATGGTTTGGCTTGGTCATTTCCAAGGAGAACGACTGGCAAGAATTTCAAAGGTTACTCTTTTAAATTTGTATAAGGTTAATTAATAAAATAAGGGAAACAGGTCACTTTTAATATTGCGATGCAAGGCTAACTATTGCAGTAAGAATAAGAATTTCACAGTTAAATACTGTGAAATTCTTATTCTTACTGCAATAGTTAACTTTTGTCTAAAATCTTAGTTATATTAAAGTCGGGACTAACCTGAAGCATGAGCCTCAACATACTCCACATCACGTGGTGATACACCAGTTTCCTTATAGAAACCTTCCAAGAACTCCTGGACTTCTTGTGGCTCTCGCATTGGCAAGAATTGCCCTTCCACTTTACTGCTGTAACTGGATCTGGCATGGTAGACTTCGGAGTAAATCCTGTTGGAAATATTAATAAAATTAATGTAATCATCATCGATTGATTAATCTCCCAGACGTAGAGATGGATGAGATTGAGACGGTCCTCGGGCAGCTTAGTAATGGGGGAAGGCTCTCAGTGAAGACGAAATCAACTCCGAACTCCTAAAAAGTGCAGGTAAACTTACGCTCGAAGAACTGAAGAGGTATGTAATAAGTAAAAAAATGAATATAGGACATATAAAAATAATGAAATGCATGACCGCGATAGCTTGGTTGGTAAGAGAGCATTCTGGTGTATTGAATCAAAAGGTGAGGTTCAAATTCTACTTGCAGTTGATTTTTTCTTTCTACGTGAAAGCTTTACAAATCCTGTGAAGTTTTATAACGATTAAAATAAAGCTTTCAACTAGAAGTCGTCTTGTCAAGAAAGAATCTAAGTCAAATAATTGTAGAACTTTAAAAACTGTAACAGATAAACATTTTTGGACTGAAACATGAGTTATACTACCCACAAACGCTACTAGTTTCTAACTTTTAGAATTAACGGTAAAGCAATAAATAACAACAAGGGAGACTTCTAGATGTATGAGAACAGAAACTATACGTTAATTTAGAACTGAAAATAAACTTTTCTTGAGAAAATAAAGGTTGACAATGAAAAAGTGGACGCTAACACTTGCTAGCGGAGTAAGAAATGGTGTATGCCACTACTGCATTATCGCGTCAGTGTAGAACTTCTACTTTATTTATAAAAAGAACATTTTTGTAAGAGAAATAATTTATTTCCGTTAGACGTGGCTTTGGATTTATACTGTGTGGATAAACCTGAGAAATCGCTGGGTAATACAAGAAATATTGAAACAAGAGGTCAATTTAAACTTGAGCTGGTGAGCTGTTAGTGAATTGCCATCATAATCAAAAACTGTGCTATTCTCTAAAATATAGAACTGAAGCCCGGAGTAATTAAATAGAGATAGTTCGACTTCATAACTGAGTTGGATTATTACTAGTAAATAGGTGACCCCAATGTGACCACAAATATATCTTAAAATTAATTAAATATCAGATTAATTTAATCTTACCAAAGCTTACACTTTTCAGAGGTTATTTTAAATAAATTTATGCGTCCATTATCTCAACTAGATTTAAATATATGACATTGTAATGATTCATTTAAAATCAATTCATTAATATGTAACGAGTTTTACTTCTTATAATGGCCGTACATTTCGGTCCACTGTCACAATTTATTTAAACGTATTGATTAATTATATTAAAAGTAGCAGAAGGAAGGTTTCTGTAATACTCCATATTATTCTGATTGATTGAAAAGAGCAGTGGTGATGGTCCAGATGTTCTCACTTATCATGATTGTACGAGGTTGGGAATTTAAGCCCGGGTAAGTAATTAGACATCAATTGAGAACTACATACAGGGTGTAATTAGACACATCACAAAGCCGTTAACTACGCATACTGTACATCTAACTAAGTAGCTTTACGCTAAAATTATCGCTGGGAACCGACTTTTATTTTTAGGTATCAAAAAAAAAAAAAATATTGCGCGCAATGTAAAGCAAACAGGTTTGTTGTCGTTGTGTGCGTAGGCGGGCGGCTTGACGCACACAAGCGCGCCTATGCTGGAACGCGCTGTGCTAAGAACGTATCGACGTGCGTGCGTAATTTTTTTTAGAAAAATCGAAAATTCAGGTAATGTTTGTTTGGAAAAAAAAATTGTAATAATACTTAGAATACGATTTCGTAAAAAAAGTTTAAAAAAATGCAACTTTGACCTTCAATATCTCGAGAACCCGTGGAGTCCCAGGTATGGTCTAAAGGAAAAAAATGATCCAAATAATGGGTAGAGACGTGGCTTTCAGCTTCGTTAAGTGTCTTCTTACACCCGGTATATAGTGAGGAAACCAGGACGCTTCAAGCTGTGACTGCATAGCAAACTACAGTAGCATATTATTATAGCAGACGGAATCACTCAATCTCTAAAACTGCCTCTAGACCGATCTGCAATTTTACAGCTCGAGCGATTCAACCGAACTGCTTGACGTTGTCGCCAGGTATGGAAAACTGCCTGTGCGTTCGTGTATGAGCGACCTTAACATATCTTTATAATTACCTCTTTGCATCTTTGGCTTTCTGTAAGAAAAGGATGCTGATGGCATCAGACCTCACTGCACCATCTCCGTGCTTATCAAAGCACTTGGTCTTGCCGTCCAAGCAGAGGAATCCGTATCTGAGAAAAAAATATTTTCACTATTATAAAGCTACATTCACCCTGAGTAACATTGACTAGATATCATGTCCACCCGTGCGAACCCGGACGTGCCGCTAGTTTTTTTATAATCTGTTGACTTACTTCCTCATATTCAACGCTACATTAGGATGCATGCACAGGTTACATCCACCAACAATGGCCGCCTCACAGATTCCACTGCTGATACTCTTATAAGCATGCTCTAGACAGGCCATGGAGCTTGAACAGGCCACGTCCAGGGCATACGAAGGGCCTTTGCTGTCCAGCCAGTAGGAGATTCGGTTGGCGTACATAGCTTTGTTGCATCTGGAACAATGATTATGAATATTTAGTTAGGTGAAAGCAATGGCATGTATATAGAAGTAGAATTACTAGAAAGTATGTGAACTTTTTGAAGTAGGTGTGATTCACAAGCTACCGATGAATGGCTTAGATAGATAGCGGTAGTAGGCCTCCTCAGGGCCGCCTGGTTATGACTGCGACGTGGGCCAAATAGTTATGACTGCGACCCATCGGTGCGCAGGATTTCTAGTTTCTTCTGTGTGAGCTCACTATCTTAGGTTTCATATTCTTTTCCTCAAGGCTTAATTGTAAAAGATAGGTACCTACTTTAAATATTAAAAACTTTGAAATTCATTATTTATCAACACTCGGTGAAAAAAGTTCAATTACATTTTCTTTTCGCACTTGGATGCATTCTGTTGCATACTTAGTTCAACACGAATTTTCAGAGAAGTACTCGTACATTTCCATAAATCCCAGCTATATCTAAAGTTCTCATCAAAATAAATGAAATTAGCCCAAACACGATATAGTTGCTGATAACTGTTGAGGACATCTTGGAAAATGTTGTTTGAGGATATAGACGGAAGGCAGTAAGCCTTCCATTTATATCTTCAGCTAGTTCTAAACCCATCAAGATGTGTGAAATGATCTCATCATTATTATTTATCCAACTCTTCAGCTTTATTATATTATTATAATATAAGATATACAGTCTTTAGTCAATTAGACCCATTCAAAATACGAGTAGACCCCTAAGATTACTAAACCCTATAATAATTGAATTACCATTAGGAATTTATCCTATATCCTGAATGCGTTTATGCTATTTAAACTCACATTCACAAACACCCCGAGACAGAACAACGTTTAGTAGACCATAAAAAAAGAAAGACAGTCATAATACCTATATTTGTTCCGAGAGAAAATCGAACCCCGCGACATTAAATCTCAATCCCTCATAATAGTTTATTTCCAGATTTACAGCTAAAAACAAACATGTATAACAATCATTTTTATTTCAGCCGAAAAGCGTCCACTGCCGATCAAATGCCTCCTTATGACAATCCGCCATTTCCATCCACCGATGCTAAACCATACATTATTGAGTATGTAAAGCAACTGACGTGAACAATACATTTTTTTTTTTACTAGTTTTTTTTTATTGTTATTATATTTTTTTTTTTTGTACCCTACCACAGTGTTGTCTTACACCCAAAGGTTGACTGGTAGAGAATGCCTTGTGGCATTAAGTCCGCCTATGTACCATGAATTTGTACATGAAGTATAAATAAATAAACAAATATACATAATTTAAATAAATACATTATACATATAGAAGCCTGCAGTTCGTTACTTGATTGTGCACCACAAACAAGCCATGTCGACTATTAAAACACACACAAAAAAAACTACATTATCACCTTTCAACCCTACCTACTTTTATAAATTCGTTTCCCGAAACGTATAAATATTTACCAATGCATTCGGAAGTCTCGTAAATGCATGTTGCCGTAAATGTTTTATGGGCTTTTGTCCATCGCGCAGTCAATTCGTGTTCATCATGAATATATTCATTCCGTTGAAGAGCTTTGAGTTTTATTTTTGTAGTTTTATTTTCATTTTACGCTAATTATTTCCAAAGGGTTAGAAAAGAAAGGTCTGAGAATTTAACTTAGAAGCATGTTTTATTTACGCCTATATTGCAACGACTTGATTGGATTGCAGTTGCAACCACACGACAACGACATGACGACGATAACCTATGTCGGTTATCTTGGAAGCAAGTTCTGACTTAAATGAATCTGTTCCATGTTACTTATTATAATTTAATTTGTAAGCTATAGTGGTTAAGAATTACAAATAAAATACACTATTGTATAATAAATTCTTTATTTCTTTAGTTTGTGACGAATTTAATAGTTAATCACAATAATTATTAACTTAGTATAAAATCTTTACTAACAGAATAACATATCAAGGCAACATGCATTTTATTTTGAGCTTTGTTTAGGCCATGCTTATAGTAAATAAAAAAATTGTTTTACAATTTTTTCTAATTGGCATACTGTAGGACGACATATTTTATAACATTAGAAGCAACAAATTTCGGCCTTTTATAGTTACATTATTATACCTTTATAATAACAGTTTATTGATTAACTACAAGTAACAGTTTTAGATCCGAGTATAATATTAGTACCTATTTGAAAAACATTCACTCAATGGTTTTAATTCCACTTTTATTTCAATTCCATTCTCAACTTTATTTCGAACTCATCTATCATAAATCTGTCATACACTCTTATTTACATGTTTTAGATCTCCAAGTTTTTAGAGACTAATTTGAAACATGAGAGGAAATTATAAAACCCTGACCTCTATAAACGCGTATTTTATAGAGGTCAGTGTTATAAACACAATTTATAAAATCCATAATATTCCCTCCTTCATAAAGCCATGGTAACAGCTTAAGACTAGATAAACTACAAATTAACATTAATAATTATTGGAATACGGCTGCCTTTTCTTTGAACAATTGCCTCCGCATTGCCTTTTCTTCGGCCTCTCTGCGTTTCTCTTCTTGTTCTTGTAAAATTTCGTTATGGAATCTATTGCTTTTGGAGAGTTCTTCAATCTTAGCTTCGAAGAAAGTCTTCGCTCCGTTCACTCCGACTTGGTCCACGTTGATTTCTGTGAGGCGCGCGAATGCATCTAGACCGGAGTCTGTCTCCAATTCACCGGCACGCGCTTTCCTGCAAAACA
Organism: Agrotis exclamationis; assembly: GCA_950005045.1. NCBI lineage: Eukaryota > Metazoa > Arthropoda > Insecta > Lepidoptera > Noctuidae > Agrotis > Agrotis exclamationis. The sequence goes on from OX465442.1 coordinate 2,091,285, forward strand.
ATTAAAAAAAAAACTGGCTTTATAATGACAACAATATATACTTATGCATTTGATTATGTAAACATAACCCCCTTTCATTATATTATTGACTGTGAATGCGGAAATTTGCAAGAGTTCCGGCTCTGGAGCGATAGTAGGGGCAATTGAAGCAACAGAATAAATAGGTTTTAGTAATGAACCTATAGCCGGGTCCAGACTGGTGTAACGCGTAATGTAATCCATCGTGTAATGTAACGCGAATTCTAAGTGTGGACGGCACACGAGCGTTACATGCTTCGATCATTAGTTACATGTAATGCTCGTAATGCCGTCCACACCTAGAATTCGCGTTAGAATACACCGTTTATTACATTACGCGCTACACCAGTCTGGACCCGGATTTAGTGTCCGACAGTCCCATGCCCACCTCCCAGAGCTGTAGGTAGGGTAGATTTCAACCCCAAAAACATTTGCTATTATACCCTTTTACATTCGGAAGAGGTTTGAGTTTAGTTCTCGTTTGTGAAGATGATGACGTGGGTATAATCGCTGACCACACTTCTTAGGCTGGTTGTCCATTGAAGCAGAGCGGATATACGAGGAAATATTAACCAATAGGATTGCATAAAAACTCAGCTCCGCTCCAGTGGACATGGATCTGCGAGCTAGTTTTTAAAATTCATACATTTTTGGAAACGGCGCTCGCACAGCCAGCATGCGCCGCTTCCAAAAATGTATGAATTTTAATGGACAGGCAGCCTGCGAATTCCGCTCCGCAATACTCGCTCGCTCTGCTCCGCCAGCCAATGGACAGGCAGCCTTATCAGGGACAGGTTTTTATTATGACTTAGGACCTACATAGGTATTTAAATCAAAGCACTGACTGACTCAACCATCAATACTGACATGTGAAATTGTGGGTTTGTGAGTCAATTACTGTTGTAGGTAGATGATACTATAATATAGTGAGCAACCAGGGCTTGTGAGTCTTTGTGACGCAAGTATTGTGTTTATCTGTGAATAGCTTTATTTAAGTAATGCGGTTCTTTCCCGTACATTACTCCCACTAACAGGATAAAATTTAATAACCGTTTTCACACCTCAAACCCATTGTGTTACATTGGTGTTAGGGAAATAAATAGAGGTAATTATGATCACTTAAAATTGAGCATTTACCTGGATTTAATACACTCAAAATAGCAATTCCTCTAATTATAAAAAATACCTAATCAGTAGTTTTAGTTACGTATAGGTAGCTGATTACGAATCTAACCTTGTCTCACGCACTTAAGTCAAACACGAAATTCTATGATAGGTACATACTCGTACCTAGTATATTAGTTGTATATATTTATCTTGATTTAATAAAGGTACCTATAAATTTTTAACAGGTCTATTAATCTTTAATAATGTTTTTTTGTCATGCAAAAATCGAACTCACGACACTGCAGTCGATCCACAGCGCTATAAAACGCGGTTCGACGATTAACTTACAGCGCGTACCTAGTCGGTCCCTGTTTAAAGAACTTGCCTTATCTTTCAGCTAGTAGGTACAAATAAAATCGTTTTAACTTTTAAACCACCTACGTCAAAATCGACCAAATATTTTCGTGTCGATTTCTCCAGTCGTATGTTGAACCAAATATTGCAGCTCGTTTAATCTGCTTTTTTATTTAATTACCTGTAAATGAGAAGAAATTCCCGGAAACTAATTTTGCTGTCCCCATCTTCATCAACCTCCGCGATCATGGCTTTCAGTCCAAGATGGGTCTGCGGGGCTCCTAGTCGCTCCATCATCCGTTTCACTTCAGTCAGGTCTAGGTAACCATCGCGACCTTCATCGAATCTAAAACAAAGTAAAATATCGTTTAATACATGTGTTGTAGACTATCAAGCTGGTACAAAACTCGTATTATAGGTGAAACTTTGAGAGCCTTTGAAATATTTATTACTTTCGTGCCTATTTGAGCCAGACCGACCTTGCTGAATTTATTATGTTGTTTTCTGCGCGAATCATGATATTATTAGTTAGGTAGGTACCCATGTTCATATCTCTCGTGTCTGAGTATCTCCATATTACATTTACGAGTAAGTATTATGTTGGTGTTTATGTCTAGAATGTAGGAGGTAGTATTATCTACATTTAGTTTTTTAGTTATTTAAGAAAGGAACTACGGGACTGACATTTTCCATGATGGAATAAAAGTCCCTAAATCAATAAAGATAATAAAAAAAAATACATTTTCACTTCAGTAGCTCAAACATGTAGGTTTTGCTGCCTGAAATCAGTGAGCAAAATGCGATTTTGCTCACTGAGTGAGACAAAGTAACTTTTTAATTTTTGTTTTCAGAAAGCCGCGAATATCTTATTCAGCCTTGTATTCATACAATTCGAAACGCAAAATTTACACTCCATCTCTTTCACGCTATTAGAAAGAGAGAGGGACAAAGACCAGCCCTTTCGGAATTCCGATTTTGAATTCGACCTCAAAGACAAACACGCTCGGTTTGTACTAACTAAAGAAATTTTGCAAAAAGATAATTATTACTTAGTGTAATTTATTGAATTTTTAACTTATATGTATACGTAGTATTTGAACGAGAATAAGTATTTACTGCAAATAAAACTGATATTTAACCTGTAAATATTTATTTCTAGTTTCAATAATGTTACGTAAATATTTTGAATAATAAAATATCATGGGTGCCATAATTTCCGAACACGCCTTAATTTAAATAAAAGAGCGGGAATAAAATTTCGTGGCTGGCGTAAAGAAAGAAAAAAAGAAGTAGAAAGAAAGAAGAAGAAAGAAAGAAAGAAAGAAAGAAAGAAGTTAATAGTTATTTCAATCTATTCCTGTTTATTATTTTATCTCCTAAAGTGTTCTCGCTGCTGAAGTGAAAAGTTATGTGTGTTACACGAGAGCAAAGTTTTTTGCATCTCGTGCCTTTGAATCCCTCGCCACACTCAGGATTCAACTTTAGAATCACTCGCTACGCTCGTGATTCAATCGTTGAATCCTTCGCTTGCTCTGGGTTCAAAATCAGCACTCGCAGCAAAAAACGACTTTGCTCTCTTGTTGCACAAATAACTATTAGAGGTATCATAAATAGGTCATAGAGTTTATAAAGAATTTATAAACATAGGTATCAAGAATGCTGGAGAACTGCTAAAATTTTAATGAAAGGTAATCGTCCGCAGTAATATCACTATGTAGGTAATAGGAAAAAATAAATACCTAATAGAGTTATAAGAAATCCAAAAACAGACAAGGAAGGTTCTCTGCTGTGGGTAGTGTGGGTACTCATATATTAGAAAAAAGACATACATTCTATGTCACATAATGGAACGAGCGACCGTTACGTTATTCAGTGTCATGTACGGGGAATGCTAATTTATATACGTTTAAATATGCCACTTTCGCTCAGCTCCACTTGCTTTGAAGAAGATAATTTTATAAACGTTTGCGTAAAGTCCGAAATTTTCTATAATTTAATCAATGGACCGTGCGTCATCAGCACTGCATTCGCCTATGAAAGTTGGAAGATGAATTTAGTTATGATTATAATCATTGGTACAATTTCTTAGTAAACCTTACATCGTTACATCTGTTATGTATGTGATATGAGCAAATGCTGTCGTGATGTGATAGAAGATTTTTGACAATTAAGTACGACTAGAAAAGGTTCAATATTAGGTATTTAGGTGACAGGATTCCTCTTTGCTATCATCAACATAGGAACGCAAAAGATAGTCTTACATTACATATTATAGGTTTCCCTTACAAGCCATGAGTGATCACTCGATCAAGCAGTTTTATAAAGCGAACTCAATTTTGTGGTTGCTTCAAGGTCCTCTGTTAGGTACCTACCTAGGTGCATGTCGAGCTGCTTGTGAAGCAACATGACTAAGACCTTGTTGATATGGGGAGCACGTTCCTGTTTCACGTATTTCACCTAGTTACTCGTACATTCACTGCGTGAAATACATATAGTTGTTAGTAATGCTGCCGTGCAGTCCCTAAAACGCAGTAACAGGTTTTTTGTCATTTTTTTGTTGAATATAGAACCTTAACGGACACGTTATAAGGAACATGAAGATCTAATCAGGTATTTGATAGGATGCTTTAAACAGTTAAAAAATAAATTTTTTGAAAGCAGTAACGTAATTTTGCATGTCTAAATATATTACAATACCAACTAAAATACAGTTATAGCAGTTACGTCTACCACGATCCGTCACTTTACCAAGTTGAACGCAGTAAATATCGATATTACCACATAAAATCTGTATTCTATACCCAAAAAAAATATTGAGGAATATAAATTAAAACGCAGTAAGTAGTTTTTGTACCAAAAGTGTTAATACTGCATGGCTGATCACTATTTTAATTTACATGAACTACAGATTAAAATGCAGCAAAGTACTAAAATGTAGTATTTTATTTAGTGTTATTTAAGTAACTTTATTACGTGAAAACCAACTAAAGTGCAGTATATTCATTATTTACTGCTGCATAGTCAGTATTTCTCAAAGGATGAAAATAACTTAAATGCTAATTAAAACGCAGTATGACACTCTGTTACTGCATTATAATTGCTAACTTGAACGATTTTAATAATTTCACTGCAGTACAGGTCATATTTTACTGCGTTCTAGTCAGAATTTGTCACTAACTTTCTTGCTCGATCAGTCGAATACTTTTAATTTACCACAAAAACCCAAGCAAAAAACAGGGGTACTTTTCGAGCTAGAGTGAAATATGTGAAAAAAATCAGTAATTTTTGTGTACAATTAAGTGCTTTCCCATGTTTTTTTATTCTTTTTTCTTATTTTTTAGAAAACTCTGGTAAGTTTTTCGGAAGCTTCAACGTTTACCTTCGCAATAAAGTCATTTCCATGTATATTGATCTCTTGGTTTTATTTTATTGTACATATTTCAGTTCGGCCGGTTAAAAAACCAAAATGGCCGCCATTCGCAATGTGTTTTAGTAGGAATTTTTTTTAAGCAGATTTGTTGATGAAAATGAGTCTATTATATCCCCTTAAAGTATCGGTAGTGGGAAAACAAACACTGTAGGTATATAAATTAATGTGACATTTAATTGAAAATCTCATGTTTCTTGCGGAACCAAAAAGCTTTAAGTATACCTACTTACCATTTAATGTTTAACTTAAATATCTTTATTACCGCTTGTGTTCAAAGCATTTTAAAATTAAGTTACAATTACATACCTTATATAGTCCAGTCAATGGGGACAAAAAAGAGGCTCTGCGTTGCATTATGTGGTGTAGTTTTCATTTGTATTTCTTAAGTACATGCTACTCATGAAAAATGTAAGTTTTCGGTCTCAAGGAGTGTCTGCGTTAGCCAGCATCTTGGATTGACGAGGTCCAAATTCGTTCTTTTTCACTACCTACTTCAACAGCTGACTTTATGACAAAAATGTCTAAGAGAAGTTTAAAGACATTAAAATTCCACAACAAATTGATTTTTCCCACGTTTTTATACACTCACTTTTCTTGTTTGTTTGTTTATTTGTTTGTTTGTTTGTCGTTCCGGTTGGACTTTTTTACGTTACGTATATTTCGTTTATTTTTACACGTGAAACTTGTTTTACCGAATGCGTATTAGACGCTAAGATGTCTGAAGTAAATAAAGGACAACGGAAATCACACGTTGTTTTTTGAGCAAATCTAGTTCCTTCCACTCCATTCAGTGCAATCGTCAATTTATCCCCATAACATACACTCCTCGAGATCGAAAACTTAAATTTTTCATGAGTTAGCTATACTTAATAATAATAAGCATTTATTTCAGACTCGTCTTACGATTACATCCATATTCTGTTAGTACTAGTTACGAGCTTACATACTAGTGTTAGTAATAAACTTAAGCAAAACTTAAAAAAAAACTACACCACCTTTTGTAGGGCAAAACTCCCCGTTGACTGGACTAATAATATTAAAAAATTAACGTCAATTTTATACATACATTTTTTTCTGTAAATTCCCACCTCAAACATACTCGTAAGCTGGAGGAAATCGTTATGTACTACATGTGCAAATCGCTCAAGACACAAATTAAAATGCAGTAAAGAAAGTCTTATGCTGCAAATTAGTCTGCAAAGTAGCAAAAAAATCTAAGTTTTTGTGTTATCAAGTATTTTTACCGCATTTTAATCTGCGTATGGGTAACTTTTTGCGTGCAGTAACTGCCATGATTTTAAAAAACCCGATTTTAATTAAAATCTAATAAACTAAATTAATATTTGTTTTTGTAAATACCATCTTTGTTGTCACTTAGTCCTCGTAGCAATAAAAATATGCATCATACTCATTAACAATATTAAAAAAAACAGTGTTAAAAAGTTTTTCGCGGTTTTCTCGAAACCGCTTTTTTCCTCATACTGCACTTTAGGGCCTGCACGGCAGAATGTAGCTACTTGCTGCAGTGACTACCTAGTAGAGAAAAAATAGGTTTTAGTAATAAAGTCAAAGATTTTGCTGACTTACAAAATAATTTTGTCGTTTAATTTCGTATACCCACGACTCTCCCACGACGAGTGCCCACGACACGTAATAGGTAGTTGAAGTACCTACCCATACTACACTGAAAAAACACTACAGGTTAATTTAACCAAAGTCGTCTCGGTTGAATTTTTCTCGGTTGAATTTACTAAGAATTGCTCTATTTTACAAAACCATTACAAAACCAACATGCTTGTAACAACAAATTCAAGTTCGTTATGTTTACTAGTGCTTATATGGTTAGAATAATCAAGATTACATGTTAAAGAAACAAAACTGACTTGGTTAATTTATATTTTGTTGATTTAACATACAATTTCACAGTTTTACAAAACCGATTACAAAATATACTTGTTAAATTAACAAATATTTGCTTGTTAATTCATTTAGTAATATTAACAAACATTTTGTTTATAATTACTGATTCATTTAGTAAATATTCAGTAAATATAACAAAGTGAAACGAATATTTCTGGAGTTTATTGAAAATAATAACATCTGGGTAAAACTAACCTAACTGTCTGGTTTAATATAACCAGTTCACTTAAGTCCAACTCAACTGTATTAATTTGGTAATAGTAACAATAAATATTGACTAAATTAACCAGTTTATCAGTTTGAATTAACCAACATATTTTGGTTCAATTAAACAACAATAATTTGATAATAAATACAAAAGTATCGTTTGACTATATTAATTAATATAGTATAAGTGAACAAATCACTTAGATAAATGCAACAGTTACAGTTTTAGTCAACTGAGCCGAAAAAAAATATTGGATTTATTTATAATCATATGTTGATATAATAACAGGTTTAGTAAAATACGTTTTTGTTAAATTTACCGTCGTATTGGTCGATTTAACAAATTAGTGTCGTTAAAAATAAACAACCCATTTTAATTCAACCAAACAGCAACAATTTTGTAACAGAAACTAAAATTATCATTTATGTTTACCAATAAACACAGTCAAAGCTAACAAATCATTTCGATGAAAACAACAATACAGATTTGTTAAAATGAATTGAATATATCTGTTATTAATAACTGGACTTACAGATTGACGTAAATATAGTATTGGTTAAATTAATCTCAGTTAAATTTAACTTATATTGGTTAATTTAACGAATTAAAGTCGTTTAAAATAACAAACCCATTTTGGTTCAAATAAACAGCATCAATTTAGTAACAGTAACAAAAGCTAATAAATAGTTTTGATAAAAGCAACAATACAGCTTGATAAATTGAACCCAATATATTTGTTAGAAATAACTGTAAGTTACAAGTTGGTATTACAAAAATAACATTTTTAAGTTGGTTGATTTAATTAATGAATGTCGTTTAAAATAATCACACTGTTTTGGTTGAACTCAACAACGTTAATTTAGTAACAGTAACAAAATATCTTGTTTAGTCCAACAAATTAAAATAGCCAGAGTTAACAAAAAGTTTGATGAAAACAATAATACAGTTTTAATAAGCTAAACCAAATTTATTTGTGAGAAATAAGTGAAAATTACAGGTTGACTTAACAATATTTTTGTTTATCTTGGTTAAATTTACGTAATTTCGGTTGATTTTACTGATTAAAGTCGTTTGAAATAACCAATCCGTTTGGTGCAAATAAACTGCATCAATTTAGTAACAATAACAAAAAGTTTAGTTTTTGTTAAACAATTTAATATAGTCAAAACAAAGAAATCGTTACGACAAAAGCAACAATGCAGTTTTAGCAAACTGAACCCGGTATGTCTGTTATAAATCACTAAAGTTATAGTTTGATAAAACAAAAGTTTTGGTGAAAGATTTCTTCGTTTTTCTTGTACCTATACTGATAGATTTAAACGAATGTTATTCAAAATAACCAATCTTTTTTGATTTAACTAAACAGCATTTAGTATTTTTTGTAGGTAGGTATATATGGCTACTTAACAACCTACAGGTAATTTCTATGATGATGAGCTGACCCACAGTGTTCCAAAAACCCTTCGGATCGGACCGGTGTGCTAATTCTTTATAAGTAGTTTTGGAGAAAACTTGTTCCAAAGTTGATCGATTTTCCGTACTTAGAAAGTACAATTTTTGTTTTTCCTCGGACGCTGTGAATAAAATTGTGATTTCATTAGTGTCATTTTATTACTCAATTGAATCCCAAAATTTACTGATTTTCCAAAACATATTAAGTAGATAGTGAGAAAACTAAAAAAAACATCAGTTTTAAATTTTTTAATTCATTGTTACTCGTAATTAGCAATCACATCACCTTAAAATGAAGTAAATCTAGCAGTCTACCATCACGAACAAAATCAGAAACTAATTCCGTGGGACCTCTTAGTTATAAACTTCTAAATACTTGTCTTGCATTTTGGAGTAGCAAAATTCGTGTGAATAATAATTTGCTATAAAATTTTTATTAGGCGTATGTATAACAAATATTGGATTGAAAGGATTCGAATGTATTTTTAGGTTTAGGATCCAGCAGGCAAGGCTATTCTCTAACATTAACCAATTCGAAGCTGGCAAACGAATCGGGAACAAGTACGAATACCTGAAACATAGATAAAATAATACTAGCGTACCTGAAGTAAACTCTTTTATGAATACGCTTTTTTTTTAGCGTTGTAAAATCATCAAATGAGTCCTCCCGCCCAGGGCAGGGTGGGAGGGACTGTCAGACTTGTACTGACTAAAATCCACGGTGTCCTTCATTAGCCCTTTACGTTCCAGGGTCACGGTAATGGAATAAGTCCCGCGACCCTGGCAGACTTAGGCCCTCTAGAGGGTGGCCCCGTCATCTTGCTGACGCTCTTTGAGGCGCGCGTGGAACACAACGCGCCGTCGACCCGGGCATGGTCCATGGTCAGGTGGCGAGTTGCCCATTACTCGCCGCCCGCATGCCCGCGCCTACGGTGGCCGGAGATCGTCTGTCCTCTCTCTCTCACGGCCCGCCTCCTCCTTCGCGAGCACGACCGCTTCCCACTCCGTCTCGCCCCGCAGCATGGCCTCGACCAATGCCGGGCGCGAGAGGTCTCCGCCTATATCGCCTCTGTGAGGACACGGCGGTGCTCTGCCCAACTGGGGCAGTCCTGCACCGTATGCTCTACCGTGTCCTCCGGGTGATCTTCGCAGTGGTGACACCCGGGCGTTTCTTCCCTCCCTATCCGACACAGGTACCTCCCGAAACTTCCGTATCCGGTGAGGACCTGCGTCATCCGATAGGTCAGGACGCCGTGACGTCTCTCCAGACACTCCTCAATTATAAATACGCTTAATGAAAACTTCATAGCAAATTATTATTCACAAAAATTTTGCTACTTCTACCACTACTGTTTGCTGGCGAACGATAATATTATTACCTACATGAATTAAATCTTCTACGATGGTACGGAACTCTTCATGCGTAAGTCCGACTCGCACTTGGCTGGTTTTAAGCGGTATGACATATGATTAATTAAAAAAAAATCAAAAAACCCGAATGCCTAAAAAACTAAAAAGATGGAAACAAGATTATATTAAAGATTAGTACTTCAAATCTTAAAAATCAATGCAGCCGGAGGATACATATATATTCGCGAGCAGACTATCCAAACCTTATGTATCCTCCGACTGCATTGATTTATTTGAAGACGAAGCGATTGACGTAAGAATCATCATAATCGGTCTACACGTTTGGTCTCTACAACGCCACATAGGAACAAACATACATACATACATACCTACATAGACTGATAAACACATTACCCTCCTTTGCGTCGCGCAGTCGGGTAATAATTAAAATGAAAAATGCAAAAAATAAAATTGCAAAAGAAAGAGTTTTTTTTTAAATATATTAAGATCATGAAGTAAAACTAATCGACAACCAATGTAGTACCTACTTACTTATCGGTGATCATACTTTTAAATACATCAACGACGAAACAACGTAAACGAAGAAAATAATCATCGTTTTGCGTTATTTATGTTAGCCAGTATCGATACAATCAATACAATACAATATCGTACTAGTGTAATCATACGCGTAGCGAGTAACTACGTTAGATATTAAATAGATATTATTGAGTAACGAATACTGAATTGCTACGAATATTATTTGACTATTACCGAGTAATAGTTATAATAATATATTAACTGTAATGTAAATATTCAATAATAGGATTGCCCACAAATGCCCCTATTACCCCATCTCTAGCAGGGCACCGGAAGGCCTCCTGTTCGGCTCGACTAATCAGATCGCTACAAAGTGCCGAAGAAATTTCTAGAATGTTTCTGCGTGATCATGTTCATTGCACTGTTTCTGCACTACACTTTCTGCCAATGTTGCCAGATGACCGTCTGGTGTTCTCCCCAAATTTTCCCAGAAATACCCCCAAAATCCAGGTTTTGAAGAAGAAAAAACCGCCAAAAAAATTTTTTTTAAAATATTTATTAACGGACAAGTAACAAAAAAAAACTAAAAAAAAAACATTCTGCTACCCCCATGGGAAAAAACGTGAATTTATGTATGTATGTATGTACAAAGGTCAGCAGGATCAAAGCATTGTGATTGCGATTGTGTGCGTTCGCAGTTAGTGTTTAAAATTTCGATCGCGTTATCTTATGTATTTACAAAAAAAAATTAATACAATTGTATCGGTTTTTCCCAATTAAAATTTTGGTAAGCAAAATCCCCGAATTCCCTCCAAACCCAGATTTTTCCCTCCAGCTATCCCCCCAGTAAAAGTAATACTACAGATATTAGTATCTGGTTATAATTATAATATTTTTTAAATGTGATATGATTATTACTTGTATTCCAGCGAAAGTCACACAATAACTTAATCTCTTCTAGTTTCCATCTTTATGCGGATGATCTGCAGCTTTATCGTCATTTTACTACAGCAGATGCGGCGTCTGCCATTGGTGCCATGAATCTAGACCTGGCCAATATCAATGCCTGGGCTAAGTCATTTGGCCTGCGAATTAACCCATCTAAATCGCAGGCCATGATCATAGGCAGCCGATTTGTCCGTGGTGCGGGTCTTGTTGCATCTCTGCCGCCTTTATACCTCGACGGTGTGTGTATCGACTACACAGATACTGCCAAAGATTTGGGTGTAATCATTGATTCCAATCTCTCATGGCGGGCTCAGGTCAATGAAGTCAGTCGTAAGGTACACTTTTCCTTACATTCGCTGAAACGTCTCCAGAGTGTCTTGCCCTTGAAGACTAAAATTTCTTTGGCTCAAACTCTTGTTCAGCCGATCATAGACTATGCCGATGCCTGCTATTTGGATGCTACTGAGGAGCTGTTAAACAAACTTGAGCGCTTGCAAAATTTATGTATTCGATTTGTTTTCGGTCTCCGTAAATATGATCACGTCTCCCACTTTCGCAAGGAACTCAAGTGGCTCCCAATCCGCCTTCGCAGGAACACTCGTATCCTTTGTCTCCTTTTCAACATCCTTCACAACCCTTCCTATCCCTCTTATCTGCGAGAACGATTTAGTTACGCCCGTCCTAGCGACGCACCTTGCAGGTCGCACCTCAGATCCCTACTTAAATCCCCTCCTCATAAATCCAGTTACTATTCTTATTCCTTCTCCGCCCATGCTGTAAGGCTGTGGAACTCACTTCCGCCTAGCATCCGTGACTTAACTACAATTTCACTATTTAAAAACAGATTAAAAGAGCATTATCTATCATCACAATTGTAATTTATTGATATATATATATATATATATATATATTTATTTATTATATTTTTTGCATTAGGTACCTATATATTTTTATTAGTGTATGTATAAGTATTAATATTTATTTATTATTATGTATGTATTCGTATGTTATAGGTTAGGTTAGATTAGGTTAGCATCCACTTTTTGACGGTTTTTATTCCTCCTCTCACACACTATAGTCTACATTTCTTTTTCTTTTCTCCTCTCGCGGGTCTGCTGGCAGAAATTTCTATATAGAAATAAGCAGTACCCTTGTACTGAGTTCTATGTTTTTAGTTATCCTGTGTTGTATTTTGTGTGTACATAAATAGTAAAATAAATAAATAAATAAATAAAATATCTTTCATTTTGTAAAGCAAAATACCAAAATACAGAGATTTCTACGACAGTAACGTGTCTTAATTAAAATGTTCCATACATTTAGATTACAGATTATCAATAAAACGTAACAATATGACATAACTTGTAAAGGTTTAGATTTTTATTCAATTTTTTTTTTTCAAGAAAAACGGTACGTTTATTTTGCAGTACCTACTGCAATTTTTTTACAAGAATAACGCACCAAGGAGGACCATTTTTTAAATAAATAATCATAATAAATTTAATTACTAACTTAAAGGTCTGAATGCAATGTGATCCAAAAAAACGAAAACCTTGAAGTTATGTTGTATTGAGCTGAATAGTCTAAACATAACAATTAAAAAGTTACAGAAATTTTAAACTTTCAAATGCGTCTTACCACAAATCGAGATTTTTCGAGATTTTTCGAGCGATACCTATGTATATTTCAAACGTTCGTGACTGTCACGGTCATACTGTGACGTTATTTTTTACGCTCTGCCTTGTTTAGATTAAATTGGTCCATAATTGAACGATTTTACTAATTGTATGTGCTTTAGGTATTCAAGCAGAAATTGCAATTACATTTTTTTTTCGTGAAATACATACTACTTTTGATGAATTGAAGTGTTTCTTTGACACATACGTTTAGTTTCACCAAAAACACCCAACATAAAATAATGAATTGTAAAATAAATGATAAATTAAAAAAAAACAAACAAGTGCACCACATTGTTTCTATGGTCCAATACAATTAAAAACAACAACGATTTGAATTACTTGCATATTCCCTATTGGAAACCCAAACAATGGATGCGTTCTAAGAATACATTTAAATACTTATTGAATATAGTTTTATTTTATACATAATATTTCACCCTGAATTCGTGTTCTTTTATATAGCTGTTCCCGCGATGTCACCCGCTGCGCGGCTCCTGAGGGTCGCAGCGTGATGTTATATATATAGCCTATAGCCTTCCTCGATAATTATCAAATCGGACCAGCGGTTCCTGAGATTAGCGCGTTTAAGCAAACAAACAAACAAACATACAAACAAACTCTTCAGCTTTATTATTGGTATATAGATTAAGGAAATCATTTTCAAAAGTGCCTAATTTAGAGAAATTTCACGAGGAGCCCGGGGAAAATCAAAATCAGAGGCTGGCAACACTAGCCCGCGCTCGCGTCTCACGTCAATTTGGCACAACTTAATTCCTTTTCGTTTTCGCCGCGCAGTCGCATCGCTTGCGGCCGCCCCGTTTCCTTGCATTAGGTATTAAATTAGGGTGGATCTCCAAAACGGGCGTATTCGTGTGATCGCTCTGGTGCTTTTCAGATATTGATATTTAATCAATCGTTATATATATATTTTATCAAATCAAATCGTTTAACGTGTGTTGACCAACGTGTGACACACTGTGTCGGTTGCTCCCGTTATTTTATAAGTAAAAGTTTGTAAAAGTGAAAGTTATGTGCTTTTTATGTTATAATAATAACTTATAATTAATAGTGCTTTCAAACTTTTGAGTTAAATAGTGACAATTATTATCATTTTGTCTAAATTACCGAATTAAAAACAAATTTGAGTAAACAACTACCGACATAACTTTATTGTGAAGTGCGAGTGCGCAGTGAACGACGGAACGCGTAAGCGCCCGTGATTTAGCAGGACTTACGACCTTTTACTCGCGAGTCACCGATACCAGCGGCGTTCGTCGCGCTGCGCGTTGGGCATTTACTAGTGTGCCCCACACGCATTTATTACTGTAAAGTGAGGCACTTTGCTAACCCATTGCGGTATTGGTGAAATGTCTACTGCTGCAGATATTGTTATTGTTTGGGGATGCTGCGATGGCGGATTGAATGAGGGAAATTACTTCAACTGCCATACGTGTAAAAAGGCCTACCACAGCACTTGCCTAACAAATTGCGATGAGGCGCTTCTTTCTTCTGACGTTTGGAACTGCCCTCTCTGTTCAGTTAAAGCTCCCAGAGTACCCAGAGGCGACGACACGCCCATCCGGTTCAACGCTAATGTTACTGTAAGAGGTGCTAAGAGACAAGCATTGCACTCGCCCCCAAAAACCTGTGAAAGTAGTTTGACTACTGATGAAATGCGAGACGTTGTAAAGATCGAATTAGAAGAACAACTAGGCAATATGCTTGCAAAAATTAATGAGACCATAAGCACATTAATCAGCGAAGAACTTCGGTCGGTGAGGGAGGAATTGAAAAGTGTAAAAGACGTAATGCATGTCAAGATGATCCAAATCACGCAACTTATCACGGATCATGAAGTGGTCAAAGAGAACTTGGAGCAGCTGAAAATCCAAAATAAGTCTATGCAACAAACCATCACCGAACTTGGATCAAGACTGCATCGTGTCGAGCAAGGCTCACAGTCGAAAAACACCAATATAAAGACATCTGCTAATGCAACAAAACACCAAAAGTTTATTGACGTCACTTCAGAACCTGACGTCGGTGTACGCCCCTGCGAAGTTACCGCTGCAGAATTCACAACTGAAACGAATTCACAATCAGCTACACTCATCGACTTTTGCCAATCAGATTCCCAAGACTGGACCCAGGTAATCAAGAAGCGGGACCGTCGTCCCGTGTCAATCCATGGTGCCGCTGGTCCTAATGTAACATCGCTAAAGGCTGTCGAATTTCGCAAACATTTGCATCTATGGAACATGGCGTCGACAGCTGACGAAATTCGTCAATATCTCTGCAATTTGTGTGGCACCGATACTTGCACCGTCGAGGAACTCACTCCGAAAGGTAATTATAAGTCTTTTAAAATCGGTGTGCCGATTGCCAATTATGAGAAGTGCTATTCGGCAGATGTTTGGCCAGTAAATGCCAGAGTTAAGCCTTGGGTCTACTATGAGAAACCGGCACCTATGAGCAAAGAACAGGAAAGGGTAGGTACAGTGCCTGACGGAACTGGGAATCTTCGTCATACCTTTCGTGACAAAGGCACCGCAGGGAACCGGGAAATGCAAAAGCCTTAGCTTGTTTTATCAAAATGTCCGCGGCCTTAAAACAAAACTAACGCAATGGCGCCACAACACAACAATAGCTGATCAACACCTAATAGCAACAACTGAGACGTTCCTTGATGCCTCGGTGGAAGATTCTGAGCTCATTAGCGGAGACTGGAGTATTTTACGCCGTGACAGATCTACACCTTGTGGAGGAGTATTGCTTATGGCACGTGCACCCATTGTGATGCGCCGCCACCCTGAGCTTGAGACAGGCTGTGGTGAGGACCTGTGGGCAAGTTTTAAGTGGTACGGACGCTCCGTTTATGTATGTGTTATCTATATAAAACCCAGTGCTACAGACGATACTTATACGGAATGGTTTACCAAAGTTGAAAGTTTTATTAATGACCTGAAAGGAACAATTTTTATATTAGGTGATTTAAATATGAACAGTGCTTCTGTAAATGTAAATCATTATTATTGTTATTTTCAAACTTTTTGTAATTTGTGTGATATGAATGTTGTGAGGAATGTGCATGGCGGTATGCTAGACGTGGTTTTGGTTCAGGAGAGCGCAAGTTTATGTGAGATTTCAGTAATATCTACGGAAGGTCTAGTGCCTATTGATGCATACCATCCACCGCTGGATGTCCAGGCAGAGTTGCAGTCATCTGGACAATCCGACAAAATCGAACCCAGCAACATTGACCGCACCAGGGACTGGAACTTTAAAAAATGTAATCATACTCAACTTTTTGATTTGCTGTCTAGGGTTACTTGGGACACGGTTATTTCTTCTAATGACGTTCGCACTAGTACTCATAACTTTTATGACGTAATTTACAGCTTGTTCGACACCTGTGTACCTAAAAAACGTCGGAATAAAAAATTAAGTAGGAGATACCCTGCTTGGTTTACTTACGATATCATCAAAGATGTAGAGGCGAAAGTCAGGTTGCATTCAAAATGGAAACGTACTAAGTGTGAACGAACGTACAAGTTGTTTTCTGACCTAAGATCCAGTTTGAGAAAACGTATATTGACTGAGCACAAGTTGTACGTAAGACATATAGAGAACAATTTAAAGAAAAATCCAAATGAATTTTGGCAGTATATTACTAACCTGCGCTCAAAAGGGGGCTTTGAACCTGATATAGTCTATAAAGGAAAAACTTGTAGTGGCATTGCTGCTGCCGAAGCTTTTGCTGAGTTTTTTGCAAGTGTTTTTCACACCGAGGTACCGAACCTTAACACTGAAAACTTAATCAGTACGTGCAGTGCCAGAGCACACAACTATATAAACATAATCAATTTTTCTGAGTATGATGTGGAGTCAGGAATCAACAAATTGAAACTTAATAGTTCTATAGGGCCGGATAATATACCGCCTTGGTTTCTAAAACAAGGGAAAAAATTTATCATCCAACCTCTAAATCATATTTTTAATTTAGCATTGAATACCGGAGAATACCCACCACAATGGAAACTATCACGTGTTACCCCTATTCCAAAAACTAGTAACAAATCATCCGTCGAGGGGTATCGCCCAATAGCTATACTGTCATCTTTAGCAAAGGTTTTAGAGAATGTCTTGCATGAAAAAATATATCGACAAGTGAAGCAATATCTTTGTGACGAACAACATGGCTTCCGCCCCCAAAGATCAGTCAATACCAATCTGTTGACTCTTGTCGACTTTATCTCACGCACTCTTGACCGTGGTGGTCAAGTAGATGTCCTCTACTTTGACTTCCGCAAAGCATTCGACAGAGTAAACAATGACATCTTAATTTCAAAACTAAGTGCTATGGGTGTTGCTCCAGGGCTCCTGCGTTTTCTTGCAGATTATTTACGCGATCGACAACAATTCGTGAGACTGGGTCTTTATGAGTCCCGTCCTTACCATACTCGTTCAGGAGTCAGTCAAGGTTCAGTACTTGGACCTCTCTTTTTTAACTTAGTGATTAATGACCTACCTGCAGTAATTCGAAGGGCCAAATGCCTTCTGTATGCTGACGACTTAAAACTCTATTACGAGATCAAATCTGAAGAAGATTGCATCGCTCTTCAATCAGATGTAGATGCAGTATACAGATGGAGCGTAGAAAATAAAATGGAGTTTAATGCTGCTAAATGTCACGTCATGACTTTCAGTCGAATGCGACACCCAATAAAGTTCACGTACAAATTAGACAGCAAAGCTATTATAAGAACTGATTCAATGAAAGACCTGGGAGTCGTATTTGACCAAAAGCTCACTTTTCATGAACATATCATATCTGTTTCGAAAGAGTCTTTTAAACGCCTGGGTTTTGTGTTAAGGAACTCGGGATTTCCAAAGTGCTCATGTTATTAAACTCATTTTTGGGACCTTAGTTCGAAGCAAACTTGAGTCCAGTGCATGTGTATGGAATCCGTACGAGAAGAAGTATGCGCTTATGTTGGAGAAAGTCCAAAATGCTTTTCTAAGATATTTATATAAAAAGTTGTATGGGTATTATCCTTACTTATATCCAACGAAATTTCTGTTGGGGGCTTTAGGTTTTAACTCTTTGGAAGTGAGACGGTCGTTTGATCAGATGATTGTAACATGCAAGGTTTTATTGGGGAAAATTGATGCAACAGATCTCCACGATCAAGTTTGTAGGTTGTTTGTGCCAAATAACTATTGTCGTGGTAGACGGCACAGATTGCTGGCGGTTCCATCGTGCCGTACTGTTGCACGGTCAAACTCCCCTCTACCAAGATCACTAAGTGATCTCAATGCTCTCCTGGACTCAAACCCAGATTTTGATTTATTTGCGGATGAATGGAAGTTGTTATTGTTGGAATGTTTGAATTTTTGCGAGAAGAATGCATGAAACTTTGTAAAATATTGTTAAAATGTGTATAATGTAATGTGATTAAATAGTATAATTGGCTTCGGCCGTTCTATTTAATGTAATAAATAAATAAATAAAAATAAAATTAATGGTAATCATGTATCTCATAAAAAGTATGATATTCAAATAGTACATTGTTACTATTGGCCTTCAATTTACACTAACAGTTATGGAAATATTTAAGTTCAAAAAATTTCGCTACCAGAGCAATCATAATTGGCGCCAGAGCGATCATAAATGGTCAAATCAATTGAACAAAAAAGTAATACTGATAAAAATATTATTTGTTTTGCCGTTTTTAGTCATAGGTATTCAGTATTGTTAAATGAATAAACCGATAACTGTTAATCTAATATAATATTTAACAAAACATAACATAGGACACGAAAACATTTCAATCTATCGACCATCGAGAGAATTCCCCAAACGTCACTGTCATTTCCATGTCTCTCTTCCCGCTCTTCTAGGGATGTACCAGGCTGCGTAGGGTTGGGATTCCAGTTACGGATTTACGTTTATTAGTTCGGCCTTCCTGACTCTCCGGCGTCCTCGACGGAATTGCACTCGAATGAACATGAAAACCCGTGGAACCTGCAAACAATCCTGCACACAAGCACAGCACAAAGCCCGCAGGCGATGCACAGTAGTAGTATCCTTCATTACACGACCCATCTTAATCAGCAGAATAAAAGAAAAGATGGGTCAAGCAATGCCGGTCACTGACTGTAAGCAGCGAGCAAGCCCCGTAGGCAATGCAACCAGCCCCGTAGGAAATGCAACCAGTCCCGTGGGCAATGCAATCAGCCCCGTAGGCAATTCAACCGACTTCGAAGGCAATGCAACCTGCCCCGAAGGCAATGCAACCAGCCCCGTAGGCAATGCAACCAGCCCCATAGGCAATGCAACCAACCCCGTAGGCAATGCAAGCAGACCCATGTGTACTGCAACTAGCCCCGTAGGCAATGCAACCAGACCCTTGTGTACTGCAACCAGCCCCAAAGGCAATGCAACCAGACCTATGTGTACTGCAACCAGCCCCGAAGGCAATGCAACCAGACCCACGTGTACTGCAACCAGCCCCGAAGGCAATGCAACCAGACTCATGTGTACTGCAACCAGCCCCGAAGGCAATGCAACCAGACCCATGTGTACTGCAACCAGCCCCGAAGGCAATGCAACCAGACTCATGTGTACTGCAACCAGCCCCGAAGGCAATGCAACCACTCATGTGTACTGCAACCAGCCCCGAAGGCAATGCAACCAGACTCATGTGTACTGCAACCAGCCCCGAAGGCAATGCAACCACTCATGTGTACTGCAACCAGCCCCGAAGGCAAAGCAACCAGACTCATGTGTACTGCAACCAGCCCCGAAGGCAATGCAACCAGACTCATGTGTACTGCAACCAGCCCCGAAGGCAATGCAACCACTCATGTGTACTGCAACCAGCCCCGAAGGCAATGCAACCACTCATGTGTACTGCAACCAGCCCCGAAGGCAATGCAACCAGAATTATACTTACGGGTAAAAAAAATATTGTCAAGCATCTTACTGATGAGCCCAGGCAGGAGGCAACATTTGGTCTTTATTTATTCTTCATCTGAGGAACTCATCTCTCTTGAGTACCATACCTTCATTTTATCGCGGGCAATAATGTTTCGATAACCTTTCTTTCCTTTTACAGTAGATGTCACTTCATATCTGTCATTAGGCAATACTGCTGTGACCTTGTACGGTCCTGCATATCGCGGCACTAGTTTACCACTAGTCAAGCCTGGCCTCATAATCCGCCGCTCTACCATTACTAAAGCTCCAAGTTTAATTGGTTTTGACTTCCTGCGTCTATTGTCAAAACGCAATTTCATAAGAGAAGCAGCCTTCTCAATTTTATTAGCAACCCCTTGACGCAACTCTACCACATCCTGCTCTACACACACTGGACCTTGTAAGTCACCAGCCAACCGTGGACGAAAACCACACAACACTTCTAACGGGGTCTTACCTGTCCCTTGACAGACAGTACTATTAATGCCCAATTGAATTTTTGGTAGATAAACATCCCATCCTTTTCGTTCTTCCCCCATGTGAGCTGTCAACGACGCAAGTATGGTCCGATTTAAACGTTCCACTTGACCGTTGGCTCTTGGAGATGCCACGGCATTTTGAACATGTTTAATATCCAGCCCTTTGCAATAATCTTGAAATTCACGTCCAGTGAAAGCAGTGCCCCTGTCACTAATAATCCTTACTGGATAACCAAATACTTGACTTAATTTATTTAATGACGTTATAGCCCCTTTGGCGTTGGCACTAGCTACAGCGTCAAGCCAAACAAATTTGGTGAAACCATCAATGACTGCAAAAATATAAGTTTTTCCCGAACTTTTGCAAAACGGTCCCAAATGGTCCACATGCAATGTGTGAAAAGGAGTAGAAATTCGTTCGATTGGATGCAACAAACCAGGTTGCTTTCCTGTCGGTTTCTTAGAGAATTGACACCCAATACAACTTTTGACATACTTCTCAATAAATTTCCTCATTTTAGAAAACCAGTATTTAGCTCTAATGGCCTCCAGACACTTTTCTACTCCAAGATGACTATTACCGTCATGATAAACTTTCATTATATGCCACCTGGCAACTCTTGGCAATACAAGTTTGATCCCCTCTTCGGTAATTCTATACAAACGGTCATCAACTAACTTATAATCTTTATTCAAACCATCCTTCTTATGCTTGTTAGCATCAACTTCCAACTTCATATTTAACTTCAATGTCTGAATTCCTTCATCATCTTCTTGTAAGATGTCAATAAATTCCTTTTCCTCAATATGTTTTACTTCAATGGGGTTGCGACTAAGAGCATCTACATGTTGCATCGATGTGCCTGGCTTATGTTCTACTTCGAAATCATACTCCTGAAGATCAAGCCACCACCTAGTAATACGAGGTGACAAGTCCCTCTTAGACCAAGCTAAACGTAATGCGGAACAGTCTGTTACCACAGTGAATTTCATTCCTGTCACATAAACTTTAAACTTTTGAATGCTGAAAACCACTGCCAATGCTTCTAACTCAAAACTATGATATTTTTCTTCTGCAGCACTTGTTTGTCTACTCGCATATGCAACAACTTTAAGTAAACCATCTGGTTGACGTTGCAATAGCATTCCACCAAGCCCAGCTTTGGAAGCATCTGTGTGTACCTGGGTTTCTCGGTTTGGACTATACATCGCAAGTACTGGATCAGACGTTAACAGCGCCTTTAAAGTCGCTACTGCATCATCCTGTTTCTGACCCCATTTCCACTCTTCAGTCTTTTTCGTCAACTGGGTTAAAGGACGAGCTATTACAGCGAACCCCTTTATAAATTTTCTGAAGTAGCTCGCCAAACCAAGAAATTGGCGAAGTTGATGTATGTTGCATGGTGTTGCAAACTTTTTCACAGCAGTCAACTTATGAGGTGACGGTCGTAATTCACCGGCGGAAATCTCATGACCTAGATATTCAACACATTCAGTGAGGAATATACATTTATTCCTTCTTAATTTTATGCCAGAATTGGAAATCAACTCAAGAACTTTTCCTAAATTATTTAAACAGTCTTGGACGTCCTTTCCCCACAGAATGACGTCATCAATATACACTTCCGCGCAATCATGAAGAACTGGTGTTAATATTTCATTCATGGCTCTCTGAAACACTGCTGGTGCATTACAAAGGCCAAAACTCATCATGCGAAACTGAAAATGTCCATCGGGTGTGACAAAAGCTGTGTATGGTCTGCAGTGCTCAGCTATCCTAATTTGATGATACCCATTGGCTACATCCAAGCAACAAAACACAGTTTTATCCACAAGTCGATCTAATAAATCCTGGATCACTGGTAACGGGTAGCGTTCTTTTTCCGTTATTTTATTTAGGGCCCTGTAGTCAATGCACATACGATAATCACCCTTTTCCTTTTTAACTAATAACACTGGACTTGCATATGGAGAGATTGACTTTTCCACTATACCCGCATTCAACAACTCTTCAACCCTGTTCCTTACTATCTCTCTTTCATGATATGACATTCTATATGGTTTGTAGTTTATGATCTTGTCTTCTGTGAGTTTGATGGTCATTTCAATGTTACAATTACCTAACTCCATTCCTTTTCCAGAAAAACATTGTTCAAACTCTCTAAGCAAATTATTTAAATCATTCCTTTCACTTATGCTAAGAGTTTTGCCGACTTTCGCCTCTGTGCAATCATTTTCAAACTCTGTCAAATTAGCACGTGTCATACAGTCTTCTTTTTTCATTAAGATAGTCTCATTACTCAAGTTCATAACTTTTATTATAGTAATCCCATCTTGAGTTTCTATTTCTTGTCCTAATACATTGATCTCACACCTAGGTCTACGATGTTCACCATACTTCACATGAAGAAGTCCAGTTACAATAGGATCCGTCATCGCCACAACTTTATTAACACCAGGCCGTAGAGTAACATCATTTTGGGAATGTAATTGGATTTTCTCTAATTGAGCGCTAAGATCAGATATTCCTAAACCCAATTCATTGTCATAAATGTTAAGATGTGTGGAAGTTTTCACAACAATTATATTTGGTGCTTCAGTAAATGGATGTCCTACTAGCACATCAAACTTCTGTATATGGTCAGGCACCACATAAAAATGGGTGTATCTTTCTACGCCATTAACATTTAAATACGCATTAACTACGCCTAATGGTAAGGTCAATGAATCACCATAACCCTTAATAATCAAAGTGTCATCAGTTGCAATATGTAAATTCAATTGTTTACAAAAGGCTTCCCTCATAATGTTGCATGAACTTCCAAAATCAATATAAGCACTTGCATTAATCCCATTAATTTCCACAATTTTATAGTATTTATCATCCGAAAAATCGGAGCAAACCATATGTACCTTTTTAACCGATTTATTACTCAATTCCTTCTTCCGGCATTCCTCTGTAGTGTGACCTTTTATATTGCAGAAAGTACACTCTTTATTCTGATTTTTCTTCTTATAACATTCTACTTCCTTGTGTCCCATACGTCCACAGAACCTGCACTTTATATTATTTGATTTTGATGTCTTGCCACAAGTTCTAGCCTTATGACCGACCTTTCCACATGTGAAGCACGTTTTGTTGTCTAGCTTTTCTTTATTTTTGTCATTATGCTGCACTAAAGCTGATGATGTCTTATTGTCATTATGCTGCACTAGAGCTGATGATGTCTTAACACTGGCCAGGTACTTCAATAAGGAAACAGGATCATGGCATCCTGCAGATATTGCTCCTACTTCTAAAAATTTATCACCTAAAGTACCAATGATAGCCTCCGTGATCAGTTCATCAGACATTCCACAAGACATCCCTATACCCAATTTTTCGTAATAAAATTTAATTGGATCTTCTTTTTGTTCCTTTACCTTATTGACTAATTCTCTAATTTGGCTTAACTTATTTTTTGTAAATGGAAATGCTTTAATAAGGCGGTCCTTCCACTCTGCCCAGCTCACATCATATGAGAGCTGTCTCTCGTACCATCCTTTAGCATACCCGCGTAGCTTAGACGTACAATTACAAATCAATGTTCTCTCATCCCACCCATACATGAGAGCCATACTCTCAGAATTTCTAATCCAATGTTCAATTGACACAGAAGTTGTCTGAGGATCAAACTCCGGCAATATGTCATTCCGTCCCACATAACGAACCACAGGAGTTCCACTTGTGCTGGCTTCAACCAAAGGTGTTGACATTGAAACTTCAGCTGGTAATGTTGTCTGTGGTGTAGACTCAGAAGCATGATAATTTTGTGTTTGTCTGAGCTCTCTAACTAGCCCCTCTAATGCTTCTATTCTACAGTCCTTTCTCTCCAGTCGTTTCCTGTATTTCTTCCTTTTACTGCTATGCTCTTTCCCAAATTCCTCAGAAGCAGAACTACTAGTTGAGTAGTGCCTCTTATTATGACGCCCCATTTTACAATAGGAAAACAATATACAATATTCTGAACAACAACAATTACACCAAAAATATTATAAAACAACAGTCACATAAACTTATGTAGTCAAAATATTAACAATAAGGCCACAGTCTTCTACCACACCAAATTAATTCAGTTCATAACTGACTGAGACATTAAATTGTATTTACACATTTAGATTAGTTATTTACACCAGCACAACCCATACCATTTTAATAAAATTTTGGTTTGTGGGTTATCTTTTGAAAGTCAGGTTCAGACCGGTAAATCAGAACAAGCTCACCAAGTTTCCAAGTGTCCCACTAGGTAAAAAGCACGAAAAATCCCATCTGATCACACCATGAAACACCAAAAAAAACAAACACCAAGAAAAAAGATGTTCTTTTGTTTTTCCTCAAGTCACAATGTCACGTTCAAAGTTTTCACAAAAAGGTTATAAGCAAGTACTCGTATGCACGTAAGTTTTATGCCACTTCTGAACTGTTAAATGAATAAACCGATAACTGTTAATCTAATATAATATTTAACAAAACATAACATAGGACACGAAAACATTTCAATCTATCGACCATCGAGAGAATTCCCCAAACGTCACTGTCATTTCCATGTCTCTCTTCCCGCTCTTCTAGGGATGTACCAGGCTGCGTAGGGTTGGGATTCCAGTTACGGATTTACGTTTATTAGTATGTACATGTAACAAGATTAATTATGTAATAGAAATGTATTATTTTAGAAAAAGGTCAAGGCATATTATCAGTAATATATAAATAGGTATCAAAAATACGTTATAATTTCAAACTATTGCATTATAATTTAAAAGTAACATTATAAAATCAACTTTTGGCTTAGTTTCATTTATTTATATTTAGACTATATTATCCAAACTTAGCCTACTTTTCTTCCTACGAAACTTTTGCTGGGTTGCTCGTAAAACGTTTTTCTTCTTGAACAGAATGAAACTAAATTCAAAACATGCATTAAACGCACACTTTGTAAGCAGGCATATTACAAACTGAGCGACTATATCGCTGATAATAATGCTTGGCTCCATGCTGGTCCTGCTCCATGAGACAGTGAATGTATAAATAAATTGATAGTGGAAGTATACTTAATACCATTGTTGGAGCTGCTGAAGATTGTACAAATGTATTTGCATTGTATAGATTCAATCTTAGTTTCATAGTCGACATTGTGTGAGTACTATGTACTTCAGAGCTGTCATTCACTGGGTACCTACGTCTCTTGTTGACTTGAATGACCCTGGCGGTTGAGAGTGTGTCATGCTCACTCAAATGTCTCGCTGATGGTGGCGCGCGTGTTGGATCATTTAGTTCCCTTCAAAATCGTTGAGCTGAATGGTGCTGATGCATGTGTCATGTTCGCGAACGGGCGCTGTCAGTTGGGACTGGTCATCTCTTAGCTGCCACGGTTTATTTCAATAATTATTGATCATTTTGTTTTTGAATTGTCTTTGTTTTAATTGTTACTATGGACACTTTTAATTAAAAAACTTGCTACATCGTTCTCACATAATGTACCACCTCAAAATGAATGATGTAACAAAGGTTCTGTAATAATTCTGGCGATCTAAAAAGAGTGTCCATGGAGTTTCTTGCCCGTTCTTCTCCATAGATCTACTTCTTGGAACGGGTATCTACGGTACTTTCACAGTTTTTATGTCTTGTGACTGGGACTGTAGCACCATAACTTTTTAAGTGTTTAATTATATTCTTTTATTTGTCTATGACAATTCAAAAGTGCCTGTAACTGGCCTACTTGAAATAAATGCTTTGATTTTGATAATTTGTTTCGAGGCATGATTTCAATCTCCAAAGATAGTTGACATTAAATTTTAGAGAAGAAGTGGTTATGGTTAGCTTTAAATGCCAATTTAATAATATCATCAAGGTAAAATACGTCAAAATCTGTTTATGGGTTTAGGTTACCTACCCAAAAAAACCCAGGAAAGGTTATAAATTAAAGGTTATATAGATAGTTCATCGTTTGTCATTGTTACAGTCTGGTACTACTACTTAAAATAGATTTATAACGTACAATTAATGCAAAATATCATTGCTCTGGTCTTTTTGGACAGAGCTAGAGCAATCACATCCATATCGATCAGAAAAAGTCACAAAATCATGAATATAGCCGAATTTAAAAGTAGTAGAAAATTGTCATTACGTCTCATAAAAACCATCATAAAGATCACTTAATTCACATAACAAACACATTCACAAGCTTAATATTTAATTTGATAAACGTGCCATATCAATCAGAAAATTCGAGAACCAAATCCAGAGCAATCATAAACTTGCCTTCGTAAACTTACCTTCGCGGATAAGTGGCACATAGGTATCCTCCTCAACGGTTAGACCACTGCTGGTGTTGCCCAGCGGGAGTGGAAAAGAGTGTCTATAACGCGTAACTAGGGATGAGCGCGATGTTTTACCTCAGCGCAGAGCGATGAGATAAAATGCCCGGACACGATTTTAAATTCAAATTATGGCAAAAGTATTCTTAATATAACTAAAAGTATTTTACAACAATGAAGATTAACTATTTGTTATGTAATCTAAATAAGTTGTACCATATGTAGCTTCTCATTAAAAAATTAAAGAATATTTTTTTCATTCAATCGGGAGTTGGGACAACCCAGAGCGATCAGGATTTTAGGGTTTAAGATTTTTTTTTATATTTTAAATAAACTTATTCATAACATTAGCCTTGTACCATGTAGATTAGACACCGAACAAAATATTTTGAAAACTTTTTTCGATTTGAAAATGGGTTTGTCCAGCCCGACACGAAAAAAAATGCCTCTGGAGATCGACCCATTAATTAATTTACTTGAAGCAAATACCTGAAGGATTTTGTAGAAATTTCTGATTGAAATCCTTTGAGTTCTAACTCGTTATTGTGAATACGATTAGAATCTAAGCTACCGACTATCTACACGAGAAACCTATGTATCTCGGAATGTACTTTCATGCATGCGATTTCATGCATGTATGTCACCAAAGGTGCCATAGGGTTCCGTACAATCATCTGAATGAAAAAACAGCTCTTATAGGCTCTTCACGGTCAATTTTCTCAAAATATATTAGACTGATTAAGGCGATGACAAGAGCTAATGTACCTCTCGCTCGCACGTTTCGACATTTTGAAAGATATAAAATCACTGTACCCATTTTTGAAAAATTGCAATCAACTATTTTTTGTGCAATCACATTGCACAGTTTAGTAAAAAAAAAAAACATTTTAATCGATACAAGTTTACCTACTCAAAAATTTGCTTTACTAGTTTTAGTACTTAAGCAAATTTTTGAGTAGGTAAACTTGTTCTTATAGGTTTTCCTATTCTATAATTAGAAAACTAATTTCTGTATTTTTTTCAAAATTTTAGGTTCAGTAGTTTCGGAGATAAGTGGGGGGGAATGGTCAATTTTCGTCTACTTTCTTGAATAACTTGGAAACTATTTATTTTAAAACTAGCACTCCACCCGCGACTTCGTCGCGCGTGTTTCTAACTTCGAACTCAGTGAAATTAATGCCCGATAATGGAAATCTAAAAATGGTCTAGTAGTCTGAGTTCACCCCGCTAGGGTTGATTTTTGAAATATAAATAAATACGCATTCTTTATACGATTGAGAGATTATTTATGACCAGTTTTGAGTTTATCGAAGCAAGCAGTAAAATCCCTCCCTTAAAAGTTAATCACCCCTTTTTCACCAGTTGGTGAAAAAAAGGTGATTAACTTTAAAATCTCCCCCTAAGTTTAGGGGGTGATTTTCGAAAAATCGAAATACACGTGCTTAATTATTTTTGATATCCGCGTCCACCACAGCGACCGCTTCAGCGTTCACGCTCGCTTCCGCTCCCGCTTCGGCTCCCGCTTCCGCTCCCGCTTTCGCTCCCGCCCCCGCTCCCGCTCCCGCTCCCGCTTCCGCTCCCGCTCCGGCTTCCGCTCCCGCTCCCGCTCCCGCTTCTGCTCTCGCTTCCATTCCCGCCTCCGCTCCCATACCCGCGCCCGCCTCAGTGCCCACTTCCGCTACCACCTGCACGCCCGCTTCCGCGCCCGCTTCCGCTGCCGTCTCCGCCTCCGCGCCCGCTGCCGCGCCTGCTGCCGCGCCCGCCTTCGCGCTCGACTCCGCGTCCACCACAGCGACCGCTTCAGCGTCCACGCTCGCTTCCGCTCCCGCTTCCGCTCCCGCCTCCGCTCCCATTTCCGCGCCCGCCTACTTTAGATGTAGATTTTTTGAATTTGCTGCTATTTTCCAGGCTCATGTTTCGTGTGTCAGACTGTAACGGCTTTGTGATTACACCCTGTATAGATTACAAAAATAGTATATTTTGCAACTAGTGAATAAAGAGCGGATTTAAAGCGAGGGCCATTACATGAATCACGAGCAAGCGAAGGATTTTAATGACTGAATCACGACCGTAGGGAGTGATTCATGATGATTGAATCACGAGCGGAGCGAGTGATTCAAATATTTAAATCCTGAGCGACGCGAGTGATTCAGGCCCTCGATTTAAATCCGTTTTATTCAAGAGTTGCAAACGATACTTTATACCATGACTACGAGAAAAAGAAAGATTTGAGCGATAATAGGTATATATGTGACCAAAAAAAAAAAGTTTTTTTTATTAATACTGCTCCACACACACGTGTGTGCGTTTCCAAACATCTAAATTCACAATACACAAACACCCACACCCGAAACAAATAATTGTAGATCATAGTACGAATATTTGCTCCGTGCGGGAATCGAACCCGCTTCTCATAACGAAGTAGTCCAATCGCTCAGTCAACAAATTAACATTAAAATCGGAACAATGACTTAAATTAAGAGTAATATTTTCCTAATAACACGGGGGTCGACCGCATCAATGTGTTCTAAATTCAAACACCAAAACAGTGAGTAAAAGAGCTTTTTATTCACTGTTTTCAGTGAGTAAAAGTAACTTTTTAGAGTAGGAATGGTATAAATGTATTTTATACCATTCCTACTCTAAAAAGTTACTTCGTTACGTGAAGCGGGTTCGATTCCCGCACGGAGCAAATATTCGTACTATGATCTACAATTATTTGTTTCGGGTGTGGGTGTTTGTGTATTGTGAATTTAGATGTTTGGAAACGCACCCACGTGTGTGTGGAGCAGTATTAATAAAAAAAAAACTTTTTTTTTTCGTTACATATATGTATATTATCGCTCAAATCTTTCTTTTTCTCGTAGTCATGGTATAAAGTATCGTTTGCAACTCTTGAATAAAACGGATTTAAATCGAGGGCCTGAATCGCTCGCGTCGCTCAGGATTTAAATATTTGAATCACTCGCTCCGCTCGTGATTCAATCATCATGAATCACTCCCTACGGTCGTGATTCAGTCATTGAAATCCTTCGCTTGCTCGTGATTCATATAATGGCCCTCGCTTTAAATCCACTCTTTATTCACTAGTTGCAAAATATACTATTATACCATTCCCACTTTAAAAAGTTACTTTTACTCACTGAAAACAGTGAATAAAAAGCTCTTTTACTCACTGTTTAGGTGTTTGAATTTAGAACACATTGATGCGGTCGACCCCCGTGTTATTAGGAAAATATTACTCTTAATTTAAGTCATTGTTCCGATTTTAGCGTTAATTTGTTGGCGCAGTAACTGAGCGATTGGACTGCTGCGTTGCGGGTCGCGAGTTCGATTCCCGCACGGAGCAAATATTCATAATTATGATCTACATTTATGTTTTTCGGTTTTGGGTGTTTATCTTTGTGAATTTAGATGTTTTTAAACGCAACCACGGTACAGGAGAAATAAATAATGTGGAGCAGTCTTAATAAAAAAACCTTTTTGTTGTTCTTTAATATCTTTTAAATTATTTATAACTTAAATCTTTCTTTTTCTCGTGGTCATGGTATAAAGTATCGTATGCAACTCTTGAATAAATCGGATTTATATCGAGGGCCATGAATCACTCGCGTCGCTCAGGATTTAAATACTTGAATCACTTGCTTCGCTCGTGATTCAATCATCATGAATCACTCCCTGCGGTCGTGATTCAGTCATTAAAACCCTTCGCTTAATCGTGATTCATATATGGCCCTCGCTTTAAATCCGCTCTTTATTCACTAGTTGCATAATATACTATTATACCATTCCTACTCTAAAAAGTTACTTTTACTCACTGAAAACAGTGAATAAAAAGCTCTTTTACTCACTGTTTTGGTGTTTGAATTTAGAACACATTGATGCGGTCGACCCCCGTGTTATTAGGAAAATATTACTCTTAATTTAAGTCATTGTTCCGATTTTAATGTTAATTTGTTGACTGAGCGATTGGACTACTTCGTTACGTGAAGCGGGTTCGATTCCCGCACGGAGCAAATATTCGTACTATGATCTACAATTATTTGTTTCGGGTGTGGGTGTTTGTGTATTGTGAATTTAGATGTTTGGAAACGCACCCACGTGTGTGTGGAGCAGTATTAATACGTTACATATATATGTCGCAGAATCAACACAGAAGCACAATAATTCAGAATAACGCCATCTATTGTCATTGCCGAGGAATCAAAATAGAAGCACAATTTGGAATCTCTATGGATTTTTGTTAATTTAGAATAACGCCATCTATTATCGTTGGCGTGGAATCAAAACAGAAACTCAATTTAGAATCTTTATTGATTAGTGTTAATTTAGAATAACGCCATCTGTCTCTCATTGGAGGAACTATGAAGTTAGATTTGACAGATAACGTTTAGGAATGCCAAGTGTAATAACACTTGGGGATGCTTAGCGTGGAGTAATCGCAACACCGAGCGAATAGTCGAGTTGAATATCGATTCAGAAGTTTAATCAGGTATTCGACGTTGACAGGTACTGACGTTGACAGATATGTTGGCAAACCTGTGTGGGGTAGGCCACTTGGACGGACAGTGGAGTGAAGTGAACACTTTGAATCGGTCCGTCAAGCTGTGTAGACATCTTGGTCACGCCACGTCGTCCACGATAAACTTCCCGCGTTCCTAAGTTTTTAATCGAGCCATATCTTGGACATCCTTGATTATTTTGTATTCAGTGTGTGTTAGCAAGTAATTAAAAGTGTTAACGAAGGTTTTGTGAGTGTTATTTCCGATATCGCGCCCCTTCTGATATCGATTCTTCGACATCAGAAGTGGGATGGACCACGACGACCCACGTGTTCGAAATATAGACTATAGTGATGAAAAATGGATGCGTTTGTTTGGAAAACAGAACCGCAATTTTCTGACACTGATTCAAGCCGTGAAAACACCTAAAGCCATGTGACGATGCTTTCGTTTACCGGATTTCAATCCTGAGAAACAAGATGTGGATGCACGTGCTTGGGTGACGACTGCAGAGACGTGCTTGATGGACCAATACCAACATGGTGCCCCGCTTATGGTCGCTATAAGCCGCGCCTTGAAGGGAGGAGCTTCTACCTGGCTATCTACCGTGTCGTTTCCTGGGATGACATGGACCGAATTTAAGAAGTAAGGCGATAGACACGAACGCAGCGGCCGGCATCGAAGACCTTGGTGTGCTTCAAATGTGGCAAGCCAGGTCACATAGCCGTGCGCTGTACGAGCAGTGGTGGCGGCTGTGGCAGCGGATCAGTCGACGGCACGGCGCGACGCGTCGATGTCCGAGTTGTGCAACCACCATCAGGCAGGATACAACACAGGTGAATTGTTTCATTTTTACTTACGATTCTGGTGCTGAATGCTCGTTGCTTAAAAAAAGTTTTGCATCGAAATTTTGTGGTAAACGTGTTTGTAATGTTGTTGCTATGACTGGTATAGGTCAGACACGAGTATTCAGTCTAGAACAGATTTTTTGTTGTGTAGTGATTAACGGGTGATCATCCTCTTGAAATTTTGTTTTAAAATTTTTGCCCGACAATTATTTGCAATGTGATGTCATGTTAGGTAGCGAGATTTTAAATCAGGGTTTTTCTGTAAACATGCCGACATGTTTGCATGCCAACTGAGCTTTTTAAGTTAACGAAAGTCCTTTGTGTAAATTCAGTGAGGCATAATAGTGACAACGCATTTCAATTGGAATTAACTGTTATCGTGACGGCTTAATTTTCTAAGTTTTTCTTTACCGTTTTGTCTACTGCGCGAGTGACTACAGGCCAGCTCAGTGCAGCGGCAACTGTATAGGATGTCAGTAGACGAACGTAGAGTTGTGTGCGACCGTGTGAAGGTTGATTCAAACGACTGTGGTACATGGCCTAGGGTAGTTGTTAGTGGCCTAGGATAGTTGTTAGTTGCCTAGGGTGGATGTTAGTGGCCTAGGTTAGTTGTTAGTGGCCTAGGGTAATTGTTAGTGGCCTAGTGTAGTTGTTAGTGGCCTAGGGTTGTTAGTGGCCTAGGGTAGTTGTTAGTGGCCTAGAGTAGTTGTTAGTGGCCTAGGGTAGTTATTAGTGGCCTAGGGTAATTGTTAGTGGCCTAGGTTAGTAGTTAGTGGCCTAGGGTTTTTAGTGGCCTAGGGTTTTTAGTGGCCTAGGGTAATTGTTAGTGGCCTAGGTTAGTAGTTAGTGGCCTAGGGTTTTTAGTGGCCTAGGGTAATTGTTAGTGGCCTAGGGTAGTGATTGTTGTATTTTCAATTACCTTTTCTCGATGTTTCATTTAATTGAAGGTTTTAATGATACAGTAGAGTTCTGGAATTTCCTTATTTTCGCCGACGAACTGAATCTAGAGTTTGGTCAGGAATGACCGAGTGAAACAGTATTCTGTCGTGCCGTCGTGGACTGTTTTGTGTTTCAGTGGGATATCCAGACACGTGGCCAGCTACAACAAGAGCTGCAAGCGGTTTCTTTTATGAAGAGAAAGCTACCTAGCGATGACCGCGATGCCCCTGAAAAGTGCTGTGAAGCCTCTGAAGTGTTTTACCTGCCGCGGCGCAGTGAGAGGAGCAACGCCGACTCCGGGTCATCAAAGCCTATTAATGAAAAGAGTGTTGACCTGTGCCTCCTGAGCGCGTCGACTGGGACCCTATCCGGTGAGCAATTTTCATTTTGTTTACGACTCTGGTGCCTTGTGTTCTTTATGTTGACTATCGCTGGTTAAGCGTTAGTAGTGTAATCGCTGGTTAAGCGGATTACTTGGGCTTTCGCTGGTTAAGCGTTAGCTGTTGACTCGCTGGGTAAGCGTGTTATGATGTGGGCTTTCGCTGGTTAAGCGTTGGCTGTTTTATCGCTGGTTAAGCGAGTTATGTTGACTATCGCTGGTTAAGCGCTAGTAGTGTAATCGCTGGTTAAGTGTGTTAGTGTGGGCTTTCGCTGGTTAAGCGTTAGCTGTTGAATCGCTGGTAAAGCGAGTTATGTCGACTATCGCTGGTTAAGCGTTAGTAGTGTAATCGCTGGTTAAGCGGATTGCGTTGGCTGAGCTGGTTAAGCGAAAGCCAACGTAAATTCAACAGCTAACTGTTGAATCGCTGGTTAGTAATCAGTGAAAAGTAGTTAATAAAAAAGGTCATAAAAATGAACAATCCAGATGTAGACATTCAAGATCTGCTTGGAGCATGGGGCGTGTCGCAAGAAACTGTTGAAGTGTTCCGCAGTAAGTACCTACTTATATTATTATTCATTATGTCGTATATTTTCAAAATAACCACGTCTCATTGATCTGCAATACAAATCTGTATGTGGTATGCTATGTCTGTATATTAATTTGCTCTGAGCGGGTACATACTCGTAGGTACCAAGGACCCATTGCTAATTTCATGAGTTTGCTACAAGTATCTACTTTACCTATCTATTTGAAAGTGAGTCGAATCTAAACACATTTGATTGTTGTGTGATTTCTTCGCTCATATTTAAATGCTTACTGTTCGCTTTGGTCAGGATTACCATAGCACCTGATTGTTATGACCAATTTTCATTAGTGTCAGTTTTAAATGGTAAACCTTAGAAATTGGTAGGTAATCCATCAGAACTACAACATGATTATCCACTTTTGTGACATGTGCCGGCACGAACCTATCTAGGATTGGTTTGCGCATTGTCGTGATAGTTCTTGATGTCCACTGATCATTTTTGGCAGTCAAGGTCATGACTGTTTCGTGTCGGCACTGTATCCTATATACATACAATTTTTGTACATACCTATATCATGCAACGTTTCCGAACAGACTAGTTTTTAGCGCTGGTTGCTATAACATTTCCGAATATACCGTTTGTTAAAGAAAGTGCGCGGGGGAGGGGACGCGTCCCTGACCGCCGTAAATTTCGCGAGAACGCAGTGTGCCATCTACAACGAACGCGACCGCACGCTCTTCCTTCCTCTAAAACTGTAACTTTTCGATGCAATAGGTATACCGTTTTTACTCATAATCCGTGTTCATATTATACTATAGTTAACAGTAAGAATCGAGGATGTTACTGTGGTGGTTTTATCGGAACCTAAGTCGTCTGTGTTTTTAAATTTGATTTGACGGAGTCTCAACGGCCCGGGGCGGCCATGCCGGCGTCGGGCCCGGTCACGACACAGTCTACCGTGAACTGTTCTTTAAATTTCGGAGCCAAAGTTCCTAGGTATGCTACTTACGTATTTGAAAGTGATTCGAATCTAAAAACATTTGTTTTTGTGTAATATCTTCGTTTATACCTATCTAAATGGCTTACTGTTGTGGTGGGTTAGATTTACCAAAATACTTGGTTGTTATTACCAAATAAAGGGGTTTGAAGATTTTACTATGGAGCGTGGCATACCTACTGCCGCCATTTTGTTTTTTTTTCAAAATTGCGGCCAGCCATGAAACCTTTATAAATCGATAGCTGACATCAATAACAACAAAAAATATTATGACACCAACCCTCGTAAAGTGTCCGGTTTCTGAAATAATAACCGTGAAAGTTGATCACGTGACATTCACAATTCTAAGCTAGTGTATGTGTTCGAATGTATCAAGATGTTAAAAATAATAACTTTTTGAACGTAATATGTATGTCGTATTATATCTGGATGTTATTTAAACATTATACGTCTGACATAATCTACTTTTTGAACTTAATAACTTATTTTTAGTAAAGTAAAGTGTAATTCTCCCTCGTAAAGTGTCCGGTTTCTGAGACACAAAGTGTTAAAGTTGACCACATTAATTTGGAATAACAAAGGCTTAATATTTTTTTATAAAATATTTTAGTAATTGATAATCCTGGTCTGGGAGAAAAAGAAAAACGTAGAATGTGCCAGCTGCTTCTCTTCCCGGGCAGACCAATGATTTATAAACTATAGATACGTTGTCCGCACTCTAAAATGGCAACAAAAAATGAAGCCAATTGGCCACATTGCGCGTAGTTGCGTCTCCCTCCCGCCGTACGGTGTCATATTTTCTTTCTCTTTCTTCACGCGTATAAGTAGTTCTAGTATTGTCGCCGTTTTTAAGCGCCGCGATGTTCGTTCATGGCGTGTCTATATATAATACGTCATTGGGGCAGACCGTAAAAGTCGGTCGAGGGATAGGGCAAAATGTAAGATCCATAGCCCCTCAGCTTAAAACTCTTTCAATGGGCAGCAGCGTTGGAAGACTAATAAGCTGAAATAAATGCGCTCGCCAACCCGACTGCCAAGCGTGGCGAGTATGGCAATAACCATCCAATGGAAAATCCTTGGGTGAGGCCTTAGTCCAGTAGTGGACTTTCTACGGCTGTTATGATGATGATATGCCTCATGATGTTTCTGCTTACTGTGGCCATCACACCAATATATCTGGATAGAAGCAATATGTTCTTCAATTTGTATCGAAACGAGCGTGTCATATTTTGCATAGATATTTTGATGATACAGCTGTAATTTAGTAAACAAACTTCGTCATAGTCGTCCCACTTCTTGTGTATTGTTTCTACAACTCAATACAGCACAATCAGGCATTTTTTACTCTTTGTATTACCTCTGACTGCGAGAATATTCGAGCGCGGACTCATTAAAAGGAATCAAAATATCTCCTTTTTTTACACGCGAAGTAAATACACTTCCGGTACAAGCCAATCCAAGTCTGTAGTGGTCATAATTGTTGATGATAGGGATACAATGTAACGGCTAAGTTATGGCTTCAGGTACAAACAAGAAAATTCGATATTTAAAAATGTGGCAAAATCTAACCATCCCTACCAAAATTGCAAAAAGTAAAGGTGACATGCCATGGTTATATTTATCAAATAAAAACATGACGCCTAAAATTGTTTGATAGGCAATAAAACGTTCTTAAAACGGATTTTTAATTTTTCTATCCCAATTTGTGCCAGTATATTAGAAAGAGAGACAGGTTTATGCAACCAATAGAAGACAATTTTCGCGAGTTGACGACAGTTTATTACGTTAAATGCTTAAAATTAGAAATTGTAGTAACTACAGAACCATCACACAATATAAATGTAACGAGTACTGTCAGTTGTATTTTAGACTGAATGTTTAAACCTGTCTCATGTATTACATTTACATTGTTTAACATTTATCGTATAACTATCGTATTGATAGTTAAATCATATGAAGATATTACATTCAAACAAGTGTAGACAGTCTAAAAATAAGTTATTAAGTTCAAAAAGTAGATTATGTCGGACGTATAATGTTTAAATAACATCCAGATATAATGCAACATACATATTACGTTCAAAAAGTTATTATTTTTAACATCTTGATACATTCGAACACATACTAGCTTAGAATCGTGAATGTCACGTGATCATCTTTCACGGTTATTATCTCAGAAACCGGACACTTTACGAGGGTTGGTGTCATAATATTTTTTGTTGTTATTGATGTCAGCTATCGATTTATAAAGGTTTCATAGCTGGCCGCGATTTTGAAAAAAAATCAAAATGGCGGCGGTAGGTATGCCACAAATCTTCAAACCCCTTTGTTTAAAATTTTGGATGGTAATCCATCAGATGATTATCTATTTTAGTATCATGTCAGAATGCGCGTACTTCCTTTATTTATGTAGGTATACATAATTATATAATTTATTAAAACTTTATATGCCAACTTGCACGGAGGTGGACTTAATGCTTAAGGCATAACCCAGATACGGGCATGCCGCAATCGCAGTGGTAAGACCCCTCTTTGAGGACTGGCTGAAGAGGCGCCACGGCCTCCTCACCTTTTGCTTGACGCAGGTCCTCACCGGGCACGGTTGTTTCGAGAGGTCCTTGTGTCGGATTCAGCGGTAGAAAACTCCCCGGTGCTACCATTGTGTGGACCGTCCGGAGCACACGGTGGAGCATACATACGGTGAAGATCTGCCCCACTTGGCCGGAGCACCGCCGTGTCCTCACGGAAGCGATAGGCGGCGGCGACCTCTCGCGTCCGATCCTGGTTCAAGGCATGTTACGGAGCGAGGGGTAATGGGAAGCAGTCACCTCCTTCTGCAAAGCAGTAATGCTAGCGAAGGAGGAGGCGTAACGCGTGAGGGAGAGGACATCCTCCAGCTCACGACCCAGCCGCCGCAAGAGACGCCCGGGGCGACGGACGTCGCGAAGCGATTTTCGGCCACCGTAGGCGCGGGCTTGCGGACGGCGAGTAATGGGTAGCTCGCCGTCCGATCAAGGACCAGGCCCGGGTCAGCGGCGCGTCGTGTTCCACGCGCGCCTCAAAGAGCTGTCGCCAAACTGGCGGGGTCCCAATACGGCCAAACAGGATACCGCGGCCCTGGAACGCTAAGGGCAACCGAAGGAACGGGGTGGAATTTTAGACAGAGTCTGACAGTCTCTTCCGCCCCACCGAGGGCGAGAGGACTCATTTGATGATTTTAACACCCCAAAAAAAATGCCTTAGGCATCATCTACCGCTAAAAAAATATATCATACCTAGCAGTGTAGTGGTCCACCAAATAGCTGGGGGATATTATTATTTTTAAATTTGAGTAATGACATAATTATTTTCAATTTTACGAGTAGGTAGTATAGATGACCATTATTATATAGGTATTGCTAACTTTTCAGATAACAAAATAGACATATCATGTTTGGATGGCATTGGGGATGACGAAATAAAAATGTTAATACCGGAAAATCGACTAAGGGACCGCATCAAATTCAAACTGGGCTATAAAAAATATGTAGAAGAAATTGAGACAGTGCATTCTGTAAGTACCTACTTAATTAATTTACGATATCCCGTTTAAAACAATGTTTGTACCTATTTTGGTTGCTCAGTCATAGCAGAACTACGGTGGCACTGAACCCTTGAGTCCGATTCACACTTGGCTGGTTTTAATCTACGATTTAAATTATCTCGTCCTTAACTGTAGATCTGAAAATCAATCTATAATGATTTACATATTTATTACAGAACACTAATTCTTTGGACACGCTCTCAGTCTCAACATTGTCTTCCTCAGAATTATTTTTTGATGAAATTCCATGCAGTAAAAGCAAGGTACATGCAGGATTATATTTTACTTTTACTTTAATAACAACCATTTTCAATAATCTGTCTGTGAATGCCCTTATTAGAAGTTAGAAAGATTTTCTAAACACCTTTGCCACAAAGGTTAGATAGAACCCCTTTCAGTGTAAATTCAAAATCAGTGTAAATTTCTAATGTACCCGATGTGGTTCTGTGATGTGCATACACAGTATTTACCTAGTACATATTTTAATATTTTTTTAGCTAAACTTACAAGAAGTATTAAAAGACAATATGCAGGGTCGACAAGCTTTACAAGCTATAAAAAACAAGAAGCTTGATTCAAACTCTCGTAGTAATTTGGTACAAGCCATTGTTGAATATTACATAAAAACTTATAATAAAATGACAAAAGTTGATTTTGAAGCAATTGCTACCGAGATTGTGCACTTATGCCCAAGCGAGTGCAAGGTTTTTAGTAAAAACTGTTATCTTACTAGTTAGTAGTTTAGTAAATTTATAGTAGTATGTAGCAGTAGAAGTAGGTAATTGTAAGAATCAATGCATCTATTTTATGCTTTTTACCTGTATGTTCATATGGGGCCGTCCACTAATCACGTTGGGAGGAGGTTTGGCAAAAATTATGAAATATCACAAGGGGGAGGGGGTGTAGTAAGATATCATGTGTAGGTCTATATTTTCGCGTTTTAACCTTTCTGTCTTAACATTTTTATCATGGTCCTTAATTTCAGAATAAAATTATACTTTAGGTACACCTGTATTTAAAGAAAATATTCCAAAAAAATTCCTAAATAGGTACTATTAGTTGACAAAAAAAATATCATCCTGGATATGTTTTAGTTGAACAAATAAAACATCTAAGTAATAGGTACGTTATTTCAATCGATTTCAATACGTAATCAATATGTCAAAATCAACATTTGGGGACAAGTGCGTATAAACCCATAAAACCGTTTGCCATGCATTGCGTACAAAATGTAGCGAGGTTGTTGTAGGTAGTTGTAGTAAGTAGTTTTCAATTTAAACTCCGTAATATTTTTTAGGATTCCCATCGCTCACCTGATGCAATACAAATACATTTTTTGGAACAATAGAACTTTCTGTTTTACATTGGGTGAGCACCATGTCAATGAAAATTGCTAAAATAAAATTACACTGTTTCAGGAAACCTATTACATTCCCAGCAGGACCATAGGTCCTAAAAACACTATGCCGGCAAAAGGTAAACTTGTGGATAGATATTACAATCAAATGAGAAGCTTAAGGACATCTGGAGTGCTCCCAAAAAAGCGAAAAACTAGCATTACCCCAAGTGATGTAGAAACCATGGACAATGGTATGTGATGTTAGCACGTTTTTATTAGCTTGACATGTTTATAGATTCATTCTTGATTCTTGTTTGTACAGACTCTGATGATGAACTAATGCAGTGGTTAAAATTCAACCGCGACCCCTGGCCACTGGTAGAAGAAAATTGGAAGGCGACATGCGCTTACCGAAAGAAATATACATATGACAGCGACAGTAAACTCACAACAATAGTCAATGAATGGCCTTGCCTGAAAGCAAGTAGCGGACATCGACTGGTAGTATTAAAATTCTTGTTACTATCTACGTTAACTAATCGATTCCCACAATGGGCAGGTAATGTTTGTATAATCTACAAGCATTTGGGAGAGGACAATGTCCTACCTCCGCCCCACCCGCGGTGGTGGACGCCCACGGCGACGAAAAAAAAAGCATTTGACGTATGTGCGTCTGTGTATACGTGTGTACGTATGTGTGTGGATCCCCTGGATCCATGTAGATAATTTCTGATACCTACCTACTGTAGATACACGGAATCTTAATTCTGCTCTCGTAATAGAAAATACTAGTAACTTCAGTGTAACAGTAACTTAAGTGTTTTCTGTTATGAGGGCGTGTCAAAGCTATGTATGCAATTGTATGGGTGTTTATTATAATTTATTTTTAGATTGAAGTTGACTTTGCACATATACACCGTGACTTTTTAGTCGTCTTACAAAAGTGGTCCACGTAATGTGCCCGACCTAAAATACATCTAGACGAGTTTAGTTTTTTTTTAAATCGTTGAAAATAATTTTTAATATTAATAAATAGGTACATTAGAAATATGAAAATGTTTACGTATCAAGCTGTAGAGCCTACCCAGCGCAATAGTCAGGCATATCATTCCATCTCCATTTTCTATGAGACAATGGTGTTTTTAACTACTCCTTGCGTCATAATAACGAATTAAAATTTTATTAAAAAAAAATTCAAATCTCTTAAATACCTATTTTTTTTATTATAAACGTGTTCTAGTCATTGGATACATGAACTGGGCTGCCGTTGTAAGACGACTAAAAAGTCACGGTGTATACCCAAATAATAATGCAAATTTGTTTGAAAAATGGGATCATTTTAAAATATGTGCTATAAAACTGATAGAGGCTAATGCTGCAGTGGGAGAAGACTTAAAAAAACAACTTCGGGAAGACAACGAGAGTAAGTATTACCCGAACTAAGGACTTCTTCTTTTTCTACAGTAATTAAGGTGCAACAGGGGGGTAATTGTCCAACACACTCACAGTCTCAATTGCGTTCAAATTGACAACAGCGTTATTCATTTCGTGCTACGTAGTTGCCGAGAGAACGAATCGTTAAAATATATGTACAGCTTAATATCGGAAAAAAGTGATTGTTAGACAATTAAGCTGCTGGTTGCCAAAAAAAGTTGTTTTACTTTTCAAAAAAGTGCAGTCTAGAGTTATTACCTGTTGGTCTAGTGGTTAGTGACCCTGACTGCTATGCCGGAGGTCGTGGGTTCGATTCCCACCCAGGTCAAATGTTTGTGTGATGAGCACGATCATTTGTTCTGTGTCTGGGTGTAATTTATCTATAATATTTATGTACTAGCTTCCGCCCGCGACTCCGTCCGCGCAGATGTCGGTCTTCGCGTGGATGGTTTATTTCTCCATTTTGAGTAACTCTGACAATGACATCTTATAAATATCTATTGGACCCAAATACGGCTAAGCCTATAATAATTAAGGAGATCTATTGAGCTACTGCTGTTGCTCGCGTTCTGTAGTAAGTATTTTTTTCATAGTAATTCCGACCTTGTATTTACAAATAACTGATCGGAAAAGTAATCAAAAAGGTCGCGCTGAAAAGCACGGGTTTTTGGTCCTCTAAACCAAAAATAACAGTATTGAATTACTGTTTAACTTTATAATAAAACATAGGCACAACGCCATCTAGTGGTGAGTGGTGGAACCTTTTTAGAAATCAATTGGAGGCAGGCGTGGCGTAATGTTCTACTTGCTTGATAATAGGTGTCGCCAGTGGTTCCATAATAGGGTTTGTTATAGATTTTTTTTTCTACGTATTTTTCCAGGATAAAAAGTATCCTATTTTATGCCCAGGATAATAAGGTATAATTATACCAAGTTTCATCGAAATCGAACAGTTAGTTTTCACGTGATGCCTGCACATACAGACAGACAGACAGACAGACAGACAGACAGACAGACAAAAATTTTTTTAATCACATATTTGGGTTTGGTATCGATCCAGCAACACCCCCCGCTATTTATTTTTTCAATATTTTCAATGTACAGAATTGACCCTTCTACAGATTTATTATAAGTATAGATTTAGAAATTTATAAGTATGTTTATCAGTTGTCTAGTACCCATAACACAAGCTCTGCTTAGCTTGGGACTAGATGGCGTTGTGTGATAGGTGTGGAATATTATTATTATTATTTATTGCTATAATATTATAGCAATAATAATGTTCAGTTCTAAATCATGTTTTTTATTTTTTTCCAGATATTCAAGATTTTGCACTTTGCAGTTTACTGCCGTACTTAATCAAACCAACATCAAAAATATTGAATGCCAACAACAACAGATTTAACAAAGTGTCTATCGCAGAGTCCAGACAAGCATTTATAACACATGTCAAAGTAAGTTGACTTTTTTATTATTGTTGTAATCGAATTATGAAACCCTGAATTATGATACGCGAAACCTAGGGCATTAACTTGATTTTTTTAGATAGTCACTGTGCTTGTTAACTGGTCTCATACAAAGACTTATAGATAATAAAGATTTAGCCGCTTGACTTTAATTTTTACACACACATGCAAAGAAAATAGTAGTAACTTTCGACACCACTAGATGGCGTTAATTTAAAGAAAGAGGACCAAATTAACTAATTTTTTTTAATAATTTACATACTTGATTTTATATTATGTTCCAATCTATTTCTTATTAGTATAATTATTGGTCTAAGCATACTTTTGTTTCTAGACTCGATACCTTTTCAACTTAGCAAATTATTCATATAAATTATTTTAGGTAATATAGGTATACTGTACCTATATTATAAGTTGTAATGTGATTATGTGACTGAACCTAAATTGTAATGTGTAAATAGAAACGTGTACTAAATAAATAAAAAACTATTTATTTCATTGTAAAGCTTTTTATTGTACCTTACTATAAATTAATAATATTTATTTAGTAAAAAGGGGTTAATATTTTCATAAAAATTATCGTTTTATTTACTCTCACTACATTTACTCAGATAGTTTCCGTTTGGATTCAAACCATCGAGTCATACCACCATACAAAGATAACATCCTTTTTTAAATATTTTGATATTTACAATTATGATTTTGAATTAATTATTAGAAAGAATTATGTATGTAGATTACAATATAAATAACATCATACGTTAGTGTATATATATATATGGCACATGCTAGCTAACCATAGCATTTATTTATGTTTCAAGAATACCTACTTTATTATACAATATTGAACTTCAATAAATATTCTTTTACAATTGAATTGTTAGGCTGGTACCTAAATACATGAGTGAAACTAATCTACACAGAAAAATCTTATGAACTAACAAAATAGTACTGCTGAGACTCAGACCTCCTCTGAACTGTGGTGATGAAATAATTTACACAAAGCAAAGTGGCTTGGATTCGAACCATCGACTGAGGAGGAGCAGTGGTGGCCCAGTGGTATCGACCCCGACTTACCAGTTGTAGGTCGTGGGTTCGAATCCAGCCAGGCACATTACTTTGTGTAATTTGTTTCATCACCACTGCTCAAAACGGTGAAGGAAAACATCGTGAGGAAACCGGCATGTCCTAGAACCAAAAAAAATAAATTCGAAGACATGTGACATCCACCAACCCGCACTGGGCCCGCGTGGTGGATTATGGCCCACTCCCTCTCACAGAGAGGAGGCCTGTGTCCCAGCAGTGGGAACATTTATAGGCTGATGATGATGACTTTTTGCAGTCGCCGCCGCGCCGTATCAGTCTTCTGCTTGTCACTTTTTACTTCCATTTATATAATTTCCATGCGATCTGAATCAAATGCTGGAAGACGCAGTTTTCGCTGCAACAAATGAATTTACACAGTTTTGTTAGACTACCTATTCTTACTGAACCTACACCTCAGAGAACTGCGGAATAAGTTAGGATATGAGTAAGACTTATATTTTTATACCTTTTAATTCCTTGATATCTAGACATTTAGCATTTTTCTCAACTCTTCTCAAAATAATTTCCAGCAGTACACATGTTTTAAAAAATGTTACCAACTTCGGCATCATAGCGTTGATAAATGCCTCATCCCGGTTAACTTCTATGACAGTCAATGGTTGGGTGACAGATATATATGTATAAAGCAAATGAAGTAACATTTATTCATTT
This sequence comes from Agrotis exclamationis, assembly GCA_950005045.1. Classification (NCBI taxonomy): domain Eukaryota; kingdom Metazoa; phylum Arthropoda; class Insecta; order Lepidoptera; family Noctuidae; genus Agrotis; species Agrotis exclamationis. Next base: position 2,135,878 of record OX465442.1, read on the forward strand.
TGGTAATTCCCAATTGACCCTGGACCACAGAATAATTAATAGTACTATACGTACAGAAGGACTACTCCAAAAAAAAAATCAAAGAAATGTAAAATCTATTAACGAGAGAATAAAGTACATTTTAACTGGCAGCCTTACCGCCCACCTACTTTTATAATAGCCTAAACTTCCCGTGCGCAAGCAAAAATGTACTGAATGGTTACGCCCGAGAGTTTATTTTGGTTTATCTGACGCCAACGACATTAAAAGGTTACTATGGGTCAAGCTCAATAGGGTTGCGACTTGCGAGTTCAGGCACAAATAGGTAGGTACCTATGCGTATTTTATGCATTTGCTAAATTACATTATTACCATAAATACCTATGTTCCTCAAGGAATTTTGTTTTTATCATCAGCCTATATCTTTTTGGTTTCGTCATCGATTACTACATACATTATTGTTTGTTAGCACAGAATGATAATAGTAGGCCTACGGCACCTTACGTGAGGAATAATATTTATAATAATATTATCTTTTCTACCTATTATTGTTATATTTTTGAACATTTATCTTACAAAAAAAAAGAATAATATTTAAAAGATTTTTATCGTCTATGGCAAAATAGCCAGTCCTTATTATTTTGCACTCAACCTAGTAACCGACCAATTACTATCGCATACTGTCACAGGCCCCGCGTTGCGTGTCTTTGTAGGTAGGTAAAAAAGTGGCGCAGCGAATTACGACCGCTGACCTTGAATGCGTAGTGTGGCCATTTTCTGAGTTAGAACTTTTAAACAACAACGCAAACATCTTTCTACTTTCTACCGATCTTAATTCTTAGTACTCAGCTTAAGGTGAGTAAGAGTGTCGTCTTTTTATCTTGGTCGTCCAGTAGGCTCACCCCCCCCCCCCCAATTAGTATCTCGCCTCATTTCCAAACTTGTAACCTCATGATTAGGTATCATGATCAGTTAAGCCCATACTTCACAAGCAGGGAGATAATTTTGTTGGTCATTACTAAATATGTACTATTTTTTTTTTTCTTCATAATAATATTGTGTTATTAATTTACCAAAAGCACCTAAAGCAAGAAACTTGTGCGTAACTACACGTAACGTAACAAAAATATTAAGGAGACGGAGCGCGTGCGTAACGGGTGGCGCGTGGCAGCCGTAGTGAATGGGCCACGACATAATGGCCCCGCAACTACTTGCAGTTTTATGCCTACACCGCGGAGTGAGACAGGCCTGCCTGGACCTAGAATCAAAATAATAATAGCTGTTAAAAAGAAACAATCCAAGAAATACATTATTTTTATACATACATACCAAGAAATAATGATATTTGTTACTTACTTGATAATAATAATTATGCACATACATTGTTCATAACTAAAACATTATTTTCCAAATGAAAAGGAAAATTTCTATTTTCTGATGCTTCTCTAATATTTTGAGATTTCCTTTCCAAGCAGGGAAAACATTTTATTTCTACAATAGTATTTTCTGCTTCTATAATACCTGTAAAAAAGAAAAGTTTTTAGGCCTACGCTACTGAACCAAATTACAACACGAACCAACGAGTATCAAATAAACTCCACTCACGTAAATCGGATTCAAAATCTTATGGGAATCTGATTGACTCATTATACACCGTGACTTTTTAGTCGTCTTACAAAAGCAGCCCAGTTCATGTATCCAATGACTAGTAAACGTTCATGATAAAAAAATAGGTATTTATGAGATTTGAATAAATAAAAATTAAAAATATTATTCATTATTATGACGCAAGGCGCAGTTTTAGAAACACCCTATAGCGAGCGCGGTCCGAGCCTTGTATCACTGCGCACTGTCGAGCGGCAGCGGCGCGGCGCGGGCGGCGCGGCGTATTATCACAGTTCATTCACCCTAGCCATGTGCCCTAGCGCAAAATAGGTTTCTTACTATTGCCTATTGCAGTCTTAATATTCTCAGTAAGTATGTAGCAGTTTGTTCATTAAAAGCCACTTAATTCCAATTCTTCCTTCATTCTTTTACGGGCTTAGGACCGTCAAACACATTTTTCATAATCCTACTCGTAAAACTGAAACAAAGTGATGTACGGTACGTAAGTACCTAATAAGTGGAGATTAGGTCAGTGGGTCGTCTTAGCGTTAACAATGTTCGATATCAGTAACAAACAACACTGATCAAAATTTGATAAAAAGAAGAAAAGATAAAATTCGACTGTTTCTACACATCCTACTTACCGAGTACATTTAAAATAAATCCAGAATTACCTACTATTAATAACGTGATAAATACCTAGCTAGCAATCAAAAAGATGGTTATTGAAATAAGTAGTATGTAAGTTGTTTGCGGTGTATTGAGAGAATGGGAATCAACTGATATTTTACACTAATTACTAATTTCGTATTTACAATTAATGATCACTTTTTATTTGTCATAAGTAGACCTAAGCGGCTTTACCTGTATTGTAGCAACTGTTCAAATTGTCTACCACCTTGTTTGATGCACAAACGAGCACGTTTTTGGATGTTGTCTTTTAATTATTTATTTAAAGTCACTCTTACACTCTCACGCTTACGTAGTAACATTTCGAGTAAATTGTCACCACTTATTGCGTACAGGCGCAACATTTGTAGATACTCGATATTCGAGTACCGATAGTTACTATCACTTATTATTATGTAGGTTTACCTACTCGTCGTTTCACTAAGTATCGATCGCGGACAACAACGCTTGACTCCCGGTAGCGCGCGCGCACACTTCCACTTCCGGGGTTTCGGACGCAACTAAAGTAAGCAAGACTGACCTTCACCTACTTTTAAGTGAAAGGGGCGGGGCGTCGCACGCGCTGCACTTGTAGGGATAGCGTTGGACAATCTGATTGGACGACAGTCCACGTGGACTATGTAAGATTGGCTTGCGATATTTTGTCTCATTGAAAATGGAGATGGAATGATCTGCTCGAATCGTGCAGGGTAGGTATACTCTACGTACAGTTTGATACGTAAACATTTTTAACAGGGTGTTTCATATTTCTAATGTATTATTTATTTTTTTCGTACCTATTATCTTAATTAATGATAAAAAAATAATAATCGCGCCTAGAGGTATTTTATGTCGGATACATTAAGTGGACCACTTTTGTAAGACGACTAAAAAGTCACGGTGTAGATCACTAAAAGAAATTCCATGATGTCTTTTGAATGCTGCTTGCACTTTTTTTCCGTGTTTTTCGCAGCCCTGAATACATTCGTCGTATATACGAAAGTTTATTAGTCGGGTTCATCTTAGGCAGTTCAGTTGCAATTCAATCTGTAATCAAAAAGAACAATCAAAAACAACAGCAAATGTATCTCATTTATGAAATGTTTCAAGAAATTTGTATTATTCAGAAATAACACCACCATCAAGCATCAAGCTGTCACTGTCAAGTGCTGTGAAGCTCAATGTTGCCAACACGACTAATACAAAATCTGCTAAACTGCTATTAAAATTATGTCAAAATTATACTAAATGCTATAAAACTATGCTAACGTTCTTTAATGCGAAATAAAACGTCTTTTAATTTTGAATCTTTAATAATCAAGAAAATTCATGTAAGAAGCGTCAAGAAACAAAAATTTAATACATGACAAAATTTTCGGACAGGCGCGGCCGCCAAGAAATGTAACAAAATTTTTATCAATATTATTAAACAAAATATACGCTCGCCCTTGGGAACACCCAAATACTCCGAAATATATTATTCCGAATTTTGATAGTCCGATTTTAAAAACTCCGAATATGATAATACCTAAAAATTACAATAAGGGCTGATTTTTCAATAGTCAGATATCTTTTGACTGAGGAATAAAAATGGCGGTTTGACAGCTTCACTATAGAAAATATGTCAAATCGCTATTTTTATCCCTCAGATAATAGTTATCTGACTATTGAAAAATCAGCACCAAATCTATTATTAAGAATCACGTTTATTTAACCGAAAGTCGTATATCCGATTTCTTCGTTTTCCGATTTTCACATATTCGAAAAATGTAATGCTCGGTGAGTTCTCATTCCGAAAAACGAAATTCCGATTTTCAATATTCCGAATAAACTGATTTTTTTCGGAATATTGAAGCGAAGCGGGGTTCCGTCGATCTACCTTGGTAGGTGGTAGTCAACAAATTGACTAAGGATGCAAGAGCGAGCGAAGCGAGCTCGGGACTGGGGGCACCCCGACTCGGACAGGTTAGGTTCGAGTTAGGTTACTTTAAAACTTGCTCACAAAAATAGGAACCCCGCAAAGCGGGGCTCCGTTGAACCACCTTAGTGGTAATTTAACTCAGGATGCGCTAGCGAGCAAAGTGTGTCTTGGGGCACCCCGACACGGACTTATTATAATGAAAACTTTTTAAAAAAAAGGGAACCGACTTCAAAACCAAACACAAAAAAAGTGTAAAATAACTTTTCTTTCGGAAGTCGGTGGCTTTGTTTTTTATTTCATTGACTATGGCCACCGACTTCCGAAAGAAAAGTTATTTTACACTTTTTTGTGTTTGGTTTTGAAGTCGGTTCCCTTTTTTTTCAAAAAGTTTTTTATTTTACCCTTTTTAGTTTAGATATTCAACAAAAATCTTCATATTTAATAATCGGCATTTTAAAAAATCTACAATCCAAGTAAGCAAAAACGGATCCACGCGAGCAACGTCACGGGATATCCATTACATACATATATACAGGTCGAACTGAGAACCTACTTTTTTTTTGAAGTCGGTTAAAAAGGAAATATTCTTATTCAAAAGAAAATTTTTTATTGAAAAGTTAAGAATCATAATAGGTATACTTCTCTCTCACGGGCAATTAAACGTGTTTAATCGTTTTGCAAAGGCATTTTGACAAGGCGTTTTAAAAGCATACTTTTCTCTGACAAGGGATTAAATTTGCGGAATTCTAATTAATCGGACTTGTAATAATCGAAATTCGTGTTTTTGATGTTTCGGAAAAGGGAACACCCAAATACTCCGAAATATTTTATTCCGAATTTCGGTATTCCGATTTTCAAAACTCCGAATATCATAATACCTAAAAATTACAATATCTATTATTAAGAATCACGAAATTTATTTAACCGAAAGTCGTATATCCGATTTCTTAGTTTTCCGATTTTCACATATTCGAAAAATGTAATGCTCGATGAGTTCTCATTCCGAAAAACGAAATACCGATTTTCAATAATCCGAATAAACTGATTTTTTCGGAATATTGAAAATCGGAATTTCGTTTCTCATTCTACAAAGTCAGTGCCAGAAACGAATTGCTGCAAAACCGGCTCCACGTAGTTTTGTCTACCGTACTCTTAGAGAGTTATTTAAGCCTGTGTAGGCGCGGAGTGGTGAGGCGTATCCTCTGGACTTTGACTGTTTGCCTTCAGGATTTGATTTGGAGAACTTAGGATCCATGAGCGAGCGAAGCGAGCTCGGGACTGGGGGCACCCCGACTCGGACAGGTTAGGTTCGAAGGGGATGGCGGGGTCTGAAAGACCCCGCCATCCCCTTCGTGTTAGGTTACTTTAAACCTTGCTCACAGAAATAGGAGCCCCGCGAAGCGGGGCTCCGTCGATCTACCTTGGTAGGTGGTAGTCAACAAATTGACCAAGGATGCAAGAGCGAGCGAAGCGAGCTCGGGACTGGGGGCACCCCGACTCGGACAGGTTAGGTTCGAAGGGGATGGCGGGGTCTGAAAGACCCCGCCATCCCCTTCGTGTTAGGTTACATTGAACCTTGCTCACAGAAATAGGAGCCCCGCGAAGCGGGGCTCCGTCGATCTACCTTGGTAGGTGGTAATCAACAAATTGATCAAGGGTGTAAGAGCGAGCGAAGCGAGTTCGGGATTGGGGACACCCCGACTCGGACAGGTTAGGTTCGAGTTAGGTTAAGCTAACAGAAATAGGAGCCCCGCAAAGCGGGGCTCCGTTGAACCACCTTAGTGGTAATATAACTCAGGAATTCAGGATGCGATAGCGAGCAAATTGTGTCTTGGGGCACCCCGACTCTGACAGCTTTCGTTCTTCTCACAGGGATTTTTTGTAATATTATGAATGACAATACGTAACTCAAAAATAAATTACTATAATTACTCAAAAAAAATATAAAAGAAATTATTATCATTGAAAAGAAAATATTCTTATTCAAAAGAAATTCTTTTATTGAAAAGTTAAGAGGCATTTTGACAAGGCGTACTTTTCTCTGATTAGCGATTAAATTTTCGGAATTCTAATTATTCGGAATTTTAATACCTAATCGGAGTTTTAACCATCGGAATTCGTGTTTTTGATGTTTCGGAAAATTATTAATTCGGAATTTTTGATATTCGGTCTATTGAAACTCGGTATTTTGAAAATAGTAATTATATGTAAATGTTAGGAATATTGAAATTTCGGAATTATGAAAATAGGAATAATGATCAATCGGAGTTGTTATGTTAGGAATTTTGAACCATTCGGAATTATGAAAATCGGTATTTTGAAATTCGTATTTATGAATTTCGGAATAAAGTTTTTCGTATTATCGTAGTGTACCCTTCGGAAAATTATTCAGTCGGAATTTTTGATATTCGGTCTATTGAAACTCGGTATTTTAAAAATAGTAATTATAAATGTTAGGAATATTGAAATTTCGGAATTATGAAAATAGGAATAATGATCAATCGGAGTTGTTATATTAGGAATTTTAAACCATTCGGAATTATGAAAATCGGTATTTTGAAATTCGTATTTATGAATTTCGGAATAAAGTTTTTCGTATTATCGTAGTGTACCCCTCGCCCTTGCATCCTTAGTCAAATTGCCGATTACTACCTACCAAGGTAGCTCGACCTATTTCTGTTTGCAAGGTTTAAAGTAACCTAACACGAAGGGGATGATCCCCTTCGAACCTAACCTGTCCGAGTCGGGGTGCCCCAAGTCCCGAGCTCGCTTCGCTCGCTCTTGCATCCTTAGTAAAATTGCTAATTACCACCTACCACGGTAGCTCGACGGAGCCCCGTTTTTTTAAAAACAATGAAAGGAAAATCGGTCCAGGCGCCTTCGAGAAATCGGGGAACATACATAAAAAAAAAAGATTCCGACGAATTGAGAACCTCCTCCTTTTTTGAAGTCGGTTAAAAATGTACCAATTTATTATTCGGTGAAATGAATAATTCGACGAAAAGACTTTATTGTAACCAAAATTAGCCGGAGTGATTTTCGACGAAACGTTGTTCTACCAAACAAGGGTAAACCAATACTCTATATAACCTTGAAAATCATTCATTGTACATAAAAATACCACTTACCGTCAATAAAACACAAAAACACTTCACTTTTCAATAAAAACTGTTTCACGGATGGCACTCATTTGAATGGTTCTCAGTAGTAGGTAGCACAGTCTATAAATCATACATACAGTCGTCCAACCAAGACAGGGCAATCGTGCGGGGCGAGACGGGGAAAGGGCGCTCCCGAACTGCGTACATTGCCGTGTTAGTAGTTCGGGAGACAGCTTTCAGGGCTATCGTTTGTCAATTTATTATTATTTTAATTTAAGTATAATAATTAAAATGGTGCATACGACGTGTGTTGTGATTGCAAGTCGTCATCTTATATTAATAAAGAACTACGATTTCATCAATTTCCGCGCACGGATGAAAGGTAAACAAAAAATATTGTTTATTTCATAGAAAGGAAATACTTGAAAGATCTCTATCTTTATCTCGAGCCCTGGTTTTTGCGTATCATGGTTCACGAGGTCGTTCAAAACTGATATTATGGGGTCGAAATGAAAATGTCATACGATGCAGTTTGCAAATATTTTTATATTTATTTTCCAGCTTGCCCCCCAAAAGTGACCCAATATTCAGATTTTGTCTATTTACGTCACACTTCTACGTTTGGGTCTTCATCGGTCTAGTAAATTTGGAGAAAATTGACTGTGATGATTCGATCGGACAGATGGACACACGAGTGATCTTATAAGGGTTCCGTTTTTTCATTCGGACGTACGGAACCCTAAAAACGATATTTTTGGTACCTAATTGTTAATTATTGTTTATAATAATAATGTTGATGACGATGTTGATCTAGGATAAATACATAAATTAATAATTATTGTGTACTTGAGACAACCCTAGCTGTTGCGACAATACCTACACGTTGTCGGCATTTACAACGAGATCAAAGGCGTCGTCCTACTGTATCTTTTTATACTGTGATAGTACGCTGCGTATCTCTAATTTCGCCAACTCGCCGCCAATAAAGAAGTTCCCCGCGCAATTTATTCTTTTACGTTATTCTATTCCTTCTAATTCGACTAAGTAATTCAAATAATATTACACTACGCAGATAATCAATACAAACAGTTCTTTTGTTTGTGATCCTTGGTCCGGAGTCTTGTTGTAATAGGTACTGGTGTTTACTAATTTAAGTTTTTTTTAAGTAATAATAAACATTGTTGATATGTTTTAAGTTCTAATGACACTGGTGTTTATTGTTTCGTGTGGATTTCATGACAAAGTCTCTTCCGAGCCCCTTTTCATTAATTAAAAAAAAACTCGTGGTGAAGTTTAGTTGCTAAATTGGTGTCCAGAGTCTTAAACATTATACCAAAATGTTAAATTTTGCGTTGAAGTTATAGTAACACCACATTTGTTTACCATTTATTTTATTGAAATTTCAATGCGTACTATTTTTATTTTTGAATTCTTAGCAAAGTACGATCTTTTAAAATGTATGGTACGATCTTCTAAAAAATAAAGTTGGCAACCCTGCTTGACGCACTTTGTGTGTGCTAATAAAACTAGTAAAATAAGCAATCATGAAAAAAAGTGGTTTGTCTGTGTATTCACTAATCTTGCTGGTTTCACATGAATTAAATATGATTCAATCAATAGATGTACGTAGTACCTACGTTTCACCATTGTGTAGGTAGCTTCGCTGATCGCCTGATTTAGTTATAACTTAAACATCAAATTCCATTCCTGATTTTATTCAACCCAAACCAATGGATTAGTACCTAAGCGAGAAAGGAAAGTCAAGGAATGTTTAAGTGTGTACTAGTAACTACTTACTACATATTTAAACTAGATAATACAATAATTACATTAGTATTGTATCTGTGTGAACCAAGGGCAGATCGCAGAGATAATTTTTTCACTTTATGTAAAGCATTCTTTCCCATTCCATAATAAAAACATTTCATAAATCTTAAAATGTTAATTCCGCGGGCGAACCCGCGCGCCCGGCGCTAACTTGCTAGAAACAATAATTTCTGGAAACGATCGCAAGTTGTCGAGACTCAAGACAATCACTCATGGACGGAATGGCAACAGCACGGGCACAGACGCGGGGTGCGCGCGCTGCTTCTTGAATGGCAACGTCGCAGTGACGCGCGGTCACTCGATGGTACCTAACCTTGGCGCTTGTTCGAATTATTGAACAGCGCCATCTATTTTATGAATGTTTACCAATCGTAAACTCGTAACTCAACAGCAACCAACTTTCTCGGTGGTTCTATAAATTTCTGTCAGATGGCGCGATTCAGGTCACTCACACATGTAAAGATTTTTCGTTTTTTATTCGGTCTAATTCTCCTAGAAATACTGTTTTTTTTATAAAATTTGGGCCATACGCGAACATAATACATTATAAAGTCTCATTATAGTTGCTTTTATTCCGCAGAAACTGTTTATTTACGGAGACTTATACACCCGGGAAATGTATGGCGAGGGCTATCTAGGCATCCACCTTAATCAAACCAACATCAAAAATATTGAATGCCAACAACAACAGATTTAACAAAGTGTCTATCGCACACTTCACTTCCCTCTGTGCAATTGCGCTGTGTAGGTGTGATTTGAATCGTGCCGTTGATAATTACGTTTCTCGTGTCTCGTTATCAATTACCGGCTCGTGAATTGTCCTAGCTGTGTGCCTTTGTGCTTATAGTGGTGGTATTGTAAGTTTTTAAGTGTTGTTACGCGTATTTCATTGGTAAATATAGTTTTAAATTAGTTAACAGCGCTCGGTAAGTAATTTTTATTTTTTGGTTGTGGGGGTACCTCGGAAGGAATAATAAATATTTTGTTGTTTCGTCTTGTTTTCACGATCTTATTTAAATCTTTTTGTAGTTTTGATTTAAAAATGTTGTCCAGTAATGATGATCCACCAGACGGGGGCGGAAAAAACACTTCGCGATGCGTAACTAAACCTCCCAGGTCACCGACCTCCGCTTACTCTAAACGCTTGTTTACCGAAATGTCTCCTTCTTATCTAACGCCGGAGGATAATGCAAAACGGCAACATTTGACCGATTCTGTTGAGAAATCGCCGTTATCAATAAATAATGTCAGTAATTCAAACGAAGACTATTGCGATTTAGTTACTCAGGCGTCAGCATACCTGTCTAAAATAAACGACCTTGTGAATGATCAGGGTTCTCGTATTAATGTAGCCAATAAATCCGCGATTATGGACATGACACAGCGGATTACGTCCATTGTTTCTTTGTTAGCCATACGGTCATCTTCTAATGAAACGAAGTTAGCCAATATCGAGCGCGAATTGGACAAAGTTAATTTAAATAATAATGTCAGCCTTGTAAAAACAAATTCCAATAAACTTTCTTATTCAGATTCTCTGAAACTTCGTCTGCCGAAGGTCGCTCCAGTGATGGAGTCGAGACCACCGCTGCCGTGTGTAATAGCATACCCCTCCAACGAAAGGTCAGCTGAATTCGCAACTTCCTCAGCCACTAAAGAAGCGCTTAAAAAAGCGATTAAGCCAAGTGACGACGGATTTCAAATTGTAGGGATGAAAAAAATCGCGAAATCTGGCGTTGTATTACGTGTCGCTAATGACAGTCAAATAAGTAAACTTGAATCGGTTGATGCTATTAAGACCGCCGGGTTAAGACTTGAAAAACCGAAAGGCCGCAGGCCACGTTTATTAATTAAAGACGTCCCATCCTCAATGGACGACAAACCTTTTTTGCACGCGTTGTACCGTCAAAATATCAAAGACGAATTGGTAATTAGTGAAGAAGAATTTATTAAGTCGACAAAAATTATACGTAGACGTGTATTAGACAATGGTCGGAAGTGGGTAGGCATCGAAATCGACAACGCCATTCGAAAGCATTTAATTAGTACCAAAGAGAAGCTTTTTATTGACTTCGCGACTTGCCGATTTTTTGATGATATTGATGTAGTTCGTTGTTTACATTGCCAACAGTTCGGTCACGTAAAAAAATACTGCGTAAATAAATCGCCTACCTGTGCTAACTGTTCTGAAGCACATGAAACAAAAGAATGCCCGCATAAGGATAATTTAAATTTTACACCGGTATGTGTGGCGTGTAAACGTTTTAAAAAACCGTTTGACCATCGGTGCGGGTCTCAACAGTGTACCACCTATAAAGTCAGGCTCGAACAATTAATACGCAACACTAATTACTAATAAAATGGATAGTTTAATAATAGGACAATTAAACCTTCACAATGATAGGGTGGCGACTTCTGAATTGGACAAATTAATTATCGATTACAAATTAGACATTGTACTGGTTCAAGAACAATACCAAAACACGCGCTTACGTCACAGGGTAGTTCAGTTAGATAGTAAGGCACGAGCCGGAATTTACGTGTCGCGTTCTTCTAACTTTACAGTAACGTCTTTACGTAATCTCATGACGCCTCACTGTGCAGTTGCGGAAGTCTCATCCGCTACCTTTAAAGTTTACGTTGTCAGCTGCTATTTTCAATATTCAGACCCTGTTGGTCCTCACATACATAACCTCCGTCACGTCTTGCGGTCACTCGCGGGCTGCAAAGTTATCGTAGGCGCAGATGTTAATGCGTCTTCGTCCCTGTGGTATGGCAAAGTCCGGGCCACGGATTACGTACGGCGTTGCGCTGTTGAAGACTTCATTGCTGAAATGAACCTTACTATTCATAACACCCCCGATGCACCACCTACTTTTTGCAGCCAAATGGGCGAATCTTGTATTGACGTCACACTTTCTAGTGCAGACGTACGCTTGGATAGGTGGCGTGTCCTACCGGACGCGTCTTGCAGTGATCATCGCTTGATCGTGTACGAATTTGTTCCGGATTCTACTCATGGTTCTTCACATGTAATTGGTAACTTTAGGTATAAAACTAAGGGTGCTAATTGGGAATTCTTTAGATCGCTTTTTGCGTGTCATGCCAAGGATTTCACTCGTGATGGGCTGTCAGCTGAAGAAAGTGCTGAAATTATGTCAGACACCTTCACTTACTGTGCTGACATTGCCATTGGTCGCGGACCTATGACCAGTGTACGCAGATGTGATTGGTGGTGTGACTACCTAACCGAACAGCGTAAAATCTATCGTCGAGCGCGTAAACATCTAAATAAGCTTAAAAAACGTCAAGTCACCGGAGACTCACTAACCTCTGCTTTAAATACATTTAGAGTTGCCAGGTCCCGTTACAGAGCTTCGGTTGAAAAATCTAAGGCTAATTTGTTGCGTAAAGTAGTGGATAAATTAGAAAAAGAAGGTCCGTGGTCTCCTTTATATCATGAATTTAAAGCTAATCGATCGGTCGACCTCGCGTATGTTCAGAATATTAAAGTAAATAATAAACACACCACCGGTATTGAAGAAACAACGGAAGTTTTATTAAATAGTCTTATCCCTGATGATTCACCTGTTAATGATAGTGACTACCACCAACAGATTAGAGCATGGGCTACAGTTCCGCCTAAATCACCAGCGTCAGACCTTCCATCCACTGACGAATTCATTAATGTTGTTAGGAGACTGCCCCTTAACAAATCATCAGGTGAAGATAAAATATCTAATCGTATGATAAAGGAAGCGTGTAAAACAGCGGGTGACGCGATATTAACTGTTTACAATCGGTGTATTGCTGAAGGTGTTTTTCCTCGTATATGGAGACATGGCTTTATACGAATAATACCTAAAAGCGGCGACAAGCCACCAGATGACCCTAAGTCTTACCGGCCCATAACATTATTACCATCTTTGGGAAAGCTCCTGGAGCGTCTTATCGTCCCACGATTGTTACCGGACGGGCCCAAATTCCATAAAAACCAATTCGGTTTTACTATCGGCAAATCAACCGTTGACGCGGCACTTTCTGTTAGAAAAATAGTTAATACCTCCGAGCACAAGTACGTAGTTGGAATCTTTCTAGATATTTCCGGGGCTTTTGATAACGCATGGTGGCCAATGCTACTACATAAGATAAAAGCTCGTGGTTGCTATAATAATATATTTAATCTTCTTTGTTCGTACTTTTCTAATGGTTCCGCGAAACTTAAACTCGGACATCATTCCGTATCGAAACCTCTTACCATGGGCTGTCCTCAAGGTTCGGTTATCGGTCCTCATTTATGGAATATAGGCTTCGATGATTTCCTCGCGATTCCACTTCCAAGCGGTTGTTCTTTAACTGGTTATGCGGACGATGGCCTTCTGCTCATTCAGTCAAGCACTCGTGCTGGCCTCGAGAATCTGGCTGACACTTGCCTACGATTAATATCTCAGTGGGGCGATCGAAACCGTCTGACGTTTGCACCACAAAAAACATATCAGCTTATTTTAAAAGGTGAACTTAAATCGTGGCCTAGTATTAAATTCAATAATGTTCCCGTGAAGAGAAAGCAATCCGTGTGCTATCTTGGTTTAGTCTTAGAGAGGAATTTCACTTTCATAGAACACATAAAAACAGTTGGTGAAAAAGCTAAAAATAACTTTTATGCCCTAACGAGAATATCTAAGTCTACTTGGGGTTTGTCATTTTTAACCTTAAAAACTATTTATGGGGCTACTTACTTGGGTTGTTTGTGCTACGGAGCACCTGTTTGGGCCGATAGGGCCACCATAGGGGCGGCACGGCGTAAATTGCTTCAAAGCCAGCGCTTGGCTTTGTTATTCTTAAGTAAAGCGTATAGGACCGTCAGTACTGAAGCTTTACCGGTACTTGCTGGTGTTCTTCCAGTAGATCTTGAAGTGCAGCGACGTGCTGCAATGTATTTTTCCGCACGGGAGACCACTGACGCTGATTTCCTGCCGCAACGTGACCGTGATAAGATATCTAGATTATTTAAACCCCAGAGCGACGTCTGGGAGGAACTTTTATCCGAATGGCAAAATAGGTGGGATAATTCTCCCAAGGGGCGGCACCTCCACCAGTTCTTCCCATCCGTTCGTGAGCGGCTGGCTAGGACGTGGTTGGAGGTGGATCACTGTGTTGCCCAATTTCTCACGGGACATGGTAACTTTAAAAGTAAATTGTTTTCCTTTAAGCTTGTTCCCTCGCCTTTTTGTCAATGTTCGTCACCTGACTGTGAATATGAACAATCAGCACATCATATTCTTTGGGAGTGTATTCTTTGGCAGAACGAACGCAATATTATGTTGGATACTGTTCAGACTACATCTGGAGTCATTTATTATACGGACCTTGTGGAAACTCGAACAAACTTCCGTGCGTTCAAGCGTTTTTGCCATACCTATTATTGGAATCAAATATAGCAGCTCACAATTTAGGACCCATTAATATTAGTAGTCATTTTTACCCGTGGTGCAAGGCAACTGGGCTTCTCCCAGTTGTAATGTCCCTTTGTGCCTATTGGCCTTGCTTTGTTCTGTCTCCTGCTTGCATGGAGGGAAGTGGAAACATATTTTTCCTACTCCTCCACTATTCTTTTCTGATTAATTTCGTGCAGGATCCAAGACAGGTAAATTCATTCTCCGGGACACGTCGAGCTTCATTGTCTTGGCGCTTTTCTGGTGGTTGCCACTGTTGATTCTGGCTCTCAGGAGTTGCAGTGGTTTGGGAATAGTGTGGTGGGTTTGTCCCAAAAAAAAAAAAAAAAAAAAGTGTCTATCGCAGAGTCCAGACAAGCATTTATAACACATGTCAAAGTAAGTTGACTTTTTTATTATTGTTGTAATCGAATTATGAAACCCTGTGCAACTATAGAGTTCTATGGAATTCTTGTTATGTTACATAGACAACATAACAAGAATTTAACATTTTTATACAAAAGGTTCCAGTTTTTATTTTCATGTTTTCGGGTTGTATTTTAGGACATAGTATCGGGGAACAGGGTTCATTTTTTTTATAATATTCCACAACTATCACACAACGCCATCTAGTCCCAAGCTAAGCAGAGCTTGTGTTATGGGTACTAGACAACTGATAAACATACTTATAATTATATTTCTAAATAGGTACATACATATTATAGATAAATTACACCCAGACACAGAACAAATGATCGTGCTCATCACACAAACATTTGTCTTGGGTGGGAATCGAACCCACGACCTCCGGCATAGCAGTCAGGGTCACTAACCACTAGACCAACAGGCCTGTCAAATTTAGTATTTTTGTTTTTAAACAAAAAAAATATTTTTGAACTCATGGGGCAAAAAAAAATCCATTTCAGCCCCCAAAATTAACCCCAGTCTTTTAAATTGTATCTTTCCAACTACCCAGCTGTTATTGGACCTGGAGGGCGCCATCTGTGGTTCCATCTTTGTGTCAAATTTCACTTTCTACATCGCGGTCGAAGCCTTTCAGAGAGAATCTGTGAACAAAAAAGCAGCTGTTCCCTACAATTTGGCGAACGACCCAAATGGATGACAGGCCTGACTGCTATGGAGGTGTCGTGGGTTCGATTCCCACCCAGGACAAATGTTTGTGTAATGAGCCGTATCATTTGTTCTGTGTCTGGGTGTAATTTATCTATAATATTTATGTATTTAGAAATATATGTATAAGTATGTATGTTTATCAGTTGTCTAGTACCCATAACACAAGCTCTGCTTAGCTTGGGACTAGATGGCGTTGTGTGATAGTTGTGAAATATTATATTATTATTATTATATTTGAAGGGAACAGCTGATTTTTTTGCGATTTTATATATGCCATATATGTAAACGTATTAGATCTCTTAAAATTTTTGTTCATTCTTATCTTACTTAACCTTTTTCTTTTTGTTTAAGAATTATGCTGACATAGAAGAAGAATTGCAGAATAGACACTAATCCTATAACAAAAAAGGATTAACTTGCCAACCTATAATTATGTGTTGACACAATGCAGCAGCGCCTGACGAATTTTATGTGGTGGTTGACGACATAAAATACAGGTGTGAGTCCCTGACAAAAGCTCTTGACATTTGTTGTATTAAACCTAGCCATATTTGTTCACATTCTTTTGGTACGACATTCGGCTCTCAGAAATTCAGCCAGGTGTACACTTTCATAAAAGAATTGCAGGAGTAAAAACAGAATAGTCCACCATAAATCCCGTAGGCCTAGCTTACTAGTGTTTGACCCATACCAGGTTAAACGACGCCAAGGGATTACGGCAACATGTACCTTAGACTAGTACTAACCTAGTCTACGGCGTGCAGATTTGTCTTCTGTAACCGCCGACTACCTATGCTGACTGTACACAGTTATAGCCATTCTAGGGCATACTTCTGTCACCACTACATGCTTAGAGTCAACAGCCAAAGATGAGTAGGAAGGTAGACTACCTTTCTATTTATCTTTGGCTATTGACTCTAAGCTACTCTAAAGTCTGTATCTAACTACTGACCGCACAAACACACACACACATACATTTTACGTACATACTGATGTCACATTCTGCATATTGCTATTTATATTTGTTAATTATACAGGCGTTGCTATAGTGGGTATTGTGGATTCCAATGGGATGTTTATTTATTTTTAGCAGAATAGGCCGCTATAGTAACTACCCTTAGTTTTTGTGTTGATTTCTTCATGTTCCTACGTGAACATCTTAAAGACGGCTCCTGTAAATAGGCTGACCGCAACAATACTGTGCTTATTACACGAGATTTTCTTTTAATTCTTGTCCAAATCGTGTAAACGGTTCTAGAACGGTGTGTTAACACAAACACCATTTTATGATATACTATCCATAAGTTATGTGACAATTCGGTTCACTCAGAAATTTGTGGTGTATGCGTTTTGAAGCAAAACATAAAATTCTTAAAAGTATGGCCATTAACACTTCTTCTAGAAAAAAAAAATACCCTATAGAATACAAACTGGACAAGGATTAAAGGGAAATATAACTTAACTGACATTCTGAAATGTATCCAACCCAATATTTGTTTAGAGAATAAAGTGGAATGGGTTGAATATAATAGCATTAATTTTTTTACTTATAATGTAATTACTTTAACCTTATCTAGCGGATACGAGTTTTATATTGTGAAACATATACTTCACTCGACATCCGATGTGCATTTGTTATGTGTAAGAGTTACATGTATAGGGTTTAATGAACATTTAAGGTCTTATCAATTAAATGTTGTTGAAGAAAATCAAGATTGGACAGTAATTGATGTCAGTGAAATAATTGTATTTCCCGGCACTCTTCATACTATATCAAATGGAGATACCTACTTTATGGTACGTTATATCTAGCTTATTTAAATGACTTTAAGTGATCATTTAAACCAACTAAAACTTGTTAGTTATAATTCTATCTATAGCTAAAAATTAATTATAACAAATCTCGCGTCTGAAGGACGATTTTGTGTAAGCGATTTTTCAGATCTAGGTAAACTTCGCTTGATTTGTATTCAAGCTATGTAAAAAATGTGTACGTTTCAATGGTGCGACCATGACGATTTTTTTTAAACCATGCCAAGAACTTGTAATTTGTAAAAGTTGATTCCCAAAACCACAAATTTGTCAAAGCTATGGTCAAAAAAATAGAAGCATTGAACGTGGCCGCGCCATTGAAATGCGGCGAACCGCACGGCCACGAAGTTCTTTAAAACTAAGCGTTGCAGAGACCTAAATTCAGGTAAATAACAGATTGAATTTACAAAAAAAAAAAATGTAAAATATACCTAGAAAAATAAGTTAAAATAACTAAAACCCGACTACGAAAAAATCGCGCACTAAAAAGTATAAAACAAGAACAATCCGTGTTACAGAAATTTTTAATTAATAGCCGTGGTCGTATGCCACCTGCGGTTGTTTCACACAATCTTTATTGGCTAGGTGGCATACGACCACGGCTATTAATTAAAAATTTCTGTAACACGGATTGTTCTTGTTTTATACTTTTTAGTGCGCGATTTTTTCGTAGTCGGGTTTTAGTTATTTTAACTTATTTTTTATTTACACTATTTTGGGGTTATTTGATATAATAAGCAAAGCAGCGAGTGAATTTAAAATGTACTCATTAAGCCTTTTCATTTGATACCCATGTTGACACTGTTAGAAACAGGCAAAGTAGCTAGTAAAAGCTATATAATGTACATATATTTCAAATGTGCTCATCAAGCCCTTTAATTTGATACCCATGTCGATACTGTGCGAAAATATTTTTTTTTTCGGTTACGACTTTTCATCCCCTAGAGGGCGCCATATTGGATTTGGTGACACGTCACCTACCCTATAACCAGCGGACAACTGAGACGCTTCTAACGACACCTCTTTTGTCAAGTAGTGATAAGTAGTTCAGAAGTTACGAGGGAACAGATGAACATACATACATACATACATACATACATACCGGTCAAAATCATAACCCTCCTTTTTGCTTCGCCGTAGTCGGGTAAAAATAAAACCTACGGTTTTTTGTAGTATTTTTACTAGTTTTGACAAATTCAAATCGGGTTTTACAAAAAAATTCAGATGTCTGCGATGCTTTTTCAGCGAGATATCGGTGATAACATGTTTTTCATCGTTTCAATGGCGCGGCTATGGGTTTTATTAGTCTTAGTAGATTTAAAACCAGGAATTTTTACATATATGTATACAACATTATTTTAGTATATGCGAAACCTTAATATAGTTTGTTCAGAATCAGTAACTGATTCGATTCCAATAATTTTTACACCACGTTATTTTTTTTTCAAAAATATTTAATTAAATTTTATTACCAGTTAATTACAATACAATCATCGTACGGTTAGGTACCCTATTTCCAAACTATTATCACGAGTGTATAACACAGGAGACGCGGTTTACGCGGGTGTACCGCGAAATGAGCATGTTTTTGAACGGACAACCAGGTAATATACAAGCTTATAACTTTGTGATTTTTTATGATACGGTTTTAAAATTTTGTACTTAGATTCTTTACACAAAAATACTAGACAGGTATATCGGGTTTCGCATAAACAAAAAATAATGTTGTATACACCGTGTTCTTCACGTTATCCATAAACTTTAGCAAATACTTCTATGGCTTTTACAAATCAAATCCAACAAAGGAAGTAGTACTTAAAAAGGCTTCGTTACAAAGATATTTGTAATTTCATTTAATGAAATTTAATTGAGCTATGCAGTGCGAAAGTATCTTAATTTGAAATCTATCAAAAACTATTTGCATTTCATTTGTTTCAGCCCGCCAAATGTTATGAATGACGTTGCCAATTCGGATAAAGAGGCATGCATATCGGGTTATTTACGTCTAGGTATTTAGTTTGTATGAAAACTAACAAAAAATAAAAAATAAGAATTTATTAATGTGTCCATAATGAAAAATGCTTACTTCCGTGGTTTGACATCTGGTCGAAGTTTATGTATATCGTCCGGAACACGGTGTATATATTTTTTACAAAATCTTGGCATGGATTTTTTTAATCGTCATGGCCGCGCCATTGAAACTGACACAAAAAATATGGGCAGGTAATTTAAACATGTCTACAATTTATGTCAATTATCATCAAATTTTCGTTCTGTTGGTGTTGTAAAATAGGGTGGGGTGTTGGTTGGGTTGAATTTAAGAGAGGGCTATCATGTTTTGTCACCTCATCAGGACCATATTTTAAAAATATGGTCCTGATGAGGTGACAAAACCACGAGAATGTTGAATGAAAAGATGTATTTTAGGAAAATGTTATCAGAAGGTTCCATTTCTACTGTGTTCTCTAAAGAACTCAATTGTTAATTGTTTCCATTTCTATTGTGTTCTCTAATTAACTCAATTGTTAATACTTAATTATTTCGTAACATTATGAGTAAAATAAAGTTACTTATTCTCGTATAACAGTTTTTTTTATTTTCCGTACCCCAGTTTCATTTGTCTCTTTGACTACCTAATTATATGTCAATTACATATGTAAAACTCTAACACTTGTATTTGCTGCAATGATATTTTCACTTACCTAACTACAACATTTTTAGGTCTTTTATGTCCCAATCATTTATTGGGTAGTCATCATAGAGCAACATAAAACATTAAAGCTGTTTAATTTTACATACTCGTATAGTCTGTTTTTTTTAAGCTGGTTTAATTATATTGTTTTCTTTTTCAGTTGTTCGTTAGACGTTACATATTTATTGAAATTACTCCAGGATTTTCGTTTCAATAACAGAAAAACCAGTTGAAGTACTGGTTAAAATACTGGTGAGTTGTTTAGTGTTACCTTTATTGTCTGTTGATATTTTTAAGTTTGGTCACAGAATACTTAGTTTGGTATAACCATAAAATAATGTTTTTGAGAGACTATTACCCTTATTGAAGCTTCTAGCATTTGTTAGACATTTCAGGATATTTGTTGGAATTATCCCGAGTTTTGCGTTTGAATAACAGAAAAAGCGGTTGAATTTCCGGTTAAAATATATATACTAGTAATGCTGTTAAATTTTACCAATGTGGTCTGCTAAATCTACTTAGTATTAAGAAAATGTTTTTACAGGAAATATAATGAAATTTTTGACGTTATTTTCTGTATTTGGTGGATTTACTCTGAGTTTTTGGTTTGAAGAAAAAAAAAAGATTTTGAATTATTGGTTAAAATACTGGTACTTTAAGTTGTTTAACTGGTATTGTTTGTTAAAATACCTATCAATTGGTTTAAGTAGGATATATTGGAAATGTTTGTTGGATTTACTATGGGACTGGATTAACAATAACACTGTTACTGTTCACAAATCAAAACATATTACTTTGACAGTAACACTATTTCTGTTCTAACCATAATCTCATAATCCAACAAACACTACCAGTATATCCTACACAAGGCGTATGGTACTTCAACAGACAAAATTGGTTAAATTAAACAGATTTACTAGTATTTCTAACCAAGGATTCAACAGATTTTAATGTCATTTTAAACAAAACTCGAAAGTAAATCTAACAAATACTTCGGGTATACCCAACTGAAAGTATTTGTTACTGCAACAGACAATATTGGTTAAATTAAACAGCTGTACTAGTATTTCTAACCGAGAATTCAACAGATTTTTCTGTTATTTTAACTAAAATTCGATAGTATGTCCAACAAATATTTCCGGTATACCCTACTGAAAGCATTTGTTACTTCAACAGACAATTTTGGTTAAATTAAACACGTTCACTAGTATGTCTGAAGCAGACGCCGAGCCCCGTACCCGTCGAATAGCCTATCGTTATAGATAATAAGCTTTATATGATGTATAATTAGTATTAATTACCCTATAATTAGCATAAGGATAAATAAAAGAAACGATAGGCCCGCACAAGGCGGAAAATGTATGTAAACTTTGTTATGAAACTTATTTTCAACAGCATTTCCTTATAAGGTAGCGAAAATACTGTGTTCATGTTATATCGAAAACATTACCAAATATGGTCATGAAAGCAGCACATCGTCTATTGTGGGCGGGGCTTCCGACAGGTCGGAACCTGTCCAACCTAAAATAACTAGGAAAAATCACTTTAAGGGCTATGATTGGTCAGACGGCCCGAAGACACAGCAAGGTCCCGCCACAACGTACGATGTGGCGTTTTACTATAATAGTAAGACAATTTTTAAGTTCAATAAGTTCAGTGTTTTTCCTTTATTTTCTTATAGTTTATAATATTTACAAGTTAGTTTTAAGTACTACTGTGAGCCCCCACGTGCCTTGTATATAATGATTATGTTGTTATTATGTTCAGAAGTGTAAATAGTGAAGTAAAATTGTTGTGATTATATTACGTGAATCAGTTTTAAATGGTGAAGTGTCTGCTCTATGTAAATTGGTAATAAAAAGTGTTAAAACGTAGCAGTGTTTAATTAAAGTAAAGTCATACAGTCCACCCAGAACATCTTGGTCCATTCGAGGCCGAATAAGTGATAGAAAAGTGCCGGTATATTAAAACGCGTAAACAAAGTGTCGTAAGCAGATATATAAAACTGTAAGTACTGAACAATAATAACTTAAGTGTATCGCGAGTGAATAAAGTATCGTGATAAAGGCAAAGTGGTGTTCTCTGTGTCGAAAATCGCGATCATAGTGCGCGTTAAAGTGACCGGTAGAACTGTGGGGCTCACAGTAAAGTGTAAATAAGATTCTGTGCGCGTTAATAAGTATATACTGATGTTATATACTTCGGGAGTGACCGCGTCGCGAAAAATAACTAGTTCGCGTCTCGATTAAACGAAGTGACCGTCGCGTAAAAAGTAGATACGCATCGTATATAAGCGCGCCATAGTATATAGTGCGCGCCGCGTCGTCCGTCGGAAGTATACAGTGCCGTCGCGGTAAATAGGGCTAGTCGTGATATAGTAACAGTGTCGAAGTGCGCGTAAGTGTAACGTCGTAGTGAACGGATCTGGACAAGTCCAAACCGGGTTACGAACTGTCGTGTGTTGTGCTCCACGCTTAAAGTCAGCCATCAGTTTGAAAGATGGTCATCACCCGAAGCCAAGGTGATGCTGCAGAGGCAGAGGACCAGAGGCGGGCCCTACAAAGGAGGGCAGAGGAGCAAAGGGAGGCAGTTCTTCGCCAGGAAGCGGAACGGATTCAAAGGGAGAGACTACGGAGGATTTCACTAGACCCGCCAGCGTCGCCAGTTGTAACAGGTGACCAAAGTACTATCAATTCACGACTAAATACCGCGCCCCTTACGACGGTGGACACGACCACGGCGGGACCATCATCGGGACTTCTACTGAGTGAAGACCATGGACAACGAAGAAGGTCACCCGCCAGGTCAGAAAGGTCACAGAGGTCACAGAGGTCACAAAGGTCAACGAATAGTTTTGCAACGCGCATAAGGCTAGCAGAGTTAGAGGCTGCAGAAAAGCTAGCAGCCATACAGAAGAAGTCTCTTGACATAGAAGCAGACATGGTCAAGAAAAGGCTAGCCGCTGAAGTGTCCGTCATACAGGACGAACAGGAGAGCCTGCGGGACGAGCCCCTCGTTCCCCAGGAGGAAAGCCACCACAGTCGAGTGGACGAATGGCTTCAAACGAAACCCCTCAGAGCACGGGGGGAGGGGGAGCCCCCCCGGAGGAATCGAGACGTATTAAATTCGACATGCCACGGGGAAGGTCGCCGACACCGACGAGGCACAGGAACAGCATCGACAACTTGGCAGCGACCCTAGAAAGGATGGCAAGACCCCGACTGCGGCATACGGATTTACCAGCGTTCTCCGGTGGTGTCAACGAGTGGCTGCCATTCAAAGCGGCCGTGAATGATACTACCAACATGTACAACATATCGCCTGCTGAGAACATACAACGGTTAAGGAGCTGCCTTAAGGGAGAAGCAAGGGAGGCGGTGTCCGCCCTCCTACACACCGCTACCGATCCAGGGGACATCATGAAGACACTCGAACAGTGTTTCGGCCGACCGGAAGTACTCATCGATCGCGCTATCGACGAGCTGAAGAGGATGACGAAGCCCACTGCATCAGCCGCGGACCTGAACAATTTCGCCATCAAGGTGCAGAATACAGTGAGCGTGATCAAGTCGGTCGACCGAAGAGGATACCTGTACAACCCGTTGTTGACACGCGAGGTACTGGAAAAATTAAGCCCGCACATACGAGCAAGATGGTGCGACTTTGCCTACGACAACGACGACACGACGGAGCCGGAGATAGTGTTGCTGTCCCGTTTCCTGATGCGGGAAGCTGACAGGGCGTTGAGATACACATACGCCCCGCCCACCAGCGCCGTACCCGCCAGCCAGAAGAAGGAGACCAGGCAGCCAGTGACAGCGAGGAAGAAGACCAGCCCCGTCTACACAGCCGTCGAAAACCAGGAAGAAAAAGGTCAGTGCCCTAACTGCAAACAAAATCATGTGCTACCAAAGTGTCCCAAGTACAAGGGTATGAGTGTCGACCAGCGGTGGGAGTACCTGAAGGCCAACGGCATATGTTTCCGATGTGCCGAGAAGAACCATAGGCGATATAATTGCAAGACCAAGGCGTGCGGCGTAAATCAGTGCCGCCGACCTCATCACGCCTCCCTCCACCAAGAGAGGGCGGCCAATAAGGAAGAAGCGACGACCGCGAAATCTACCGCAGAGCCCAGCAAGGAGGAAGCAGTGCTGTCGGTGGCGACTAAGTCCGCCGCCGGCCCAAAGAGAGTGCTGCTGAAGATGTGCCCCATCATAGTCACCGGGTCACGGGGGGAGGTCAAGACGTACGCGTTGTTCGACGAAGGAGCAACCGTCACCCTCATTGATGAAGACCTGGCGACCAGCATCGGAGCGGAGGGTACTTCACGCCCGCTGCGCATACGCGGCGTGAACATGTCTTCAGAGGAGCAGGAAAGCAAAGCGGTACGGGTGCAAGTCAGAGGCATCCGGAAAGACGGCCAGTCGCACGAGCTTCGAGCAAGAACCATCAAGGACTTGAGGCTCCATCAACAATCCATCCCAGACACCCTGCTGGATCACAAGCACCTGCGAGACCTGCCGAAAGAAGAAGTATGTTACGAGCAGGTCCGCCCCGGACTCTTGGTGGGCACGGACCACTGGGAGTGCATAGTGACCAGGGAACTCCGAGTCGGCGGCCCCAATCAGCCAGCTGCCTCAAAGACGAAGTTGGGATGGGTGGTGCACGGAACAGCGCCACGAAGCATCGTCGCTGACGAAGAAAATGTGCTGCACGTCATCGAGAACAGGAAAGGAGACGAACAATTACACGACCTAGTCGAAGCGCACTTCAAGATAGAAGCCTTGGGCGTCGCCAGGAAGCCCCGAGTGAACGAGGCAGACCAAAGGGCGGCGGATATCGTGCAAAAGACGATAAAGAAGATCGACGAAGGCTACGAGGTGGGGCTGCCGTGGCGAACAGACAACGTTGTCATGCCACCCAGCTACGGAGCAGCGCTAAGAAGGTTGAGAAAGATAGAAGAAAAGATGGACGCGTCACCGGATTTCGCCGTGCAGTACACCACACAAATCGACAACCTGTTGTCGAAGGGATACGCGGTGCCATGCGACGGGACAGAGAAAGAGAGTAACGTCTGCTGGTACCTTCCTCATTTCGCCGTACAGAATCCGAACAAGCCGGGGAAACAAAGGTTAGTCTTCGACGCGGCGGCGACGAGCTACGGAAAGTGTCTCAATGACGAGCTGCTGGAGGGTCCAGACTTGCTGTTGTCCCTGCCGGGAATAGTCTTCCGTTTCAGAGAGCGGGCAGTGGCGGTCACCGCGGACATACAAGAAATGTTCCTGCGGGTGAAGATACGACGGGAGGACCAACCAGCTCAGCAGTTCCTGTGGAGAGGACGGGACAGGACGTCGCCCCCGCGCCACTACAAGATGACAAGTATGATTTTCGGAGCAGCGAGTTCCCCATACATGGCTCACTACGTCCGGAACCACAACGCAGAGCTTCACGGCAGTGAGTATCCCAGGGCCCTGGAGGCCATAACAAAGAGTCATTATATGGACGATCTGGTAGTAAGTTACAGCGATCCAGAGGAGGCGTGGAGAGCGGTAGAAGAAATAAGGAAGGTGCACGCGGCCGCCGGCTTCACGCTGCGAGGCTGGAGCTCCAGCGATGCGACGGTCCTGCGCGACGTGCCCCAGACGCTCCACGCCACCACCCCGACTCAGCTAGGAGGAGAGCAGCCTGAGAGCAAGATCCTCGGGCTGTACTGGAACGCGGAACGAGACGAACTCGGGTTCAACACGTCCATGAACCGAGTGCCATCAGAGGTGAGAGAGAGAATCCGTGCGCCCACTAAGAGAGAAGCGCTGAGCGCCGTGATGTCGATTTATGACCCGCTAGGTCTCTTGAGCCATTTTACAATACGAGCGAAGATAGTACTCCAGAGCCTGTGGCGTCTGCAGACAACGTGGGACACGCCAATCCCGGAGGAAGAAAACGAGCTCTTCGCGGCCTGGCTGAGTCAACTGCAAGAGGTGAACAGACTGCGGCTACCCAGGTGCTACCTCAACAAGAAAACACAGCGCATCGAGCTACACGTGCTGTGCGACGCTAGCGAACAAGCGTACGCGACGGTGGCCTACTGGAGAGCGGTGAACGAAGACGGAAGCATCGAGGTCGTGCTGGTCGCGGCCAAATCAAAGGTGGCACCGCGGCGAGCCCAGACGATACCACGTCTGGAGCTGCAGGCAGCGGTAATAGGGGCCCGACTCGCCGACACCATCAGAAGGGAACACCGCCTCGAAGTCGACAGGACAGTCTACTGGACGGACTCCTCCACGGTGGTGCACTGGATCCACCACGACATGAAGAGGTACACGCCGTTCGTCGCACACCGACTGGGCGAAATCGCCGAGCTCACCAGCAAAGAGGAGTGGCGCTGGGTGCCTACGGAACACAACGTAGCGGATGACGCCACACGACTCACTGACGCGCCGATCAGCGCGACCGACCGCTGGTTCCGCGGGCCGAGCTTCCTGTACTTGCCAGAGAAGGACTGGCCTGGGAAAACGGCGTCAGAAGATACACAAGAAGAAGAGGTCCTGCACACTGTGCCGGGCCCTGAACGAGACAGCTGGCTGCCCGACCCTGCCCGCTTCTCAAGATACGAGACGCTGGTGCGTGCTGCTGCACGCGTGTTGGCATTCATAGACGCGTGCCGCCGCGTCTCGACTGGACTACAGCATCGGCACATAGAGCGCGCCGAGAAGGAGCTCCTGCTGAAGGCACAGCGGGACAGCTTCGCTGAAGAGATGGAAAAGTTCCGGTCTGCTCGCCCTATCACTCGGGCGAGTCGCCTGTACAGACTGGACCCTGTAATAGAAGACGGCCTGTTGCGCGTGCGAGGACGTATTGAAGCCTCAAACGCGCCAGTGGAGGTCAAGCGACCCATCCATTCTAGACGGTCGCCATCAGGTATGTAAACTAATAGTAATGCGCGAGCATTGCGCCGCTGGTCATGCCAACAGGGAACGAGTGACGAACGACCTGCGGCAGCGCTACTGGATCATCCACCTGCGGCCCACGGTACGGGCCATCGAGAAGGCCTGCGCGTACTGCCGGAGGCTGCGAGCGACGCCACAACCACCGGCCAAGGGAGACCTGCCGCGCGCCCGCCTGGACCCCTTCCACCGCCCGTTCACCAACTGCGGCGTGGACTATTTCGGGCCCATGATGGTGAAGGTGGGCCGGCGCCGAGAGAAGCGGTGGGGCGCACTGTTTACGTGCCTCACCTCCCGCGCCGTGCATCTCGAGCTCGTCGCATCGCTATCCACGGACTCAGCAATCATGGCGCTGAGAAGGATGGCCGCGCGCCGCGGCTGGCCGCGGCTCATGTATTCAGACAACGGGACCAACTTCAGGGGAGCCGACCAAGAACTGCGAGCGGCGTATGCGGAGTGGGCACCGGCGCTGCAAGAAGAAGGACTGCTGCACAGGATGGAGTGGCGGTTTATACCTCCTGGCGCACCCAACCAGGGAGGTGCGTGGGAGCGGCTGGTGCGCTCCGTGAAGGCTGCCCTCGCTGCGACTCTGCGCGAAAGGGCACCTGCAGAAGAGGTGCTGCTGACTCTGCTCACTGAAGCGGAGTTCGCCATCAACGCGCGCCCCTTGACTCATGTCAGCGTGAGTCCCACCGATCCAGAGGCCCTCACCCCTAACCACTTCCTGTTGGGGTCTTCCATGGGCCTACCCTCAACCGGGCCTTGTGACGAGGCCGACCGACGTGCTTGGCGGGCCAGCCAGGCCCTTGCTGACCACTTTTGGCGACGCTGGCTGCGGGAATACCTTCCGACACTGGTTCCCCGCGGCGAGCCGCAGAGCAACCGACGACCGCCGGAAATCGGCGACGTCGTCATCATCGCCGACGGCACACTGCCACGGAACGTGTGGCCGATGGGAGTCGTCGAGAAACTCTACCCGGGACCTGACGGCGGCATCAGGGTGGTCGACGTGCGAACGAGGACCGGCATCTTTAAGCGTCCCGTCAGTAAGCTCGTCGTGCTGCACAAGGAAGAAGAGGCTGCGCAGGCTACGCCGGGGGGAGAGATGAAGCAGACGCCGAGCCCCGTACCCGTCGAATAGCCTATCGTTATAGATAATAAGCTTTATATGATGTATAATTAGTATTAATTACCCTATAATTAGCATAAGGATAAATAAAAGAAACGATAGGCCCGCACAAGGCGGAAAATGTATGTAAACTTTGTTATGAAACTTATTTTCAACAGCATTTCCTTATAAGGTAGCGAAAATACTGTGTTCATGTTATATCGAAAACATTACCAAATATGGTCATGAAAGCAGCACATCGTCTATTGTGGGCGGGGCTTCCGACAGGTCGGAACCTGTCCAACCTAAAATAACTAGGAAAAATCACTTTAAGGGCTATGATTGGTCAGACGGCCCGAAGACACAGCAAGGTCCCGCCACAACGTACGATGTGGCGTTTTACTATAATAGTAAGGCAATTTTTAAGTTCAATAAGTTCAGTGTTTTTCCTTTATTTTCTTATAGTTTATAATATTTACAAGTTAGTTTTAAGTACTACTGTGAGCCCCCACGTGCCTTGTATATAATGATTATGTTGTTATTATGTTCAGAAGTGTAAATAGTGAAGTAAAATTGTTGTGATTATATTACGTGAATCTGTTTTAAATGGTGAAGTGTCTGCTCTATGTAAATTGGTAATAAAAAGTGTTAAAACGTAGCAGTGTTTAATTAAAGTAAAGTCATACAGTCCACCCAGAACAATG